>OY804551.1:3626852-4826852 GCA_963680865.1 Spergularia marina | reverse complement strand
TAACACATATATCCATTTTCTTTTCATTAGAATTTGAAAATAAGCTTAAAAGTTAAATAGAAGCATGCACAATTCGTTTTACAAGTTTGAATGAATTTATGAATGTAATATAGTGAGTGTGGTTAGAAATGACATTTGTTTTACTTATATGACAATTCGAACACATATAACCGTGTTCGTTTCATTAGAATTCAAAAATAAGCTTAGAATCAAGGAATAAGCTTAAAAGTTGAATTAAAGCATGCAAAGTTCGTTTCACAAGTTTAAACGAAATGTATGAATGTAATGCAATGAGTGTGGTTAGAAATGACATTTTATTTACTTATATGACAATCTTAATACATAGAACCGTGCTCGTTTCATTAGAATTCAAAAATATGCTTAGAATCAAGGAATAAGCTTAAAAGTAGAATTGAATAATGCACAGTCCGTTTTACAAGTTTGAATGAAATGCATGAATGTTATGCAATGAGTGTGGTTAGAAATGACATTTGGTTTACTTATATGACAATCCTAACACATATAACCTTGTTCGTTTCATTAGAATTCAAAATTAAGCTTAGAATCAAAGAATAAAGTTAAAAGTTGAATTGAAGTATGCACAGTTCCTTTTACAAGTTTGAATGAAATGTATGAATGTTATGCAATGAGTGTGCTTAGAAATGACATTTGTTTTACTTATATGTCAATCCTAACACATATAGAACAATTTAACGAAATAGTCCTCGAAAAAATAATGTTAAACAAAATGGGTGGAAAAAAAACTTGTTCAACATATTGGGGTGCACGTCACCCATTTGTAAAACCGCCAAGGAGTATGGCGGTTTCAGGATTTGTGAACAGTAAAAAAGAAATCTCAAATTTTGTGAACATTAAAACCGCCACGGGGACTAGCGGTTTTACATTGTGTAAAACCGCCAGGACCCGTGGCGGTTTTAATGTTCACAAAATTTGAGATTTCTTTTTTACTGTTCACAAATCCTGAAACCGCCATACTCCTTGGCGGTTTTACAAATGGGTGACGTGCACCCCATTATGTTGAACAAGTTTTTTCCCGACCCATTTTGTTTAACATTTGTTTTTTCAGCATTATTTTGTTTTACTTATATGACAATCCTAACACATAACCGTGTTCGTTTCATTAGAATTCAAAAATAAACTTAGAATCAAGGAATAAGCTTAAAAGTAGAATTGAAACATGCACAATTTGTTTCACAACTTTGAATAAAATGTATCAGTGTTATGCAATGAGTTTGGTTAGAAATGACATTTGGTTTACTTATATGACAATTGTAACACATATAACCGTGTTCGTTTCTTTAGAATTTGAAAATAAGCTTAAAAGTTAAATAGAAGCATGCACAGTTCGTTTTACAAGTTTGAATGAAATGTATGAATATGACGCAATGAGTGTGGTTAGAAATGTCATTTGGTTTACTTATATGACAATCCTAACTCATATAACCGTGTTCGTTTCATTAGAATTTGAAAATAAGCTTAAAAGTTAAATAGAAGCCTGCACAGTTCGTTTTACAAGTTTGAATGAAATGTATGAATGTAATATAATGAGTGTGGTTAGAAATGACATTTGTTTTACTTATATGACAATCCGAACACATATAACCGTGTTCGTTTCATTAGAATTCAAAAATAAGGTTAGAATCAAGGAATATGCTTAAAAGTGGAATTAAAGCATGCAAAGTTCGTTTCACAAGTTTAAACGAAATGTATGAATGGAATGCAATGAGTGTTGTTAGAAATGACATTTGGTTTACTTATATGACAATCCTAAAAAATATAACCGTGTTCGTTTCATTAGAATTCAAAAATAAGCTTAGAATGAAAGAATAAGCTTAAAAGTATAATTGAAGCATGCACAGTTCGTTTCACAAGTTTGAATAAAATGTATCAATGTTATGGAATGAGTGTGGTTAGAAATGACATTTCCTTTACTTATATGACATACGTAACACACATAAACGTGTTTGTTTCGTTAGAATTTGAAAATAAGCTTAAAAGATAAATAGAAGCATGCACATTTCGTTTTACAAGTTTGAATAAAATATATGAATGTAATGCAATGAGTGTGGTTATAAATGACATTTCATTTACTTATATGACAATTCTAACACATATAAGCGTGTTCCTTTCATTAGAATTCAAAAATAAGCTTAGAATCAAGGAATAAGTTTAAAAGTAGAAATGAATTATGCACAGTTCGTTTCACAAGTTTGATATAAATGTATGAATGTTATGCAATGAGTGTGATTAGAAATGACATTTTATTTACTTATATGACAATCCTAACACATAGAACCGTGTTCGTATCATTAGAATTCAAAAATATGCTTATAATCAAGAAATAAGCTTAAAAGTAGAATTGAATAATGCACAGTTCGTTTTACAAGTTTGAATGAAATGCATGCATGTTATGCAATGAATGTGGTTAGAAATGACATTTGGTTTACTTATATGACAATCCTAACACATATAACCCTGTTCGTTTCATTAAAATTCAAAATTAAGCTTAGAATCAACGAATAAGGTTAAAAGTTGAATTGAAGCATGCATAGTTCCTTTCACAAGTTTGAATGAAATGTATGAAAGTTATGCAATGAGTGTGGTTAGAAATGACATTTGTTTTACTTATATGTCAATCCTAAGATATATAACCGTGTTCGTTTCATTAGGATTAAAAAATAAGCTTAAAATCAAGGAATAAGCTTAAAAGTAGAATAATTGAAGCATGGACAGTTCGTTTCACAAGTTTGAATGAAATGTATGAATGTTATTGAATGAGTGTTGTTAGAAATATAATTTGGTTTACTTATATGACAATCCTAACACATATAACCGTGTTAGTTTCATTAGGATTAAAAAATAAGCTTAGAATCAAAGAATAAGCTTAAAAGTAGAATTCAAACATGCACAGTTCGTTTCACAAGTTTGAATGAAATATATGAATGCTATGGAATGAGTGTGGTCAAAAATGTTATTTGGTTTACTTATATGACAATCCTAACACATATAACCGTGTTCGTTTCATTAGAATTCAAAAATAAACTTAGAATCAAGGAATAAGCTTAAATGTAGAATTGAAACATGCACACTTCGTTTTACAAGTTTGAATTAAATGTATGAATGTTATGCAATGAGTGTGGTTAGAAATGACATTTGGTTTACTTATATGACAATCCTAACACATATAACCGTGTTCGTTTCATTAGAATTCAAAAATAAACTTAGAATCAAGGAATAAGCTTAAAAGTAGAATTGAAGCATGCACAGTTTGTTTCACAACTTTGAATAAAATGTATCAGTGTTATGCAATGAGTTTGATTTGAAATGACATTTGGTTTACTTATATGACAATTGTAACACATATAACCGTGTTCATTTCATTAGAATTTGAAAATAAGCTTAAAAGTTAAATAGAAGCATGCATAGTTCGTTTTACAAGTTTGAATGAAATGTATGAATGTGACGCAATGAGAGTGGTTAGAAATGTCATTTGGTTACTTATATGACAATCCTAACACATATAACCGTGTTCGTTTGATTAGAATTCAAACATAAGTTTAGAATCAAAGAATAAGCTTAAAAGTAGAATTGAAACATGCACAGTTCGTTTCACAAGTTTGAATGAAATGTATGAATGTTAAGCAATGAGTGTGGTTAGAAATAACATTTAGTTTACTGATATGACACTCGTAACACATATAATCGTGTTCGTTTCATTGGAATTTGAAACTAAGCTTAAGAGTAGAATAGAAGCATGCACAGTTTGTTTTACATGTTTGAAAGAAATGTATGGTTGTAATGCAATGAGTGTGGTTAAAAATGATAATTGGTTTACTTATATGACAATCCTAACACATATAATCGTCTTAGTTTCATTAGAATTCAAAAATAAGCTTAGAATCAAGGAATAAGCTTAAAAGTAGAATTGAAACAAGCACAGTTCGTTTCACAAGTTTGAATGAAATGTATGAATGTTATGGAATGAGTGTGGTTGGAAATGACATTTGGTTTACTTATATGACAATCCTAACATATATAATCATGTTCTTTTCATTAGAATTTGTAAATAAGCTTAAAAGTTAAATAGAAGCATGCAAAGTTCGTTTTACAAGTTTGAATGAAATGTATAAATGAAATATAGTGAGTGTGGTTAGAAATGATATTTTTTACTTATATGACAATCCGAACACATATAACCGTGTTCGTTTCATTAGAATTCAAAAATAAGCTTAGAATCACGTAATAAGCTTAAAAGTGGAATTGAATCATGCAAAGTTCGTTTCACAAGTTTAAACGAAATGTATGAATGTAATGCAATGAGTGTGGTTAGAAATGACATTTGGCTTATTTATATGACAATCCTAAAAAATATAACCGTGTGCGTTTCATTAGAATTCAAAAATAAGCTTAGAATGAAGGAATAAGCTTAAAAGTAGAATTGAAGCATTCATAATTCGTTTTACAAGTTTCAATGAAATGTATGAATGTTATGCAATGAGTGTGGTTAGAAATGACATTTGTTTACTTATATTACAATCATAACACATATAATCGTCTTAGTTTCTTTAGAATTCAAAGAGAAGCTTTGAATCAAGGAATAAGGTTAAAAGTAGATTTGAAGCATGCATAGTTCGTTTCACAAGTTTGAATAAAATCTATGAATGTTATGCAATGAGTGTGGTTAGAAATGACATTTGGTTTACTTATATGACAATCCTAACACATATAACCGTGCTCGTTTCATTAGAATTCAAAAATAAACTTAGAATGAAAGAATAAGCTTAAAAGTAGAATTGAAGCATGCACAGTTCGTTTCACAAGTTTGAATAAAATGTATCAATAATGTTACGTAATGAGTGTGGTTAGAAATGACATTTCCTTTACTTATATGACAATCGTAACACATATAAACGTGTTCGTTTAGTTAGAATTTGAAAATAAGCTTAAAAGATAAATAGAAGCATGCACAGTTCGTTTTACAAGTTTGAATAAAATGTATGAATGTAATGCAATGAGTGTGGTTAGAAATGACATTTCGTTTACTTATATGACAACTCTAACACATATAACCGTGTTCCTTTCATTAGAATTCAAAAATAAGCTTAGAATCAAGGAATAAGCTTAAAAGTAGAATTAAAGCATTCATAATTCGTTTTACAAGTTTGAATGAAATGTATGAATGTTATGCAATGAGTGTGGTTAGAAATGACATTTGGTTTACTTATATTACAATCATAACACATATAATCGTCTTAGTTTCTTTAGAATTCAAAGAGAAGCTTTGAATCAAGGAATAAGGTTAAAAGTTGATTTGAAGCATGCATAGTTCGTTTCACAAGTTTGAATGAAATCTATGAATGTTATGCAATGAGTGTGGTTAGAAATGACATTTGGTTTACTTATATTACAATCCTAACACATATAACCGTGTTCGTTTCATTAGAATTCAAAAATAAGCTTAGAATGAAAGAATAAGCTTAAAAGTAGAATTGAAGCATGCATAGTTCGTTTCACAAGTTTGAATAAAATGTATCAATAATGTTATGGAATGAGTGTGGTTAGAAATGACATTTCCTTTACTTATATGACAATCGTAACACATATAAACGTGTTCATTTCGTTAGAATTTGAAAATAAGCTTAAAAGATAAATAGAAGCATGCACAGTTCGTTTTACAAGTTTGAATAAAATGTATGAATGTAATGCAATGAGTGTGGTTAGAAATGACATTTCGTTTACTTATATGACAACTTTAACACATATAACCGTGTTCCTTTCATTAGAATTCAAAAATAAGCTTAGAATCAAGGAATAAGCTTAAAAGTAGAATTGAAGCATGCACAGTTCGTTTTGCAAGTTTTAATGAAATGTATGAATGTTATGCAATGAGTGGTTAGCTATGAAATTTGGTTTACTTATATGACAATCCTAACATATATAACCGTGCTCGTTTCTTTATAATTCAAAAATAAGCTTAGAATGAAGGAATAAGCTTAAAAGTAGAATTGAAGTATGCATAGTTCGTTTTACAAGTTTGAATGAAATGTATGAATGTTATGCAATGAGTGTGGTTAGAAATGACATTTTGTTTACTTATATGACAACCATAACACATATAAGCATGTTCTTTTCATTAGAATTCAAAAATAAGTTTAGAATAAAGGAATAAGCTTAAAAGTAGAATTGAAGCATGCACAGTTCGTTTCACAAGTTTGAATAAAATGTATCAATGTTATGCAATGAGTGTGGTTAGAAATGACATTTGGTTTACTTATATGATAATCGTAATACATATAACCGTGTTCGTTTCATTAGAATTTGAAAATAAGCTTAAAAAGTTAAATAGAAGCATGCACATTTCGTTTTACAGGCTTGAATGAAATGTATGAATGTGATGCAATGAGTGCGGTTAGAAATGATATTTGGTTTACTTTTATGACATTCCTGACACATATAACCGTGTCCGTTTCATTAGAATTCAAAAATAAGCTTAGAATCAAGGAATAAGCTGAAAAGTAAAAATGAAACATGCACAGATCGTTTTACAAGTTTGAATGAAATGTATGAATGTTTTGCAATGAGTGTGGTTAGAAATGACATTTGGTTTACTTATACGACAATCCTAACACATATAACCATGTTCTTTTCATTAGAATTTTAAAATAAGCTTAAAAGTTCAATAGAAGCATACATAGTTCGTTTTACAAGTTTGAATGAAATGTATAAATGTTATGCAATGAGTGTGGCTAGAAATAACATTTGGTTTACTTATATGACAATGCTAACACATATAACCGTGTTCCTTACATTAGAATTGAAAAATAAGCTTAGAATCAAGGAATAAGCTTTAAAGTAGAAATGAAGCATGCACAGTTCGTTTCACAAGTTTGAATAATATGTATCAATGTTATGCAATGAGTGTGGTTAAAAATGACATTTGGTTTACTTATATGACAATCGTAACACATATAACCGTGTTCGTTTCATTAGAATTTGAAAATAAGCTTAAATGTTAAATAGCACTACTACAATAAGTGTCTATACCAGCGGTTAATTTCGTATAACATAGCTGTTTTAAAACGCTGTCTAATGTGGGCGCTATATATGGTCGTGTTTATAAAAGACATCGTTTTAAAAAAGCTGTATAATGTCTACTACAGCGGTTCAAAACCGCTGTATAATGGGTATGTTATACAACGGATTTTCTGGGTTTAAAACCGCTGAGATAGACGAGTTTTAATTTAAAAAAAAAATTGTTTTGTTATGCCTTACGTCAAGCGATGGTATGTTTCATTGATATACGACCCGAACAATTAAAGAAAGTGCATACAAAGTGATCGATATAATACAATTGCATTTTACAAGCAAAGGCGAAAAGAGTATGTGTAAGACTACGAAATTTGGAAAGTGGATTATGGAGTTGGTTTGTCCCACATTGGGAAATTAAGGCGCATATGATCAGTTTATAATAGATTCCTACCATCATACTACCAACAAGGCATTCACCTTTTAGAGCCCACGAGAGGATATTCGGGTCTAAGGGGTGACTTCCCATCTTATTGAGTTGTGTTGCGACGTATGATGGATCGGGCTATTACAAATGGTATCAGAGCAACCCTGCGACCGCGTGCTGGGTGCTGGGGCGAGGCCCAGACCAGCCGTCTAGCGGGGGAGATCTTGGACCTGTGTTAATGTTGGTATGGTTTAGTCGAGGCGCAACGGGGCGCAACGGGGACGTTGCGGTCTTTAAGTGGGGGAGTTTGTAACACTACGAAATTTGGAAAGTGGATTATGGAGTTGGTTTGTCCCACATTGGGAAATTAAGGCTCATATGATCAGTTTATAATAGATTTCTACCATCATACTGCCAACAAGGCCTTCACCTTTTAGAGCCCACGAGAGGATATTCGGGTCTAAGGGGTGACTTCCCATCTTATTGGGTTGTGTTGCGACTTATGATGGATCGGGCTGTTACAGTATGTTCGGAAATATACAACAAAAAAAGCGATATAAAAGTAATGATCTACATCGATGCTGTGATGTATATGTCTTCATTTTAGTTGAACTCTTGACCATCTACTGCCATGATACTCACCTGCAAGAATAAGTCACTATCTTTGTAATATGAGAAAAGAGGTATCATAATTAACATAAAAGAGTACACATTCACCAGGAGACAACAAACCTAATTAGGATTAAAAGGAATAACCAGTTGGTTAGAAAACAAATACTCAAATCTGTAAAGGAGTAATAAGAGCACACCAATCCCTAAACCAGCAAATTTGTTTAAACTTGTCCATGAAACACCACATTGCATCCAAGCTAAAAGGTTTCACCAATCTAATTTCATAACTAATAGATCTAAGATTGGCAGTTTCTATATCTCCTCCATCCTAGGCTCAGAATATCAATCTGTCTTCCCTAAAAAAACTTGAAATTAATCCAGCCATAAGAACAATCGACATAGCATGGCAAGTTAGACAGCTATCACTCCAGCACCACTAACTAAAGCATACCTATTATATGAGATAAGCATATCAAACAATATGTTATGAACACCACATAGATTATTGTCACACAACAGGAAGAATTTGCAAAAGAAATTGCACCGAACTTTATTCAAACCAAAATCATCACTAGTAAAGAAAAATTGCACCAACTTATGAAGAAATCAATATAATCGGTCTGAAGAGTAAAAGAATCGAGAAAAAGCATAGAATCAAAGCACAAACCTGATGACTAAGGTCAGACTGAGACTAGATGATTTGGCAGACTTCAAATTGGTCTCAAAATTACTGCAATTAGATGATCGGAATGAAAGTCTAAGCAACTCACATTCATATACAATACAAACTGTGTGAAGCTCAAAGCTTAGACCGAGAAAGAGACCGTAGACAGTTCTACATGATAGCTATCATAATCTGTTATTATAGGTTCCAACACTACCCATAGCTTAACAACGTATAAAGCATTGAATTACAACTACTCGTAGCTCAGAGAGATGGTTTAGTTGCATACTGTCACAAAATGAGTCACAAATTCTATCAATGATTTCCAAAACTCATTAGTACTTTTGCACTTCCGACCACATGACATTTTGCTTCACATTGGCATTGCGCCATTGCAATTGCTTAACATACAATTGATTCACATTGTCATTAGTATCTAAACAGTCCTACTAAGTTGGGTAATTGTTTAGAAATTCCTAGCTATAAAATTTTTAATATATATATTAATTATAAACAATAAATTACAAGAAATTGGTTGGGAACTGCGAAACAATCTGCGATAGGGCGGATCCCACCCCCGGGCTTGACCAACGGAGTAAGAGGAGCACTAGCAATATAAAGGCCTAATACAGCAGGATACCGAGCAGCTAGGAAAAGGTTAACCACCTGCGTGATCGACGCCAAGAGTTCATCTGAAACAGCGACGGTAGCACCACTCAAACAATCAAGAAGGTGTTGCGCACGCAATCCGTCACGACCACATGACGTACCACGACTTCGAATCCTCTCACGAACAACCGCAACAGGAGCATTAAAAAACATATTGATTACGATTTCGTATCAAATTGATGGTATTTGATTTTTGGGTTTTCGATTTCGATTTGATGATGAACTGTGCGGTTTATAATTGATGTTTGGTTTTGGCTAACATATTGATTAAGAGGTAGTTATGGCATGTAGTTGTGCTTGTTGCTTGTGTACCTCATGGAGAAGATTTGAGCATGTTTGTACGCAAAGATGTTTTGGCAAATTAACGCCAATCTCCCCGCGCAAAAGAAGCACCAATCGACAAGTTACCGGAAAAGTAAATATAACCGCTAGCAATAACACGATGAGACAAGATATTTAGGGACTTAACCCTGGGAAAATTCTCCAAATCTGGAGGTAAATCCACCAGCCAAACCACTGAAATTCCACTATAAAATAGTGTCAGTACAAAGATTGTCGTCCTAAGTTACGCACCAACTTAGAACCCTCACAAGATAAATACTAGCCAATTTTAGAGTCAATTATTTAACCCTCTAAGATTGTCCCAATTTCGGAGTCAGCTGTTTAACCCTCCAAAATTGTCCCACACTAAATGTGTTTACACTCCTAGTATTTTTCCCTCTTATGATGCCACCCTCACATTTATCTTTGTGTAAATGTGTGGTGAGTGTGTGTGTTTTGCCAAAAGAGAAACCATTACTTTATATAGCAGCCATCTTTGCCACATGCATGCTTTGAATTAATAATGCATTAATTCAATTCACTCTTGAAACCGAGAAGTACCACTTCCATAACATCTCATGCATGTATCACCAAAAAAACAACCATTGTTAAATTGTCATTAAGAATGTCCATTGAATTCACATTAAGTTCCAATGTGAACATTGCACTTGGGATGGACTTTAATCCCAACATTCTCCCCCTCCAGCCCAAGGGAGAAACACTAAGGAACAATCATTGGCCTTTCAAAAAATTCCAACTGCACACCCGAGTTAGTATTTGGTCCTCACCCTAACTCACTACCACGGCCTATGAACCGTGTACAGCTGCAGTTGAGTCAACTGCGTCACTTGACTCTTGAAAGGGACCTCCACCCTTCCACCTTATCACCGGCAGGATATTTTCCTTTGCGCCCGTCTGCAACCTGTAAACTGTTTGCCTTCGTCGCCTTACCCATGAACGAAACACGTTGACGTCTTCCTAGTTTCCAGTTCCTTGTGGTATCCACGCTATAAGTGTCCAAGCGATATAACCCACGTCCCACGATACAACTCCCCCTTCATGATGACCATGTTACCCTAATGACTCCCCCATGAGCCTTAAACTTATAACTTTCCGAGTCCAACCGACTAAGTGAGATTAGATTCTTCCGCACATTTGGAACATATGCTACCTTGTCCAAAGTATGCACCACTCTCACACCAGTTTTGATTTTTACTACCCCAATGCCCATGACATTAACAGTTGAATTATCCGCAAAACTCAACTTATCAGTCATACCTTCATGGAGTTCAACAAAACATTCTTTCCGGGATCAAACGTGATCAACACAACCAGAATCTAAAACACATTCCTCCTTGGAATTTTCATCATTACCTACAACAGTGACAGGAAAGACATCACTATCATAGTCGAGGACGATTTCGCCTAACATGCCCAAGGTCACCACACTTGTAACACTTCACATCACCGGAAATGAACCTCAATCGAGACCTGCCAAGCTTCGACCCATCCGCGCTGTTAAACGATCGATTTCTCCCACCCTGGGCAACAACCACTGTCCATGTGTCGTCGCCTCGCACTCCAGCGTTGTCCTTTCTCCTCGCATCAAAGGACAACAAAGCTCACTGTGCTTGCTCCAAGGTGATTGTATCCTTGCCGCACAAGATTGTATCCACATAAGTCTCATATGTGTCCGAGAGAGAATTAAGGAGAAGTAACGCTTGATCTTCGTCCTCAATTTTAACCTTGATTTTCTTTAACTCGTCTAACAGTCCATTGAACACGTTCATATGTCCAATGACATTGTCATCCACATCCATCTGTAACCAATATAACCGTCGTTTTAACAGCAACTTGTTGGTCAAACTTTTCGCCATGTACAGTTTTTCCAAACTTTCTCATATCGCCGATGGAGAGTCCTCATCAACAACACCATTGATAACCATATCCACGACACAAAGTCGGGTGGTACTAGCACACTTTGTACACACATCCTCCCAATCCGTCGCACTCATCGATTCTGGCTTGCCCTTCTCTCCTTTTAACGCTTTAGCCAAGCCCAAATGCACCAGGAGATCCTTCATTCTTCTTTGCCAAAGAGTGAATCCACTTTTACCGTCAAATTTCGGTACCATGAACTGGGACCCCATCTTGACACCTTGTCGATTAAAAGACAAAGCCACCAGCTTGAGCCACCAAGTGACTCTAATACCACTGTTGGGAAGTTAACGCCAATCTCCCCGCGCAATGGAAGCACCAATCGACAAGTTACTGGAAAAATAAATATAATTGCAAGCAATAACAAGATGAGACAAGATATACAGGGACTTAACCCAGGGAAAACCCTCCAAATCCGAAGGTAAACCCACCAGCTAAACGACTAAAATTCCACTATACAATAGTGTCAGTACAAAGATTATCGCCCTAAGATACACACCAACTTAGAACCCTCACAAGATAAATACTAGCCAATTTTAGAGTCAATTATTTAACCCTCTAAGATTGTCCCAATTTCGGAGTCAACTGTTTAACCCTCCAAAATTGTCCCACACTAAATGTGTTTACACTCCTTGTATTTTTTTTCCTCTTGTGATGTCACCCTCAAAATTATCTTTGTGTAAATGCGTAGTGAGTGTGTGTGTTTTGGTAAAGGAAAAACATTCCTTTATATGGCAGCCATCTTTGCCACATGCATGTTTTGAATTAATAATGCATTAATTCAATTCACTCTTGAAACTCGAGATGTACCACTGCTATTACATCTCATGCATGCATCACCAAAGAAACAATCATTCTTAAACTGCCATTAAGAATGTCCATTAAATTCACATTAAGTTCCAATGTGAACAGTTCACTTGGGATGTACTTTAATCCCAACAAGATGTTACTCATTTAGAAATATTTAGGGTCTGGTCACAAGTCTCGGTTAAGGTGCTTTGATGTGGGGTTGACGATATTATGTTGTAGAAGCATGTTTTGGTCGAGTTAAATTTGGGTAATTCGGGTTTAGTCCGAAATCGTTATTTTGTGTTTGAAAGTTTGACTAGGGACTTAAGGAGGAATATCTTGTATGCCTTAAAAAATTTAATTAACTCTTACTAATGATATGCCACATCACCGTTTAACATCTAAAAATTGACGGCGTTAGGGAATGAGGGGGGTTAAGGGCACCACTTGCCTATAGGTGCAAAGTTCAGGGGCACCATTGTATAATTTTCAAAGGTAGAGGCACCACGCGCATTCTAACATAGTTCGGAGGCACCACGTGAATTTGCCGATTAAACAATTATAGTTAATTTGCCATTGAAGAAGATTCTATCTTGATGGTCAAGTTGTCATTGTAGAACTGTCATAAACATTCAAGATATCATCATTTAGCACCTTCTCAAGGTATAGATCCATGAGCTACCTCCTTTGTTGTCTGTTTCATTCCTAACTAGCTGGTAAAACAGTCCATCATTTGGTCTTATAGGTACTCGATATTGTATCAGTATAAAAGAATTTTTCATGCATGCATGTTTTACGTGCTTAGTGTGTTGTGGTCTCAACTAAATCTTAGACAAGTTATTTAGATTAAGTAGCCTTATTCCTAAGGTTGATCACCCTGGAATGCTTAAAAAATTTCGGTTTAAGGAATTTCTTTGATGACGAACTTACTATTTTGCCTCCTTTGGAGGATGTAATAGACATTAGCTAATTCTAGTACCCTCGTCTTTGTACCCAAAAAAAAAAAAGTAGTTTGGTCCACATTTACATTTTAAGTATCAATTCACTTGAGTTACTATGATCATAGGATAGATGTAATGTTGATCCTTTAATGGCATCACAAGTAAAGAGCTATATAATTTTTAGTGGCCTTACAACCATCATGGCCTCTATAATAAAACTTTGAGTACGACGGATACAACACTCGTTAAGTCAAGATAGCCTAGCGAATTAAAGTTGTTTAACATCCCGCCTATGATCCAAGAGAACAAAGTCCATCTTCCTACATGGTGGAAAAAGAACGTTTCATTTAAAGTCGTTCTTAGTTCTTTCGCATCCATCTCGTATAATTTGAACTCATGACCTCCTGATGTTTGGTGAAGCAACACCCCAAGTACTAGATCAAACTCTTGGTGGTAGCTAGATATCTTACAGTTCTTATTAGTATTTTGTTTTAACTTTGGTATCTATAAATATAAGAGTTTACATAGTAAACGATTTGTTCAATCGCTTTTAGTTATTGCCCTTTATTATTTGAGCATTGTAATTTTTGTAGAACATTTGAGGTATTGAATATCTTATATGATCAATTTCTTGTTCGTAGGTTGGTATATTCCGAATCATGTCATGGTTTTAGGCCAGAGCTACCTTCAAGTCCATATTTTCTATCGCCTGCGAGTCGAGTTAGCACGGATTGTAGCTCATGTTCTAATTGATGTGATGACGCTTAAATTGAATCAAGATTCATATGGAATGTGTAGAACATGATACACCTTTAAGTATCCCTTGCGGCTCATTTTCACAATTTAGATGTTTTGTATTATATTTCTTACCTATCTAACAAGTCTTAGTCACATCATTTTAGAACTCTTGCGCCTTTTTATTTGTTTCGATTGAATACAAGTCACAAGTACCAATATAACTTATGTCATAGTATATTTCTCGGCCTACCTATGATTCATCATTTTATGTTTATTATCAATTTGACAATTTTTATAAAAACTCCTAATAAATATGCATATCAAGTCCATAGGATTTCACACAAAGTTTGTCCATTAGAAAGACTTCTTAGTTAGATTACAATTGTAATGGTAAATGAAAATCATTCCTGAAATATGAAAGTATATTTTTTTTAAAAAGTAGTTTAGATAGCATCTCTTACACTATTCATAGTATAAATTATTGTATGTCGATAACAAGAGATAATCCATATGTTGTAAATATATGACCAATCATTATTAACTTTGTAAGAGATATTTATGTCTTGTTGCATGTAGTTCCACAAGATTCCACACATTCTTCCGCCTTATCCAAACCTGTTATAATGGTCAAAATTTAATAAATATAAGTAAATGTAAAATGCCAATTATACTGCTTATCTTCAAACTACCGCCTCTATTTTAATTTAAACATCACATGTGGTATTTGTTGTGGAACAAGAAAACTCAGCTCATAAAGTTGAGTGGCAATAATGTAGGGATATTAGGAAAAAGAATGGGAGAATGTATGTAAGGATTAATTTGAAAGAATATGAAGTTTATCAAACAGTAGGAATGATAGAAAGGATGCCTGGAAATAAAAGAGGTGTTTAGGGTGGGACATCTTAATATATCATTGTTAGATGAAAAATGATGCATTCATTTTTTTCCAAAGAGTATACTATGCGAACACATGTAATATTTACAGTAAAATTCATTATGTTAAAAGGTGACGTATCACATACTAGTATATCTATAGTTCAATATAACATGTATGAGTGATAGTGGAAATATTACCAGAATTGTCTCCTGTGATGAACTTTGAGCAAGTAGAAATAGCACATCCAACATGACAAAACTCTTGAGGAGTATTTATCAAAACTTTTTCATTTTTGTCCAGAGGACTATTCATTAACACTTCTTCATTTGAATCACTGGAAACTAGTGGCTTAGATACTACACACTTAACTGCACAACCTGCTGCACAAAATAATGGTTTTGAATAAAAACAAGTAGCAATGCACCCAATGTAGCATTTAGTGAAATCATTAGCCTCTGATTTCTCAATTAGAGAACTGCTAAGTATGATTAACATCAAAACTATTGCTAGAAATCCTCTTGATTTTATGTGTTCCATTATACTCTTTCACTCTTTTTATAACACTCGTTGTATGTTGCTATACACCAACTACAATTGCTAGACTCAATATGAAAATTCAACAATGGGAAAAGATGTTTAAATAGTATTCTCATTTTAAAGCCACATGAATATTGTGATTACATTATCAATGATTTTTAGTTAAGAAACTAGCATAATCGGGATAAATGGTAGAAATAGATATTAGTAGATATTATTTAGGTTGTATCTTGGAATATTCTAGATTATAGAATATTCAGATCTAGGAAATTTAGAATATTCCAAGATACAACCTAAATAATATCTATTATATTATTATCTATTAAGAATACCATGTAGATTCTATACTAAGGAATCAACTGGATATAAATATTTTATTATTTCTTCAATTATTGCTTTTCACAAGAATGATATCATCCTATTACTAATGATCACAATCTATTGTGACAATTAATCAATATACTTCTATGTGAATGATAAGCAATGTGAAAAAGATAATCCAAAACTTTATAAGTAATCGATAATAATTTCTTGTGGTAAGACTTGATGACATGAGTTTTGCATTAAATTTAATAAAAAAAAAAAAAAAAAAATATAAACATTTTTAGTTGCATTCACAACTACTTGTCCTCGTTATAATCACTAGTCTACTATCAATCATTTTGTATCATCCTCAATGTATGATATTTACATTTGTGTTTCTATACTTCAGATACATAAGATATTCAAACTTATTCTCATTTCAAAGTTACATGGATATTTTAATCATATGATCAATGATTTTTAGTTAAGAAATCAACATAATATCAGAAGAAATAAAATTGGTAATATACCATGTAGATTCAATGGTAATAAATCAACTTGATATAGATCTTTCATCATTTCTTCATATATGTAAAATAATTTGCTTTGCTTAAGAATGATATTTTTTTATTATTCAAACTAATCAATATACGTGGTGTAAATGATACTTAATGAGAGAAAGATTGTCCAAAAACTTTGTTTCTTTTGATGCCTTATAACATGAGTGCTCCATGATATTCGGAGAAAAAAATTGTAGACATTTTCAGTTGCATCCACAACTAGTTGTCCTCATTATACTCAGTATTATTATATCACTACGAATTATCTCATTATAATCATTATTATCATGCGAGGGAAAAAAAAAAATTAAAGAATCAATTCAAATAAAGAGTGCTTGTGTTATCTTCTTCCTATGATATGTAGATTTTGTTCTTCCTAATTTTAGAGATAATGTAGGGCATTCAGTCCTATTATATATTAAAATTTAATTAGCCAAAACATTTTATGTATCTCTTCATGATCAATTTTAAATAAGTTTATGGTTGATTATAGGATTTTTGGTCAAACTACATCTATTAAAATAAATTTCGGTCACACCACACCTAATATAATCAAATTTATTCAACCACGCCTAATAAGATCTTCTTTTTTGTTTGACTACACCTTATACCAACTTCCGGCTTCACCCACCCAATATCGCCGCTAGCACCACCCATTGCCAATCCTTACCCACCCAAGGAAGAGAAAGAATATAAAAGAGGGACCAAAAATCGAATTTGCGATAAATTTTTGGAGCAAAAACGAAGGGGGGGGGGGAGTGAGTTGTGGTGGTAGTAGGCGGAGTGGCTAGAGGCGGTATTGGGTGGATAAGGGCCGGTATTTGGTGGGACGGGGCGGTAATAAGGCCGGAATGTGGTATAAGTGTAGTCAAACCAAAAGAAGATCGTCTTATTAGACGTGGTTGGACAAAATTGATTATATTAGGTGTGGTTTGACCAAATTTACTTTGAATAAGTGTGGTTCGGCCAAAAATCCTTGATTTTAATAAATAAAAAAAATTAAATTAAAGTCAACAATCTTAAAGTCGAAGGGAACACCATCTACTCGCAAAAGTAACAACACTAAAAAATAAAAAGAGGCATGTATAAACTTCATTTAATTGTAAAGGTAAAATTGAGCATACACTCCTGAAGTCTGAATGGTTGACGTTCAGTTGGGCGATATGTCGATCGTGTCCAGACATCCACTCTCGTTGATAAGCCCATCAATGACTAAGCCCTCCAATCTAGGTTGGACAAATGTCGTAGTTGCAGAGGCACTGCTCTCCGTGATGGAGTCTGCAAGGCTGATGAGTTGGGTCTCCCTATACTTGAAATAAAAGGGGATAGTTTGTCGATAATCTCGGCACTGTAGAATTTGTGGTAGATTCCTTGACAGACCAACACTCTTATTAAAGACACTAAAACTTTATGTCAACATTTTCGGAAGGTTCATATTCGGCACGTCATCCGAGAAGCAAATCAAAATGCGGATTGAATTGCGCAAAGGGGGCATCATATCCTTCATAATCAGGAGATGTCGTCTCTCCTCCCCCAATCCCTCTATTGTATTTCAGATGCTGACAAGTTAGATGATACCCTGGGTAGAAGGGTTACCTTACTCTATTTTGTTTTTTCAAATAAAATAAAACCAAGGAATTTAAATACATTTATTTTGCACCTTCTCATAACCATTCTTATTCTTTTGCAGCCGATTCGATAGGAAGAAAGTTGATGGAAAAGAAAGGAAGAGAAATAAATTTTATTGCTTTCCTACGTTTGATTCGTAAAAAACATAAATGGAAGGAAAGGAAAAGAAATAGAAGGAAATCGTCATTCATTAAACTGTCATTTTCTTTTCCTCCCCAAACGGACGAGATTGGACAGACAGACAATATACAGCATAAATAAACACCCAATTTCCTTCCAATTCTTTCAAATTTCCAATATGAAACCAAACAAAGGAAAAATTAGTTCCCTTCCTTTCTCTTCTTTTCCTTTCCTTTCCTTTCTTTTCATTCCAAAGTTCCAATTCTTTCTGTCCAATTCCTCTATACCAAACAAGTTGTTGAGTTGTATTTACATCACAGCCTTGAGATTCCAGAAAAGAAACCGAAAAAAACTTTTGTAACTGTCAATAAGGAGACTCGTTCTAATGAAAACGCATTTAATATTGGTATCGGTCCTGTATTACCGGCGTCCAAGCCTTTCAACAAGGCGGTTTTCGATATCCATCCTTTTCTTCATTATTAACTCGTACTTTGAAACCAAAGCTGGATCTCCAGCTTTAGCAGAAAGCTTGCAGTTCAAAGATGTTATATCCAGCTTGTCCTTGTACATGCTTTCGAAGGGAACAAAACTGCCCTTCGCATTGCAAAGCCAACCGTGAGCAGCCCTTAATGCAGCGCCCAAAGATGCCGAATCTGTTCATTAAAAGAGCAAAACACGTATAAAGAAGCAATTTATGCCATGATGCCAAACAAGGACTAAAAAAAAAACCAGATATAGAGGGTTGGGCAAAGGTTATGTTTTTCAAGGTTGGTATAATTGTGTACTGTCCGCGATACATGATCAGTACTCACTAGACAACGTTATTTAAAACCTCTACAGAAAATGTGTGCTAAGGAAAATGAGAAGCTACTTGTAGTCATTGCTACTACCAGCAACCTCATAAAAAGTTGTTTGCGGTGCCCCAAACCAGTCATATTTTAGAGAAGAAAACCATACGAAATATTGGTTAGCTAAAAAGGGTGTCAATGTGCCATGCACCATAAAAGGTTTCAGGAAGCTATCAATCCTCCTGTAACAGTTGAGTTTCCTTCAAAAAGAAATGGTAGGTGCGACTGTGTTACATTCTGACCAGACCTTGACCTTATTAGTGTTCAGATTTTAACATGTGTGTGGCTCACTGGCTCTGACCCTTGCATATAGCGATTCATCCCACCCCCCCCCCCCCCAAAAAAAAAAAAAAACCTCACCTGGCCTTTCCACAGTATAAACATCGCAGCCAAATATTGAAGCTATGCAGCCAAGAATACACTCATTGGAAGATGCACCACCAGTTGCTATTAATCGCCTAGGGGGAAATGGCATACCAAATCTTTCAACATGAGCTCGCATTGAAAGAATTTGGCCCTCAATTAAAGCACGAACCTGCAGATAGAGGAACAATTAGCTGCCACACCAACATCATTGTTGAGCCTGTAACAGAAATGATACAAACCTCAGTAGCTGCATCAAATTCATTCACTTCTTGTTCATCAGCAGAATCGCCCATGAAGTTCCTTAATATATACCGATGGAAACCAACTGAAACACAAAGACATACCAAGAAAGTCAATCTCACGATTCCCTCACCATGAACAAAGACTGACTTCCTAAAGCTCACTACTTACCTTGTAGTCTCATAAAGTGCAAATAACATATGCATCATGTTTAAGAAAATACCTAAATTTTCAAATAGTAATCTAATACAGAGTGAGTCAGCCTAGTTATCTTGTCTGTCCACTTATATGGAGGCTCAACCTGTTACCCAATATTATATAATTGCAATATACTGTTACAGATTATCAGCAACTCACCAGGTAATGGGGGAAGAATTTCATGCTCCTTGTAGTAGAAGCCAAGCTTTCCATCTACAGAAGAAGAAACTTTAGATAATAGAATGGAGACAAACCCAGCATTAATCTACATAAACTCTACCAAGTACGAACCATTTAGAGGAGGCGTTTGCTGCAGATATTTGTTGAATACATCCCAAGATTTTTTCGCATACTGATTGCGAATATCTAGCATCACAATATTCAATGTGTCATTACACCGTCAGATGCACAGAACAAATGCACAGACAACCAAAACGCACCTACCTTCACGAGTCAATGATCCATTCTTGTAGCAAAGCATCACCATGTAGCCCTTTATATCCACGGGGTTAGGGAATATATGACCTTCCAACCGAGGCTGTGGCTCATCGGTTATGCCAAATACCTGTTTCAAACATGCATCATTTATTACATCTTCTATTATCCTTATTGCTTTTTTCCTCTTCATATTTGATATGGACTTAGTTTTGGAGGAAGAAGGGTAGGCGTTGTTTTATCTTTTCTGTTCTTGTCAAATTCCCTTTTGTTAAGCACAACACAAACACAAGATAATTAACTCACAGTGTCACTTGTGCCCAGACTAATAGCAAGATCACCAGGAGTGTTCAGGGTCAATCCTGCAGAATGAGAATATGCATTGTTTAGGGGCAAAATCGAACTCAGAATATGAACATGTTTCCGAGAAACTAACACACAAAGCACCTATCAATATAAGATTTTCTGTTTGTGTTTCCTACCCTGGTCTGAGATTTGACTTTGGCATAGCGGTGATGTACACTAAACTTCCTAACCCCCCCCCCCCCACCACCAAAAGAACAGGGACAACAACACCATTACCCCAGTGCCTCAAAGGTTCCCGCCATAAGGCGGGATTGGATGTGCACAACCCTTATCCCTGCGCTGAAAACATAGAGAGGTTGCTTATGGAGACCCATAATGAAAATTGCTTAGAGAATAGCACCAACTGGCTGATACTTCACAACACAAGACACGCAGACAGTTTTGAGGGCCATTTTGCTTATTCCATCATATTCCATCTATTGGCTATGGAAACAAAAAAAAAAAAAAAAAAAAAAAAAAAAAAAGAACACTTTGCAAGGACACGAATTACTCTATAACTTTGCAGAGACATAAAGCTACAAGAAGCTTGCATATTCTTCTTGATCTTCAGAAGCTTTTTTTAAACAAGAAAAATAGATCATAGAATACTGCTGCTGTGCTTAAAATTTACCCCATTCTAAATAGGTTTCACAAAACTTTCAAGTATCTTAATATCAAAACATGTGGCTTCTTGATTAATAGACATTTTCTTTTAGGACTGGTAAAAACAGCAGTAATACAAAAGCGTAACCATTGAGCATGATATGTGAGCAATCAAAGTATCAAAGCACAAGTTGCAGTGGGTTCGAAACTAGATCCAGTCTGTTGTAATTGCACTTGAATTTATCCTTACATAGGGTGGAAACACCATACAGGTAGAGTAAAACTCTTAAACAGCCTTTTGAGAGTGAATCAGCCACCAGGCATCCACAAAGTTCCGTCAAATTAAAGAAAGGAAAAAAAGTCAGATTTGAGTAGGAGTTTGTGGGATGACAAAAAAAAAAAAAGGACTCAACCAAGTATCATGTTTGTATGTGAACATGATAACTCTTCCGATAAGAGCACTGTTCTCAAGATGTGCTTTTACATGCGAAGGTGTGACAGGCTAGTTTTGGAGAAGTAAACCTTCCTATAATTTTGAAAAGGACTTTTCCAACTGAGTAACAGATTCCTTCACAGCATTCGCATTGATGATCTAAGTGGACCAATTTGATGAGGTTGTCTCACCCTAAAGTTACTCTAGAGGAAAAGTGAAAGAATACAATGAAGCAAATTGAGCAGCATCAGATTGATGTATACATAAAAAGGCACTACAAGGGAGAATTTAAGTGATGTTCATCAGCCAGAACCAAGGAAGCAAGCATACTAACCTACCAAGAAACATCAACAGTGGGTTTGAGAGCGCTACTATTGTTCTTGTTATAAGAATATGGAGCAACAAAAAAACAAAGATTGAGACATTCCATTTTAAGCTTTCATGTACTACATCGTGGATTTGAGATAAATGGTTAACCCAGATGCAATTTGATTGTTTGAAATGTAGCATACAGCAGCAGAGCTTTAGCCACAAATTAAATCGGGGTCACGTAACATAGACTGTCATAGTGACAGTAGTGTGAAAGAGGAACAAAATACAAAGAGGCGGAAGAAAAATGAAAGGAAAACAAAGAATAAATGGGAAACAAGAGTAGCTTAGAGATAAATTGCCATAGGAGCGGACACATTGGCTTTCAGCAGTGCTAAACAAACCATTACTTTGCCATTGTGTGCGGGATTTTTATGGTTGTTACAAGTGGATCTCTTGCAAACTTTGTGTGCATTTCATAAGCTTTTACCCAAACCTTAGCCTCAGATTAGTATCCTTGCAACCCTACCCTCAAACTACTTGAACAAACCTTAGTCTACTAGAAAACCTACCTTTGAGGACTCAAAATGACTAAGGTAGCGTTTGGAAACAAGAATTTAAAAATTTGTAATCATTTCACTTCCATCATTTGAGAATGTAGAATTCAAATCTAAATCAAATGTTTGGGGAGGGTGAGATTTCAAAATGACACCTCTTGAGATGTCATTTGTTTTGGCCTGATTGGATTTGATACAAATTCCAAAGGATTTGACACAAATTCAAATTCTCAAAATCTTGAGTTCCCAAACATGGGATTTGACTATTTGAGTCAAATTTGGATTTGAGAATCATATCCCTATATGGCTATATCCAAACACTCTCGAATTGGAATTACACAAAGCTGTCGATTTCATTTGTCAGCATTTCAAATCAACGCCATAAACTTCTCGACCCTATACCATGCTGTAGATAGATAACTAGAAGCTTTGTAGCATCGGAAACTATGTAAGCTATGTAAGTATTAAAAAAAAAAAAAAAAAAAAACTATTTGACGTGTTACCCAGAGCCTAGAGGTGGCCTATGGAACACGGAAACATAACTCTTGGCCTTATCTAAGCCTTCTCATTGTTCAAAATGCAGGACCAGAATTTGGACCGCGAATAAACAGTGAATGATGAAAATAACAACTACCTGCAAGGCTGTTTGGGTTGTCTCCAGACCACTGAATAACCAGGCAATTCTTGCTGAAGTGAAACCTGTTAAAAACAGAAAGCATTCCCATAAGTTCTTTATCAAAAAGTATCCCCTTAAACAAGCAAAAACAATTTCCAAAGTCTCCTGCAATATACTTCACTGAGACACCAGATATAAGAAAGTGCGCCTACCAAATATCACTTCCATGGGAATACTCGCAACTTAACTCTCTGAATCACTCAAGGAAACGAAAATAATCTTAGAAAATAATTTTCAGTGAATGCTAACTCTTACTGTTGGACTACATGACTGTTCGTTACCTATCAACAAACACTCATCTTTCTGTTTTTCACCTACCATACTATTTGCTACCATGGAGAATATTACATGGGAATTGATGTGTGACAGTATGTGGGTCGGCTTGTGGTATCAATTACTGCTAATGTGACCTATTCTTTCTTACAACAACCAAAAAAAAACATTTCGACAAGTTGTCGTGCTGCGGATACTAATCTTTATGTAGCCATCCAGAGACATTCAAAATAATGGGACATAAATTGGAACTCTACTTCTTCTGTACCAAAAAAAAAAAAAAAATTGGAACTCTACTTGACAGCATCAAGAACGATTGTGAGAAAACATTTTGTGATAAGGCTATTATTTACAGGGGACCAAATCAACAGAACAGCCAGCAACCAACTTTGTCACAAATGAACTCAAAGCATTTAATTACAACATTAAACTAAAATAAAGAGTACATCTCCTGGCTCTGGATTATGTTAAACAAATAAAAATAAAAAATAAAAAAAGAACTGAATACACTAGCACTAACCTCTCTACGAAATATGGAGCTATGAAACCAGCAACAGCATATGCAGGAGCCGGCTTTCCCAGCTTTTCCTCCAAGTCTGGTGCAGTAGCCTATCACAAATTGAAAGATACAGGCGAGTGTTTATAATAGGGACACTTCCAATGTAACAAATCACGATTTAGTTACTCAAGTCTCAACTTGACACTAGAGTAAAGATCCCTCCTTCAAGATTCAAAAGTGCCAGTTGGTGTCGTTGATTTACAATGAGGTAAGCTATTTAAACGAGGAGAAAAAAAATTGAGACAAAGATTACGTACATCCAAAGCCTTCTTAGACCATACTCTTTGCTTGATATCTAACAAGTTCATCCCAGCACCATCTGTTTCATCAATGGAAGCATAACATCCCACAAGAAGAGACGCCATGAATGAGCTCACAAGCGATATCCTCTCAGTACATTTATATTCTTCTGGTTGTGTCTCGAAAATCCTCCGAATTTGAGGTCCTGTATATCGTTCATGGGCACAAGATCCAGTCAGACGAGACAGTTCCAGTGCCCCTCCCATAGCCTCCTCAATCTTCTTGCATTGTTCAGTTGTACTACTATCCATCCATATTGGTGATTCTTTGATGGAGAAAGCCTCTCCCAATTGCTCGACTAATTGCTTCTTAGGATCTAACGACGATAATATTACCGAACTGCCATTCTTCCAGTACACACTACCATGCTGCTGGCCACTTCCTGAGACCGCTGCAACCTTTCCAAAATCAATCTTGCTTGATAACTTCTGAAGCATCATATCAAAAGCTTCAACCCACATCAGAGTAGGAGAAACGATCCGGCCACTAACAGAAGTATCTCGGTAGACTCCATCCTTAGTCTTGTAATGAGGCAAGTCAGAATCAAAATGAACCAACTCAGTCGCAACAATGTTTAGGTTGGAGTCCAAAATTGTAGTCTTTAGGGACCTAAAACCATCATATGTCACAAATTGTTTAGTTACACATCTTACACTCTTTTGCCAGAGTCTTCATGACAGTCATCAATACAATTCGTTCGAACTTCAGTTGTTGAAAATTACAAAACATCAAAAAAAAAAAAAAAAAAAAAAAAAAGTTGTGACCATTGGAATCAAACTCAGAATCACTAGCTCATTCCTTATTCGTTCCCCTTTTGCGACTAGCCACGCGTAACATGTCCATAGACAGCAACTGAGGAACACTAACCCAAGTGAGGTTTCATCCTAAAACGAATCGGCAATACAAATGTAGGCCACTAGCCTATCAACAAGTCTCTCTACCACTACATTTATTCATGTGGGACAATCTTATTGACGCACACATGCCGAAAATTCTCGACATTTTCATTTACTTTTTTTGTTGTTTCTCAAGAACTAGTTATTCAATTTACACACTTTTGGAGAGCAACAAAGCACAATGAGAGTAAATAAGAGCCAAATTAATCAGGTGGGCAATCGTTATTTTCCTTCATCTAGCAATTAATCGCTATTTCAAATACCAAAATTAAAATTAATGGATCAATTACACAAAATTATCATATGGGTAGTCGCAAATTTAAACACCAACAATTCAAATAAATAATGAAACCCAGAAAATGAGATTTTAAAAAAAAAGAGAAAGCAACTCACTGAGTAGAACTGTCAAAGCCGAGGAAGAGCGAGTCCTGTGGAAAAGAGTTGTCCGCCATTGGAGATGAATCCCCACCTTGATCAATCTGGTTTTAATACTATATATTATATGATAAATATGATATGATATGATATATTGATATGATAGGGATGGGGATGTCGCTGTTGTTTGTGTTAGTATGTGGAAATATGATTTAGGATAATATTTTCAGTTGATTTTATCCGTGAAACTCTGATAAATGTGTAGCTGTTAGTAAAAATGTTAATAATAGGTAATTCTACTATTTTGGTGCTAACTCCATCTTTATCCTCTTTAATGCTAATCTTAATCCATAATAGCGTGTAATTCAATCTCAATGCGGAGTATATTGTTACTGTTGGACTAATAGACTCGACTTGAATATAGACCCCATATAGCGATGCTCAATTCTACTAGAGTGTGCCGAGTTAGAGTGGACAAATTGAAACATTGATATGCCGATATGACCAAATAAGGTGGTTTCGGATCATACCAGCCAACCAGAAATACATATCCGATCCTACTCAAAATGCATACTAGATAGTAAATCATGCATTCAAGTCGAAAACAAAGAATTTGGTTACCCCAAACTCCGATTGTCTATCTTACAATGAAATGGATAATTTCGGTAAATTAACTGCTGAATAGAGTTGGACCAAAGAAACAATCAATTCGAATCATATAGTCATACTGTTTTGGGTTCTAGGGGATTTCGGGTGATTCAGATCACATAGTCACCGAGTTTTGGTTCCAAATCATGCGATACAGAACGAGTGACCTATATCACAGAAAAGTTTTCTGGAACTGGTAGGAGGGGCCTGTATCACCAATTCACCATAACAAAATAATCTATCTTCAGGCTCACAGCACAGCATCAGCTCAAAATGTCAGTTCTAAGCTGAACAGGCTTTATACAGCGCAATTCATAAAAGAAACCGGGTATAGGAAAGCTCAATCTTTACTTAAACAACATACATTCTCCTCAGAAGTACCAATGTACCACTCCATGCATAGCATTCAAGATTAAAGATCTAGGTTGGCATCAACCACAGACATTGATGATTAACTAAAGAAACGATGACCGACAGTTCAAACTGAGTACATTATTCATAACATGCCAGAAAACTTACGACCCACTACTTAGTTCAGCCACTTAGGACACATCAATCTTCATACTCGTCTTCATCCTCAGCACCTTCAGCACCAACTTCCTCATAATCCTTCTCAAGTGCAGCAAGATCCTCACGGGCCTCAGAGAACTCTCCTTCCTCCATACCCTCACCCACATACCAGTGAACAAAGGCACGCTTGGAATACATAAGATCAAACTTAACATCAATCCTGGAGAAGACTTCAGCAACACTGGTTGAGTTAGAGATCATGCTTACAGCCCTCTGCACCTTTGCAAGATCGCCACCAGGGACCACAGTGGGTGGTTGGTAGTTGATACCACACTTAAAACCAGTAGGACACCAATCAACAAACTGGATGGTTCTCTTGGTCTTGATGGATGCCACAGCAGCATTCACATCCTTTGGCACAACATCACCACGGTACATGAGGCAGCAGGCCATGTACTTTCCGTGCCTTGGGTCACACTTGGCCATCATAGAAGAAGGCTCGAAAGCAGTGTTGGTGATCTCTGCAACTGAAAGCTGCTCATGGTATGCCTTCTCTGCTGAGATTACAGGGGCAAAGGAGGAAAGCATAAAGTGGATCCTTGGGTAAGGGACAAGATTGGTCTGGAACTCAGTCACATCCACGTTCAATGCCCCGTCAAACCTCAATGAAGTGGTGAGGGAAGAGATAACCTGAAACACACATCGACATTATGGCATCAGTTTACAAACTAACAAACGACAGTCCACCAGGAAAAAAGGGATAAAACCAGTCAAGTAAAACATAGTTGATGAATTGGATTATAGTATACCTGAGAAATAAGGCGATTGAGGTTGGTGTATGTGGGGCGTTCAATGTCAAGGGAGCGACGACAGATGTCATATATGGCTTCATTGTCAAGCAGCACAGACACGTCAGTGTGCTCAAGAAGGGAGTGTGTTGAGAGGACACTGTTG
Organism: Spergularia marina; assembly: GCA_963680865.1. Classification (NCBI taxonomy): domain Eukaryota; kingdom Viridiplantae; phylum Streptophyta; class Magnoliopsida; order Caryophyllales; family Caryophyllaceae; genus Spergularia; species Spergularia marina. The sequence continues at coordinate 4,799,155 of OY804551.1, read as the reverse complement.
TACGGCTCAACCACAGAGGTAGAGACTTGTGGTGATGGGTAGATAGTGAAACCCAGCTTGGATTTCTTCCCATAGTCCACAGATAGACGCTCCAACAGAAGTGACCCAAGACCAGAACCAGTACCACCACCCACAGCATTGAACACAAGAAAACCTTGCAGACCAGTACAGTTGTCTGCAAGTTTCCTGATACGGTCCAAGCAAAGATCAACAATCTCTTTCCCAACTGCAACAGCAACAGCAAAGATGAATCATTAGCATAAAGATATTCACAAGCTATTATATATTGATAACCACAGATACAATGCAAGTGATTTGAGTAGTTGATCCCAAGCACAACCACCAGAACTGCTTTTAATTTTTACCTAACAGTGCATTTAACATACATAAAGAACTTATCATACAAACCATGGTGTCTATTTAAAACCAGCCCATAACAGAACATATGTAACTGCGACAAAGACCATTGCCCAAACAGCTAACATACTTAACGTCTTCACTTCTTATTCTCAAACATAGTATAGCCATGTAAACACAACAGAAATTTTAAATCATGCTATAATAACAGGCACCAAAGCAGAGCATGAAGGAAATAGAGAGCTGTACTTGTGTAATGGCCTCGGGCAAAGTTGTTGGCTGCATCTTCTTTTCCACTGATCAGCTGCTCAGGGTGGAAGAGCTGGCGATATGTTCCAGTACGGACTTCATCAATGACAGTAGGTTCCAGATCAACGAACACAGCACGAGGAACGTGTTTCCCTGATCCAGTCTCACTGAAGAAAGTGTTGAAGGCATCATCACCTCCATTTGGGGTTGCATCACTAGGCATACGGCCATCAGGCTGTTGTACCAAGTTTATAAAAGTCAGTAAACTACAAAATATTCAGGAGCACTGTCCTTATAAGCATGTCAAGTACAAAATTCTGGTAAAATACACACGCACACACACAGTCAGACATCATTATCATATAAGCACAGTTTCAGAACACATAACTGCAATCTGTGTGGAAAACACTTTTTAAAACTCATAGTCACCAAGTTCACGGCACTATTTCACAAGATATAAACAGATACTCATCCATCAGTTACAATCCATAACAAAAACAAAGATTACAATATGTGAAAAGAGCCACAAGATTCCGACAATTCTAATCGTCTTTTATCCAAAAACAAAATTGATCTCAGATCATATTCAAGAGCGAAGTCCTGACTAACAACAATACATCTGATTAACAGCTAAGCCTTACATGCATCAAAGTATATCGCACCACAGAAACAGTCCAGTACATCAAAGTATCAAGCGACAACTCAAACGCAACAAAAATAGATAACCTCATATAACATGTACACAAAAACAATGGTACTACACACACAGAATCAGACATTATTAACATCCATTCACGGTTTCAAATCAAACAAATGCCCTCTGAATGGTACACGCACTGTTTACATGAACTCAGAATCACCGAAAGCAAGCTCACGTTCAAATTTCACAAGACGTAAACAAATTGTTATCTACCAAACACAATCCATAACAAAATAACGATTAACCATTCCGACACTTCCAATTGAAACCATATTCACAAACGAATTTCTGAGTATCAACATGTTTTGCGCAGCGAAAGCAGTCCAGTAATTCAAACCACAAGCAGTTTAGTAAACAATCTCACACAAAAAACATACACACATCCATCCCCATCAGAAAAACAATCGAGTAACTTAAACAACTACTGAAATAACACAATCTACATATCTTCCGCCACAATTTTCACTGTAACACTAGTTCATTTTCACCGAAATCATGCATTGAACGAGAATATACTCATATATTGTCATTTATTTAACCAAATCAAACACAAACCTCAACATTTCTCATCAAACGATCGGCAAAAAAATCTCAGATCTAACGAATTTCATCAAGTATTTATACCTAATAAATCGACTATATCAAATTCATAACACATTAATAACATGCATATTCCAAAAAAATTATCAAAAAAACGCACATCAATAAATTACATTTTTTCGTAACCTAAAATCATCCTGAACATAACAAATCAAAAAGTGCATAAAAAAAGCACAATAAATCCGAAAAAAAATGGCAACAACCAAACATTTCTCAACAAAAACACATATCATTAGGTTTATTTTCGATAGACAACAGATCCGAGATTTTCAATAACAACAAAAAATACTACTGAAAATATAAAACCGAAAAATTTGAAAAAATAAAAAATAAAATAACATAAATAGAAGTAAAAAGAAGACGAAGACGAAGACGAAGGAGGAAGCGTAAACCTGAATGCCGTGTTCGAGACAGTAAAGCTCCCAGCAAGAGTTTCCGACCTGAATACCGGCCTGACCAATGTGAATCGAAATGCACTCCCTCATTTTTCCGATTCGAAAACCTGAAAAAATCAGAAAACCCTAGGAAAGAGAAAATGAGGTAATTTTTTTTTTGAAATTTGGGAGAAGTTTTTCAAGGACGAGACGAGCGTTTATAAAGACGCTCCTCTCTCTCAATTTTCCAGTGAAGTGTGTGTGTGAAGACTGATGAGAAAATGATATTTTTTTTTTTTTTGGGAGGTGGTGGTTGTGTTTATATAGTTCGAGGGTTAAGTTTCCGGGTCGGTCTGGGCCTCTTGTGGGCTTTTCAACCCAAATGGAGGGTGAACGGGGGGGCGGAAAATGCGAAACGGTTATTATTGAAATCTCTTTTAAAATGGAAATGTTTTTTAATTCAGATTTTAGACGCCCCGCTTATTTGAATTTTGAATTTTGCTAACATGGGTAATCGAGGCAGGAGACTTGAGGCGAAGAGTGGAAGACTATCAATTGGCCGTTTGTCGGCGTACGTAGGGATCGGTTTAAAAAATGATGATACTCCTTCCGATCAAAAATTAATGTTTTTAAATCGGACAGACATCGAATCGGTAGTTTTGGGGATTCGATGAGTCAAGGAGTTCGACCGATTCAACTAGATAAAAATACATGATGATGTCATAATTATAAAAATATAAAATAATTAAATTATTGCTAAAATAATTTAAACTAGTTTTTGTACCCGTAATTTCACGGTTCTGTATATACGTCCTACTTTCGATGCGATGCGTATGCCTTTACGTATATAGAGCTTGATGGGTTAATGTGTAATAAACTCAACTTAGAGTTAATTAAGGAAGTAGATACGGTATAACCATTTCGAATAATTCCTATATTAATTTGTAACTAACAATAACTTAGGACCCTAAAAAAACAATAACTGATTGGGGGTATGTATAAAGATAATGTACAGTTTATAACATCTAACCATGATTAATACATAAAATCACTAAAACTTCTCAATATCCCTCTAAATTATTGTAAGAGAAAATTACCTACACCACCATTTTCATATCTCCTCTCCTTATTTTATTTTCTTTCGACATACTGTCATGTGTGGGTGGCATGTGTATTTTTTTTTCTTACTAACTTCAAACAAACAACTGAGCTATGTATATACTATGTCGATCTAATATGTAACTAACAAACTTGGCAAACGAAAAGGCAAGAGACACAATATTCAATACCATTATTAAGATGTTGATTAATGATTCAATTATGACGAAATTTATGCTAATTAAAATTAAAGAAGTTGAAATGTTTTCTAAACGTTTGCAAAGACAGCTTAAGAGACTTGATTTAATATGAAACATTTTTATTAGCCTATTAATATTATCATAATAATAGACAGGACCGCATATATTAAAGGGTGTATTACATGGATGAGAGATAAGGGAATTGAATAGAGGGACGACACGTAAGATTTGAGTTGGAATTTTTTTGCTCTAGATGATTTCAAAGGCTGCCACGTAGGCGTGAAGATTAGCCTATTAAAGGTATAGTATAGATAGATATATGGGCAGTCCGGATCCGCTGTCCCACATCCCTGGCCCATTCTCTGTCCCACTCTCTCACACACTGCCGCGTGTTACTTTAATTAAAGAAATACTAGCTTATGAACCAGTGTCATGCACGGGGTTCTTAAATGTTTATGTGAAATACTTCTAATAGTGCTATGTATATATACTTCCTCATTTTAGGAATATGTGAAATTTTCAGTACCTCGTTGAATCTGTAGGCATCCGAAACTACAAGACCACATAAATCACCCAAATTAAAAAAAAAAAATAGCAATGAACAAAATGATCTAAATGCAAACTTCGAAAAACTACTACAATTGAAAAGGTTGATCATTATCATGAATCATATAGTTGGAGATATAAATCCGGAAAAATTCATGTATTAAATAAACCCGGTTTAATCCTACCTCGAAAATGAATTTTGCGTATAAAAAAAACCTTTGGATTAAAATGGGATGACCGAGCTGGAAAAATTCGTAACTATACTTAATACTAAGGTTGTCTACATTTCATACTCAATACAAAACTCCACAACTAATAACATCGAGCAATATGTAAACTTTTTGTCTGCGTCAAAATGATTATAATTAGAAAGATAGAACAATTAGAATGTCAATTTGTAAATGGTAGACATTAATTTCAAATTGTAAAACATCAAAAAAATATTGGTAAGTAGATAATGACTGGGCTAATTGAATCATACATTCATACAATGATACCCAAAAGATTTGAACGACGATTTCTTAAATCATTGGGATTGTAGATGCATGATTCCATACTTTCATGTCAACCTGCAATGTCAAAGAACAATAAAATTAGAGCAAAGAATTGATAAGCATAAACAAACGACGACTATTTTGTTTAGATAGAGCCAATTTGAAAAAATGATTTGAGCATTGAATCGAAATTTAAATTGCCAAGTTAGTAGGGAAGTTGGCGTGGATAATAGAAGAGTTTGATATTTAACATGATTTTATTTATTTGAGTTAATGCGGCTGAGATATTTATTCTTAAGAAACTGCAGTCAATAGTTTGACCATAATTAATTTTAATTTATTAAATCACAATTTTAATATAAATAGAAAAACTAATTAATTAAAACACAACTCCCTCCTCCCATCTCCGGCCACCCTAGCAACCACCACGCCCCGACCCAGCCAACACATGACTGCCACCCAACACCACCCTGGGACCACAGATCACCAGTCAGGCGGCCACTACGGCTCTCATCCCCAGCGACACCAACGGACACCTCCATTTTATCCTTCTTTCTCCGTCTCATTGGCGGCGGCGACGAATGGAAGGGGGTGGCGCCTTTGGAAGCTAATAGGGGGTCCAAGAAGGAGCGGCAGGTGGTTTTCGTGAGGTGGGGGCGGGAATTAGTGGCAGAGTGTGCGGAAAATGGGAAGGTCGAGAGTAGAGAGATGGGCCGTGGAGATGGAAAGGCACTACGATAGTGGTGTGTGATAGCGCAGTTAAGATCGCCGGAGTTTCGCCGGCCGGAGCGTGCTTGTCGCCGGTGGACTGGTAAGATTGGGTGTGAGGCGGTGGTTGTGATGTGGGGTTTGAAGGGTGGGGGAACAGAGAGGAGAGAGGGGAAGGGGCAGGGGATGGTTTATTTAATTTTTAAATAGTTTTTAATATTTTACCATAGTCAAATATTAAAGGGCTGAGATTTTGTTTCATAAAATGAATGGTCAGATCAAGTCTACCTACAATGGCTACCATGGGTTGGTAGCTATCGTAGAATTAGTATATTCTAGTTTAGGAAATTAGTTAATCATTTACGATTTTTTTTATTACAATTTGGGCCCAAAATCATGCAACTATTTCCATGTGATTGTATGAGTTGATTTCATATACGTATAATTATTGATTCACTTCCTAAATTAAAGGAGAGAATAATGCTAAATTTTTTTATTTCTCTAGGTAAATGCTGGAAAGTGCGTACATTTAAAATATTTTAAAAAATAGCTAAATTGATTATTATTGACTAAAACATAGATTATATTTTAGATTTTTTTTATATTGCCGGTGAATTGATAGATTTATGATTATTTTGGGTATTTCTTTCTATAAGATTTTTTTTTAAAATGTGAACTGGTATGATATAAGGAATATGCCGTTGTAATGTAGACTAGTTCTTTGACCCGTGCAAACTTGCACGGGGCGTTTTACCTCTTTGTTCATAGAATTGGTTTTAGTTTAGGGATGTTTGTACATATATCCAATACTGTAGGTATAAGATGATTAATACATCCAATTTACAACAATGGTGTTAGTTAGATTTTTGAATAACTTGAATTTTTGACACACTAAAATAAACTCGATACGCATTGAATAAACGAACCGTTATTGACCAGTGAAAAATCTCACAAAAGAGGTAATTATCTATTTATGTTTGAATATTACTCCATAGGAATTGTTAGTTACAGATTTAGTAACCAATAAATTATTTTTTTACTTCTCCTAGAAAAAACAACAAATTAAAATATTCATGTCACTTTTATCCACCAAAGCCCTTAACCACACAAAAGTTGATCATATTTGACCTCGCCCGCTTCTTTTGGTCATGGATCCGTTTTTTTTATTATTATTTGTCACCCATGTTGAACCACGTATTTAATCTCAAATTCGAGCTGACTTCTTGATCAAAATGATCCCTAATTAACACAAATCAACCTAAATTCAAACCAAATCTCAAACTTTACTATTTCATTTGTCTTAGACTTACATTATTTATACTCTGACCCATTTTAATTTTTTTTTTGTTTCAATTGCCACTCTTTTTTTATATGTATCTCTATATATTGCCTTAGTTTTTTAGAAGTTTCTTAGTAATTCAAAATTTAGGTCACTTAATCCGTAGGTGGTAGGACTTTGGTAATTTTATACGAATAAGACAACAGTAGTTTCACACACTCGTGCTAAAGTCTATAAAGTGAATATGTTCATTATGGATATATGTTTTTTTTTTTTTTTTCCGACGAATACTCTATTATCAATGAAACAAATAATATCATATATTCACAACGATAATAAGTTTACATTGAATATTGAATCATTTGTTCATCTTTATACTTATGCTTGTGAAGTAAAATACTTCATCATAAGATTTAAAATTTAACCAACACCTATTAACTCGACCTAATCTATCTGAAGCGTGTTTGTACGTCATGAACCCACTTTTGAATAATACAATCAGATATGAAGATCACAATTTACTTTGCAGGGAAAATAAAAGTATACACCGGATTTTTTCACCCCTTTATGTCTCCTTTTATGTTATTTGAGATAAGGTGCAAAACCATTTAAAGACAATAGAACATTAGTTTCACAAATCCCGGATTTTTGTTTTGGGTGTATTATATAAATATTACTCCATCTGTCCTATCTCAAACACCCTATTTTAAATACAATTCTATATTGAGAAGGATATACACATTAATCGGTTAATCAAAGTCCTAAAAAACTGCATGGCGACTAAGCGAAAACTTTTATTCGCTATATAATTTTTTTGGAACTTTGATAAACCGATTAGTATGTATACCCTTCATAACACAGAGGTTTTTTGGGCACTGATGTTTGAGCTGGGGCGGAGGGAATATGTATTTTTGTAGATATAATTTTTGTTTCTTAACCGGTAGGACATTATACGACATTAGTAGTTCAGCGGTGTAAATTAATTCTCTAGCGCTTATATTTCATTATTGATAACTTTTATGTAACTATCGTGCGATCGGTCTAACAATTATAGTCATCTCCTCACACTTTTTTGCCTTTTAGAAAATCAGGCGATATACCACTTTTTAGTACTATATATGATACTCCCTTTGTCCCATTTAGTTTTTTACCCTTCCAATTTCAAGTCGTTTGAGTGAATACTTTACCTTTCTATTCTTGGGTCATTTTTCTAATTGCAAATGATAGTAAACCACTTTATATCATTAGGCTACTTTCAAATATTGCCAAACTAATGGATGCGTATTAAGATATAAAAAGAAATAGGACCGCTGAAATTAAACCTCACAAAATCTGATTCTATTTGATCGTCCGATTTTCTTGGTCATTAACCTTTTTTTTTTTTTTTTACTTGTGACCCGTATTATTTAATTTACGTTTTTAACCTCAAACTGTATCCGACCCATTGATCAGATTTGACCCTTAATTTAACAACATTCACCCTAAATTCAAACCAAAGCCTTATTACGACAATCGCGAGTTGACCTGAGTTCGTACTTAACGTGATTCGTTTAAAGGTCTACACAAATTAGTTATGATATGGCATTTCAATAAGTTTGCACTATTTTTGGGTCTTATAAGTTAGTTTTTTATCCTTGCCGAATTTTTCTATTTAAATAGGAAATTTGCACTATTTTTAATGGATTCATATTTTTTTGCCATTAATCCACTAAATTACCACTTACGGGCAAATATTTGATTATTTAATATCATGTTCCATTTTATTCTTTCCTAGATTATAAGGTGTTTTAAATTTTCCAGATTCCATTTTTTTTAAATTGTCATATTTAGTAGATTTCCTTAAAATTTCCATTCTTCATTTTTATTTCTTTCTTAGATTATGAGGTATTTTAATTTTAGAATTATATTGGAACAATATTATCATTTATTCTATTTTTCCTATTACATCCGTATATTATTCCTTGGATGAAAAGAGTTGACCATCTATTTTAGGGACTAAAGCAAATTGTATTTATTTCATTCCATTTTTATTTATAGCTGCTGCATAGTTTTTGTAAATCTAGCAACAAACTATATTAGTACCATAACTATAGTGTGTATTATTAGGCGTGTGTCATGCGTAAGCGTGCATATGTTTGAAGTTACCATGCGAGTGTTATTTATGTCAAATTTCGTTTGACATCAGCGTCTGATGTGGATGGCCTAAGAGGAGTTCTTTTACCCGTGCAAAAATTGCACGGGGTGTTATAACACAAATTTATAGTTACTGGTTTAAATTTTGAACTATTTATATAAGTACTTACTAATGTTATAAGTATAGGATTACCCACGAAATGAGGAGAATATGTGTCTCATCTAGAGTGTATGTACCATATTTGAAAATTTGACACCTTTTTTTTTTCCATAATTAACTTGAAAATCGCACATGTTGTAAAGTGAAGTAGATATTTAATTGGTCAATTTTTTTGTTCTTTCTCTAAATTGTCAAAAATATTTTTATTTAAGAAATTTATTAATAATGGGAAAAAAAACACTAAAGCAAGAGCAAAGAAGTGTAGTAACCTGTAACACCCCATATTTTTGGGTTACTTGAATTGTACAAAGTATTGGGAGAATCTCGTTTTAAGGGTATGAAAATCTATTTTGGGAAATTAGGGTATATCTTCCGTTTAGAGACGCTTTCCTAATTGGGCAACCGTTTGGCGAAATTACCAAAATACCCTTACTAAACCCTTCCTATTTTCTACAAAAGAATAAAATAAACACTCAAACCCTCCCTCACTCACTCACGTCGCACGAGAGAAGCAGGAGAAGAAAGAGAGAAAGAAAGGAGAAGAGAAGAAGAGGAGGAAGAGCGGCGCACGCACCCCGAGGCCGCCGCTAGCCACCGCCGGCCGACCAACCGCCACCGCCGCCCCCTTTTTCCTTCCCTCTTGGTTTTCACACCAAGAGTTGTAAGTTCAAAACCCTTTCTCTTATAATTTTTAGATTAGGGCTTTTTAATTTATCATGTGTTTGAAGTTAAAACATGATTGTAGTATTGGGTGTTGCTTATTTAGATTACAATCATGCTTAATTATGGTTTTGGTACATGAATTATTGAATTTGGAATTAGGGTTCTTGTGATTATGAATTATGATGATTTGATGATGATTTTATGGGTGAATTTATGTGAAAGTTGGAGGGGATATTTATTATGAGATGGGTAAACCTTAGTTTCAAATTGGGAACGTTTCATGGTGTTTTGATTATGAATATACATTCTGCCCATTTTTGAATTTTGCTTAATTTGGATGTTTAAGTTGTTATTATGGTGATTTATTGATGGATTAATGTTGTTAGTATACTTGGGAGGGTGTTGTGCAAATTTGGTGTTGTTTAGAGGTCGTTTGAATGTTGAAATTCAAAGTTAGAGTGCCTTGGATGCACTAGTAGGGTGATGGTTAGTGATTAGTGTATTGTTGATTGATTTTAGGTTGTGTGTTCGAGGAAGTACCGTTCTAAAGTCTTGAGTTGATCTTGTGATTTCGCTAGTAAGGTAAGAACGTTGATCACAAACCTCTCATTAGCCATTATCTTGTGACGGAAAAGAAATACGCTCAATGATATAATTTAGGCACAAGCGAAACGGATAATGAGAATGAACGTATAAAGCAAGAATATATGATGTTCAAGCGAATTAGTGTATCAAACAAGATAGTGATTAGTCAAGAGGATTGTGATCAACGTTCTTACCTTACTAGCGAAATCACAAGATCAACTCAAGACTTAGAACGGTACTTCCTCGTACACACAACCTAAAATCAATCAACAACACACTAATCACTAACCATCACCCTACTAGTGTATCCAAGGCACTCTAACTTTGGATTTCAACATTCAAACGACCTCTAAACAACACCAAATTTGCACAACACCCTCCCAAGTATACTAACAACATTCATCCATCAATAAATCACCATAATAACAACTTAAACATCCAAATTAGGCAAAATTCAGAAATGGGCAGAATGTATATTCATAATCAAAACACCATGAAACGTTCCCAAATTGAAACTAAGGTTTACCCATCTCATAATAAACATCTCCACCAAATTTCACATCAATCCACCCATAAAATCACCCCTAAATTCATAAGAACCCTAATTTCAAAAGCCCTAAATTAGCATTCAATTATTCATGCATCAAAACCACAATTAAGCATGATTATAATCTAATAAAGCAATTCCCACAACCACAATCATGTTTAAACCATAATAATCATGAAAGTAAGAAAGCCCTAATTAGAAACTATGAAAGAGGGTGTAGAAACATACTACTCTTGATGTAAAACCAAGAGAGAGGGTCGGTTAGGGTTGACGGCGGCGGCTGGTGGCAGCGGCGGTGGGCGACGGTGGTGATGGTGGAAGGTGTGCGCGACTCTCTTCCTCTTCTCCTCTTCTCTTCTTCTCTTCTCCTCTTTTACGTACTTCCTCTCTCTTTTTTTTTTCTCTGCTGCTACTACGACGTGAGGAGTGATGGGGAGGGTTTGAGTGTTTATTTTATTCTTTTGTAGAAAATAGGAAGGGTTTAGTAAGGGTATTTTGGTAATCTCGCCAAACAGTTGCCCAATTAGGAAAGCGTCTCTAAACGGAAGATATACCCTAATTTCCCAAAATAGATTTTCATACCCTTAAAACGAGATTCTCCCAATACTTGTACAATTCAAGTAACCCAAAAATATGGGGTGTTACAATCTTCCCCCCTTAAACAAAGATTCGTCCCGAATCTTTAAACCCATCCTTCAAAAGACACGCTCTTAACTAGTAACATTGATCACAGGGTAAAATGAGTACTTGGAAAGGTAGTATAAGATCATAAGAATATGCTCGAGGGAAAAGCAATAAAAGGGTATTTGAATGAGAATTAAAATAAGTTGGAAATATTGTACTCGAGGTACGAAGAAACAATTCACATAAAAGAAGAATCGGCAAACATATGAATCAAAACACACATAGATCACATCAAACAAGCATTTAGAAACAAAGTGGGCGAGGCTCTCATCCCCCTTAAAATAAAGGTTCGACCCGAACCGAATATACCTCAAGTAAACAGATGAGGGTACTTCTCACGCATAACCGACTCCACTTCCCAAGTTGCTTCCTCAACGTTATTATTACACCACAGAACTTTCACCATTTGTGTCTCAGCTCGTCGAGTTTTGCGCACCTTAGTGTCCAAAATTTTCAATGGTGCCTCTTCATAAGTCATGGTTTCATCTAACTCAATGGTTTCTGGATTGAGTACATGTGACGGATCACTAACGTCGTCTGAGTTGGGAAACGTGAAACACGTTGTGAACCTTTTCGAGATTTACTGGCAAATCTAATTCATAATCGACTTCACCAACTCGCTTGGTCACCTTGTAGGGTCCAATGAACTTAGAACTCAGTTTCCCTTTCTTCCCGAACCTCATTACACCCCTGGTCGGTGACACTCGGAGTAGTACCATGTCGCCCTCATTAAACTCAATTTGACTGCGAGTTTTATCTGCATAGCTCTTTTGTCTGTCCTGCGCAGCCTTTAGTCTCTCCTGAATTAGTTTGACTTGGTCGGTCATCTCTTGGATGTAATCTAGACCCAAAACCATCGTTTCACTAATGTCATTCCAACAGATTGGACTCCTGCACTTTCTACCATATAGTGCCTCGTATGGAGCCATCTTGATTGAGGCTTGGTAGCTGTTGTTGTAGGAGAATTCTATCAAATCCAGCTTGTCCTCCCAGCCACCTTGGTACTGTAAAGCACAGGCTCTTAGCATATCTTCCAGGGTCTGATTTGTCCTCTCTGTCTGACCATCAGTTGCGGGGTGGAATGCGGTACTCATTAAGAGTTTTGTTCCCAAGGCTTCTTGTAACTTTTTCCAGAAACGAGAGACAAAACGTGCATCGCGGTCGAAGACGATCTCCTTTGGAGTACCATGAAGTCTCAACACATGATGTATATAGGCATCGGCTAACTGTTTCTTTTTCCACGTGTCCTTCATTGGTATAAAATGTGCACATTTCGTCAATCTGTCCACTATCACCCAAATCATGTTGTTGCCCTTAGGTGACCTAGGTAATCCAGCAATGAAATCCATGGATATGGAACTCCATTTCCACTCTGGTACTGGTAAGGGTTGTAATTTACCTTGAGGTCTCTTGTGTTCGCTTTTAACCTTTTGGCAAACTAAACACCTAGACACAAAATCAGCCACATCCTTTTTCATTCCTGACCACCAGAACACCTTCCTCAAATCCTGGTACATCTTATCTCCACCTGGATGTACCGAGTATTTGCTTGCATGAGCCTCTGCTAAGATTCTATCCCTCAATGTGGCGTTGTTAGGTAAGCAGACCCGATCCTGAAATCGAATTATCCCATCTTCACCTCTTTTGAACAATGCAGGTTCTTTTGCTACTTTACCCATCAACAGCTTGTCAGTCTCTTGTAATTCCTTGATCTCCTCAAAGACATCATTTTTTTCAATCGCGGTTGTCCCCGTGGTTACTCCTGTATCTGTCAACTGAACTCCGAAATTGAAAAACTCATTCCTTAGTCTTTGTCTTTGAACAACCAATTGGATCGAATGTAGAGACTTCCTACTCAATGCATCTGCTACAACATTTGTTTTCCCTTCATGGTATTGTATCTCCACGCCGTAGTCTTTGATCAACTCTAACCACCTCCTCTGACGCATGTTTAACTCTTTTTGGGTGAAAATGTACTTTAAACTCTTATGGTCAGAGAAAATCTTGAGTGTAACTCCAAACAGGTAGTGTCTCCACGGTTTTAGTGCAAAAATCATGGCTGCTAGCTCCAAATCATGGGTCGGATAGTTTTCCTCATAACTTTTGAGTTGGCTAGACGCATAGGCGATCACTCTCCTGTTCTGCATTAGGACACATCCTAAACCATTCTTTGAAGCATCGGTGTACACCTCGTAAGGTATGTTCTCATCAGGTAGTGCTAAAACTGGCGCCGTGGTTAACCGTTCCTTTAGAGTCTGAAAGGCTTTCTCACAAGTCTCATCCCATTTATACTTTGTAGTCTTCTTCATCAAAGTCGTCATTGGTTTTGCAATCTTAGAGAAATCCTTCACAAATCTCCTGTAGTAACCTGCTAGTCCCAAAAGGCTTCTAATCTCTGTTACATTCTTTGGGGTCGGCCAATCCTTTACAGCCTTGACCTTAGCTGGGTCTACTGCAACTCCGTCCTTGGATATTACGTGTCCCAAAAAGGCTACCTTATTCAACCAGAACTCACACTTCGAGAATTTACCGTATAATTGTTTTTCTCTCAGAATCTCCAATACGATCCTCAAGTGGTTCTTATGCTCCTCTTCAGTCTTGGAGTAAATTAGAATATCATCAATAAACACTACCACAAATTTATCCAAGTAAGGTCTGAAGGTGCGATTCATGAGATCCATGAACACTGCAGGCACGTTTGTCAACCCAAATGGCATTACTGTGAACTCATAGTGTCCATATCTAGTTGAAAATGCGGTCTTTGGTACATCTTCTTCAGCTACTTTCAATTGATAATACCCAGACCTCAAGTCGATCTTTGAGAACATACTTGCGCCCTTAAGCTGGTCAAACAGGTCATCGATCCTGGGTAAGGGATATCTGTTTTTGATGGTGACATTATTCAGCTCTCGGTAGTCGATACATAGCCTCATTGTTCCATCCTTCTTCCTTACAAATAAGACCGGTGCTCCCCAAGGTGACACACTTGGTCTAACATATCCTTTTTCCACCAATTCATCCAGTTGTTTCTTCAGCTCTTGCATTTCCACCGGTGCCATCCGATAAGGTGACTTAGCGACCCGTTCCAGGTACTAACTCAATTTTAAACTCCACTTCTCTTTTGGGTGGCATCCCCGGGATCTCCTCAGGGAAAACATCAAGATAGCCACTCACAATAGGGACATCGCTAAACTCAGGGTATTCTACCCTAGTGTCTCGCACATGACATAAGAATAGAGGTTCTCCCTTGGCTATCCGCTTCTTCAGATTCATGGCAAACACAAACTTTATTCTTGGTCTTTTTGAAGTATGCGATAAGTCACATGGGTATTTTTCTGTCCCCGAAGTGAAATCTTTCCTATCCAACAATCTATTCTCGCTTTATATCTACCCATCCAATCCATTCTCAATATTACATCAAAATGGGTTAAGGGAAAAACTATCAAATCAGATTTGAACTCATGTCCACAAATCACTACAGGCACATCTTTAAACTATCACTAAGTCCACATTTCTCAACAATCTTATCAGAAATAAACGAGTGGGATGGACCACTATCAAATCAGACGTTTGCAATTACTGAGTTAACAGGAAATTTACCCGATACGACATCGGCGTTTTCATTCTCTTCTGGATTCATGACATACAACTGTCCAGTGGCTTTCTTAGCTGGAGTGGCCACACTGGCCGATC
This sequence comes from Spergularia marina, assembly GCA_963680865.1. Taxonomy (NCBI): domain Eukaryota; kingdom Viridiplantae; phylum Streptophyta; class Magnoliopsida; order Caryophyllales; family Caryophyllaceae; genus Spergularia; species Spergularia marina. The sequence goes on along the minus strand of OY804551.1, from coordinate 4,784,085 downwards.
CCGCTTGCTTAGCTGGTGTTGTATAGGTTGTTCCCCTAGTTGGTGCCGGATTCTTGTAAGTGTTATTCGAACCCGCATAGCCACTTTGGGCCTTAAAATTCTGGAATCGATTGGGCGCCACCGAGTTGCTCCCATATGCTACAGGTGGTTTTCCAGCTATCTTGGAGTAGCACACATTAGCCTTATGCCCAAGCTTACCACAATGGAAACATGTGACCCTATCACCATTGCACATTCTCCCGGAATGTTTATTGCCACACTTGATGCAAGGCCTCTCGATTTCAAAGCCCTGGTTATGAGCTCTGTTGTGGAAAACATTCTTGTAGCTCGACTTCCCAATCCCAGCAGACTGCGTCTTTCCTTTGAAATCCCCAAAATTTCCTTTCTTATTGGGTATGTTCACTAAATCGAAGGGCGTCTCCTTTCTCTTCCCCTTGAGTTCCATGCTCATTGTTTCCATGTTCTGCTCTGCTATTGTGGCTCTCTCATAAACATCCTTTACAGTATGGAATCGCTCAGAGGCAAACCATCCCTTAATACTCCAAAGTAGCTTCTTTCTAAAGCTGGCGGCTCTAGAAGACTCAGTTGGCGTCACACTCTCAGCAAACCTGTTCAAGTCCTCAAACTTATCATGGAATTCCTTCACAGACATGCCCTCAGTTTGCTGAAATGCCTCAAATTCAGCCACCTTTTGTTCCTTCAAGTGCTCCGGGAAGAATTCTTTCTCTAAGAGGTATTTGAAAACTTTCCAATCTCTAAACCTCTCAATAACAGACCCATCAGCTTTCTCCTCCAGCACTGGTTTGTAAAACTCCTCCTGAATTTTCATCCACCATCTTCAAGCTACCTCCTTAAGGTAAAATGCAGCAACTTTTACCTTCAGATTGTCAGGAACACCAACAGCAGAGAAGATTCTCTCCATATCCTCTATCCAGTCAAGTAGGATGCTTGGTTCTCCTCTCCCAGTGAAATTGTCAGGCCGTTTCTTCTGTACGGCATCCGACATCTTAGCTAACAGCATTTCATCATCTCCACCTCCATTACCGGCATTAATCCCATTGCCGTCGTTTGCAACATTATTTGCAGCATTATTGGCAGCATTATTAGCAGCATTATTCTGTGCTATCTGCTGCATAGCCTCAACCATCACCTGTTGCTGCTGTGCCATTTGTGCTAGAATAGCTGTCAAATCTGGACTGTTGTTTCGCACCATTTTCTATAAGGTAATAACGGGATTCAAATGTAACCAATTCAATAACATACTCATTCAGATATTAACAAGCATAAATCAATATATTTCAATCCAAACATAAACAATAAATCGCATAGTCAGCGAATCATGATAATAATTTAGCTCAGAAGTATAAATATATCGAAATCAACATCCGTCTATTCGTCTCGGCCGAGTTTAACTTTTCGGAGCTTTTTTTTTTTTTTTTGGAAACACGACTCGTGTTACTGTAGCACGAGTCGTCCCAGGATCAGAAACATCAGACATACGAATTTTCGAGAACAGCAACATCAACACACGATAAAATGTCAAATAGCATTTAATTTGCAGCGATTTTATGAAATAATCGAAATATCATAATAGTATTGGGGTATTGTCCCCAATCTAAAGTGCTTAAACAATGAAAAGTTGACAAAAGTATAACATAACATTTAATGCTAAAGTTTAATAAGAAAACATAATCGACGCCTAACTAATAACTAGGCCTTATGCCTTTATTTATAAGTCTCCGTATTAATCCTTTAAGCATCACCAGTCGGGTCATAATCCTCATCATTAGGAACTTCCCATCCATCACTTTGATCCGAGTCGCTCAACTCCTCATCCGAACTAATCACAATTACCTCCGTGTCACTAGCTCCAATAATATCATCCTTCTCTTCACTCGTGGGGGCTTCCTCAGGCTCCTCCTCCGTGTCCACTGGTGCATCCTCTCCAATAGGCGAGGACGGGGGTTTAGGAGAATGGTGATATTCCTCAACTATAAATTTTTGACCAACTATAAATAGAAATAAATTTAGAATTGTCACGCCGCAATTGACTACCAAGTCAATTGCTAGGCTAGAAATTCAACTACAATAAACCAACGGAAAACAAAACAGCGGAAGTCTTTAAATGTCGAGCTATAGTTCTCAAAACGAAACCCAAATTACCTAGTCAAAACGAAATGAAGTCTGAATTAAAATAAAGTCTTTCGAAAACCCCAACATGATCAGCTTCGTAAGCATGCAGCCATATCATCAAGACCTGTCAACTATGCCATCGAAGATTGACATAGGCCGCAGAACACGGTAGGGACGAACCAGAAAACAGAACGTCAGCACAGGCTGAGTAAGAAATAACAAGCATAAAGAACAAATAAGATACGCGCCTTGAGGCGCGTAGCTAACAAGAACGAATTGACGTTATAACATAGGAATATCAATAACAACAGAGTGCATTATCAAAAGAGCATCGTCGCTCAATATATTCATTACTTAATCATATTTTCGGCTAAGGTCCTACCCCATAGCCCCCACTTAACGAACTTTGTTCGAGCTAGAGTTGTAATTATCGCCCTAATAATCCCGAGTGTGCACACCCCTCGCAAGACAGGCCGGTAGGACGAGTTCCCATCTAGGAGGAAGACTATTAGGAATTCGGTAGCTAATCCGACCCTACGTACCTTGATCAGAGGTATATCAAACGATGATCGGTCGAGCCGAATCCATCGTACTCTAGGTGGAGTCATTTATTTTCTTTCATCCATTTTATATACGTTATTCACGCGTGCATTATTTGACGATACAAATTATAATGATTATAATCGATAGATACTTGAAGCCAAACAAAAACACAAGCGACAAACATACACACCACTCGACCGAGTGGCCGAGTGGTGGTCTCGGCTAGAGGCCGAAGGGCCGAGGAAGGCAAGGATCGACCGAGAGGCCGTGTGGGAGTATGATGGTCGAAAGACCGCAACGAATATCGATGTGACGGAAAAGAAATACGCTCAATGATATAATTTAGGCACAAGCGAAACGGATAATGAGAATGAACGTATAAAGCAAGAATATATGATGTTCAAGCGAATTAGTGTATCAAACAAGGTAGTGATTAGTCAAGAGGATTGTGATCAACGTTCTTACCTTACTAGCGAAATCACAAGATCAACTCAAGACTTAGAACGGTACTTCCTCGTACACACAACCTAAAATCAATCAACAACACACTAATCACTAACCATCACCCTACTAGTGTATCCAAGGCACTCTAACTTTGAATTTCAACATTCAAACGACCTCTAAACAACACCAAATTTGCACAACACCCTCCCAAGTATACTAACAACATTAATCCATCAATAAATCACCATAATAACAACTTAAACATCCAAATTAGGCAAAATTCAGAAATGGGCAGAATGTATATTCATAATCAAAACACCATGAAACGTTCCCAAATTGAAACTAAGGTTTACCCATCTCATAATAAACATCTCCACCAAATTTCACATCAATCCACCCATAAAATCACCCCTAAATTCATAAGAACCCTAATTTCAAAAGCCCTAAATTAGCATTCAATTATTCATGCATCAAAACCACAATTAAGCATGATTATAATCTAATAAAGCAATTCCCACAACCACAATCATGTTTAAACCATAATAATCATGAAATTAAGAAAGCCCTAATTAGAAAGTATGAAAGAGGATGTAGAAACATACTACTCTTGATGTAAAACCAAGAGAGAGGGTCGGCTAGGGTTGACGGCGGCGGCTGGTGGCAGCGGAGGTGGGCGACGGTGGTGATGGTGGAAGGTGTGCGCGGCTCTCTTCTTATTCTCCTCTTCTCTTCTTCTCTTCTCCTCTTTCACGTACTTCCTCTCTTTTTTTTTTCTCTGCTGCTACTACGACGTGAGGAGTGATGGGGAGGGTTTGAGTGTTTATTTTATTCTTTTGTAGAAAATAGGAAGGGTTTAGTAAGGGTATTTTGGTAATCTCGCCAAACAGTTGCCCAATTAGGAAAGCGTCTCTAAACGGAAGATATACCCTAATTTCCCAAAATAGATTTTCATACCCTTAAAACGAGATTCTCCTAATACTTGTACAATTCAAGTAACCCAAAAATATGGGGTGTTACACTGAAGTCGCGGGCGTGGGGTACAAGGTAGTGCTGACCGACTGGTGGTTGGGTTTGCCCGAGGCGGGGACGGAACGGGGATGGGTGGGTGGGTCGGGGGAAAGGGGAGGAGAGAGAATGTTGTGATTTTTTTTGTTTTTATTAGTTTATACTCGTAATTACTGTTGGGTTGGACTATTTGGAGTGTTTGTGGGCTTTTATTAACAGAAAATTCGGGCCATGTTCATTTATTCAATCCACAATACACTTTCATTTATTTCATGTTGTACGGAAGCGTTGCCATAGCACACTGTGTGCAAAATTTTGGCCCTCCTAACCAAACAAGGGAATTTGGATTGTAAGGAATAATAATCCCATCCCACCCTCTATTCCCTAAATCCAAACAAGCCACGGACTTTGCCATAAACTCATACGTTGATACTCTATACGATTTCTCATTCGCATTGTAAATTTGTTATAACGTGATACTCCAAAATAGTCTAAAAACGCTTTAATGTCCTCTTCAATTTCTAATTTCTCATGGTTTCCAAGTGAGCCCATCTAATGGACTCAAACTCTACTTCAATCAATCCATCAAAACAACAAACCAAGTGCATAGGTTCTCTAAACCCTACTTTGTATAATCAATCGAAACTAAAATTCAGGTTGAGAACTTGTACCTTTTGACCGTTTTCCAATGAAACATGACTTTCTTAATGATTCTGGGTAATGTGCTTCTCTCGTTCCTCTTTGCTTGATCAACTAACCATCACCCTAAGTTGAATTTCGATTTCGAAAATTGATTTTTTTTTTCTTCAGAAATTCAAAATTGCACTAGTTTGGAGGGATAAGAAATCTCTCTCACCCAATTCCCATCTCTTTATCCCATATTCCAAACAAGGTGGCTAATCGGGAATAATAATCCCATCCCTCATCCTATTCCCTCAATCCAAACGACCCCGAGAAAAAATGAGGCGAGAAAAGTTGAAAGTCCGAATGCTGAAGATGAACAAGTGAACAACCCCCCTCCCCCCAAGTTACGCCACTGGTTATACTCACAGTTAAACTTAACATTTACCATTCAAAATGACGATTGACGAATTAAATCAAAATTTGTAAATTTGACCTCTCGTCGTCCCTACTTTCGGCATTCGTGTGGATTTGTATGATCACAATTTTCAAAGCACAAAAACTTAACGGGTAATTTGTGAATTTGGAAAGTAGTATTCAACATCTGGGAAGAACTATAATGTAAGTTAATTGTTACCAGATCATTAGTACAATAGTACCCATATTCTCTTTTATAATCCTCTGCTAATCAACTTGATTAGTTAATGCAGGTAATCGGCCAGCGCGAACTACTAACGGTTTAGGGGTAAGATTGCTTACATGTGCACTCGAGCTTAAATTTAATATTATTGTGGTTGTTAATCTTGTGCTAATCCTTGAGTTGTTTTATGGTAATATTATTGTAATAATGCACACCACATGTTCGACTTTATTGGTTCAACACTTCAACTGAAGAAGTCCATTATTAAATTGCCCTTTATTCTTTATACTCCCTCCGTTTCTTTTGTTTCTTTACGTTTCGTTTGAATTCGAGGAATTCAAACGAAACGTAAAGAAACAAAAGAAACGGAGGGAGTATATATCGATTGGTGTGATGGTCCATACTATTTTCAATTTGGTCGTTCCTAAATAGCCCCTGTATTTTCAACGTAAGGGAAAGACTTGCGTATATTCGACCCCATTACCTTGGGCGGGTGCCTCTAATGCATTCGATAACGTTATCGTTGTTGTAGTTGAGGGCTTACAATGGTGGATGATTCTACTTTGAAATTGCCTTTGCTTTATTAACTTCATTGGTTGGATATGGGTAATGGTCACAAGACTCACAACCCATCTTTGTGATTGTTGGATATTTTAATTACAGTGTCACACACTGTTTCCTGTGCTAGTTAATGTTTCTGCTAGATCTAGCCACTGGCTTAAGTTTCAGCCATCATTGGACTGATGGTTCCATACGACGAAACATGTTAGCTGACCCCATATCATTTTGAAATTACGACTTTGTTGCTGTAGGACAAATTGAGTCAAGGGTGAATAAAGCATTAGGGTACTTGTTAATTGTTGTTGTTTGATCTAGGGTATGACAGTTCTGAAAAATCTGTCTTATTTCTTTCATTTTACTGAACAATGAAGCAGTGAGAAGAAATCTATTGGGACACGTGTGCCGCGGCGAGAATAAGTGAGGAAAACTTTATAGATTCAGAGGAGAGGAGAGTGATCAAACACTTTCTGGGAATTTAGTATTATGGTGCAAAAGAAAACCTAGGCAGAAGTTGTGTGCAATGATAAGCTACACGTTTTAGCATCTACAAAGAAATGCTTAAAGCTAATGGAAGAATCTGATGAGTGAGTGTTAGTAGTAAATTATACCAAAACAAGTGAACCCAGTTGCTGAGTGCTGTCTCGTATTGGTCACACTATCTATGGTGAATCCTGCTTGATGCTTCCTTTCTTACCTCTAACATAAGCATCAATTTTTTTAAAATGTACTGCTGTCTCTTGTGTATTGTGTTCAGCCTGTATTTAGACAAACATACTCCTCCTCAATCATCAGTGTTCTTATGTAACTTCCCTTTTCTTTTTTGGGGGTTTTATGTCTCGCAAAATACGAGAATTTTTTTTTTTTCTCCTGTGAATCGAATGATGTGTTTTTTTCTAACGGAAAGTCTAAGTTGCACTCGATATACGAGTACATCATACATAAACCGAGTTTATTTACTAGATGACTTGACTGAGCTGAGTTGTGCTGATCCATGGCATTATACCATTTTTTAACCAAAAACCGAGTTTATTTACTAGATGACTTGGCTGAGCTGAGTTGTGCTGATCCCTGGCATTATACCATTTTTTAACCAAAAAAATGTTGAATCAAGAACCCACTTTGATCGTTGTCTTTCTTTTTGATCTTTTTGGAAAAGCTTCTTTTTCTTGTGGTCATTCTCATAATTTAAACTTTAAAGGGCAAAGATAAAAAGAGGGAAAAAACAGAAATTTCTAAAGCTAAAGAATTATTGTTACTTTATGGTTTGTGCAATGCAGATGCTTGCTTTATAACAAAGCAGTTATATTGATTACGTTCCTCATATCTTACAAGGGGAGCTCTGAGACAAAAGAAAAAGATAAAATCTACCTACAACTTTGTTCATATAACAACAAAGAGGCTAAAATACTTGCTTATGAAGTTTTTGAGGGACAATTGCTGTTTTGTACAGATGCTCTATTTCAGCTTAAACGTCATCAAATTACCCTATAGTCATAGTTAAACTATCTTACTGATCTTTGTGGTATTTAGCGCTGCTTTTGTCTTATTTGTGGACTTGCATGAATCGAATCTCCAAGGGTCTGCCTCACTCAGCAACTGAACAACTTCGTTCATTGTTGGCCGAGGTGCCGGGGACCTTGCTGTACAGCGTATGGCTATTCTAAGGACTTGGATCATATCCTCTCTAAAAGACATTGGAATATCTTTGTCCATGATTTGCATAGCTCCTTCCTTGGTTTCTACCTTGGAACAAACCCAATTTATAATGTTCTTATTCTCTCCGAACTCTGGTTCCACTGGCTTCTTTCCTGTAACAATTTCCATTAGGACTACCCCGAAGCTGTAGACATCACACTTGGTTGTTGCCTTGGATGAATTCGCATAATCTGAAAAACATTTTGGTGTTAGATAAAGTTGATATGGCCAGTTAGCTCTACTGTTTTACTGAATCGTCGCTATGAATTCACTAAATAGAACTTTTATGTCATGGAGAAACATTAGAATTCTAAATAATATGAAAAGAAATCTTAATAATATGATTCCATTTCTGCTTTTGTTGTATTGTTGTATGTAGCATGCACCTGTAGCTCATAAGGTTCCATTGACACTAGGGATAATTTGCATGTGTAAATACTTTCATGAAACGTCAATTTTTGAAATCTGATAAATTACCTGGGTCCATGTAACCGTAAGTCCCTGCGATAACAGTATGGCTAGTCTCTTTGCCACCCTTGGCTTGCATGACTTTGGCAACACCAAAATCTGCCACCTTAGGCTGATAATCAACATCAAGTAGGATGTTGGACGACTTGATGTCTCTGTGGATGATTGGCGGCAGCAAATCATGATGGAGATATGCTAACCCTTGGGCAACCCCCAAGGCAATCTGGTGTCGGGTTGGCCAATCGAGCAGGGTCTTTCCTTTGTGAAGGGCATCCCAGAGGTTTCCATTCGGCATGTACTCATAAACCAGCAAGCTACAGTCGTAACTAGTCAGATAACAGTATAGCTTTACAATGCTTTTGTGTCTGATACTTCCAAGAGTCTGAACTTCTGTTTCAAGTTCCTTGTCTGGAAACAGCTGGTCCTCTGACACAGATTCCTTCTTCTTTTGGCTCCATAGCTTCTTCACAGCAATGATTTCCCCGTTGCTCAGCTCAATTCTATATACTGTCCCTGATCCCCCGTGACCAAGTATGTTCTTGTCATTCATGGCCTCTAAGATTTCACGCTGATCAAAGCTTATTCGATGGAAGCTCTTCACATCATAAGAGCACAAAGATGAGGACATGGTCTCATCGTGTCCAAGCACTGATATGTCCTTGCTTATCCATCGTTTAAGGAACAATATAGCTCCTACTAATACAATGATAATTGAGGCTAGTACTATCCACACTCGGTTCAGTCCCTTCTGACCGTTGGTGTGCTGACAAAGGGGAAAGCTTCTATCTGATGAACTCGTGTATGCTGTCACACAGAGCCCTGAATTTCCTAAGAAACTTTCTTCAAGACCCGCTTTGATAAGTGAGAGAGGAATTGGACCAGAAAGATGATTGTTTGAGAAGTTGATTGAGTTTGGAAGTAATTCTGTAAGACTCTCGGGGACTTTTCCTGTCAACTCATTGTTGGACAGGTCAAGGACATTTAATTTTGTAAGTTGTGGGAGTGAATCTGGGATGGAAGAAGTAAACTTGTTGCTACGCAACAACAAAAGGTTCAGCTTTCGAAGAAAGCCAATTTCAATGGGTATAGGGCCAGACAAAAGATTGTTGCTCACATCAAGTTTTACTAGACTGACTGCACCAGAAATCTCAGGAGGCAGTACTCCTGACATTCTGTTGTTCTGGCCAAAGAATTCTGACAGGTTTTTGGCATTCCCTATTGAGGGGGATATAGGACCCGTAAATTGATTGAATGCCAAATCAATTACAAAAACATGGGGGAGACTGAATATTCCTTGTGGTACTGAGCCCTCTAACTGGTTGTTACTAACACGGAAACGTACAAGTGATTTGCAGTTTGAATAAGTTTCAGGAATATTTCCTGTAAACATGTTAGATAGGACGAGAAAGTACACAAGTTTACCTCCACTGCAGGTATATGGTGGCAGGCTCCCAGTCAAATGATTCTCTGATAGGTCTAGTAACATCATACTTGATGACTTCCCAAGGTTTTTCGGAACTTCACCTGTTAGAAAGTTGTCGTAGACTGATAACAGTCTCAAAGATGTGGAATACCCCAAGGATGATGGAATTTCGCCTGTTAGGCTGTTGTTGTAAAGCTGTAAGCCTCCGAGATTGGGAAGGCGGCATATTGAATCTGGTATGGTTCCTGTCAGTCTGTTCACCGACATATCCAGATCAGTGAGTGCTGTTAGATTTCCCAACTCTTCTGGTATGGGGCCCGTAAGATAGTTGTAGTAAAGCATGAGGGATTTCAGGTTCCTCAGGTTTCCTAGCTCAGGTGGAATCTGGCCTTTCAGGTAGTTTCCACTCAGTTCAAGATCGACGAGGGATGTCATGTTTCCAAGGGATGGTAAGATAGAACCCTGAAGCATGGAGGTTGAAAGGATCAGCGACTTGAGTTTCGTAAACTTGGTGATATTCTCTGGAAGTTCCCACAAGTTCAGCTCAGCGTTCTCGTTGAAGTTTATATATTCAAGACTGGTCAGATTGGTGATGGACATGGGAAAATCTCCTGTGAACACATTGTACGACAAGTCAAGCACACGAAGGGTCTTCATGCGGGCGAAATTTGGGAGCTTTCCACCAAGATACAAAAAACTCATGTTGAGAACTTGCAAGACAGAGCAATTGATGATCCCATCAGGGAAACTTCCCAAGATTTTGTTGTTACTGATGTCGAGAGCGTGTAGCTGAGGCAAGTAAGAGCATACATCTGGTGGAAAAGATCCTTGTACCGACCAGCCTGAAATGTTGAGTTCCGTGACTTGGCCTTGGACATCACAGGTAACTCCAGTGTAGTCACAATATGAATCATTTCCCTTGGTACTCCAGTCAGATAAGGCCTTACCAGATAGAGATTTTTTCATAAGCGCGAAATATTGTGATTGCTGATCACTTCTAGCTTGGAGGAAGTTCAGGATTGAAAGAAGCAATACTAAAGATGATAAGGAAACAGATTTTAGAGCCATTGGTAGGAAAAAATAGGAAGAAACTTTGAGGAGAGAAAAAGGAGAAAATTTACTGATTAATGTGTTTGTTATAGCAAGTGAAAGAGCAGACAAGAGAAGTAGTATATAGGTAGCATGATTGAGGGGATAATTGGGCGCAGCAGTAAAATGAGAAAGACAAGGTTCTTCCAGGACTACTCAATGCTGAAGAAAAAGAGAGGGTACATATCTTAGCATAAAGAAGCTTTTTATGCTGCACCCACTTACATAATGTAGAGAATAAGGTCTTGTAGTTTTATATGCTTTGCTTCTGATCAAGTGTCCATATAAACTGTTCCATTTCTGATCATTATTCTATGATTAGGCCGATCACGGCCATTTGATATGATCATGTTTAGTTCTTTGTTTTGCTTGCTATAGTTTTTTTTACTGTTTGGCTTCCAATTATTCCCAACCTAAAGCTGATTTGGATCCAGAGAGTTGATGTTTACTGTCAGGGCAATAATCCCAGACCTGTACTTTTCCATTTACAGGCTTTGCCTAATACTTTTTGTTTAGTATCATCTGCATGGTACCATTAAAAACCTTTCAATGATTCTTATATATATTCATTCTTAAAGGTGTTAATCAGGCATTTCGTTTGTTTTTAGTTTTTAGTTTTTGTCAATTGCTTGATAGAAGTATGTCCTTTAATATTTCCATTTTCAATGGTTGGCTTTGGAATATGGTGTAAAGCATGTTTCACTGATCCATCTGTGCTTCTTATATTGTGATGCATTGGTAGTGAAATTTGGGTGATTCGGAAATGATCTCTTTGTGCTTTCGATTAATGGTAAGGTAGCATAAATCTGAACTTTGCTTACTTTTCCAATTGGCGGGACTTCTTGTGGCGCATATACTGATTTTTCCAATTGTCAGCTCGTTTTGTTAAAATAGTGTAATGTCAACTTGAGTGACGCGTGCATGCAAACCACCTCTAAATCACGGACGTTTTTCTCTTGGTGTTGGCTGGCTCAAATTGTTTCACTCAAGTAAGTACGGTGTTTATCTTGTAACTTCATCATAGAAATTTGCATGTTTATAAATTGAAAGCGCTCTCATGCAATAAGCATATTGAGTCACTGTGTCAGCTTTCATTGCTGGGCATGAATGCTTGCTTTTCTGTTGTTGGCTAACAGAATTATTCGCTGCTACACATAATTAAGCTAATTAGTGCTTCTTAGGGCCTACAATTAGGATTAATATGCTTTGACAATTGATTAATTAAGTTCTATAGTTAACAATAACATTGTTTACTTGTTGGTTATTATTTATTCGTCCTAACCGTCTACATTAGAAACATGTGTCAGGGATTTCATCTTTGGGTACTATATGTTAATTTAGAGAAAGTGTCAGAACAGAATGCCTTGCTGAACTAAATTAAACCCTGGAGAAATCTTTCTAGGAATCTGTGGCAGAAGGGTCCTATATCTGGAGCAATCATGAGAATTTGTGCCTTCTGATGGACCATATATCACTGTGTTGGGTACTACAGTGACGTGTCTTATATCCAATGGTTATAATGTTATATTGTGGAGTCGCACATACTTTACCCTATGCTGTGTTCCTCCTGTACGTTATTGATGAACATATAACAAATGTTTTGATAAAGGTGACAATTATATGCTGAAAACATAGATTGTGGCAAGGTAAGGTGAATCGGATGTATGCAAGCTTTATATGATGAAAATATAGAGAGTCTACTTACGAATGACCCTTGTTGACAATTGTTTCAAGAACCACATAAATGGACTGCCACTCCACAACGCAAGAAGCGCAGACAATTTTGTGAATCATTTTGCTTTATTTTTTTGGAAAGAGATAGCAAGTTTTATTCTTCCATATTGGGTAAAAGAAAACTATTACAAGCTTTTCTAAGGATGACGGTGAATCACCCTAGAGATATCCACTAGAAGACACATAACTATTCCGGAATGGAATCATTAAATCTATTTATAGCTCTAGTACAAGTGTGAAATTTTATTCTAAGTGCAATACTCTCACTAGTCCTAGTACTGTCTCTAAAAATCCTCACATTTCTCTCCAACTAAATCTCATAGATTGTATTGGTAAAGGCACTTCTCATCAGATGTTGCTTGCCTTGGTTTCCTTTGATCTTGTGCTTGAACCAGTTGATTTCATGGTTAATACCTCATTTCCTGCTTGCATAACCCAGCCATGCAAGGACATTGTTCCATACTTGCTGTGAAAAATGGCATTCAAAGAACAGGTGGGCAGCTGACTCATTGTTCTCCTTACACAACACACACCTGTTTGGAATAATGAGCCTCTTTTCTGCAGGTTATCCACTGTAGGGAGAGAGTTCCTAGCTACTAGCACAGCTATGATCGAGCTTTTTGGAGTGCAGCAGCTGTCCCATACAGTTTTATGCCAACTGACAGGACTTTGGACATTCCTAAAAAAAACTGTACAGAGCTTTTCCTTTGTGCTTAGTGAGACTCCAGTTACTTTATTACGTTACATTCCAATTACTTTAATGAATACGGAATATAACATATTGATGAAAATGAAAATTATTACATGAACGTATACATCGTATAAATATAGGAGCATGAGATACCATAGAGGTGACTCTATGATATAGCTTTCGCGTTTCAGGTAGTTCAATGGTTAGCCGATAGAGGTCAACTTACTAAGATCATTGCTGCAGTAAACTTTGGGTGGGGGATCTTATTAGAAAGCAGTTTCTTTTTTCCACATCAAACCTCCACCTCTGATCAATATGCTGTTTTTACCAAATACAAAGTTAAGTTTATCAAGATGCCAAAACTTTTGACTCTGATAAATCTATAAGCTATTTGTCATACACCCACTAAAACACATTTCTGCATCATGCAAAATCTCTAGTTCTCCTTAAAAAAAGCTTTGAGTTTAGTGAAACAAAAACAACATTAAGTTTTTGGTGGAATGTCCTATTAATCTCCAAATAGAAAGGTCTTATATCGGGCGAATTTAAGGGGTGCAACGACTACCCAAATTCTCTGAAAAGGGCAAAATTATCTTGTTGTAAAACGACTTCCCCAAAGTTTTGGAGCTAAATTCGCCCCTGAATTTTGGGTGTCAGTGATTTGCTTTGCTCATTACTCCCTCCGTTTGACTGGATTATTTACATTTGATTTGGATCACAACTTTTAAGTTGTAGTAATATTACTATTACCACTAAATCAATTGTTACATTTGTTTATAGATTTGTGGTTGTTCCGTAATCCCCCAAACCCCGCGTTTTTTACCTTTGTAAATGGCAATAACATTCTTTCATCATTTAGAATCAGTTCGCTGTCATTATGCCTTGGACAATACACTATTAACTCAGTAAATCTTTGACTTATCATCAAAGGAGTAATGGGCCTTGATTGGGAAAGCCCATAAAGTTTGTGAGCCCAAAAGTTGGAATCATGTTCCCCCATTTGGATGCCTTCAATAATGTAGTGGAAGGTTAATCACAGAAAGATGCCCACTCATAAGGACTAATGGTTGCTGATTTTGATAGCTTCAAATTCTGCAGATCTGACTTGGCAATTTCCTAAAAGATATGTTAACCATGTCATAGCCCTTAGGTAGCAAAATTACAACTCAAAAGGATGTAGTATGTAGGATCTAGTCATTTTAGTAATGCCTTCACGGAGTTTTCGGATCCCAACGGAACAAGAGGGTTAGACATATGCAATATTTTCCGACAGTACCAAAGATTTTACAAATAAATTAACCCTTATGTGAAAACAATGCGGCAGTCTAATAGTATCGTAAATTGAACGACTATCGACTACTTTATGAAAGAGAGAATAGTGTATTAAGATTTCAAACTTTCAAAATGTTGTTACAATGGGTTAATAACATGACTACTTTATAAGATTTAAAAATAAGATCAGGGAAAATTTCTTTCTTTTGAGCAAAAATCAAGAGATTTACATATGCCATTGCCCATCATCAACATCACCACTTTTTAGCACTAATGTAAGTCTCTGTTTATCCTTGTTATCTTCTCTGCATGCAAGTTAATAGGAGTATAGGACTCCTCTAGAAAGAACTTTGTTTTAGGGCTATAGGTTAGGGAAAGTACAAGCTTGTGTGTCAAGTTTAGAAAGGTTGGATCGGAACATTTACCCCTGATACTGCTTTTGTGTGGAAGTGAGTGGAGAGAATTGTATTGAATTGTCATGTATTTTAGAACATTATACCCCCATCTTGCATATCTTTTGCATGTTTAGGCTCTTATTGTATATTGAATAATTGAGGTTGGAGCTCCTATCTGTGTGATGATGTCTCACATAATCACCTTTGTTTAATTATTGTTTCATCATGTACTGTGAGACATATAGTGGAAGGGGCATCAAATGCTCTGCAGTGGTTAAAGATGCACTGTAGCTAATTCTTAGGAAAATGCCTAGATTGTTTTGCAGTATATATTTCACCATGATGCGATTTTTGTGACAATTTCTTTGCCCCAGTGGTTGCGATCACGGAATTTGTATATTTATGTTTGCTCTAATTCAGTAAAATTCATTTCCGGTAAATTTAAGCAAGAGCTACATTTTAGGGATATGTTCTTTCCTTTTAGTACGGATCTTCAGTCCACTTTGTGTCCCACCCTGTGTACCACATCAATCAGGTGCTAGAATTTTACAATGTAGATTTATTAGCGTATTATCATTAATAAAGCTTGTAAGTTTGTAAGATTCTAGCTCCTGATTGGTGTGGTACAGAAAGTGGGACAGAATAACCACATTGCTTCTCTTTGTGGAAGCTTAAACTGAGCCATAGGTTTGTCAATGTGAGTGTATTGGGTGAATGACAAATCTGGTGATTGTTTGAAAGATTGCAAGGAAGTATGCAAAGGCATCCTATATTGTTTGTTTGAGCGCCTGGCAAATTATTGGAGGGTGTTATACTGTTATTGTGTGATGAAGCTTTTTTGTTTATGTTCTAGTGTTAAAATTGTGAATGTATGAGTGCAGTTGGATATATTCTTGATGTTGAACTCAGTTACAATTGGATAATGTTTGTTCGCCATGTCTATCCTTGCTTTGTCTGGATGTAGAACAAACAAGTGCACCAGTTGGTTCTTTAAGTAATGTATAACTTTATCCAGTTCGTATCTTAATAATTTCCTGAGACGTGCAAGGTCAAAACATGCCTTTATTTTTGGTACAACTCTACTAGGCAAGCATCATCTTTTTAGGCTTTGCTTTTTCTGTTTCCTTCATATTGTATTGTTGTTGTTGATCCCTAACCCTGCCTTGCTCCGGGTCTCCTATGGGACGTTGGGATAATATCTACATTGTTAATTTTAATGGTCTATCGGACAGGCATTGGTGATTCACTGTGAACGGGAATTATGTGGAAAATTAAGGATAGGGAATTCAAAGGAGATGAGGTTAGAATCTCATCTTGCTTTCGATTAGACGTTGGACCTTGAATTGCTTGAATCCCAATCAGACATGTATTTCTGTTATTCCAAATTTCCAATCCATTAGTCTGCTGATACCTTGGAAGTTAGTGTGTGGCCGAATGATGAGTAGTTCAGGGTTGCTAATTAATACTTTAAAATGCTTTTAGTTTATTATTCTCACATCTACTGCCCTGAAAGAAGTTGGGTTTTGTACATGAGTTAGAACATTTGCTGAAGCATCGGTAGCCAGAAATTCTGAACATAATGTGATGAGCTACCATGTTTTCTGATTCCAATTGAGGCAAATATATGTGTTTGTATTGATAGATGAGCACACAGAAAATTTTTCTAGTTCGCTTGTTGCTTGCTTATGCTTGGCTAATATGTAGTTGTGGCAAACATATCTATTTCATGACTCATTATTCTGGATGATGTATTGCACTTGTTGAGTTGTTTGAAGTGAACCAATGGATAAAGAGGATGTCTAGATAAATCTATAGGGTCAGAGAAAATGATGTAAGTGATAAGAGTGAAAAAAAGTTTTTTCCTCCATCAAGAGTGCGAGCAATGTGTTAAGATACTATTTTCTCCGTTTCATTGAATTCTTTGCGCTTGATTTGAAATTCTCAGCTCGTCTTATTATCAGATTAACTTCTTTCCTTTCGATGGTATGAAATGTTTTATCAATATCTTCCCATTGTAATTGCATATGTGACTGATTTGGTGGTGATGTCCAAAAAACACGAGGTTTTAAAGGATACTGGGTGAATTCCAATGACTGATATGAGGGTGTGATATAGGCCGATCACATATGTCACAAAAAGTACGCAACTAAACCGAAAACTTTCATTCTTTAAGTCACTGTATCTTACTGCTCTATGTCTATTCACGGTGTTTCTAACTTATGGCTCTCGATCATCAAATAAGACAATCTTGAATTCAAAATACATTTTTGCGAGCATAAAGTTTTTGAGCATAATGAACACTGATATCCTTAATTTCTTTTTTTTTTTTTTTTGGGGGGGGGGGGGGGGGGGGGGGAACTCTTTTGCTGTTGAGTTGGACTTGGAGGTAGGTTTAGAAATAAATATCTTATCGTGCTTTATTGGAATCTCCAGCACCTTAGTCTTTTGAAAAACCTGGATATAGTTGAGAAATTCAAAGTCATGCTTATAATCTAAGCTTCTAGTGTTGACAACTTGGCAATTCCAGTGCATTGTTATGGTTTTTTTGCTGCTACATATTCTGGCTAATGAAGCTTGACCTTACAGTAGGGTGGTCATCCCTGATTGACTGTTTTGATCGGATATTGGCAGTGTGACACATTAAGTTGGGAGGTCCTCTCAAGTATATACATTTCCTTTTACACTTCTCGGAGTATTGTGGGACCAAGGCTTTGTTGTTCTTGGTGTTCTGGGAGGATGTTCTGATGTATGAGATTTAGGCTGTATAGTCATGTTGAGTGTTAACAGTTGTGTTCTGTCATACTTCTTCTTCTTCTTCTCTCTCTCTCTCTCTCTCTCTCTCTTTTTTCTCCCTATATTTTCCTCATCCGCTTCCCAGTCTTTTACCTGCTCTTGCATGTTGTTAGTTTAGGGTACTTTTACTTTTACCTCCTACTGATATGTCCGTCTATTATATGGTTCAGGGTATAAAAGTAATGTCTGTCATCAACTCTGTTCCAGCTTCAAACAATGTCTGTGTTGAAGTTCTCAACTAGCATGCTATTTGGCTGTTGACATGGTTTTTTTTTGGATGTATTATCTAGCCAAAGATATTAGGAACAAAGCCATGCCCTTTGGTCTAATCAGGTATTCTTTTTCCTTTCTTGCTTAATTTATTTACTAGTTCCTTCATTTCGTCTTTATGTATCTTCTGCTCCAGATTTCCATGCATTTCCTCAATCTTCTTCCTCTTATTGTCTTTTTTTTTTTTTTTTTTTTTTCTTCTTCTTAATCAGGATTGGCAAACTAAATAATCTAGATGCATTTAAATGAAAAATTCAACCCTGCTTATCACATTAGCTGCTGCACACACAAGCCACTCGCCAGGTGGAGAGCATTTAGTTTGTTACAGTAGTGTGGAATTTAATAGTCTCACACAGAAAAAATGTTGCCTTGTCCTTTATTTTTAGAAATTGAATTGCTTAGCCCTGATGTGACTGCTGTCTGTTGTTTTGCTGAACTGAAGAAACTTCCGTGAAACTAATCTGTTGAGCCTGAATGTTGAACTAAGGTAATTTTTAGTCTAAATGTGGCCAAAGCAAGAAACGGTTTGCCGCCAGCTTTGTATGTCCGAGTTTGTGTAAGTTTTATTTTTAATGTCTCTTCTATTGAAATGAAAACGAGCCTGCATGTCTGGGTCTTCCTTTTTTTCTCCAACCCACTAAACCTCTTGAATTTTCTTGAAATTTTTTGTGCAAATGTAGAAGCAAATAGGCATTCTTACTTACCTGAAATTTGGTGCTTGTTTTCGGGAAGGTTGTTTTCATATTTGGCTGCTATACTAGCTAGTGCAAACAACTTGATCATTCTAGCAGCCATAACAGTGTAGGCATTTAGAATTTTAAGTGTATCTGACACAAAGTGATAGGAAACCATTAAACATGCTCCGATTGAAGACTTTTCCGGGTATAGAAGTGTTCTTCTACGTAACTTTCTTGGCACAATTTGCTATGTAATTTTGCATTTTCATGCTGTTTATTGGGGCAATTATGTAGGTCGCTAGATCTATTACAAATAGAATTCAAAGATAACATTGGATACACATCGAAAACTTCAGATGGACTTTTGACATCCACTAGCTAGATGGATCACTTCTAAGTTCCAAACTGCATTAGTCCTAGCATCTATTTCTTCCTCCTTAAGCAGCATTTCCCAAACCAAATAGCTAAATTGAGCAAAATTATACCCGAGGCAATGGTAATGGATATCCAAATCTATTTCTTGGAACTGAGGTTTCCTGCACATAGTGGGAAGCGTCTGTCTGATGGATATATATGCGCTGTCACACAGAGCCCTAGATTACCCAGAAATCCTTCTTCCAATCTGAATTCAAGCAATGGGAAAGGGATTGGACCATAGAGAAGGTTGTTGGACAAGTTAACTGTGTTGGGAAGTAGAGCAGATAAGCTATCAGGTACAATTTCCGTTAACTGGTTGTAGGACAAGTCAAGAACGTTTAGGGACTTTAGTTGGGAGAGGGAGAATGGTATGGAAGATGTAAAATTGTTGTTTCGTAACAATAAGAGATTTAGCTTCTTGAGTCTACCTAGTTTGTCCGGTATAGGGCCAGATAGAAGGTTGTTACTGACCTCAATCTTCACTACATTGATTGCTAGTGAGATCTTGGGTGGTAGAAGCCCTGTTAACTTATTGTTCTGGGCAAAGAATTCTGACAAATTCTTGGCATCCCCAATTCCCCTGGAATTTGATCCTGTTATCTGATTGTCAGCAAAATCAATGATATTTACCCAAGGAAGACTAAAAATTCCTTCTGGTACAGAGCCTACCAATTGATTCTTACTCACACGAAACTGTATTAGTGTTTTGCAATTTGCGTAACTTTGTGGTATCCCGCTGGTGAAGTTGTTTGAAAGAGCTGAGGAATTTCTGGAAAACTGATTCTCTGACAACTCTACTACGTTCATAGCTGAGGAATTTCCAAGATTCTGAGGAACTTCACCTGTCAGGAAGATTTCATTGAGAGAAAATTCTCAGAGTTGTTGAGTTTCCGAGAGCAGGTGGAATTTTTCCGTTCAGGCTGTTATTGTAAAGCTGCAAGAGTTCAATTTTAGGAAGACGTCCAATTGAATCAGGTACTTGCTCAATTTTAGTAGGTTCACTGACATATCCAACTCTATGAGCTCTGTTAGATTTCCTATTTGTTCTGGTATTTTGCCACTCGACTGATTGTAGTAAAGAAAGAGAAACTTCAGGTTCTTCAGCATTCCCAGCTCTGGAGGGATTCGTCCCTTTAGGCAGTTCCCACTTAGTTCTTGGAAAACAAGTGAAGAGAGGTTACCTATGCATGGTGGGATGCTACCTTGAAGCATAGTTTTCGAGACGATCCATGTTTTTAGCCTTTTCAACTGGGTGATTCTCTCTGGAAATTCCCAGTATTTGAGAGGTCCTCTCATTAAAGTTTAGCATCTTAAGATTGCTGAGATTGGTAATAGACATAGGGAAGTCCCCGCTGAATTGATTTTGTGACAAGTCTAACTCTCGGAGGAATTTCATCATAGAGAAATTCGGCAGCTTTCCTGTGAGATTTAGAACGCTCATGTCTAGCACTGCTAAGAATGAGCAATTGATGATGCCATGTGGAAAGCCCCAAAGATACTGTTTCCACTAATGTCAAGAACACGCAACTCTGCTAGGCAGGAGTATATATTCGGGGGGAAATGAGCCGTTTAATGACCAATGTAAAATGTTGATTTCTGTCACTTGACCTTGATTATTGCAGGTGATTCCAGTGTAGTTGCAATATGAAACCTCTCCCTTGGCCCTCCATTGTGATATGGCGTTATCAGATAGAGTGCTTCTCATAAAGGTGAAAAATTGGGACTGTGCATCACTATAGGCCTTCAAAGGGTTGAGGATTGAGGAAAACAGTATGAACATTAATAAGCAGCAAGACCAAATGGCCATGGCATGCAGGAGGGCTAAATCTAATAAGTGGCTGGCGAGAAGTATGTTGTTATCTCTGGGTGAAGGTCCATGTTAGGGTGAGTTCGATTTTGGGATAGACCGGGATCAACCTTGGTTTCCTGCGCGCACAAACAAACGGTCAAGGGGGGCGCCCGGCTTTCGCCAGGCGACGCCCCTCCGACGCTCAAGTCAGGATGGGGTAGTCACAAAAATAAGATAGTATGTAGAGTAGAGAGAGTATGTATTGTATGTGTGTAAAAGTTCAAAAGTCCCCTTGATTATGGCAAATGAGGGGGTATTTATAGGGAGTCCAAGGAATAACCAAGGTACCCCTATCAATCCTGACCCTTCATTCAACCAAGATCTGATGGCTAGTACCCTTTGGGCCTTGAGAGTATCACATGGGCCTTTTCCAAGGAACACTTTCCTAAGGGCTGTGGCCCATTTATAAAATGTGTACCAACAGAGCCCCTCGGAGTCGGATCACACTCGTCAATCACTGCACCTCGCTGCTCCTAGAGGGTGATCGGACTGCGCATCCCCCGGCCGCCCTTTGCCATGGTTCATATAGTGGACCTTGGTAAAGCCATGTGGTGCTCAATAAGTATGTCGCATCGTCTTCACCTTCGTAGGCCGTGGGGCTCGTATTTTCGATTTTAATCGAAACTTCGCCCCTTGCGAGCTTCATGGCCGTGTGCGCCTTTCTCGTTTCTCTTTCTCTTCATATACCGAAGTCGCACTCAAAATTCGCCCCTAGAGTCGGGTGCGATTTCGAGTCAACCAAAGTATCCGCCCCTGGAATGGATACCGAAGTCGCAATCGGAATATCGCCCCTGGAGTTGGGTGCGATTTCGTGCCGACCAAAAACCTTCGCCCCTTGAATGGAGGGAGAATCGTAGCCAAAATTCGCCCCTATACTTGGGTGCGATTTCGTGTCAAACAAAAACCTCTGCCCCTGGAAAGGAGGCGAATGTCGCAGCCAAACTTCGCCCCTGGAATCGGGCGCGATCTCGACTCGATCAAATAACTTCGCCCCTGAAATGGAGGCGAAAATCGCAGCCGACCATCGCCCCTAAACTTGGGCGCGATTTCGATTCGATCCAATAACTTCGCCCTTGGAATGGAGGCGAAACTCACAGCCGACCATCGCCCCTGAACTTGGGTGCGATTCCGATTCGTCAAAAACATTCGCCCCTGGAACGGTGGTGAAACTCGCAGCCGAACATCGCCCCTGGAATCGGGCGCGATTTCGATTCGATCAAATAACGTCGCCCCTGAAATGGAGGCGAAAATAGCATCGCCCCTGGAATTGGGTGCGAATAATAATAATAATAATAGCAGCCGAATTTCACGTCGGCTTACTTGTAATAATTTCCTTATAATGATAATATCTTGTACCTGCAAAACAATAACAAACACTAACTCGTTATCTAGGTGCGCCCCTCGGGGTATTAGCCCAAGGGTGGAATATTATGGCTCAACTCGTTTTTTGTGGGTTATTACAGCCCATCCTTCGTTCGAATTGAACTCGAATATCAACGAGGGTCGAGCCCGAGACATCGAATTTAACCAATGAAAATTTGGCTCGACTGTCCGGGCCCGGAGATCTGGGGGTCTACGTCCCACTTAAACACAGCATCGCAGTTCGACACCCTTGAACTAGGGTGTCCCCTGATTACTGAGTGCAAGAGCGTAGGCGAACGAATCCGAGCTGGAGACATGTTCGCCGAGGGCCGTTACTTCGGCCCTGCCTCTGGTTGCGGGCCGGGCGATCTCATGGAACCCTATTCAACACGCACCCGAATCATCGGGAATGAATATAGTGTCTTAACTCGAACCAGGTATATTTTGGAATTGGACTTCTTCCCAGCCGCGCCCGAGTATTAGTGATACCCAGGTGCCAATTGATACTATTGGTGATCCACAGCTGGTCATCCGAGGTGGTGAGGTCCCACCCCGCAGTGGGTATTCACCGTCCGAGTCTGGTGACACAACCGACTCGGCTTGGCTTTAGCCACTGGCTTGATCGAAAATGATTCATCGAGACCGGTGAAGTTCCGGGCTCGGTTAAGCTTCTTTCACCGATTTTGAATAATCCTTGCCCAAATAAAGGGTATAGGGCCAATAAAGTTTGCATGAATGTAGAGTGAATTATGCCGACTCGACCAACTTTGGTTGGTTAAGACGCAGCCGGCGCGGTCAAACTTCATTCCTCACAGGTAAGGAAAGTAGACGCAGCCGAGACTCGCCCCTAGGGTTGGGTGCGATCTCGGCGCGTTCAAGACGCAGCCGACGCGGTCAAACTTCATTCGCCCCTGGAACGGATATCGAAAATAATTCATCGAGACCGGTGAAGTTCCGGGCTCGACTCAGCTTCCATAGTCGAATTCTTAAATGGACCTAACGGATGCCAAATACTGTACTGGTGAGAGCTCGATAGATAAATAATATACCGGTGAATAATGACTTATTCGAAACCGAGGTTGAGTACTTATTCCCGGTCGAGGCCGATGTAAGAGTGAAGCATCTCAAGCCAAGCTATGCTCAAGGAGAGGTCAATAATCATGCACTTCAGGGCGCGAAGACCGAGGGAAGGGTCTTCAAAATCGAGGTTAAGAAACCCTTCCAAGTCAAGGTCGATGGTGAAGTTCTCGAAACCGAGGTTGAGTACTTCCACCGCATCGAGGCCGATGCAATAGTCTGAAGCTCATCCTCAAGCCGAGCTATGCTCCGAGGCGAGGGTGGTGATGAGCTTCTCCTCGAGCCGAGCTATGCTCCCAGGCGAGGTAGATAGTGAGGTCCTCGCAACCAAGGTTGAGAATCTCCTCCGTATCAAGGCCGATGGCGAAGTTCTCAAGACCGAGGTCGAGTACTTCTACCGCATCGAGGCCGATCTAATAATCTGAAGCTCATCCTCAAGCCGAGCTATGCTCCGAGGCGAGGTCGATGATGAGCTTCTCCTCGAGCCGAGCTCTGCTCCCAGGCGAGGTAGGTGGTGAGGTCCTCGCAACCGAGGTTGAGGACCTCCTCCGCATCAAGACCGATGGTGAAGTTCTCAAGACCGAGGTCGAGTACTTCCACCGCATCGAGGCCGATATAATAATATGAAGCTCATCCTCAAGCCGAGCTATGCTCCGAGACGAGGTCGATGATGAGCTTCTCCTCGAGCCGAGCTATGCTCCCAGGCGAGGTAGGTAGAGAGGTCCTCGCAACCGAGGTTGAGGACCTCCTTCGTATCAAGGCTGATGGTGAAGTTCTCAAGACCGAGGTCGAGTACTTCCACCGCATCGAGGCCGATATAATAATATGAAGCTCATCCTCAAGCCGAGCTATGCTCCGAGGCGAGGTCGATGATGAGCTTCTGCTCGAGCCGAGCTATGCTCCAGGCGAGGTAGGTGGTGAGGTCCTCGCAACCGAGGTTGAGGACCTCATCCGCATCCAGGCCGATGGTGAAGTTCTCAAGACCGAGGTCGAGTACTTCCACCGCATCGAGACTGATATAATAATCTGAAGCTCATCCTCAAGCCGAGCTATGCTCCGAGGCGAGGTCGATGATGAGCTTCTCCTCGAGCCGAGCTATGCTCCAGGCGAGGTAGAGAGTGAGGTCCTTGCAACCAAGGTTGAGGACCTCCTCCGCATCCAGGCCGATGGTGAAGTTCTCAAGACCGAGGTCGAGTACTTCCACCGCATCGAGACTGATATAATAATCTGAAGCTCATCCTCAAGCCGAGCTATGCTCCGAGGCGAGGTCGATGATGAGCTTCTCCTCGAGCCGAACTATGCTCCAGGCGAGGTAGGTGGTGAGGTCCTCGCAACCAAGGTTGAGGACCTCCTCCGCATCCAGGCCGATGGTGAAGTTCTCAACACCGAGGTCGAGTACTTCCACCGCATCGAGGCTGATATAATAATCTGAAGCTCATCCTCAAGCCGAGCTATGCTCCCGGGCGAGGGTGATGATGAGCTTCTACTCGAGCCGAACTCTGCTCCTAGGTGAGGATGATAACCGAATTTCTTAGCTCGGAGGCCAAGGGATTGATATTCGGAGGCGAGGTCATGAAACCCTTTTCGAGTCGAGGATGATATAATCTCACAACTTTTTGATTGTCTTCGGCAATAAGGAATTTGCTGAGCCGACGACCGTTGCCCAAATAAAAGGGAATAGGTGTAATAACACATGCACATATATAGAGTGAAGCTTGCCGATTCGACCAACTTTGGTTGGTCACTTTTCGAGACCCGGAGATATAACTTTGGTTATACCTTTTGTTGAATAGAATGATAATAATAATAATATTGGCTCAAATAAAGAGCTGGTGATTTGGTAAGAAATAATCATTTGCCGCTTCATAGAGAAATAAGTCGAGCTTGTCTTTCCAAACATTCGCAAATGACGTAATTTCGCCGCCAATATGGGTTTCACTCACGACAATTTTGGCAAAGAATATAGGATTTCGGGACATTAATCAATCATGCATCACACCACCTTGCCGCCACTCTCGAGTTTGAGTTGGAGTAAACCAACCGAGCTCGAGAGTACGAACGCATGCAATTGCAAAAATTTAATAATTGAAATGCACATAGTTCATGCTTTGCACTCATTAAGCCTCTCGGCTAACAATTTGATTATGACATGGGATACACATTCTCGTCTTGCAAAAAATTAACATGCGTGCTAATTAGATCTCATTTTTATCCGAGGTTCTCGAGTTCAAATTAAAAGTAATACAAATCAAGTCCTTACGCGGACGCAAAAACACTTTGAGAAGCATATTTCTCACATTATTATTGAATACTAGTATACATGTAACAATTTCGTGCACTTTCATCACATGTAGGTTGTAGCAACTTTACAGTACGACATATATTATATACTAGTCATTGTTAATTTATATAGTTTGCACATCATTTTCAGAACATACATACGCATGGATAATCATCACAAGTTCATAACTAACGCCCATATTTATTAAAACATGCTTACAAAAGAGAGACGCCAGATTATTGAAACCAATTTCAACACACACCTTATTGGAGGAAAGGCTAACTGCATTTTAAGTGTGGTTGTAAATAAAGCCACGCACAAGAAATGTCAATTTCAATGCTCTAGCATGCTGGTGTTGAGTTGCAGCACAGTAGCACACGATACAAAAGTTCTTCAACATTTTTCTAGCATTAATAATCATGCTTTTCACACCATTTGAATAAGCTCATACCGAATACGAAACACTTATCTGAGAATGGAAGTAATAAATGAAAATCTTCTGCTCAAATAAACAACCAAAACCCCGATTGTATACCTCGGCAATCAAATTTGATGCCGGTTTGCTCAAATAAAGAGTGAGAAAAGGAGCTTCAATGTCGCACACTAATTTCAAACACCAAACGCCTCTAACGCAAGTCCAGTCCGAACAGCCATGGTCGGGTTCGGCCACCTCGGGCTAAGCCGGCGCGTCGAAATACGAGTCCAAGTCACCGCGGCGAATCTAGGTCGCAACTTCGGAGGAAAGCCGAATCGGAGCTGCACACACAAGGATTCGCGCACGGCGCACCATCATTTCGCACTCGCACAGTCGCACACCGCGCAATCTGAACACACCACACCACCCCGAACGCGACTCGCGCACGACGCACCTGAGCTGCCGCCTCGGGTGGTGGTCGACATCAAGTGCCCACTTGTATGGCCGAGTCTGAGCTACCGCGGTGGAAGCGGATCTTAACTGCACCCCCAACGCAGGTTGAATCCGACCACCCCAAATTCGGGCCGACTCTGACCTGCTGCTCTGACCAAAGCCGAGCCAGGGGTGTGACTTCATACAGGGCTGAGCCACCGCAGCGACTTTGGGAAACTTCCGAAAATGGGTGGTCGGAGCTGCCGCCAACATAAGTGGAGTACGAGATCCTACCTTGGACGCGGGACCGAGTTGCGACCAAAAGACGCCGCGCGGTCGAATACGACCACTTCAAGCTCGGGTTGAATCGGGTCCTAGGTAGGAGCCCGAGCGCGCATGAGAAGACTGGGATCTGAACGCGCATCACACTTCGCACCGCACACGTCGCACTCCGGCGTTCCATACACCGCTATCCACTATCATCAATCACGCACTTCACAATTGTTTATGCGAATATGGGAACAACTTTCTTGTCGCCCAACAATGAATTCCATCCAGCCCTCGGTTGCGGCGGTCGTGTCCGAGATTCTGAACCACCACCCCGAATCAAGGTCGGGTCTTAGTGAGCCAGAGACCACACACCTCGCTCGCGGGTTGGGTCCAGCTGTCCGAGCCAATTTGATACTCATACCAAAACAGTTGAATCATTCTTATTTTGTTAATCATCTTAGTATCTTACTAAATGTGTATCTTATATTCTTATTAATTACTGTAGCTCGTGGTTTATCCTAAATTGAGTAAGATTAGAATAGATAATCTATACTATTTTAACTTTTAAATATATTTGTTAAATGAGTCACTAAGAATCATTTATCATTTTTCCTTAAGAAATGCGCAAAAGGGAGCGAGACGTTTAAATAAGACCGAAGGAGTACATACACTCTTGGATGGGGTTTAACTTTATAAGAAATTGTAAAAATGGTCTTGCATATATAATGTAGCTTTTAAATTAGCCTATTTTCAATGAGATAAGTATATAAAAGACTCTTATTCGTCTCATTTACGGTCTACCTGTTTAAGTTTTTATTATTCTCCGTATTTTAGCTCCAATTGACAAAAAAAAAAAAAAGGTTTGAAAAATTGTAATTGATCGTCTACTCATAAAAGAATTACATGTGACATATTCCTAAACTCTGTATAATTGAGACTCATTTGCTTTGTTATTTCATTATCTTACTAAATCTATTTTTTCGAAGGATCTAAACAAATAATGATCGCTCTTTATGATTATTATGATTAAAATAAATAATGATGAGCTCCACTTTTGTAGTAGGCCTAGGTTAGAGTGGATAATAAACTCTCATTGAATTATATTAAAATATGTTAAACTCGTTTCTAATTTGTGTTTGCATTCATACATTTGCACCCTAGAAAACATCTTCGTATAAATGTAGGGACCTAAATATCGAAAAAGGTTTGCCCAACTTACAGAAATAAAAGAAATAAAAGGAGTAAATAAAATTACGGTGTTGGATTATGTCGGACAAATGTTGGATTCTTCTATGTACTGCTCTTATCCTTGTACAATTATTTCACCTATCTTAATTTTGCTTTGCTGGCCTGGATGAATGTAATCTGCGTATATAGTAATTATAATGGACAATTTTGTTTAATCTGATTAGGACTTAGGACATCATGTATAACTATAACACTACATTCATCATATAATACTACTATAGTACTATTATACTTCCATTTACTACTCCGATTGTCATACTACTCTACCACTCTCTCATTTGGCTTTATGCGCCACACCCGCCCCTGACTACTACTACAGCTATTACTACTTTTCTAATAACCTTTTACTACTCTTCTACTAATACTACTACTACTACACTCCTACTTTTACTCCTACTACTACAACTACAACTACTACTTACTAGTTATTACTACTACTTGTACTCACTACTGCTACTACTAAAAATTACATTTGGTTTGTATACAAATTATAACTGGTTGAACCAATGTTTTACTTTTAAATTTCTAACAATAATAAACACATTGTATTAAAATTCGCCAAAAAAAAAAAAAAAAAGACAATTTTGCATGCATGCATTTGTACTACATATATAGGCACCTACTTCTAATCCTACTTTATTTTTATTTATTTTTTGTAAGAATTAGCATGATTTAATCAAAAATCATAAAGGAGGGAAAAGAACTTCCTCAAACTTACAAAAAAGTATAGCCACTACGAGTTTAGTTATGCAAAGTATCGACTATCTCATCATTTGAGCAATTAGCCTCGTCCGCGCTCGCGCAGCTTGCACTTAGACATGGCGAGCGGCATCTCCACCTTCAAAGACTGATCTTGGAATCTTTTGTTGATAAATAATACGGAGTAATATACTTCGTCTCTTCTGTGGGCTCATGCGCACTTCAAAGTCCGCAGTCGCACTCCCAAATCAAGTCCGCAGTCGCACTGCGCAGTCAACTTAAATCAATCCTCGCAGTCTATCCCCACAGACGGTGCCAAATGTTAGGGTGAGTTCGATTTTGGGATAGACCGGGATCAAACTTGGTTTGCTTTTGCCAGGCGACGCCCCTCCGACGCTCAAGTCAGGATGGGGTAGTCACAAAAATAAGATAGTATGTAGAGTAGAGAGAGTATGTATTGTATGTGTGTAAAAGTTCAAAAGTCCCCTTGATTATGGCAAATGAGGGGGTATTTATAGGGAGTTCAAGGAATAACCAAGGTACCCCTAATCAATCCTGACCCTTCATTCAACCAAGATCTGATGGCTAGTACCCTTTGGACCTTGAGAGTATCACATGGGCCTTTTTCAAGGAAGACTTTCCTAAGGGCTGTGGCCCATTAATAAAATGTGTACCAACAGTCCAGAAGGGCACGCTTAGTTCACAAACAGGTTCTTCCAGTTGTCCAAAACTCTAACTTATTGCTGAAGTTGCTGCACATCTCTTGCCAGAATCCCAGGCTATGCTATACCCACTTTCACAAGTCGGAATCACACCTAGTATTCGTTCGAGATTAGCTTACTAAGTTTCAGGGACAAATTTTATTCTTTGTGTTTTGAAGTATTCTCTTTCCTTTCCTAGAATCTGATAAGAATTGTAGTAGCACCAGATTATAAAAATGGGGGTTCCACTTTGGCTACATGTTCAAATCATTTTGTCTTTTAGTGGAATGTTCAAATCATTTTAATACAAGAGATGCTCAAATTTATTTCTTGCATTTTGTGTTATGATTAAATGACAGTAGTCAATAAAAAATCACCATCTTAATAGACATCAGTTTACAAACAATTTTCTTATGCTAAAGTGTGCACTTCAGTTTCAGTTATCATGTGCTCACGTCACAATTGCAGGGCAGTCTAGCTTGCTTGCTGGGTATTAATTAATTGATTTGGTGCAAGAGTAATGTGTAACCATTTCACCCGACTTACGGAATCTGGTATAGGCTGCCTGTAGGTTTGATTCCTGTAAAATAGGCTATCATGTAATCGATAGTCTGTGACATGATATATCCAAATATATGTGAATAAACTAAGAGTCCTGCTTTTGCTATGGATTTTGTTGCACCAAAGAACATATGGCGGCCCAAAATTGTCTTGTTCATAGTAAGATCCTGAGCCTACGGATAGACTGAAAACTGAAGCTCTGTGACTTGGCCTTGGATATTTCAGGTAACTCCCTTACTCCATTGTGTTCACCTTATGAATTCTCTCCCTTGGCACGGAACTCTGATATGAGTTTACCGCATGCATATTACTTGTGGCTTGATTAGGACTGAGGTTCGGGACTGACTGTATGAATCTCACTAATAAGCAATCGATTGCCCATGGCAGGAATGTCGAATTTAGATCAAGGTGATAAGTGAGAGGTGTGTTATTACTTTGTTACTGGCAATGGGGCATGCCTGACGGGGAACACTCTAATCTGATGGAAGCACTTACTAATAAAGCTTGGTATTCCACTGAGACTAAAAGGAGTGACACTGGGATGTATTGTGGGATGGATTTATCAAAATTCAGGGCATGTGGACCATCGTTTATGTGATGTTTGGAGTATTTTATTAGATTTTTTCATGATAAACTTGTTTGAAGTTTAGCAAGATCGTAATATCAGAATGAGGATTCCTTTGACTGCCACATAAAATGATTGTATGGAGAAAATTTTCTGTTCTATTGCTATGATTCCTAATAAGACTTGCCAGCTTAATGAGAATCAGTAGTGAACATTGCTTATACAGCTCTTTAACTGAAACCACATGTTTTTATATTGACATTCAGTGTGATGTATTCAGTGTGTCATAGGAACCTTTGCTGTCAACATTTTCTGCATGCTACCGTGTGTTGAAGATATTCGCGTACCATATAACTTCTCGGAAGGAAAATATTGCCCAACAACAGCAACAAAGAGATATATGCCTTCTACTCTGGTGAGGTTCGTGTTACTATTAGTATTTGTTCCTTAATTCCCCTACTTCTTAATGACTAGGGAGATATATTGATCAATGCTATTGAAGTTATGCAAGGTCATTCCATTCAGTAGTCTCTTTAACATGTGATTGACGCCCTTCATTTTCACAGTGGACAAAATCATCTATCATCTTTTGTTTAGCCATAATAGATCTATTGGCCCTTGAAGCTTTCTGATGCACTAACTGGGGGGTCCCTCTTCAATGGTTTTCTGACAGCCTACTTTTTTCCCAAATATACAAAACTTTTGACAAAGCAGAAGTGTTGACATTAGCGAGGTCACCAAAATTTTCATTCTTTTGGAGTTTGGACATGAATCCCATCGAATTCAGGCCTTTCAGACTGAAGAGTTTATCATAAATGAAACATTTTTTGAAAAAACATTGGGACTGTCACTAAGAAAAGAAAAGTATACAGAAACTTCATCAGTCCTGACTTTGGTATCTTAGCAATGTGTGGAAGGTTTTTACATCAAATGATCGTAATTATGACTATATGAACTGAACACTCAGTTGGGCTATTATGATCTATTTCTTTTTCCTTTGGCAACATATCAGCGCCAGCATGGCTGCAACTACCAGAATGATCATGGAGGCAATTGCAATGCATATCCAGATTAAGCGCTTTGATCTGCAGCTTTGTGGACACAGTGAGAAGCTTCTATCTGATGGATATATGTATGCTGTCACACACAACCCTGGATTTCCCAATAAGCTTTCTTCGTAGCCAGCTTTTAGTAGTGGAAGAGGTACTGCACCGTAAAGATGGTTATTTGACAAGTTGATCATGTGTGGAAGTAATTGAGATAAGCTCTCTGGAACAGTCCCTGTCAACTGGTTGTTGGACAGATCAAGGACATTTAGTGACTTAAGCTGGGAGAGTGTTTCAGGGATGGTGGACGTGAAATTGTTGTTTTGTAATAACAAGAGGTTTAGGTTCTTGAGGTCCCCAAGTACCTGTGGTATAGGGCCAGTTAAAAGATTGTTACTTAGGTCAACTTTCACCAAACGGACTGCTCCAGAGATTTCAGGTGGCAGAACCCCTGATAATTTATTGTGTTGGATCAAGAAATCTGTCATATTCTTGGCGTTTGCAATTGCAGTGTGTATTTGTCCTTCTAGTTGATTGTAACCAAGATCTATGATGTTAGCCTCTGGAAGGCCAAAGATCCCTTTTGGTACCAAGCCCACCAATTTATTTTTGCTCACACGAAATCTTATTAGTGTTGTACACTTTGCATAACTTTCAGGTATATCTCCAGTAAACATGTTGGAAAGAGCTAGGAAGTACATGAGTTTACCTCCTCTGCAGATATCTGGTGGAAGTTTACCAGAGAAGCTATTCTCAGACAGATCTGTTGCAATCATAGTTGATGAATTGCCAATTTTTGGGGGAATTTCACCTGACAGAAAGTTCTCGTACAGAGATAAGTAGCTCAAAGTCTTCGAGTCCCCAAGAGCAGCCGAAATTTCTCCACTCAGGCTGTTGTTGTATAGCTGCAAGGTAGACAGTTTTGGGAGACGGCATATCGAATCAGGTATTCTCCCTGTAAGTTGGTTTACTGAAAAGTCCAGCTGTTCAAGCTCTGTTAGATTTCCTAATTCGTCTGGTATTTTGCCACTGAGCTGCTGATAGTAAAGCATGAGGGACTTGAGGTTTTTGAGCATTCCAAGTTCTGGAGGAATTCGGCTATGTAGGTAGTTTCCACTCAGTTCAAGATCAACCAGGGATGTCATATTGCCTATGGATGGAAGGATATGACCTTGAATATTGGTTGTTGACAGCACCAATGTTTTGAGTCGTTTCAACTGAGTGATGTTCTCTGGAAGTTCCCACAGGTTGAGATGATCATTCTCATTTAAGTTTAGCTCCTCAAGAGTGGTGAGGTTGAAAATCGACATAGGGAAATCCCCTGTGAAATGGTTGAACGATAAGTCCATCTTACGGATAGATTTCATGTCGGAGAAATCTGGTAGCCTCCCTCCGAGATATAGATACCTCATCCCGAGTTCCTCCATGAGCGAGCAATTTGTAAGACCATTTGGAAAACTACCCTGGAGATAGTTGCTGCTTATGTCAAGAGCGCGCAGCTGTGGGAGGTAGGAACATATATATGGCGGGAATGAGCCTTGTAAACCCCATCCAGAGATGTCGATCCTTGTAACTTGGCCTCGGCTATTGCAAGTGATTCCTGTGTTGTTGCAGTATGAGGTCTCTCCCTTTGAACTCCAGCTAGACAAGGCTTGACCTGAAAACTCATTTTTCATGAGGTCGAAAAATTGCGACTGCTTGTCATTTGTGGCTTGGCAAGGATTCAGAAGTGAGAATAAGAAGATGAAAGATGATAAACAGATAGATTTGGTGCCCATGAGGAATTGAGGGTATAGAACTGATTAGGGAGTGTTGTGTTAATACAGGTGGTGAAGTCAGACAACAAGTTTTTCCTGTACTAACTCTGAACTTATTGCTCCACATATTTAGCATAAAAAGAAGTTATGCTATACCCACTAACATTTGTTAGAATAACAAAGAAAAAACTGTGTCATACTATATTACTCTTCTTAGGAAGGAATCTGATTGAGAAATCAGGCACCCCATAATGCCAAAAGGAAAATTCACTATCAAGCTGATTGCTCCTTTGTTTTTTGATTGACCAGTTGAAAACCAACAACAATTTTCCATAAAGTTTGGATGTCCATAACTTCACCCCTATCTTGGAAACGCAATGGAGCAACATGAACCATAAAACATAAGATTGCTTGACTCTGTTCTGTCAATCAACTAACAAGTTGTGTTCTGATTTGGACTGCAATTGTATATTAATATGAGCAACGCTATAAAACTAAATTAATCCTATCTCATCAAACTATTCCTTTGATACGTAATTTGAATAGGACCTTTAGGTAACATATTGAATTATACATGTGCTAAATTGCTAATAAAGTAATTCTCGAAGTCCTAACTAGAATTATCATGACTTTGCTCAAATGATAATTATAATTATCAATGTGCTTAGAAAAAGTTGCAAAGTTAGTATATATAAGAGTAATAATAACGTTACTGAAGAAAAGTAAGGTACATACTCACTTTTTATGCAGAGTTATCTTCACCATTGTTCATACTTCTAAAGAGTGCATGTTGAGCTCTCTTTTACATGGTATTCCCTATCAATGGTTTAGATGTAAACTTAAATAGTTTGTCAATATTGGTTAACATTTCGTTAGAGCAAAACGCTACGAGTTTGGACGTCGACAAAATGGCGTCTATAATTGTGATCGAGTAAATACAGTGATATTGTTGGAAACTCCCTTCAAGGTTGTTTGTTTTCCCCCTATCACACTTCTAGGAGGATTTTAGAGCATTTTCATATTATGCCTTCCATGATGGATCTGATGATGGAAAATTGCTTTTTCACATGAATGAGATTTTGCTATCATAAGGTCATAATAATATAAAGTAAAAATACCTAATTTGATAATGGAAAATTGTTGTTCACAGATGTATGCATTTTTTCGTTTTTGTTTTGTTTGTTTGTTTTGTAACTTCCTCTTTGTCTTCCCTTTCTTTAGCTTGTTCCTGCGTTTTATATGAGTTTCAGACACTCTTATGATTTTTATACCATAGACTCTTTAAGTCACAACATTTTGATATAATGATATGTGACAGATAGTTCAAATGCCCACAGTTACAAACACAATTTTCACGAGGTATTGTAGTGGATGAAGGAAGCAGAAGAGAGAAGCCATATCATACTCCCGAATTGATTTTTACACTCCCTTATACGAGTGTCTAATTCCCGGTGCTCCTGAAATTGTGCACCTGCATAGCTGTGAATCAATGAATGTAATTCTACCTACGACATTAGGAACATGACAATGCCCTTTGATATAATCAGGTGATTTTCTTTTTCCTTTTCTTGCTCAACACTTATCATTTCCTAGTTCATTTGTCTTTTCCAACAGCTCTGCATTTTCTCAGCATTTTTGTGTGCACTTCATAATATGCTGTAATTGAAGAATTTCTTTACGTAATTGTGCATTCTCATGCTGTTTCTTTGGGCAATGATGTAGATAGATCCCGAAAATAACACTAGATACTTATTGTGTAAAGAACACATTTAACATCAAACTACTAGACGGATGAGCGACTAGTTGACTACTATGTTCTCAAACCTTGCTATGTCCTATTTTTTTTACTGAACCAGTATTTCTTAAACAGAATGGCGAAAAGTATCAAACTAAAAGCCGAGGCAATGGTAATGGATATCCGAATTAATTTCTTGAGCTTGTGGCTTCCTGCACAAAGTGGGAAGCGTCTATCTGATGGATATATATGCGCTGTCACACAGAGCCCTGGATTACCCAAAAAGCTTTCTTCCAATCCTGATTCAAGCAAGGTAAGAGGGATTGGGCCTTCGAGAAGGTTATAAGACAAGTTAACAGTGTTGGGAAGTAGAGCAGATAGGCTTTCAGGAACATTTCCTGTCAACTGGTTGTTCGACAAGTCAAGAACATTTAGTGACTTTAGTTTGGAGAGTGAGAATGGTATGGAGGACGTGAAATTGTTTCTTCGTAACAATAAGAGATTTAGCTTCTTGAGTCTACCAAGTTTGTCCGGTATAGGGCCAGATAGATGGTTGTTACTGACATCAATCTTCACTAAATTGACTGCTATTGAGATCTCAGATGGTAAAATTCCTGTTAACTTGTTGTTCTGGGCAAAGAATTCTGACAAATTCTTAGCATTTTTGATATCCCTGGATACTGATCCAGCTATTTGATTGTCAGCAAAATCAATGATGAAAACCCCAGGAAGACTGAAAATTCCTTCAGGTACCGAGCCTACCAAGTGATTATTGCTCACACGAAATCGTACTAGAGTTGTACACTTTGCATAAGTGTCAGGTATTTCTCCAGTAAACTTGTTGGAAAGAGCTAAGAAGTAGACGAGTTTACCTCCTCTGCATATATCTGGTGGAAGTTTACCAGAGAAGCTATTCTCGGACAAATCTATCAAAATCATAGTTGATAAACTGCCAAGGTTTTGTGGAATCTCACCAGATAGAAAGTTCTCGTAAACAGATAAGTACCCCAAAGTCTCTGAGTCCCCAAGAGCAGCCGGAATTTCTCCATTGAGGCTGTTGTTGTATAGCTGCAAGGTAGAGAGTTTTGGGAGACGGCAAATTGAGTCAGGTATTTTCCCTGTAAGCTGGTTTACTGATAAGTCGAGCTGTTCAAGTTTTGTGAGATTTCCTAACTCGTGTGGTATTTTGCCACTGAGCTGCTGATTAAAGTAAAGCATGAGGTATTTGAGGTTTTTGAGCTTTCCGAGTTCTGGAGGAATTCGGCTATTTAAGTAGTTGCCACTCAATTCAAGATCGACGAGGGTGGTCATATTGCCTATGGATGAAGGGAAACGACCTTGGATATTGACTGTTGTCAGGACCAATGATTTGAGTTGTGTCAACTGAGTGATATCATCTGTAAGTTCCCACAGCTTGAGATGATCATTCTCATTGAAGTTTAACACCTCAAGATTGGTGAGGTTAAAAATCGACGTAGGGAAGTCCCCTGTGAACTGGTTGTACGATAAGTCCAACTTACGGATAGATTTCATGCCAGAGAGATCTGGTAGCCTCCCACCGAGGTATAGATTCCTCATCTGGAGCTCTTCCAAGAGTGAACAGTTTGTAAAACCATTTGGAAAACTGCCCTGGAGATAGTTGCTGCTTATGTCAAGAACACGCAATTGTGGGAGGTAGGAACATATATATGGTGGAAATGAGCCTCGTAAGCTCCATCCTGAGATGTTGAACCCTGTAACTTGGCCTTGGTTATTGCAAGTGATTCCTGTGTAGTTGCAGTATGAGCTTTCTCCCTTTGCAGTCCAGCTAGATGAGGCAAGACTTGGAAACACGTTTTTCATGATGTCGAAAAATTCCAACTGCTTGTCATTTGTAGCATGGTAAGGAGTTAGAAGTGATAGTAAAAAAAAGAGAGCTGATACATACAAAGATTTGGTGTCCATGGGGGTGTATATATGAGCATATGAAGATATGTGAAGAAGAAGTGATTAGGGAGTGTTGTGTTAATACTGTACTAACTCTGAACTGATTGCTCCTCATATTAGCATTGAAAGTGTTTATGCTGTACGCCTGTACCCACTAACATTTGTTGGAATAACAATGAAAAAACTATATGTCATATAGTATTTTTGATAATAGATTACACTAACCTAATTGAGAATGACAGGAAGACATTATCAGATTACTAAATGCAATTATACGTGTGCTGATTACAAGCGATCAGGAAGTCTATAATGGAGAATCCAACATAGTTCTTTCTTTAAACACCTTATACTCAGACTAATCGGTTAATCAGAGTTTCAAATATGTAAAGATAGCGAGTTTGATAGGAATCTTACTTAACTGAGCATGCCGCTTTTTTAAAACTTTGATTACCCGATTCGTGAGTTATATTCTCCTCATTTCCTCTACAAGGTTACATTTTTTATATTGGGTATTTAAGGAGGGAGCAAAAGATAGTGATAATATTCATTTTGTTTGGGAATTAGTAAAGTACTTAATTGAGTTAATTGAATACCTTAACCGAATACTCGAGTTCAAACCCTAAGTATACAACGGAATTAAAACTTATTGGAGAGTTTGTCGACTGGCATAATCATGTCATGTTCAAATATAATCCGGACTTATTAAATCGAATGGTCAAAGCCAAAGAATAAAGTCCATCTTTGGACTTAGCTTCCACCCATGATTAAGCAGCATACCACAAAATTTGAAACCTTAATGATAGTCCACACAATCTTCTTTGGCTTTACCTTGGCTCCATCTTTGCTTTTATAAAAGGCGATATTATTACCTTAAAAATAGCGTTAGAATTAGAATTGGAAAAATACACAAAAATAATCCAACATTTAGTCGGTCTTCTAAAAATAATCTCACCTTAATATAGAATTTTTTTTTCGAAATAAGGCTCAAAAAATAAATATTAAACAAAATGGGTTGAATAAAAACTTATTCAACCTTATGGGGTGCATGTCACCCCCATACAGCTTCGAGACAAAATCGTCAGGAACCTTGCCGGTTTTAAGGTATCAAAAGTATCAATAAGGCCCTGGAAGAAGTCATTGACCCCTTAAAACCGCCAATACTCTTGGAGGTTTCACTTCAACAAAATCGCCAAGGAGCTTAGCGGTTTCACAGTGTGTAGAACCGCCGTGGCCCATGGCGGTTTCACACTTAGCCAAAATTTTGGCTTACAAAATTTTCACACTTAGCCAAAATTTGTAAGCCAAAATTTTGGCTAAATGTGAAACCGCCATGGGCCACGGCGGTTCTACACACTGTGAAACCGCTGAGCTCCTTGGCGATTTTGTTGAAGTGAAACCGCCAAGGGTGTTGGTTTTAAGGGGTCAGTGACTTCTTTCAGGGGCGTATTGACACTATTTAATACCCTTAAAACCGCCAGGGTTCTTGGCGATTTTAAATAGGGTGACGTGCACCCCATAATGTTCGACCCATTTTATTTAACATTTATTTTTTAACCCCTATTTAAAAAAAAAAAAAATTTCCTCAATATAATAATAGAAATAATCCAACACTTAGTCGGTTTTCTAACTATTTCCCAAGGAGGGTATGTATGCTCACATAGTCACATGGCACAAGTCTTCTATCTAATCCTAAAGTCTTTAGCATACGAGGTCTACCTTTATTATTTATTGGGTATTTTCACAACCTAGAAAAGTAATAGTTTTAGATTGATGATGAAGATCATGAAAGAAGAAATCTCAGAAAGTGTAGATCGAATCAGCAGCTTACGAGATACAATTCTCCTGCGCATTCTTTCTTTCTTGCAAACCAAACAAGTAATAACTTCAACATCACTCCTCTCGAAACGCTGGAAAAACCCTCTGGTTCTCCCTCCCTTCCTTGATCTTCCATTACAACGGAAACCTTGAAAGATCGCTTTGGTTTACGGACTTCATATCAACCGTTTTAATGCTCTACAAAACGTTAACCCTCCGTAAATTCTCTGTTAAATTCGAATTCTGGTGCAACCGCGTCAACGGGCACACAACTGTTAATACATGGCTTCGGTGTGCAACCATGAAGTGTGTCACAGAGCTCGAACTGGACCTGACCTCAGCTAATAACAAGTACTACTTACCTCCCTCGTTTTACGACAACGACTTCTTCGAAGTGTTGGATTTGAAAGGCTGTCATTTTAACCCTCCTCCTAAGACTGTGTCGTGGAATTCGCTTAAGTATCTCAGAGTTAGAGGTTGTGAAAGTATTACTAGAGATATTATTCGTGTCATTCTGAAAGGAAGCCCTAAGATTTTGCGGTTGGAGTTTATTGATTGCTATATATAATGCTGATCGACGTCGCAATATGGACTATCTTTACGAGTCCCATCTCACTTAATGTACGCGTGTATGTGAGAACGTCTCATTGTATGAGGCTACTCCAATTCTCTTTGATGATTACGTGTAATGAGTTGCTCCTCGTTTTTAATTGCAGTGCTATTAGGGTTAAAAAATGGTGCTATAGTAAAATTATTATCTTGCCCCCAAAATAGTACTGTTTAGCTCAACAATTTGAGAGTTCACAACCGAAATACCGCATCCAAATCTCAATCTTAAAGCAACAACCAAACTCAGATGAAAGTTCACATAAGAAAATCTCAGCAGCCCAGAAATCACATACAATCAGAAAAAGAAATCACCTATCTCAGCACTAATCCCCAGAATTCCATATATATTATTAAGGTTGTGCACAACCAAACCCCATGACCTGACCAGCACCAAATAATTTCCAGATTTCACTGTTCAAGATGGAGATAATTAAGTAACCAAATAAATACACAGTTAAAAGGGGCAGCAACTAAACAAACAGCAACACATACGTCGCAGGCACAAAACTCTTTAAATCAATCGCATTTATTAGTGTTATTTTGAGCCCAATTGAAAACCCCAGATTCAGCAATACTAATAACCCAATCTCAGGATTTTGTCAAATAAAAAAATTGGTGATTTTGGCGTTTTAGTCAAACATTATGGGATCAATCCAAAGAGGCGTTTCACGAAGGAGTGTGTGCCGTTTTGGACAACACTGTTCATAGTGCAACAGTAGCCGATTTAGGCTCTTTTAAAAGGTAAGTAGATTATTGTCCATTCTTAACCCTCAATTGACAATTTTTTATTTTTTTTTATTTTTAAAAAAACTTCAATTGATCTACTCATAAATAAAATTCATGTGATATTTTCATAACTTTAGACAATTGAGACTCATATCTAAAGAGTTGAATCGTTCTTGTTATGTTATCATATTATCTAACTAAATGTGTATCTTATTGTTGTAACTGGTGGTTTATACTACATTGAGTAAGATTTGAATATATAATTGAACTACTTTGGCTTTTCAATATATTTGTTAAATTAGTCACTAAGAATTATTTGTCATTTTTTCTTAAGAAATGCGCAAAATATATAGAGTGAGACGTTTAAATAGGAACGGAGGAGTACATACACTACTTTTGGATGCATGGGGTTTAACTCTATAGAGATTGTGAAAAAGGTCAACTATGTATCACCTAGCTTTTAGAACTTATTTTCTATGGGATTAGTATATATAATGGATGCGCAATATATATAGAGTGAGATGTTTAAATAGGAGCATAGCACCTAAGGAGTCCATACATTTATCGATGTGGTAAAACTGTACTTTCTAAAGCTTGTGAAATGGTCTACTATCGTGTAGTTAGTGGATTAACCTATTTTCATTCGGTTAAGTATATATAATGGACTCTTATGAGACTCATTTAGTGTCTACTTGTTTAAGTTTAATTTATAATATTCTCCATTATTTGACCGCAATTGACAAAAAAAAAAAAGTTTGAAAAACTATAATTGATCTAGTCATAAGAGAATAATATATGACCTAATAGGGAAAACGGAAGGTGACGATATTACGAGATAATATCGAGAGATATTATGGAGTAATATGGTCAGCAATATATTACCATATACGAAGTTATGGTAATATCGTATATATTGTGAATATCGTAGATATTGTTAATGTAACACCCCGGCTCATCGCCTGAGCCGAGAGTAGTCACCTATGACAGCTTGCCAGGCTGTGGGCTGACCTCACAGACCAACACGGTTCCTCTCGGCGCATTTTGACCTCACTCATGCGCACCCTGGGAAACTTCCCAGGAGGTCACCCATCCTGAAATTACTCCCAGTCAAGCACGCTTAACTTTGGAGTTCTTATCACATGGGCTTCCTAAAAGGAAAGTCGACTTTGTTGGTATGAGTAGCACCGTCAATCCTTTTAAGCATCTCATATGAGCCCTTAATTTCTCAGGAACCTCCTCTGAAATCTGGGGTATTACACTCACCACCTCTTAAGAAAGCAACGTCCTCGTTGCGACTGGCAGCCAACCATAGTCTAGCTCCAGGATCTTTCCCCCGCTAGGCTGCTGACCTGGGCTCTCCTGACCACAAGATCAACTCGCGGTCGCAGGGTTGCTCTGATACCATTTGTAACAGCCCGAACCACCGTCCGTCGCAACACAACCCAATAAGATGGGAAGTCACCCCTTAGGCCCATATATCCTCTCCGGGCTCTAAAAGGTGAAGGCCTTGTTGTTAGTATGATGGTAGGAATCTATTATAAACTGATCATATAAGCCTTATTTTCCCAATGTGGGGACAAACCAACTCCATAAACCACTTTCCATATTCCGTAGTGTTACATAAATTCCTAATTAGGAAAACGACCCAAAAAGGAAAGTGACTCTAAATTCCCAAAAATAGAAACTCGTAACTCTAAAAAGAATTTCTCCCGACGACTTTAATAATTTAGAAGTCCCAAAAATATGGGGTGTTACAGTTAATATGTACGAAGTACATTTATGGTAGGTTATATTTAGGAAAGTTGTCTTACTTGTAGGTTAAGACGGTGAATTGTAGCTACTATATAATCGTTCGTACAAGTTTTCTCATTGATTTCATCAATTGTACAACGTATATATAGTAGCTACAATTCACCGTCTTAACCTACAAGTAATACAACTTTCCTAAGTATAACCTACCATAAATGTACTTCGTACATATTAACAATATCTACGATATTCACAATATATACGATATTACCATAACTTCGTATATGGTAATATATTGCTGACCATATTACTCCATAATATCTCTCGATATTATCTCGTAATATCGTCACCTTCCGTTTTCCCTATTATGACCTTTTCATAAACTCTAGACAATTTGATACTCATACCAAAACAGTTGAATCATTCTTATTTTGTTAATCATCTTAGTATCTTACTAAATGTGTATCTTATATTCTTATTAATTACTGTAGCTCGTGGTTTATCCTAAATTGAGTAAGATTAGAATAGATAATCTATACTATTTTAACTTTTAAATATATTTGTTAAATGAGTCACTAAGAATCATTTATCATTTTTCCTTAAGAAATGCGCAAAAGGGAGCGAGACGTTTAAATAAGACCGAAGGAGTACATACACTCTTGGATGGGGTTTAACTTTATAAGAAATTGTAAAAATGGTCTTGCATATATAATGTAGCTTTTAAATTAGCCTATTTTCAATGAGATAAGTATATATAAAAGACTCTTATTCGTCTCATTTACGGTCTACCTGTTTAAGTTTTTATTATTCTCCGTATTTTAGCTCCAATTGACAAAAAAAAAAAAAAGGTTTGAAAAATTGTAATTGATCGTCTACTCATAAAAGAATTACATGTGACATATTCCTAAACTCTGTATAATTGAGACTCATTTGCTTTGTTATTTCATTATCTTACTAAATCTATTTTTTCGAAGGATCAGAACAAATAA
Organism: Spergularia marina; assembly: GCA_963680865.1. NCBI lineage: Eukaryota > Viridiplantae > Streptophyta > Magnoliopsida > Caryophyllales > Caryophyllaceae > Spergularia > Spergularia marina. Next base: position 4,741,402 of record OY804551.1, on the reverse strand, counting down.
TGATCGCTCTTTATGATTATTATGATTAAAATAAATAATGATGAGCTCCATTTTGTAGTAGGCCTAGGTTAGAGTGGATAATAAACTCTCATTGAATTATATTAAAATATGTTAAACTCGTTTCTAATTTGTGTTTGCATTCATACATTTGCACCCTAGAAAACATCTTCTGTAACAACCCTAAATTCGAATTGGGGATTGTGGCTTATGGTTGTGGATTTTCGAATTGGGGATTTTCGAATTGGGGATTTTCGAATTAGGGTTCTTATTAATTGTGCTCGATTTTGTTATGGAATTGTCTGATTTTGGTGGAGTTATCTGTTATGAATTGGGGATACTATGGTATTATGTTTTTATTGGGAGCGTTTGATGAGGATTTGTGTGAGGAACGAACCTACTGTCGGTTCTGGATTTTGGGTTATTTGGGTGTTGTTGTTGTTATTTTGATGTTTAATTGATGAAATTGTGTAATTAGTAAGATGGGAAGGATGTGATATTAATTTGGTGTGATTGTTGGAAGGATTGGTTGTCGAATTCATGATTTTTGTGACCTTGTTGTAGTTAGTTGATTGTTTTTGTGTTGGGTTGTGATGGTGATCGTGTGGTAATTCAATCTTGTTATTTTGTGATTAGGGGGTGTGTTTGAGGAGACTCTGTTTTAGCCTTGCAGCAGTTTAGTGTTTCGCTCAGAGTGAGGTAAGAACGTTGTTCGTTACTCCAGCCTACGCATCATTATGATAATTGGCGATTCAATTCACATCCATCGTTTATACTCCTTGTTTGGTCTCATGTTCTGCACCTTGAGCTCTTATTGTATTCTTATGAATTGTTCGTCTTGCACTTGTCCTTGCCACGCCCTTACTGTTCTCGGCCCTCGGTCTTTTGTGATCCGAGCCTCTCGGCCATTCGGCCAGTCGGCTTCTCGGCCGAGTGGTATGCTTTTGTTGATTGTTCCTACGTTTGATTCATAACCATACACTTAATTCAATTTGCCTACGCTTGTTTCAATGTATATATATTCGTTCATAACCCGTTTGAGTTTGCTCGACCTCGGCCTCTCGGCTTCCTTACTCGGCCTCGGTCTTTTGTGATCCGAGCCTCTCGGCCAGTCGGCTTCTCGGCCGAGTGGTATGCTTTTGTTGATCTTGGCTTGTGTTTTCGATTGTGTTGAATTATTGAATCCGGCTGTGGCCGTTTATAAATTGTATTATCGAATAACGTACCATCAAATAATGAACATAAAACGGATGAAAGAAAATGACGATATGATTACCACCTAGAGTGAATGTGATGCGGCACGGACCGATCACTGTTTATACCTCTGATCAAGGTACTGTTTCGGTCGGAGTAGCTACCGACTGCCTATTAGGCTTTCCTCCTAGAGGTACGCATCCTACTGGATCTCTAGCGAGGGGTGTGCACATTTTAAGTCTTTAGGAATCGTTTGTATGTACTCTAGCTCGCGCTGGTTCGAGATTGTGGTGGCTGCGGGGTAGGAGCCCAGCCGTGTATGTTTGACAAGACCGTTTGTCTCGTCAGCGATACGTGACTATCGCACTGCCGTGTCCCGATGGTACTCTGTAATCATTGTTATATCCAATGCTTATTATTTGTTAGCTACGCGCCTCAAGGCGCGTATCTTCGTTTCTCTGCTTTATGTTTCTTACTCAACCTGTGCTGACGTTCTGTTCTCTGGTTTGTTCCCTACCATGTTCTGGGGCCTATGTCATTCCTCGATGGCATAGTTGACAGGTCTTGATGATGTGGATGCTTGCTAGAGGAATTCATTTGCATGCCGGGAACTTTTCATAAACATTATTTAGACATGAATTATATTTGGTTTTGTAATTTAAATTTCAGTTTTGAGAACTGTAGTTCGACATTCTAAGTCTTCCGCTGTCGTCTTTTCGTTTGTTCAAATTTATTAAGTTGTAATTGAATTTCAAGCCTAGTAGTTGACTCGGTAGTCAACTGCGGCGTAACAATTCTATAATATTTCCTCATTTATCATTGCGAAAATTTAGGGTTGTTACATCTTCGTATAAATGTAGGGACCTAAATATAGAAAAAGGTTTGCCCAACTTACAGAAATAAAAGAAATGAAAGGAGTAAATAAAATTACGGTGTTGGATTATGTCGGACAAATGTTGGATTCTTCTATGTACTGCTCTTATCCTTGTACAATTATTTCACTATTACGCCTATCTTAATTTTGCTTTGCTGGCCTGGATGAATGTAATCTGCGTATATAGTAATTATAATGGACAATTTTGTTTAATCTGATTAGGACTTAGGACATCATGTATAACTATAACACTACATTCATCATATAATACTACTATAGTACTATTATACTTCCATTTACTACTCCGATTGTCATACTACTCTACTACTCTCTCATTTGGCTTTATGCGCCACACCCGCCCCTGACTACTACTACAGCTATTACTACTTCTCTAATAACCTTTTACTACTTTTCTACTAATACTACTACTACTACACTCCTACTTTTACTCCTACTACAACTACAACTACTACTTACTACTACTTGTACTCACTACTGCTACAACTAAAAATTACATTTGGTTTGTATACAAATTATAACTGGTTGAACCGATGTTTTACTTTTAAATTTCTAACAATAATAAACACATTGTATCAAAATTCGCCAAAAAAAAAAAACAAAAAAAGACAATTTTGCATGCATGCATTTGTACTACATCATATATAGCCATATAGGCACCTACTTCTAATCCTACTTCATTTTTATTTATTTTTTGTAAGAATTAGCATGATTTAATCAAAAATCATAAAGGAGGTAAGAGAACCTCCTCAAACTTACAAAAAAGTATACCCACTGCGAGTTTAGTTACGCAAAGTATCGACTATCTCATCATATGAGCAATTACTACTACTTAAAAGAAAAAATCCTAACACTGGTTTGTGAATTTGATAACCCTGATGACTTGATCCGCTGAGCGTTCTTTGCCCTCAAAAATTCTCAAATTTCTCTCTGACCATATGGAGTAGACTGTACTGTAGCAGCCAAACAACACCTTAGCCATTTCTTACTAATCCTACTTTACTTTAAGAACTTGTATTAGTAAAATTCTATTGCAAATTGAACTTTTGTTGCCTTTCTAATAGTGTCGATAGGATTAGTAATAACACATAGTATGGAAAGATCCTCTCTGATCTCTTATAAAAATTTGGTATAATAATGCCTCTTTTATATATATACGTTGATTGATTGATTGATTTAAGGGAGTTGTTTGAGGTGTAAGTTGGTATTGCAAGCCAATTCTTTATGTAAGAGGAGGTTTGTCTCATATTCCAAGACGAATCAGACATACATGACTTAATTACGTACGTTTCCTCATCCGAATAATCCTAATTTCTAATTGCGTAGCCCTCCACTCTACTCTAACTAAAATTCTACCTATACATTTTAATTGTCTTAAGAGGGCCGAAAGCCACAGCCTACAAACACACAAGATTATTATTGAACAAAGAAATTAAAGAAAAATAGAGCCATTTCTTCACCATTGATGGCGATGACGAAAGAAGAACAAAGCTCAGAACTTCTAGATCGACTCAGCAGCTTACCAGATGAAATTCTCCTCAACATCCTTTCTTTCCTGCACACCAAACAAGTAATAACTTCAACATCACTCCTCTCGAAACGCTGGCTTAACCTTTGGTTCTCCCTCCCTTCCTTGATCTTCCATTACGACGGAACCCTTGAAAAATCAACTTACTTCGTGGATTTCATCGCAACCGTTTTGATGCTCCACAGACCGAAAACCCTTAATAAATTCTCTCTCAGGTTCGGCTTCTGGTACTACCGGGCCAACGGGCGGACGACCGTTAACACTTGGCTTCGGTACGCAACCATGATGCGTGTCAAAGAGCTCGAATTCGACCTAACCGTAGCTAATTACAAGTTCTATTTGCCTCCCTCGTTTTACAACAACGACTTTGTCGAAGTGTTGGATTTGAAGGGCTGCCATTTTAAGCCTCCTCCTAAGGCTGTGTCGTGGAGTTCTCTCAAGTACCTCACAGTTACAGGTTGTGAAAGTGTCACTAGAGATATTATTCATGTCATATTAAAAGGAAGTCCTAAGATTTTGCTATTGGAGTTTATTAATTGTTATGATGCTGATCGACGTCGCAATATGGACTACCATTACGAGTTCCACGGGAATTGATGTCGGAGGATGTAATTCTAGTGTGGGTTTGTACGTAAATTTTATTTTTAACTGCATGCACTCTATTAATTTCTCTGGAAATTCCACAGTCATTACCACCAGGGCGTATACCCTACTCTCGAGAGTAGGTACTCCCGGCTTGTTCGGGGTGCCACGTCACGGTTTTATCAGAAAACCGGAAAAATAAAAAACAGATAAAACCAATTATTTTTGAAACCAGATCTATTCACCAATCTTTTCCCTCCTCCCCGCCCCCGATGCCGACGACATGACAGATTCACTTCGCGACATTCGTCGCTGGCAACTCCATCGGAAGCATTGAGGGACGACGACATCATTTCGACCACCACGCAGCGGCTTTCATACCACTCGACCCGATCTGGTTTTTGGTATATCGATGGGGGATGGGGCCTGACGCCGGCTCAGGCCGATCTCCGATACCGGCGCTGACGGGGAAAGGCCCATAGTGGGGTTGCGGCTCTACGGGAAGGCTGGTAGTGTATGGAGGGGGAGGGGGAGGAGGAGGAGGAGGTCAGGAGGGTAGGTGAGCTGTTCTTTTTTTTATTTTTAACTTAGGAGAGAGAAAAATGATAAAATGACAGTGTGGAAATGGTCAAAGTATCAAAGAAAGAGACGGTTAGGTCAGTTCAGCTTTTATGTCATTTCTTTTGTTCTATGAGAAAAAATTAGAACTAAAGTAATTACGTTAAAACACTACTTCGAATGACATAATTACTAAGTTACAATACGTAACGGAAATATTAATAGATAAAATATGTAACTTAGCCGCCAAAGTAAACAATACGAGTATAGAAGTAGTTAAAGTACATAATCGTAACGCTAAAGTACATAATTGATGCCCTAAATTACACATGCAGTTCTATAAAGTATATAATTGATACGTTAGTGCATACAATTTGAACGCTAAAGTAAGCATTCTACAAGTTAAAGTATGTAATTTAGAAGGTGAAATACGTAATTTAGACGCTAAAATACATAACAAACTTGCTAAAGTATTTATTGTAATCGATATGCTTGCACATATTAAATTTGTTAAAATACATAATCGGTATGCTAAAACACATAACAAGTTTGCAAAAGTACATAATCGGTATGCTAAAGTACATAGTCGGTATGCTAAAGTACATAACCAATTTGTTAAATATACATAATCGGTATGAGAAAGTACATAATCGGTGTGCTAAAGTACATAATCAGTATGATAAAGTACATAATCGGCGTGCTAAAATACATATTGGTCTGCTAAAGTACATAACAGGTTTGCTAAAGTACATAATCGATGTGCTAAAGTACATAATCGGTGTGCTAAAGTACATAATCGGTATGATAAAGTACATAATCGGTGTGCTAAAATACATATTGGTCTGCTAAAGATATAATCGGTGTGCTAAAATATATATTGGTCTTTAGCACAAAATCGGTGTGCTAAAGTACATAATCGGTATGTTAAAGTACATAATCTGATAATCGATACGATAAAGTACATAACCGATTTAGTAAAGTACATAATCGGTATGCTAAAGTACATAAACGACTTGTTAAAGTACATAATCGGTATGCTAAAGTACATAAACGACTTGTTAAAGTACATAATCATTACGTTAAAATACGTAAATAATCAACACGTCAAAATCTGTGTTTGAACGTTAAAGTACTTAATAGACTACATCAGCCCGAGACTCCATCATTTTCTAGAGCCCATCAGCCCACACCGAACACTAATACATGTTTAATACACTAAAGTACATATTTGTCACGTAAATATTTCTATGTTTTTATTCTCATTTTTGTCTTCCAAAGGGTCAAACCTCAAGTCCTCGGATTCTTTTTTTTCCCTTCTCTCTCATAAGCTCTTCCTTCTCTCTAAAAGCTCTTCATTCTCTATCCTCTCATCCTACATCATTACTTCATTATCGTTTATTTGCGTTTGATTCATCCTCCTTATCTCAAGTCAAATGTGTACCTGCTCCTAGTCAAAGGAGGTGCACGGTCGGTGGTGGTGGTGGTGGTGGTGGTTGGAAGGGGGTTGGGGGCAAGTGTCGGTTGGTAGGGCAGAAAATAGGGAAAAGAAGTCTGCGAATGGGAGGTTGCTTCCATTTACAGCGTAAAGGATGTCACCGGAGTGTTTCGGAATTTCGACGACTTCGCCGGTAAGTTAAAGTGGGCTGGGTGAATCACCACTGAGGCACCGACATTAGGGAGGAGAGAGAGAAAATGTTAAGTTTTAAAGATTTTACTTTTTTTTTTTAATTAGAATAGGCCGGTTTTCGAAATTGTAAAGAACCGGATTTTTATACTCTGAACCGGGTGAGCTAGCTTCCACGCGCGCGCCAGCTCATCGGGAGTATGTAGTCTCGGTTCCACAGAATAATTTGCCGTTCAGACACGATTTTGACGGGCGATTATTAAGTATTTATTAAATTTCTAGAGCCCACCAGCCCAACTCCATCATTTTCTCTCTCCTCTCCCCTCCCCCAACCGTGCCACCGCCATCAGCCCACACCGAACACTACCACCGCCACATCAAACACTAAACCTCCGGCCAGATATAGGACACCGATCTCGCCTGGGTCATTGGGGCCACCGTCGTGTCCTTAGTCATCCACGCGCGATTCTCTCCCCACTCAACACACCTCTTTTCCAATATCAACCCCATTAATTCCCCGACGACTGCCCGCGAAAACCTTCTCCCACCCCTTTCCCAGCCCCCTAGCGGTGCGAAATATCGCCGCCCTCATGATGGTCGATTGGCCGCCCAAGAAATTGGAGAAAAGAAAGAGAAGATGAAGCCTTGGAGGTGGAAGGAAGGGCAGAACTACGCAAGGGTGGGTGGCTGCGCGTAGTATCTGGCGATCGTTGGACGCAATGGTAGTGGTGGGCGACGGGTTGGTGGTTGATAAGTTGGAACGACGGTGGTTTCTGGTGTGGGGAAGGGGTGGGTACTGATTTTATTAATTTCAATTATTTTTTATGGTCAAACTAATGGAAGGGTAGGATTTAATTAGGAAGATCAATGGCTATTAGTGAACTATTTACAATGGCTACCAAACCTTGGTAACTATTGTAGAATTAGTAATTGTATATTACATTAATATTGCACAAATTCTATAATGACTACCAATACTTGGTAGCCATTTGACCATAATTAAAATTATTAATTAATAATTTCAAAAACAAAAAAAAAAAAACCCGCCCCCTTCGTTCTCTCTCATCCCCCTTCCCCTTCTCCTCCACCCGACCCATCCCTTCCCCACCGCTCCTCAGCCGCGACCCATCCCTTCCCCGTCGCCTCCCCAACCATTCTGTCCACCTGATGCGGGTGTCCCTGCTCCCCCGCCGTGACCGCGTCTTCATCTCCTCCTCCTCCCCCATTTTCATTTCTTCGACATGTCTCTCTCCTCACATTGAGGATGATGGGCGGCGAATTTAAGGGATGCGTGCGGTGGAAATAACGCAAGAGGGGAGTGGCCGGAAAAAAGAGGTAAAAAAAAGAGTGGTCTACAGAGACTTCTAATCATCATTAAAATGTAGTCAATGGCAGCCATGGGGAGGGGGAGGCCAGGAGGGGGAAGGGAATGAGGAGTCTAAGGGTTTTGTTGTTTTTTTAAAATAATAATTAGGTATAGTTTTGTGGGAGTCTAACTTAACTAGCTAGAACCAAACAAAGCCTTGGTTTAATAATTATCCATCACATAAATCTTAGATATTCGATTTATAAATTATTAAAAGAAAATAACAATCTCAATCCGCTTGCTGATTGTTAGCTAATCTTGTTAGGAAATCTGACCTCGTTGTGTGTGTACAATTCAGTCGATATACATCAAGTCTAGGAAAATAAATTTGGTAGATAATAATTAAATTGGATGTGCAGTAAATTAAACAAAATTTGTGATAAATCAAAGATATTATTAATCCAAGATTGGCAACCAAAATATAATTTGATTTTTTTTTTTCCGGAATTACTAATCTTTTTTTTTTTTTTGATTCGGTAATTTACTGGCTCCGGAGGGCTCAATCCTTGTGGAGTTAGGGGGTTATTTAGGGGATCTAACTCACAAAAAGACCCCAGCTGAACAGCTGAAAACTAGACATAAACCCGACAGGGGGACCCTACAAGAGGGCTCATATCACAAAGAAACCCCCCAACTTATTGATAAGGATCGGACCCACAACCTCCATATTGGGGGAATGGTAGCTCGACCAAGTGAGCTACCACAAGATCCTTGGAATTACTAATCTTTTAATTTCACTCTTCCGTTCAAACTAATTATTTCCGAATTTATAATAGATTATCTCCCACACATTTCATTTTAATTATTTGTAGGAAACCTAATGTAGGGCATTATCGCCCTATTTACAACATTTTGGGAGTCGAAGTCCAGAACGCCCATAATCCCCAAAACATTTTAATTTTTGAAGCAAGGAAGAGTTGGTAATGGCGAAATCAATAAAGTCAGAACAACTTGAAGATCGAATCAGCTGTTTACCAGATGCAATCCTCATTCTTATCTTGTCTTTCTTGCAAACCAAACAAGTAATAACTTCAACAATCAACATCACTCCTCTCTAAACGCTGGCAAAACTTCTGGTTCTCCCTCCCTTCCTTGATCTTCCATTACAATGGATACTATGAAAAATCAACTTCGTTTACCGACTTTATCGCAACGGTTTTGATGTTCTACAAACCCGAAATGCTCCATAAGTTTTCTGTCAAGTTCGACTTCTGGCACGTCCGTAGTAATGGGGCTACAACTGTTAACACTTGGCTTCGGTACGCAACCATCAAGTGTGTCACAGTGCTCCAACTGGATCTGAGCTCAGATAATAAATACAAGTATTACTTGCCTCCCTCAATTTACGACAACGACGCTGTCGAAGTGTTGCGTTTCAAGGGCTGCCATTTGATGTCTCCTCCTAAGACTGTGTCGTGGGCTTCGCTCAAATTTCTCACTATTGCTGGTTGCTATAGTGTCACTATAGATATTATTCGGGTTATTTTGAAAGGAAGTCCTAAGATTTTGCGGTTGGAGTTTATTGATTGCTATGATACTGATCGACGTAAGAATATGGACTAGCATAATTAAGGTTTTCGGGTTCAAAGAATTGGTTCAATTTCGTCAATTAAATCTGTCATTTATCATGTTTTATTTCTGATTTAGGTTTGCACTATTATATATATACTCCATATATTTTGTGTTGAATTTACGATGAACTTCCAATACTTTGGTATAGATCGTCTAAGAGTCTCTTGGAATGAAGATAAGATTAGTAATTCTGTGTGTTTGTTTCGTAAATGTGTCGTCGAGGTGAAGCTGAGGCATGCTCTTGTATGACAATGTCGATCTGTTAATCAGTTGAAGCATGCTGCTGATTAATTGTTGCTAGTCGATCTGTTCTTCCATTCCGAGTTCTCTACTATCTTACAAGTACTAATACTAAACAGGCTCAGGCTCAGGCTCAATTTGTTAATCATGTTAGATTTGTGTTTTTGATATCGATATTTCGTCCAACCATCTTATAGATTCAACCACCAAACTATTAAGTTGTGTGTATACAGGAAGATGAATGACCATAAGTCATCAGCAAAACGGAAATTATCGTACCAAAATAAAGAAACCCAAATTAGATCTGAAATGAACATTAACAATAATTAGAGAATTGAAAGGGATCATAGCATATAATGGAGTTGACGATCCAACTACAAAGTTCGGGAATCTGTATGTGAAAGACGAGCAGTTGTAACTCAAGAAATAGATGTTTACGATAATCTTATGTAACATGTTAATTTCTTGCAATGCTTCACTTGATTAGCACTTTGAAAATGTTTCACTTCCACTAACTGACTTCAACATGAAGACACAGTGCAACCTCGACTCCGGTTGCCAACTGCATAGGAGATTCATATGTTGCTCGCAATGCCTAACAAATGTAAGATAACAAGACCAAATTTTGGATGAAGATTATCAAAATTCGGCAAATATATGATCTCTCTCTGCATGGCAGGACAATGTAGTCGGGAATGAACACAATAAACATGTAGAATGACTTTAGAAACGAAAATCAGATTGTAGGAAGATGCATTGAAGCCATATGAACACTAGTAACTCACATTGAATTGATCTGAGTGAAGTATCGACTCCCTTGTTACATCCTTGACCTCGTTTTCTTGCAGCTTTTGTGACTACTCTGGCCTTTTTCGTAGGGGGATCCCATTTCGTTGTCCAGTCTCAAGTGCCTTCAAATATAAGTTGTAGTGTTAGAGTCTACAACTATATATATGCATGAAACTATGAAAGTTGCATAGCTGAGATCAGTGAAGGCGTGGATGCTATGTAGTGTGTTTTTTTCTCCTTTCTTTATGGGGTGTAATTTTTTTTTTTTTTTTTTTTTTTTTTTTTTTTTTTTTTTTTAAGACTGCTAAATGTAATCTAAAAATTACTAACCTAACCTATTTTTTCCATTATTTTCCCTTCTGTACCTTTAATAATCTTTCCTCACTATAGTTTTTAAAAGTAACTTACACTAATGAATTTCAGGAAATTTGACATTTGATTGTATTGCAACACCAAAAAAATTAAAGTATCAACAAAATTATGAGACGTTCAAACTAAAGTAATGGTGAAATTGATGTGAATAGTTAATAAAATTTTATCAGATCATCCTTTATTCTTACTCTTTATTTGGTGATTGATTGTGAAGTCAATTGGAGATTTTTTATCTTTTTTTTTTTAAAAGAAAAATTAGGTCAAAGGAAGAAAAAACAAGTGAAAAGGCAAGACGTGACATGAAGTTTGAAGATCAACACACATGATGAGTAAGAGTAAAGGATGATCCGATGAAATTTTATGGCATTATAACATGATAGGGAAGAAGTCAAGAATGAACATGATGGATGAAAGAGCTTGGGCTATGATTTGTAATTTTGGGCGAATATGAGGGTATTATAGGTATTTAGACAAGTTACGTTAGTTAAAAAAAGTTACGTTTAATAATTATGTTTTTTAAATGTAGAATATGGGCCAAAATGTTAATTTACATAGACCATTATAATTTTGATCCTGGTGCTTAAATGAAGAAAATGGGCCAAAATGTTAACTTGGGCCGAAAGCCCAAACACCACCGGGTTGCAAATTCCTTTACTCAACTTGTCAAATGTTTCCCTAGTCAGATGTGATACCGACGTGTCCTTAGTTCTTTGGAAATGGAAGTTCATTCCTACAAGAAAATAAGGAATATAGTAGGATCGTTTGTTTGTAAGGTTCTCGAAAGTTGAACTTGAAGTTCCTTAGAAAGATGCTTACCAGCTAAGCGGCGTAGGTGTGCTAAATACTCCTTTCAACAAGTTATTTCTTCTTAATTATTGGACATTGGAGTAGGCACAAATGAAATTATCTACTATGTCAAGAGTGAGTTTTGCAAGGTCAGTCATTCTGAGACACTCTACGTGCACTCCTGGTTTTTCAAACCTTGCTAGGAGCTTGTTAATTGCTTCCTCTAATAATCTCTTGCGCGAATGTCTCGAACTTTTATCATGGGAGTTTGTCAGTTTGGCATGACTTAATTGGGATCACTGTATTTAATTTGTATAACAGGATGAATGCGACTTACTACCTCCGATTTCTTCACTTAATATTTATTTAAAGGATTTTTCTAAAAAGTGTCCATGGACACTCTATAAGAGCATTTAATGCTACTATTTTCAATAAAATGACAATAAATTTTAGTAATTTTTTTTATTTTCCATACAAAATTAATGTCAACTTTTTATGTGATTCATGTGCACAAAAAACAATGCCCTTACCGAAAAGGGTTTAGGGTTGGGTTTTTCGGGACCGCGAAAACACAACCCTAAACCCTTTTTCGGGAACTTTAAAGCGTTTATCTCATTTAACGTGTCCCAAAAGGGTTTAGTAGTTGGGTTATATGGTGTCTATAGATTCCGGTGGCGAAGCCGCCGGAAAAGTGGGTTGTGCGTTATTTTTTTGCGTCGGAGTAATTGTTGTTGGAAGATACCGTGAGTTTTTGTGGACGTTTTAATAGTAGTATGATAGGTGAAAATTAAAATTGTGTAGTAATTTAATTAAGAAATAGCATTGAATTTGTACCCAAAAAAAAAAAAAAAAAAGAAATAGCATTGAATTTTTATTGGAAAATGATATAGTTAATCATTCTTATAGAGTGCCCATGGACACTCTATAGAAAAACCCTAATTTAAATTCTTCTCACAAATTCAAAACCAACATTGACAAATGAAAAGAACGAAACGAGTATTTTTACTGCAAAAATAATGCGCCCATCATTAACAACGTTAACAGCCACCGATCCGTAGCTTCAAAATTTTGTGTATGTTTTCGAGTTTTTGAAGATTTTAGATCTTTGCATGCATCAATGCATCATCGATTTAAAAAGCAATGAAATACGGAGTATAATTTAAGGTTCGAACATATTAATCAAAGCCTTTTTAAAACATTGGGTTACTCCAATAATTCAGGTTATTCTTATATTCGTAAAAAGCAGAGTCATTTTTAGCCTTCTATAAGAAAATTAATGGTAATTTGGTAGTATTAAGGAATTTATAAAATATTAAAATTACATGGTCCATTTAAGGGGCTAATAGAGGTAGATTTGAAATTTCAAATGATTAAATTATCCCCAAATAGAAAGTTAAAGAATTGACTGAAATTGTCGAAAAAAATTGCCTGAAATTGACTGAATGAAATAAAAGGAGTATCACAAAGGAGCTTCATAAAAGTACAATGACACCTTTTTTTGTACTTGCATAATTGCATTGATACCTAGAGAATAACATTTCATATTTGAGAATTGGAATCCCAATTTAAGGCAATCGAAACATGAAGATATTTAGAGCATCATATATAGAGATTCACAGTTGTAATATTTAGTGGCATCAACAAACCATGTGCCTCACTACAAGGAAGGCCATCCATTTGAATAGGTGCCAGTCTTATTGGAGTGAGCACTTTTGGTCTAATCTGCCCCCTTCTCTTTCTTTCCTTACCATTCTTTTCATATATCAGTGCATCTATCTGTTGTGATAAATTATACTGTGCTCTTCTTGTTGATTGTGTTTGGATGATGTTAAAGAGTGGAACAAAAGAAGTAAAATTGTCATCATTGTTGACAATATTTGCTTTTTAGTAGTGTATTAGTGTGTGCACGTACTATCAAAGGGCATAGTGCGTGGATTTCTTTCTTGTTCATGCCATATGAAATGATCCGAATATCGGGATGTATCACTACTCCCTCCATTTTATTAGGGGTGATTTGCATTATGCTTGAATATGTGAGATAAATTCAAATCAAATGCAAAAAACCTCATGAAATGGAGGGAGTATGTGTTTGGAGTTTACCGGCTATCTTCTAATTAATGATCCAATTTACGGATAATAGTTTTCTTATTGTGCTAGATAAGAGTTGTATACTTGTATGTAGGTTACTTTCCTAATCATTGGTCCACCTGGATCCTTTTTTTTCCAATTTATTGAAAATTTACTCCCTTTGTTCCCTTGAATTCTTAACATTTGATAAGTTTTTTTCTCACATACAGAGTATATTGAAAGATTTAAGAGCAAACGTTAGGAATCTAATAGAACGGAGAGAGTCTAATCGTATATGTGTCATTGTTCATCAATAATAATCAAGTCATTATTGTTACAGTTTATATCCTTGAAAAGTCAAAATCAACACTAAAATAAGTCAACCAATTAATCAAATCTGCATTGATGTAGGAAATTAAATGGTTGGAAATGAGAAGTTGAAGAAGACTAGTTCTTCTTCCAGAAGCTAAGACAAGAAATAACTGGCTTAACTTGGTAGCATAGGCACTCTCTTTGGCCACTCATTCTTATCCTGCACATGCTCGATGTGTCGTATGATCTCGTGGTACACTTCTCTTCTTTTCACATGATTTCTGTTCATATTTATCACCATCTTTTGTGGGCCTTTTCATCAAATCTAGATTAAATGTCGCTTTTGTGGGATCTAAATACATCCTTAATGCTAATTGCTCCTTAATCCATCTTATCATTGTTTATTTATAACCCAACATGCTTGTCTTTGAAATTTGGATTTCTTATGATAATTTTCATTTGATACTCTACAACTTTTAAGTTGACTTCTCACAATGTGGTTTAATTAACCACTTAATTAAAAGGAATTGTACTCGTAACTCCAACAATATGATCGACTTCACTTTTCAAGCCAAAATGTGACACTACCTCCTAAAACGAATTTATAATAAGATGTTGTCAAACAAGATTAACTTTATTCATTTAACATTCAAGTAACCGTTGGACCTCCAAATCGTACTGTCGTATTAACGTAATAAAACTATTTATTGAGCTCTATCATTACCGAATAAACAAATATTCCTTTTATTTCTTCAACTCAGCCAGTAAATGATTTAGATTTGCGCTTAAATAAATAATAATATTTACGGCTAAAGCTAAGTAAAGGCACCATGATTTAAGGTTGGGTCGAAAAATGACAAATATAATGTGCTCACAATTTAGCTTTAGTGGTTGTATAGCATCGGCCACAAATCATGCGGATACATTCCCAATTCTGTTTTCTGGAACATGTCAGCAACACCTGAAGTAGATAAAGCAGGGAGAAATTGATAAAAGCAGGTTGGCTGATTGCTATATAGTAATTATTTTACATATTTAGTATATCTATATTCTATACTATCATATTATTATTGTACACCCTGAAAATTACATATTATGCTCCATCTACATTCTTGATTCTTCAGTTACTTGGTTCCTAAGAGTGGTAAACCGAACTCAAATCAATAATATACAGAATATGCTACATATTTTGTATTCTTCCCTCCTTTAGTAGATTGCATACTTGACGTAACGAAAAGTATATATCCTTATACAAGAGCAGTTTGTTACGCCTTCGTCTGGTGTCGATGATTCCATTGCCTAACGTTTTGGTAAAGCGCACATCATGTGTCACACTTGACACTTCACATCCCATTTTGTATCCGACTCGATTGTTATCTTGACGGGTTTTTGAATTAGTAAAACTTTCCTAGTGTAATGTCAAGATCTCAATAGTCCGGACCACAAAATTCGACAGAAGCACCGTACTGGCAGTATATGTTACGCTTTGCTCTGCTCCAACTTCATCGTACCATCTTTGCTGACAATAATGCCCACGAGTTTACATGGTTCGGCCTCCTCGAGCATCTGAACCACACTCCTCATTGTTGGCCTTAGCTCTGGGAGCTTCGATGTGGAAAGGATCGCGATCTTAAGAACCTTAATAGCCTCTTCTTTTAAAGGTTGTGCAATGGTAGAATCGATCATGCTCAACACACTTTCCTTGTTCTTCAACTTGCTAGACACCCAGCTAACAATGTCCTTACTATCTCCAAATTCCGGATCAATCGGCTTTTTCCCCGTAACCAATTCCATCAAAACCACTCCGAAACTGTAAACATCACTTTTCTCGTTCACCTTGTACGTGTATCCATACTCTGCACACAAATCCAACTCCAAGATGTTACTCAAATGGTCTGCTCTAAGATGATGACAACTATTAATAATCGGTTTTTTCCTTGGAGACGTAATATTTGGTTAGAATTTCTCGTACATATTGAAATAACACGTTAATTAACAACAACGCAAAAAATGTAGAGACAGTATGGTATGAGGTATAAGAGTATGATTTTACCTGGGGCAATGTAGCCATGAGTTCCGGCAATCACATGAGTTGAATCTTGAGCAACATTTGGTTGAACAATTTTCGCAAGCCCGAAATCAGCAATCCTAGGCTTCAAGAACTCATCCAACAGAATGTTACTAGACTTAACATCACGGTGAATGACAGGCCTCTCGTATCCATGGTGCAGGTACTCGAGCCCACGGGCAGCACCTAGCGCGATTTCATACCGAATTTGCCAATCTAATCCAAGTTTCTTGTTGTTATGCAACCTATCCCACAAACTCCCATTAGGCAAGTACTCGTAAACCAACAAGCTAGAGTCTTCACTTGTAATGCTACAATATAACTTGACAACATTAATATGTCTAATTGAACTCAATGTTTGGACCTCCATATCGAATTCTTTCGACTTCCTACTCCTGCTGCCTCCTTTCTTGTCCAGCATCGGAGTGCTCGTACGAGTCTTTTTCCGGTCCTCGTACGTCTCCAAAGTCCATATGTGCTTTACGGCCAACTCCTTGCCATCTTTTAGACACACCTTGTAAACTGTTCCACCCCCTCCTTTCCCAATCAAATTCTCGGGTTTAACAGAATCAAGAATCTGCTCTTCAGTGAAACTCAGCACATGGTACGACTTCATATTCCAAGAATAATCATCCTTTAACGAGAACGAGCGATCCTCGTTCTCGTTTCGAGCAGCAATCAATCTCAAGTACACATAACAACTACTCAAAGCCACCACGATCACCAACCCAACAACTAAACAAATCACAAACGCGTGGTAATCTCGAGACCTCGAATTACACGGCCTAAAATGCTTAATATCAGAACTACACAGACCATCATTACCAACGAAACTTCCATTGTACGCTTCAATGGATAGCGAATTCGGTATGGGACCCGATAACTCATTGTGCGACAAATCAAGCATACTAAGTGTGGAAGATGACAGTGTATTCGGAATTGGACCCGACAACACATTTCGCGATAAATTCAACGAATTTAACACAGGCAAAGAACCTAATGATCTCGGAATTTCGCCCGATAATGAATTATCAGCCAAATTAACATCACTGAGATGAAGACACTCTCCTAAAGAAGCAGGAATATTACCAGTAAATTGATTCTTGTACAAATGTAAGCTGTTCAGCTTCTTGAGCTCACCGACACTTTCAGGGATTTCTCCTGTCATCTCATTTTCGCTTAAATCGACCGAAACCAACGCTGACGCTCCTCCAAATTCCGCCGGTAAATTCCCAGATAATTTATTATTAGCAGCAAAAATCTGTCCCAAATTTTTGGCCTGAGAAATACCAGTTGAAATTGACCCGTGTAGCTGATTACGCTCAATGTCAATAATATTAACATTCGGCAGACCCCAAATTCCTGCAGGAACTTCACCAGTAAGGTTATTCTGGCTGACTCGAAACCGAGTCAGCGTCGTACAGTTACCATAACTGGCCGGAATTTGGCCGGAAAACTTGTTCTGCAAGATCAACAGCTTCTTCATTGTGCCTCTCTTGCACATATCAGGCGGTATTGGACCGGATAAGAAATTCGTCGAAACGTCAATAAAATTAAACTCAGCCCAGGAACCCAGTTTGGCAGGAAGCTGACCGGTGAGCTTATTGGTGTACAAAGATAAGTTGACGAGGTTCTTAAACTCTCCGAACTCGGCCGGAATTTCGCCACTGAAACTGTTCTCAAACAATTGCAGCCACACCAGATTGTTCAGCAACCTCAATTCCGACAAATCGCCTTCTAGATTATTGCTTGAAGCATCAAACCGTTGTAAATTCGACAAGTTTCCGAAACCGATGGGAAGTGTACCTGTAAGTGTATTATCGTAAAGTTCAAGCTGCCACAACTTCTTAAGCTTGGTAATCTCCTGTGGGATTGACCCAGACAAGTAATTATCGGATAATTCGAGGCTAATCAGCTCGCTCAGGTTACCAATCTCGGCCGGAATTGAACCAGAAATACTGCAGTTAGACATGTACAGCCAATTCAATTTCGTAAGTTGGGTAACTTCTCTAGGAAACGGAGTTTTGTCGAAAGAGTTATCACCGACGCTCAGTTGGATAAGACCAGACATATTGGATAAAGACTTCCACGGGAAGACACCAGTAAACCCACTTAAATTGACATACAAGTACTTTAACTGTCTCATGGATGAAATATCCGGAACAGGGCCGGAGAACCGGTTGTTTCCCAAGTCTAAGTACTCGAGCTGCGAGCAGAGTGAGATGTTCTCGTCAATGCTACCGTGGAGAGAATTGAACCCGAAAGCAAGTTTTTGGAGGGAAGGAATAGAGCAAATGGAATGGAAAGGTAGAGTACCGGATAAGCCTCTTTTAGAGAGGTCGATTCCGGTGATGTTACCGGAATCATTGCAGGTGATTCCGGGAAATGAGCAGGTGGGTTTTGTAGGGAGCCAAGAGGAGAAGAGATTTGGGTTGGAGTTTTGGAGGGAGGATTTGAGGGTGAGGAGAGCGGAGAGTTCGTCATCGGCCGAGGTTGCGAAACCCGAAAAACAGAGGAGGAGGAGGAGGAGAAGAGAGAAACAGGGGAGTTCCGGTGGCATGATGAGGTGGTGGTGGTGGTGGTGTTTTTTTTTTTGGTGGGGGGGGGGGGAGGGAAGAAGTTGGTAAGGGTGTGTATGAAATGATGAGAGTTGGAGTAAGTAGGAAAGGGGAAAGAAAGAAGCATGTGTTCTTCCAACAACTGAATTTTGTAGATAAAAACAAACGAGGCCTTGTGGAAGAAGGTAGGCAGATGTTCACATTATTTGTCGCAGTCTATAAACATTATCTTATTATACTCCTATTATTACCTCACTTGATAAGAAATTTTAATAAAAAACAAATGTTAAAATTCGATCATGGTATAAGCGTAGACCCGTCCGTAAAGAAAAAGCAAATCAGCTCATAAGCCTAATGATGTTTCTTCTTAAGAGTAATTGAATAAAAACGGCATAAACGATAACACAGTTGTATAATCTAGTCTCATCTCTAATAATTTATCGATGTATGTTATTTTTCACTACACATGTAAATAATTGATTTCTAGGAGAAAAATAATTAAAGATTTAAATAGAACAATGTATTAGCTCTTATTATTGCTTGACTTGGAAATAAAAGAAGACAAGATAAAATAGATGGATGATTGAATATCATTGATGACCTTATTATAAATGTCCAATTGATTTAATTTTTATTGTTATCAAGTCATCAAATGGTGGACGTTTGAGCAGCAATAGTGATGTTGATATGCGGCCATGGGGGGTCATTTGTCCTGTAAAGTAGTATATATTCTACTATTGATGGTTTGAATTTTGGGTTTTAATGCCCTCAAATCTTAATGCTCAATCTCTTTCCAGTGCTATAGCTAGAAATCTAGAATGGGTGTATGGTTTACACTTAACAAAAATGGGTGTGTAGTTCTTCTTTCTAATACGAGAATTTCTCGGGAATTTTGAGGTTTCTATGAAGATTTGATTTCTTATTCAATTTGTTTCTAGAATGAGTCGCTTTTTAGCCAAGTAAAGCGATCTCACAATAATTTGCTGTGAAATTTCAGACTTTGCCCTGGCCACGTTATTATAAACATGTTGGTTACACTAGTTAGAGTTATCACAAAGTAAACAAGGCTTGTTTAGAAAACATTTAATGTGATTTCGTTTTGTTATAACGCTGCAGTCTTCACATTAAGTCTTATGAGAAACCATTTCTTAATACTTTTATAGGTCTTCAATAAGTAACATTTAAATGTGTTCAAACCGTTTCTTAATTCAAATACGGAGTATGTAGCCTATATATGACCCGAACAAGCAAGCTAGTAAATACAAAAGTCAAAATAGAAAACAATGAGAGACAAACAAAATTATTGCCACACTAAAATAACTTGCAATAATCACGATTGATGATGAATGTACTACACTAGTTAGTTAATTTATGCCGAATTGTGATTGAATTGAAAACGATCAAAATTATTACAATTGAAAATATACAAATGAACAAAGCCGTATGTTTATTTAATAGTTTTCTTAACAATGCTTTAAATCGGCCACCTAAATAAAGTAGGGAAAATACAAACGACACTCATGTCACACTAAAATAGTTTTGCAATATAAACTTTGTCTGTTATACCTTATATTATATGCTTTTGACTGATTTAGTGATGCAGTCGGCAATGTCACCCACCCATGACCCATGCTAGTATTGCTACTTTGTGAGCCATAAGCCGCCGAGGTTGACCTGGCCCTGCCTAATAAAGCTAAATCATTCACGTGCACAAATGTTATCACCACTCACACTTCTATACCCACGCGCGCGTTAATTATTTCTTTGTGCATATGAAGCCTATTCTTCCACTTTGTCAACCAGTGATGTGCTCGGTTTTTACGCTCTATATGGTCAATTTGTATATTGTTTTTACAGTCAAAATGATGTAATATATTTCTAATTTGTGTTAGGGTATCATGGACAAAATTTCTATGTGATTTTGGTTGTTTGATCTATTCCTTTTATTGTTTTCAATTATAGTCTTATCTTTGATTCATACTTCATGAAATTATCTTTTGTGATTGCTAGGTGTATAACTAGTTTAATTGCTTAGGATTAATTGATTGCTAGTTTAGATTAGTCAAAGGAACCTATTGTTTGATTGCTCTTTACACTGCAGCAACCAAAATTCATTGATTTGTATGTAATCATTGTTAGTAAATTAGGGCAAAGATTTGACTCACATGTTAAATACGAAACGTGTGTTAGTATTACATGTCTTTATCGAGATTTCTCTAAATCTTATTGCTAATATCAAATTGAATCTAATCGTCCACTTAGGTTATTTGATAGTTAGGGTTATTGTTTAGTGTCGATCACGCCTTTTAGCTACTATTAAGGAGATATTTGAGAATTTTGTTTCCACGATAGAGTAATTGGAATCGATAGAGAAATAGTGGTAAATGTAGTAATTTAATTGAATATAATCATTTATATGCGAGTGTTACAGATAAGTACAAGACTGACTATGTGGCGGATGATCTTCAATTGGTGATGAATGTGTATGAATTGACATACTTTAATATGCGAAATTTCTTAAAAGGAAATTCGGTATAATTGAGGTTGATGAAATGTGGTTTGGGAGGTATGGGTTAAATTTAAAGAAGGAAAAATGAAAGATGAAGAAGGGGTAGTGGAGAGAAGCGTCAACAAGTGAGAAAGAAACAAAATCATGGGGAAAGTTTAGGGAAAAGGGAAAGAAATGAACAAATAAAGATCATCCGGCTGAGAGGCGTGGTGCTCAATGGCGGAGTCAACGCGATTTGGCCGGAACTACCACTTTTGGTACTATGTGTTAAAATTTTGCAACGTAAGGGTGTCATTTGGCAGAAATGAACATAAAAGGTGCTTGCTGTTAAAATCGCAAAGTTAAAATGTGTTAGCTGACAAATTTTCCTTATATCTATGATGTTTTGAAAGATCTTTTATGGAGTAATTTGTCAATTTGAAAATGTTTGAACGATTTTAGCTTACACATGTATGTAGAATAATTGTTTTATATTACTCTAATTCGACTTTTATGTTCGTCAGTTCGTGAGTATGGTTAAGTCTTAATTGATGATCGAGCCAGCTACATGCCTACAAAGATCAAGTTCCACTGTACTAGCTTTCAAAAGGCTAATTTAACGAAAATAACCCAAAGTTTGTCATATCTTCTAAAAATAATCCTACCTTTCGACATCAATATAAATAACTCAACATTTGATCTATTGTTACTATAATATCCCAATACTCATCACAAACCAAAATCTCCGGTTGAGATTCATCATCCTCATGAAACACATCAGCAGCTGTAACACTACGGATTATGAAAAGTGGTTTATGGAGTTGATTTGTCCCACATTGGGAAACTAAGGTTCGTATGATCAGTTTATAATAGATTCATACCATCATACTACCAACAAGGCCTTCACCTTTTTAGAGTCCAAGTGGGATTTACGTGCTTAAAGGTGGTTTCCCATCCTATTGGATTGTGTTGCGACGTATGATGGATCGGGCTATTACAAATGGTATAAGAGCAACCCTACGACCGCGTGTTGAGTGTTGTGCCAAGACCTAGGTCAACCGTCTAGCGGAGGAGATATTCGGCCTGTGACTATTGGTGTGGATTGGTTGAGGCGCAACGAGGACGTTGCATTCTTTAAGTGGGGGAGTTTGTAACACTACAGATTACGGAAAGTGGTTTATGGAGTTGATTTGTCCCACATTGGGAAATTAAGACTCATATTATCAGTTTATAATAGATTCCTATACCATCATATTATCAATAAGTCCTTCACCTTTTAGAGCCCAAGTGAGGATTTACATGCTTAAGAGGTGGTTTTCCATCCTATTGGGTTCTGTTGCGATGTATGATGGATCGGGCTATCATAGCAGCACCAAGACCAGCATTCACCGCACAAATATATATAATGATATTAATAGGCTAACAAAAAAAATCTTGCAAAAACCACGTGGCATGGCGAGAATGATTTCTTTTAGTTAAATTCCACTTCATCAGCCTACGTGTCACTCCAAGATTAATTTAGGTCAACACAATTGTTTGAATTGTCTTCTTTATCTTTTGAAAACATTTCAACGCCTCAAAATTAATTTTCTTAAATTTCATTAATCAAATCATTATTTATTACCATCATTATTCATCCTAGTAATGGTACTAAACTTTGTGTGTCTTGGTTTTTCGTTTGTCAATTTTTCAATTACATGTTAGTTGAAAAAATTATATATAAACCTTGATTAATTGTTGATTTTAGTGAGAAAAATATGCATGATACAAATATGTGACATGATTAAGAGAGAAAAGTTAGGCTAGAAGAGCAGGTATTAAAATAGTGGTGCATAAATAATTGTCGTCTCATACAATAATTTAGACAAATGTTAGCATCTTTCAATAGTTTTATTATGTATTAGTCGTTGTTATACTTTATATAGTATATGTGTTTGTAATCAAATAGTTTTTGTCACTAATATTTTTAATTTTTCAATAGATTTTAAAAATGTGATTTTACTAAAATGCACTCACAAATTAAAATACAAGTTAATTTCATTGAACTTTGATCATTTCAAGATTTTGTCATATACATCAATATGGTATATGCATGAGCCTAAATTATTTCGTTATGTTCCAAATATGTATGCTATAATGTCATTTTTAAAATACTTTGAAGGTTGCATTATCACTACGAGTTAAAAAGACATAACAAAAGCAAAAGAAAAATAAATTGATATGTTTTTTTAAGAGGGTAAATCAATATATTCTTAAAGAAGTTTAAACTAATAATTTTGTATTCATTCACTTTACTTATGAGGTGTTTGGGTTAACTATGAAGTAGAATTGTGTTAGTTGATTAAATTGTTTATTTATCATTTTATCACTAAGGGCAAAATAATAAGTTAACATACTGTAATCAAACAATTCGTGGTTCTCTTTGCGATTCTTTCTCCTTTCATGCCAACTATCATGGGCAACATCTTGCTTTGTCTTGCAATGTTGTCAGTATTCCTCTATGATGTTAGTTTTTCCAAATTGCTCAGAAGTTGAAACATATGGCAAATCAAGAATATGTTGTGCAGTTAATGGGGGGTTAAGGAAGAAAAGAGAGGAAGGGATCTTTTGTTGTGGTATCTTATTTTTGCAAGCAAATTGGTGGCATTTTATTCATCCAAAATTGGGAATAAAAGCAAAAAAATCTTACAAAAAACAAACCATTAGATATCATGCATTGAGGATGTCAAGGATATCCTCATTTACAACTCCCCTTAGAAAACTAAAGACTCTAATACTAGAATATTATTTCACTCTAAGGTAGCGTTTGGGAACCCGGAATTCATTTCATTTTCTAGAATTCAATTCTTGAAATTCAATTCCTAGATTTCAATTCCAATTCCAATTCCCATGAATCGTTTGGGGAACCCTTGGAATTGAAATTCAGGAATTTGAATTCCCAACCCATGTTTGGATACCCTTGGAATTGGAATTGGATTTTGAAATTTTAAAATCCGTAAACAATTTACATGTGGCCGAAATGAGCTTCGATACTTTTTTTTCATAGATAATGAGATTCAATACAAATGTTTCATTAAAAAAAAAAAAAAAAAAAAAAAAAAAAAAACGAACAAATAAGATTTCGTCCAACTTGCTTAACTCTCATTGAGACACATTAGTACCCAATCTAACTGCTCGTCTTCCGAAAGCGTCTTCAACATCTCAAAGTCATGAACTGGACCATCCATGAACCGTTTCGCGGCTATCATGATTTGATGTCGACCAATACCCGGAACTTTCCTCACAACCTCGTGCACTTCCCTCGGGGTGGGCTTTTGAATTTCTTTTTGCTTACTCTGCACATAGTCTTTGAAACACTCCGCAAAGCTACTCACAGCATCAGCCAAACGGTCCCTCTTTTGCTTCTTATTCTTTGACGAAGAAGACTCACCTTTAGTTGAACTCCCTCCCTCACTTTGCAGCTCTCCATCCATGGCTTCCGCGGCTTCCTCATGCGCTTCAGCACCATCTCCTATAGCTCGGTCAGGACCACATAAAGTACATATGTCTTCCCAATGCTCTATTGGTTTATTTCGATACGGAGCTGCAATTAGATGCACCTAGCCAACCATAACAGTAACATATCAGAGATCAAAAACAGATTCTGGGAGAACATATATGCTAGAAGGCAGACCAGAACAGAACATGCCAGAGAAAAGACATTACATCAGGCTCAAAGTTAGTTTTTTCTGGCCTCCTGTACAATACAGCATCCAGAAATTAAGGATCCCAGTAACATATAATACATAGGTCGAGAATTTATAATACATAGTCAAGCTCACCAGTGATTTCTTAAAGATTAGACACTTTTCAGTGAGAGTCATTAGCCCTCTCCCACCTTCCTAACAAAGCATCATCTATAACAAAGCATGACAGGATACAAAGCATGAAGAAGCAAATACTTACGTTGACATATTCCGTCCATTTAGTCACATCTTCAATAGGGATGACAATCATCTTCCTTTCCTCATCCCATTTGAATTTTGTCCGACTCCTAATATCACTTACGATGGCATAATGCTTCTTCCAAGACTTGATGCGATTCTTCACATTATCTGAGGTCATTGAGATTCTCATTTTGTTCCTTAATTCATCAACGACGGCTTGATAAGCTTGTGGTTTCCATTCACCCTCAGCCTTATTGCCTTCCTTTATTTGATTGTACATCACTTCAATCATGATCTCATCCATATCTTTGGTCCAAGAGACATAACCTCTTTTTTTTGTTTGCGTAGATGCCATAGGTTCTTTCCCTTTATTACTCATAACTATCATACAAAATTATTGACAACTATCAACTATCATACTTTGTTATACACATAGTAAAATAAAGGTAAGATCAGACCATAACAGAAAATTCAGATTAGAGTAGAAAAGTCAGATTAGACCAGAGAACAACCCATATGTATCACTTTTATAACTCCACATTGTTATGAAAACAAAGAAAATAAAATAAAGGTAAGTATGAAAACAAAGAAAATAAAAATAAAGGTACGTATGATATCCTATGATCTTCGAGCTTGATAATCTGAAAACATCTTCATAGCCAATTCGTCTCGAAAATCATTCCATTCGGTTGTTGATCGTGCCGTGGAAACATAGAAATCTTCTTGGCCTTCACTATCCGCCTCTTCAACATCCTCCAATTCGCCATCTACCTCCGCCAACAAGTCGTCCTCATCCATATTTTCACCTCTCACAAAATTATGGAGGATGAAGCAAACATTTATAATCCTGATTTGTGTCTTCTTGTCATAAAAGCTACATTTCCTAAGTATAGCCCACCGCTTCTTCAATAAACCAAATGCCCTTTCTATAGTGTTTCGAGCCGACGAGTGACGCAAATTAAAAAGCTCTTTATAGTTGGTAGGGGTATTTCCTCTCCACAAATTCAAATGATATCTAGTACCTTTATAAGGAGCTAAAAAACCCGGTCCATTGGTATAACCTAGATCTACAAGCAAATACTTATTTCTTGGAACTTTTAATCCATTAGGTCTTGTGAGCGCGTCATTAAGAATCCGAGGATCTGATGCCGACCCTTCCCACCCGGGCAAAACATAGTTAAAGCGAAGACTTGGTTCACAAGTAGCTAGTATATTAGTAGTGATATCACCCTTCCTATCCCTATATCTAGGTCGATCTTCGGCCGGGACGGTCATTTTGATATGAGTCCCATCAAGGGCTCCTATAGCTCCTTCAAACCATTTCCACCTATTATCTTCTCCAAAGCTTACATTAGGTTTCACTGGTCTTATGTAATATTTACCTAATCTCATCATAGCACGAAGAACCTCATGAAAATGACGACTCACAGTTTCCCCCGAACGTGTAAACACTGAACCAATAGTCCTATTTTTCAAATCATGACCAAGAATATGAAGAAAATAGGCTACTATTTCTTTAACAGTGACATTTCTAGTAGTCACTAGACCTCCTTTAGTCTCCAAAATGTTACACAACTTATCAAAACAATGTCTATCCAAACGTAGTTGTTCTCTACAAATTCTATCATTCATCAAAGAGTTCATCCAAGTTCTCCGTTTTTCATTACGTTCTTGCTCACCCCAAACTACCTCCCTCACTCTATGGTTAATGTGATGCCAAGCCCCCACTACTACAATGATAAAATTCATAACAACAACAAATAAATCTTCATCATCGTCTTCTCTAGCACGCTTCCTCGACACAAGGGCCATGAGTAACACAAAAAATAATCTGTAAATATGACATTTTTACCGTAAATGAACAAAACTAATCATTCAACTACAACAAAACAGATCAACTTTACTCCATGTGACAAAATCAAATCATGATAAATTCACACTACAAAAATCCAATAATCATGCTAATCTCTACCCCAATTTTTTTCCCACTACCCTAAACCTAGTATGTAGCCTGTACTTAAGTTTGTACTAAAGTTCAGATCTTTTTATTACACAACACAGTAAAAAGTTACAAACTTTAGTACCACAAAAATCTGATAAACAAAACCCAATTCTTCAGATCTCAAGAACCCTAAGAAACTAAACTTCAAGCATACGACTAACATTAATCAATCAAAGCACTAACAGTTGCGTAAAATATTTATCAACCAATTGGCCAAACGAAGTCACAACAATAAACCCAGAAAAAGGGTAAAAGAAAGTCACCACCTTTACTACTCAAAACAGCAGCATCAAGTAAAAATGAAGAAGAAGAAGCAAAGTAAAATGCAGAAGCAAGTAAAAAAAAAAAAAAAACGAAGTAAACACTGTAATAAATCCACGAAAGTGTAAAATGAAATTCAAAGTGAAAGTTTTTACCAGTTTGTAGAATGAAAAGATGAAGAAGATAACAGTAAATGGATCTCAGCAGAAATCAAATCAATGGCGTAAAGAAGAAGCAGCAACAGCGACGTCTTCATCCATTATTATGTCAGAGAAAGAGAAGGAGATAAAATGGGGGTTGTAATTAAGACAAGTAACACAGATTTTTTAGCAAAGTTGATTTGGAAGTATTGGATTTATGAGTGAAGTTGCCTTATTTTTTGGCAAATCAATTCGATAATTTTCCCCCAAATCAATTCGATAATTTTCCCTAAATCAATCAAACCTTAATTCGAAAATTCAATCAAAAATTAATCAATCAAAATTAAATCTGTCAAATTAAGAGAGGGAAAGATAGTAACCTGGTTGATGATCGGAGAGGAGAGAGAAGGGGAATAGGGCGGCGATGGTGGCTGCGATGGCGATGAGCGGCGATGAGGAGAGAGAAAGTGTGGAGGATGAGGATGGAGAAGGAATGTCACGCAGAGGAGAAAAAAAAAAAATGTCATTGAATTTGGGAAATGAAATGACAGGGTTTTTAATGTCATTTGAGATTGGACCCTTTTACACTATCATGGAATTGAGGTGGAAATGGGCCAATTCCAATTCCAAATTCTTGGAGTTCCCAAACACTGGAATTGACCCAATTCCGGAATTCAATTCCAAATCCTAGTTCCCAAACACAGCATTAAATATTACTCATTTTTCTTTATTTTTTTTTTTTATAATTTTCACAAAAGTTTTAAACTTGTCGACATATCTCAACCAAAATCATACTTAACTTTTCAAAAGTATGTGTAAATGGATCTTATATTAAAATACACTTCGAAACAAACTTAATGATACACGTATCGTAAAATTATGATATACGTAGCCCAAATTATAACAGTTTATATTATGTTTCATGTTGTTAACTTTATTACGTAAGAGTTTTACAAACATTGGACTCTCTTTGTGCATTTTTTAATGTGACAGTTTTGCAACTACACGGGACACTTCACCATATTCGTCGATACTTATTTATTAATTACTTAATCTTAAAATAAATAAATAAATCATGTTAATTAATTAAATATTTGTTAGTTAAGAAGTCTGTATTACTTTATCTTTAGATAATACTCATTTTCTAATATTTTTAAGTACTTTTCACAAAAGGGTTAAAACTTGTCAATATATCTAAACCAAAATCATACTTAACTCTTCAAAAATATGTGTGAATTGATCATATATATATATATATAATTATTTTTTTACATCAAATTTAATTAAGTTGTTTAAAATTGATTTATTATGGTACATTACGGTAATTGTCAAGCACCCTAGAATTCCTGCCTTAATAGAGAAAGCTACTTTTTGTACAATAGAATCGTGAGGGGTTTTCTTTTGCGCAAACTTTTTTCAGACCAGGGTGTTTTTTTTTTCCGATGAGTATTAGGATACGATCGTAACATGGGGTCTAATATTGGGTTATTTCTAATAAATTCGGAAGGTTGAGTTATTTTTAAAAGAAATGACAAATGTTGGATTATTTTATTAAATTCGCCGTTCCAAAATATCACCTTAATTAAACGCGTCCATAGGTATAACTTTATAAGTCATAGAGGTCCATCACTCCATCAGCATCCCTACACACACGGTACGTGATGTTTATGCGTGCAACAAACTCGCGCCCCTTATTATTCCAGCTTGTACAACACGCTCTATAATAGTTGGACATGGTCGGAGCAAGGTCCAAATAATTCACTAATCATTAATCAGTGCCAATCCCAAGAAGATACGTGTAGAATTAATTGGTCTAAGGTCCATTACAATTTACTGCTAATTGCTCCATGGTAAGTGGACTGGTGGGTTACTCTTGGGTTGACCACTGACTAGTCGTGCTTTGGGCTGTCCTTGTCAATGCGAAGTCACTACACTTTCTACTACAGTACTTTTGTTGGCACCTTTCCAATCACAAAAATGGCTAGAGCCCTAGGGGTTCTTTCGCTCGTATCTTGTTTGCGTAATATGAACACACAAGTCGCAAAAATTGCTTACCTGGCATAGTATTATTGTTTGTAGTCTGTACTAGGGATGGCAATGGGTCGGGTTTAATAGGATCCAAACCCGGATCCATGTCTTTACAAGCAGACCCAGATTCGACCTGGATCCATCGGATTCAAAAATTTACAGATCTACCCAAACCCGCCAGGATCCAGCGGGTCTGCATCCAAGATGGGTTTGATTTTTTATAAAATCAAGTTTGTCATGTGTAAAACTTGCGCAACTTATGAAATTTCCGTCTCGTTGTAATTTACGATCGTTAATGTGTTGATGTGATTTGAGATCATCACTATGGTGGTCATTCCTCATTCATCAGAACTTTAGAAGAACAAGGGAGAGCGACAACGGCGATGACAACGATGAGATTTTGAGGTGGCAGCGAAGGATTTTGAGGCGGCGGCGAAAGGTTTTTGAGGTCGCGGAGAAGTATTGGGAGTGAGTCATGAGAAGACTGAGAAATGAAAATGGAAGGGGAAGGCTGGCATCATGAGAAATTGGTTTTATTTTTTTTTTCTATTTTTTGGTCGGTTCCGCGGGTGCATGGGTCGGATCTGGGTCTCAAATCAAGGACCCATATCCGACCCGCACATTTATTACCGGGTCTGGATCCGACCCAGATCCATTGGGTCTAAAAAAAATGGACCCTTATCTGACCCAAGTGGGTCGGGTCCGTCGGGTCTGGGCCGGGTCTTGGGTCCATTGCCATCCGACTGTACTACTTGTAAGATCTTATAATAAGAATATGTTCTTCTAGTTCGTTTTTCCGATGTTCGTATTAGTATCACATGTGCATCTATCATGTGTTGATAGTATAGCGTCCTATGTCGTATTGTCCTCTAACGCAACTATTGTAGATCTAAAACTTCTATAGATATATCAGAATATTGGAAAAGCACACAAGTAATAAAGATAAAATAAGCTTCTAACATGTGCCCTTAAAACACGCAATTGAAAAGCAGATAAAAAAAAAAAATATGATACTCGTAGTGTGTAAGCTTATTCTCCATCAGGTAGTACTGCATAGTGAAGTGTCCCATGTCCATATTACACATTTACACTTGAGCTACTAAGCCTTCGACAAAAGACACCTTTGCTCCCGCATTAACAGGCCAAGTCAATTTTCAAGTTTTGCTAGTACACTAGAATGCGTTACTAAAGCTTACACTAATGATCCACGTGCAGACTTCACAAACTTTCAGGATAGTCAAACCCCGAAAAACTGGAAACGTCCTAAATTGTCATTTTATATAGAAATCTATTTAGATTGTTCATTTGAAAGTGAGCAATTAGCATAGCCGTTACAATGTCAACAAACTAGACCATGAAATTCACAAGGTTCTCATGCATGACTAGTATGGCAGTAAATCTATGTGCAGAGTCACGAGGAAACTACCCCTGGGTAGATTTCTTTTCTAAGATGGAGTTTTTTCATCTTCTATATAAAGACGTAAGCTATAGTCGACATTATTTATAACTGATCATAAAATAAGAAGTAACTTTAAAATCTTTCGTCTCAAAAACAAAAATAACCACAAATTGTACGATGGCTTTTATATGTCATTATCGGTCTAAGTTCACCTCTGTAACCTTAATATCAATTGCTATAATCATTTCGTTAAGCACAACTGCATTAAGTCGTTCTTTAGAAGAAGATCGGATTAAGCAGATGTTTGAGATATGGATGGTCGATTATGGTCGTAATTATGGAAGTAGTGGGGAGAAAGAACACCGTTTTGGCATATTTAAGCAAAATGTAGAGTATGTAGAAGCATTCAATAGTGCTAATAATCACTCTTATACTTTAGCTGTTAATCAGTTTGCTGATCTGACACATGAGGAATTTGTAGCAACATACACTGGTTATAAGGGCCATTCTTCAACTGAGGATGTGTCTTCTGGTCCATTTCGGTATGAAAATGTGACCGAAGTACCATCTTCAATTGATTGGAGGTTGAAAGGCGCAGTCACTGAAGTTAAGAACCAAGGCGAATGTGGTAAGTTTACACGCTATCAGTTTCATCGAGTTCTTTACGTACTTCTTTAGTGGTTACTCATTTCGATTTCTGCTTTTCTTATTTGAAGTTGTCTTAGCTTGTACACTCTAAACCCATCCGATTTAATATGATACATATTACTCTCTAATTTCGGCATTTCCATTGCTCAAGACGGTTTTATGTATAACGAGTCATGTTAGCCGACCTAATTATTTTGGATAGTTCTTAAAATGTGCACTTTATTTCCCTTCTTATGTACACAGGAAGTTGTTGGGCATTTGCTGTAGTCGCAGCGATCGAAGGCATAAAAAGAATTACGGACAACAACTTGACCTCGTTATCAGTACAAGAATTAATAGATTGTGACACAAAAGGAACAGACGAAGGTTGCGCAGGAGGTTTGATAGAGACAGGATACAATTTCACCATACACAACGGCGGAATTGTTTCTGAGAAAAAATACCCCTACAAAGCAATGGACGAGAAATGCAAGAAATCCATAATAACAAATCCTATAGCCAAAATCAACGGATACGAAAACGTGACAAAGAAGAGTGAGGCAGCGCTACAGAAGGCCGTAGCTCATCAACCCGTCTCAGTCGCTATAGAAGCGACTCTTCAGTTGCAGCTTTACGGAAGCGGGGTGTTTTCCGGCGATTGTGGGACCGATTTAAATCACGCCGTGACAGCGGTAGGGTATGGTGTTAGTAAGGAGAAGGGCAAGAAGTATTGGTTGGTGAAGAACTCATGGGGTGTTAAGTGGGGTGAGAAAGGGTACGTTAGAATGGAAAAGGATATCCATGCAAAAGAAGGGCTTTGTGGAATTGCAATGCGTGCTTCATACCCAACTATGGAATGATTTTGTATTATGTTTTTGCGTAGTTGTGTAATGTGCTCTATAATTAGAGTGAAAATCAATGTTAAATGAAATTATATTTAGAAAGTTGTGTTAGTCTTGCTAAATCTTTTTCTTGCTGTTTAAATTTATTTATTTAAACTTTCACGTGGTTCGTTAGTTTCTTCAGTGGCGAGTTCTTATACTTTGGAGCAGCGAGAGGAAAAAAAAAAAAAAAAGTAAGGTACTTTAGAATACCTCTGTTTTTTAACAATATACTCCCTACTCTCGTCCTCCACCAGCCCTTGAACCCCTGACCTCGCGTAACAAACAAGTGTTACATACCACTGAGGTGCAAGGAGGGCCGGTGATAATTTAGCTTTCATAAAGATTATGACTGAATTAAACAGTCAAACGACGAACTGCAAGAACAGAAGTAACTAAGAAACACGTCAAGTTCAAGGAAGTTCACATTAATTAGTTTGAACGATTTAACAAGGCAAGAAGATTATAACTCAAGATTACAACGGCACACGGCACAACGTTGGGCATGCCTGAAGATAAAAATAAAAAATAATATTGTGTATAGCAAACACGTTAAAGCTATTACTCGAATAAATGAGAACGTCTAGGCGAGCCGCTTTTTATTGCAGGATCTGTAAAGTTCATATCAGGAACAGAGAGATGATTGAAGGCTAAATAGTAGGATAATTTACCAAACACGGTAGCAAATGACATGAACATGTTGTACACCAGAAAAATAGCAATAAGAGGATTCTCCTTCAAACTACAAGCTCTTCAAGAAACATCACGTCTTGAACAGCAATATTCTCGACCAAGGGAAATCAAAATGCTGGTGATTTGCAATCTTGCAACAGTATTCGACACTGAAAAGAATAACAAGAAAAGTATAACCAACAATGACCAAGAGGCAACATCACACACAGTTTACAAACAGCAGAGAGAACGTAGGCCTAATTAATATGTCTCCAGATTTTATTTAAAAAGAACCAGAACATCTTAGCCAATCATAACAAGTGAAATGCTGCACTCAGTCCACAAACACAACAAACCTTCTAAGCCTTTAGGTATACACAACGTGTGAAACGAGCAATAAGCACATCCAAACTACAAAATTATCCCTGTACGAATTCAAGAAGCTTCAAGAAAGTTAAAAGGCAAGCAAGCAACCCCAGACAAAGTGCAAGATAATCTTTGAAGTATGCAAAGTTGGAACCAATTGTCACTCAGGAATTCAGGATTCTTAGCGCCTGTTAGGCCACGCTTTCCTACAGCAGCATCTAGGCATGAATAGTAGAAATTGGCCAAACATGGTTACTACGCAAGTTGTTTGGTGGAAGCAAGGCAGCTCAAACAAATACAACATCTTTAACCCCAGTGTCTTAAGGCTCCCACCATAAGGCGGGGTCGGATGCACGCAAGCCTTACCCCTATTGAAACATAGAGAGGCTACGCACGGATGACCCAAAATGAAAATTGCTTCAAGAATCGCACTGACTGACTGCTACTTCACAAAGCAAGGCAGCCTCAAACACAAGATTAATTCTATTCCTCTCTCCTTCCCTCTCCTTTTACAAATCTCAAAAAGCTGCATCAAAAAGTGTTTCTTCCTGATTCGCAAATGACCTCCTCTCCAGTACAACACTCTCATCTTACATGGCAAAATGTATTTGATATTGATCGTCTTCACACTTTTGTCCTTTCTTGAGTTCATGAATTAAATAGCAAAAACATGAGCAGGGAGACTAGGGACATCCTATTTCAAAAAATAAGTCGGCTGTTGTCAAGAAGAAGAAGATCCGTCTCTCGAGCTCATCATTCAGTTAGTAAAAACATTACGAGTAGGGACTAGGGAGACGAAGGACATCCAAAAGAAAGGAAAAAGAGAGGATTTCACTGCCTCCGTATTCCCACAACTTATTATCTCATATAAATTGAAAGCAAGGGGAATACAATTGAAGAGACTACTTTAAATACTAGTGTGTGTTATGGCAGACCAAATTTAAACCCATAGGTCTACAATCTTAGTCTTTCACCTATTTCTTGCAATGTTAGTAAACCAATGGAGGGACAAGATGTAGGCACTACTGGAATTTTCAAGTGGATCTTTTCACTCGGTGTAGAACAGATTGCTTTGTCTTACGAGTTAGGATGATATGACACAAGAGTCACCGACATTCTTCTTAAGACAGGCTAAACAAAAAAAAAAAAAAAAAAAAATAACTTCAAGAACATTCAACAGAGATCATATAAGAATAGAACTTCGGCAAGGTCAACAACAGCCTGACCACAAACCAGAAGGAAGGTTGGCAAAATAGAGCTTTTGTAACTTTTCCAATTTCCTAGCAGGATTTTAAGCATTAATATAAAATAAACTTGAAGTGTTTATTCAACCTGTCACCTGCCCCTTAATTAGCATTCAGCTGATAAATCATGGTCCCCCACCTGCATTCCATCAAGCCCTTACTGCTCTTCAACTCCTTTACTCCCAGCCCCTTCATCCAATGTTCCACACTTGTCATGCTCTAACACATGCCGCTCTCACCCTCCCACCCTCGCACAGCTGCATCGCTCACGAATCACATCCCCTCCCCAAGTCACTGCTCCTTCCAGATCTCATGTTTCTCTGTCAATCAACTGGTGGTATGCAGGGAAAAGGGTCTACTGTATGCCGGCGAGTAGCACCTAAGCGGTGGTTTCGCGCCAGGGAATGAGGTGGTGGGCCAGGTGGAGTGTGGAGAGAGAGAGGAGGGGGGGAGAAAAAAAAGGGGGGGCTGAAGAGGCAAAGGAGTGATTTCTTTTTTTTGGAAATTACGGTTTTAGCCCGTGGACCATGATGATATAATTTGCCCTTAAAATCATGGATATAAACCCTCGGTCCTTCATCTCCCCCTCTTCCCCCGTCTCCACACCAATATTATAGAGATTTAAAAGCAAAGAAGGCAGCTTACCTCATCTCCTAAGCACAAGTGATGATGTTTTGCTTAGAGAAGAGTTCGCTAGAGTCATTTTAAAGGCAAGTCATCATTTTTCCTTTTACTGACATTTGCTTTAACGTATTTTGGGTTAAAAATTAATTTGGGTTTGAGTTACTAAATTACTTCTACATGTTGTAAATTCAGGAAATTCTACTTACTGAAACAAGACATGGAAAATTTCTTACACAACAATCTTCCAATAGTGCCTTTGATACCCGGGTGCACACATGGCGATCCAAAGAGACTGCGAAGAAGGGCTTCACTAGCCTTTTTGACAAGGACGGATTTACTTGATAACAAACTAAAAGAAACACATAGCGTTTTACACCCAAGAGAAGCTTTTCTCTTTGTGAAGTCGCACATTACTGCTGAATAGAAATACAGGATGGGAGTCCTGAGGACATACTGGCTCAAGTAACCTATGTTGCTTATGGAGGACAAAAAAGAAAAGGAGAACCCTAACCCGGTATACCAATCATAAATTAGATGTAACCCTAACGCAGCAAAGTTCAGTAACATTCAGACATTTTCACGGCTGAAAAGCAAAACTCAGTAAAAGTTGGTCAGAAGTACTAAAACTAAACTGAAGCCCTTGCATACATACATATGTATAGGGAGCCTATCCAGTGAGAAGTGATAATTTGGTGAGAAGTGAGAAGTAATCTCAGCCATTGATTTCGAGTAACTCCACTTACTAAACTGCATAACTCAAGTCCTATAACTCCAGTAACTAAACTTTTTAACTCCAATGATTTAACTCCATTAATTTAACAAAAATTATCTAACTCTAGTAATATTAATAATTCCAATAATTTAACTAAATTATCTAACTCTCGTAATTCTAACATAATTCCACTAACTAAAACACGTAACTCTTACATAACTCCACCAACAAAACCTCGTAACTCCAACTTAACTCCACTAACTAAAACACGTAACTCCAACTTAATTTCATCAAATAAAACACGTAACTCTAATAACTCCACTACCTAAATCACATAACTCCGACTTAACTCCATCAACTAAAACACATAACTCCAACTTAATTTCATCAAATAAAACACGTAACTCTAATAACTCCACTAACTAAAACACGTAACTCCGATTTAACTCCACTAACTAAAACACGTAACTCCAACTTAATTTCATCAAATAAAACACGTAACTCTAATAACTCCACTAACTAAAACATGTAACTCCGACTTAACTCCACTAACAAAAACACGTAACTCCACCGTAACTCCACTAACTAAAACACGTAACTCCACCTTAACTCCACTAACTAAAACACGTAACTCCAAGTTAACTCTACCAACTAAAACACGTAACTCCAACTTAACTCTATCAACTAAAACACGTAACTTCAACTTAATTTCATCAAATAAAACACGTAACTCTAATAACTCCACTAACTAAAACACGTAACTCCGACTTAACTCCACTAACTAAAACACGTAACTCTACCGTAACTCCACTAACTAAAACACTTAACTCCACCTTAACTCCACTAGCTAAAACACGCAACTCCAAGTTAACTCTACCAACTAAAACACGTAACTCCAACTTAACTCTATCAACTAAAACACGTAACTCCAACTTAACTCTACTAACTAAAACACGTAACTCCAACTTAACTTTATCAACTAAAAGACGTAACTCCAATAACTCTATTAACTAAAACACGTAACTTCAAGCTAACTCTACCAATTAAATTATGTAACAAAAAAAAAAAAAAAAAAAAAAAAAAAAAAAAATTAACAAAAAAAACCCTATCCTCCACCATTTTCTCTCTCCTCCCACACCACCAACCTCCTCCCCGCCACTGCCCTGCCTTCCCCCCGCCGTCCACCACCCCTGCAGTCGCCCCCAAAATAGTCCAGCTACCACCACCAAGTCAGCCCCTCCCTCCAAGAACTTATTCCACCATCTCCGCCCTCTCATTTCCGTCCACGGAGGCGAAAACGAGAAGTTGCGAAATCAATCTGTGCGCAAAAGAGAGGCGACGCTGGTGGATGTGTTGATCGACGGTGGTTATCAATGTCGGCGGCCAGATTTGGAAAAAAGAGAGCGAAAAAAAGGAGAGAGAAGGCGTTGCACGTCGCGTGGTGAAGGCCGACGGAGGTCGAGGATGGCCAACAAAGACTCGCCATGATTAGTGCGGTCGGCCGGTCGCATCAAAGCCGGCGATCAACCACCACGGCCGGATCTGGAAAATTTTGCGCGGAAAAGAGGGAGGGAGAAGGTGTTTTTCGCGGCGAAAAGATGCTCGACGGTGGAGGATAATATCCGAGGATGCCTCGCGGTGGTCCGTCGATTCGGCTGGTGGTATTTTCGCCGGAGACGGGTGGTGATAGTGTAGGAAGGCGGCGGTGGTGGGCGGCGCTGGGGTAGGCCGTGGAGAGAGGGAGGGGGAATGGGAGGAGAGAGAAAATGTGAGTGATTTTTGGGGTTTGGGTTTGGATTTGATTTATTTTTCCTTTTATTTAAGTTTTAATCTACACCTTTGATCTAGATAAGATGGAGGGTTGAGATTACTTCTCAATTCTCACGAAATTAACACTTCTCATTTGATAGATTTCCTATATATATATATATATATATATATATATATATATATATATATATATATATACTCCCTCCTACCCAAAGACATTTTCCTTTATTCCTTTTTGGGACGAATCACTAAGATTTTCCTCTTTCTAAACTTACCCCATTTGGCAAAATTTTCTGACTAAACTACCCTTACTAAAATTATGTTTTGAGCCTTAATTAGTCCCTAATTATACAACACACTACTAACCTCCACAACCCACAATCTCTCTCCTCTCAACCACCTCCCCCATTCTACCGGCAACGACCAAGCTCCGGCGACAACCCTGATCTCCTTCCTCTCTGAAACTCTGTTCACCAACTTCTACCCACCAGGCGACCATAACCATTGACTACCGTCACCCATCAGATCAACGTTCACGACTGTAATCGCCAAATCCGAGGCGCGCCGGCGAGTAGAGAAGCCTCATGGGTTGAGGGTCGAAAGGAGGCGACCACTGTGATGCCTATTGTCGAAGAGAGGCGACCACCACAAGAAACGGTCGAAGAGAGGCGACCACCACGAGGTCTACCGGAGATCTAATGAATCTTTTTGGGGATGAATAGATCGACGAAGGAAGGGATCGGAGATCGACCAGATAAACAGCAGTAGAGGTATCACCAACAGGGTGATTACGCCGGTGGGAGTGAGGGTGGAGGGTCATTGGTGGTGGTGGTGGTGGGGGGTCGCCGGAGGGTAGTGGAGATAATTTCTATGGTGGTAATTGGAAGGGGTGTGGTTAGGAATTAAGCATTTGGTTTGTTTAATTAATTATCTACTTACCAATATGTTAGGATTTGTTTATTGTTTTATTGGTTTGTGTGTCCAACCCAAAGAGGAAAATCTCTTTGGGTAGGAGGGAGTATATATATATATATATATATATATATATATATATATATATATATATATATATACACACACACACCCATCATGTCACGATATTTTGGTTTGAGCCTAACATCAGAGCACAATAATGTTTAGGTATGGGCAATTACCAATATGGAAATTGGGGTTGGTTTTCTGTCACTAGAAGTTGCTTAGAGCAAAATCAAATTATTAAAGAACAAAGTTGTAAAGTGGGGTTTTCCCAAAAGAAGTTGACCAAAAAGAAAAATGAAGATGTTTAGGGTGTTGTTGATGCTGTTATCTAGTAGTCATATAGATTACCAAAAGTTCCCTAGGTGACAAACCCAAAGAACACTGTGCCAACTGCCCAAGTATCCTCTACAAGTGCCCCTAAAAATAGACCTATACTATCACAGAACAAAGAAGGCGAAGAAACCCCTCTATCCCATGATTTCTCCTGCCACCCGGATAGATGATATGTGAACATGCAACATTCCCTGTCCATTCCAAGAGGTCATACTAACTGCTTTTGCAAACATACCCAAAATATATAGAATGTGTGGCAACTCTGTGATTATTCTCCACAAATGTCACAAAGAAGCCAACTAAAAAAAAAAAAAAAAAAAAAAAAAAAACTTTTTTTCCATAACCACTGTAGGATATAGGCTTTAGGGAGATCCATTGTGTCCTTTTCATTGAAGACACCCGCATTGCACCACCGTACAGCTATTCGGGTAACTTGACAAAGTAACCTCCCTTTACCCTGCTAAGATTGGCGAGCACTTACAAAATGCCCCAGAAAGACGCTACTTCTCATGAAGGGACATTAAAACGAAAAAATAGGTCCCTCCCCCAAACCATAATTTACCTCAGGTGACAATCTCCCTATCTAACCAAGAGATCACAAATTGGACCTGTGTGAAACTGAAAAGCAGAAAGAAATGTTGCTCCAACTATTCAAGACTTCGTCAGGGATTCAGCCTATCCTAAAAAGATATACCTGAGGGATAAGAATTAAGCTTAAAACATGTGTACCTTAAGCTCAATCATATAATCCTGCTGAAATGGTGTTACTGTGTTAGGACAGCTACTCTCTCTCTCTCTCTCTCTCTCTCTCTCTCTCTCTCTCTCTCTCACAAACCCTGTCATCCGCCTTCAACAAGAGGTGTAGCCTTCTACAATCTAATTTCAACTAAGCACTTCTTTTTATATTCAAAGCTCATGAACGTCACTCCTAGTTGATCCTTCGAAGTTAAAGACATTTTTAGCCATATTTTCAGCATGGAGACAGCTTTTGGGTTACAAAAAGGACACAAGGTCACTAGAAACAAATAAAAAAGAAATTGGACATGCTACAGTCCCACAGATAAGTAAGACATTGTCGATCACATAAAAGAGAGAAGGGAGAGAAAATTTACAATGTAACACCCCTAGCAGCCCTAAACTTCCTCAACACCCATTCACAATGGCTATCCTTGTTGCCCTAGTACACCACATTCCGCTTACAATCAGCATAACTGTCAATAGACCTTATAGGAGCCCATATAAGCTATACTAGAGGCATAAAAGTTATTCTCATCAAAGAGAATTACTTTTCTAGCACATCTTCTGATTCCGGTTTATATTTCAGGACATTCCTTCTCACTGAAAGCTTATTTTCGCGGCTTTTTATTTGCTGTAAAGTCTAGTCTGATATTTAAGTATCAACACAATTCTTATATGACATAAGTAATTGCCCATCAAGTTGTTTTACGACTATAATAAGACCTCCTCCTAGGGTTAAAAAGGGAGCCAAGATGAAATGAGCCACAAAGGCCTCATCTCCTCCACCCCAAAGGAGCCAAGATGAAATAAGCCACGAGGCCTCATCTCCTCCATACCAAGGGGGTTGAGATGAAATTTGTCAGATAGGCCTCGTCTCTTCCCCACAAAACTAGGTCAGATGGATCAAGCCACAAACGGCCCCGTCACCTAACCAACCCAAATCAGTTCGAAAATAAGTCGATAAGACCCTCGAACTGAAAACCCTAAAATCCTAGGAGACGGCATCAAGAGATCCACGAAAATTGTAACACGCAATCTTTCGATAATAAAAATTCATGTATTCCATATTTATTTTTACTCTTTAAATTTTTATGGTTTACATCCACCATCACTTATCTAATGATCAAACTCAACACAACGTTATCACTTATGAAGAGATGACATCACTTATAAACTATACACATCATCCATATCGTCCCAGAGATACGGGTAACTAGGGTGCCACAAATACAATCTCTAGTATCTATTCCCTACCAGGTCTCAAATCAGCTAAAAGTTACCAATAACAACATAATGACAGGTCAAATAAGGGGCTAATGGTTTGACTACAAAGGTAAGAAAGAGAAATGATCATAATGGAATCCACATTGACCGCCCATATCACAATTTTATAATGAGCACATTGACCGTAAAAGTTCATATGACAATTTCATAATGATCACAATGGAACAAACACTTGCAGAGAAGTCTTATAAACGAATCCATAGTCTCTTTTACTCACTACTAGCGTAGGGGATTACCAATCAAAAGTTCGATTTCAAGCAACGCCGAAAAAGACTTAAAATCTTTTTGAACAACAAACCAATTGAGCAAACACTAGCTTATCATAGAAACACACACAGAACACCATATTTCAGCCCTCGTCACCCACAATGGGTGAGTATCGACAATGGTAACCTAATCCTAATCATTTCAAAAACCCGAACAATTTATCAGGCAACAATCATTCCTTTATACAAACACGCCTCAATATAACACTCAATCCAACAGGGCAAAAGGAGTTGCACACAGAACACGAAACAAATTCGACAATGAACAGAACACTCACTCTTTTGGCGAAATTTCAATAAATAAGGCGAATCATTGCTTGTTCTCTTCAGCTTTCTTGTCTTCAGCTATCCTTGGCTGCAATAACAAAAAAAAAAAAAAGCAGTAAAAATACCATAAATTACCGGAAGAAGAAATTCCAAAAACTCGAAAACTCGCCCCCAAAATCGATGCAATCGAAAATATAACGAGATAAATGTTAAAGCTGTTGGATGATCGAAATCAAAGATAGGCTCAAACCTAAGAAACGTAAAATAGAAGTTAGAAAAACTACCTTGATAGAAGGAGGAGGAAGATCAAGCTCCTCTCGAGGAATAAGAACAGGCCACGGTTGGTCGACGTCACGGAACATTCTCTCGGTCTCAAGGTACTGACCTTTGTCAAGGATGAGAGAGCGGATGGAGTGAGCAGGAGTTTTAGAAGCGTCGAAAACCTCCTCGACGCCGTTAACGAAAGTGACCTTGATTTGCGGCGGATGATCGTCTGTGCGACGCTTTACTTCCACCTGACACGACGGATTTGATT
Source organism: Spergularia marina (assembly GCA_963680865.1). Classification (NCBI taxonomy): domain Eukaryota; kingdom Viridiplantae; phylum Streptophyta; class Magnoliopsida; order Caryophyllales; family Caryophyllaceae; genus Spergularia; species Spergularia marina. The sequence continues at coordinate 4,699,356 of OY804551.1, read as the reverse complement.
CCCTCGCTTTCCCGGAGTTGCACTGCGCTAAGAACTCCATGCATGCTCCCGCTCGTGAGTCCAACGCGTTGAACTCCACCTTCACCTTTGACAAAAACTTCAACATTACTAGAGATTTGGGAAATTAACGGCGGCGGTGTTATCGACGGTGGTGATCTCCTCTTTTCCGTCGGGATTTTTGTTCTCCCTTTCTTCCAATTGATAAACCCCTCTTTTGTGAAATTAGATTGTTGGGCATGGGACTCCGAAATGATACCCCAGTAGAGCTGGCTATTCGGGTTTGCGGGTCATTTTCGTGACGTTTAAGAACGTCACTTAAAAAAATTGTTTTTTATGGGTGTGAAAATGTGGAATCATGTCGAAAACAAAACAGCCTTGTTCCTATCGTGTTTCATTTGGGATTCTCTCGGTTAATTTGAGCCAAAGGCATGTCTTGTGGTACACGCAATAGGTTTTGTAGTACACGTGTCAGAGGGAGGCTGGCGTGGATCAGTCCATCTCTGGCGTGGAGTTAGGGGCGTCGGCCCACCCTTCGTAATTGGTCATGTCGGAAATTGCAATGCATCAATTGTCGCGAAGCTATGAGTGCAGTATACAATCTTAATGAAGACCTGAAGATTCAACTATTGCAGATCAGATTTGTCTAAGCATACGGGACTATGGCCGATGAGACTTCTCTGAGATTACGGGCTAATGATCGACTTGCGAGAAGGTGTTGCAACATGAATTGAATGAAGCGTTTCCTGAAGCATATATGAACAGACCAGTCCCTTGAACACGATTGAATCAGAGCAGACACTAGCCTTTAACAATGAGAACTCATTAACAAGACCGATAAGTACACAACAAAGAGCTGGCTGCTCAGATCACCATAAAACAGATCACAAGTTCACAACAGCGAGGTTTTGTCCAGGTTGTGTTAGCTCACATCTCCTGTTCACTAAGCTACCTTCTACTTCGTTTCGTTATAACACTTTCGCTTTGTCTAAAAAGAAAAGGTTGTAGCACTAGAAAGACCACTTTTACACATTTAAATCTGATGCATTTGAGTACGATATTTATGTAAACCTATCGATTACAGTCAAATGAATTCACTGATGTACAATTGACAACCTCCAACTAGTACCGGCTACAATTCGTGTTTTGCTGTTTTCCCTGGTCCAAAAGAGGATCTTATCATCATTGCAGGTCGATTTGTTCTTTCCAATCCTTCAGAATGGGAAGCTTGTCACAATGAGGGTCAACTAATACCCTCTTCAAGGTCCAAATGGGAGCTTATGGACACCAACATAACAGAGTACCTGTTACCACATCAATAAAATATATCAACGGGAGGCACTGGGACAATAACAGGGAAATGACTATTAATCCCTTCATAAACCTAAATGAGAAGAGAAAATAAGGAGTTCTAAAGCTTCAAAGGATGTGTGATATGAAATAGAGTATTTTCTCAGTAAAGAAGAAAAGCATACATGTACCAACACGATTTGGATAGAACCATCCTACCACGATTTATGATCAAACCATACAAGTCTCCAAACTTAGGTTAGACTTAAAAGCCGTAAAAGCTAACATGGTCCGAGAGTTTTCATGTTCACATAATCAGAGTGTAACCAAAGTTCTATGACTATCAATCACAACCCTAATGAGATGGGACAATGACAAGTTCTAAAGCTTCAAAGAAGGTTGTGCTCAAAAGAATATGTTATGGAATAGAGTATATTCTCAGCAAAAGGGAACGAGATTCGGGTAAGACCGACAAACGACGACTCATCAAACCATGCAAGTCTTCAAACTTAAAGGATGAGTTTTAACAAGTTATGACTGAAATTCACTAAAAGCTAACATGGTCTGAACATGAACCATGTTCAGATAGTGTAACCAACATTCATGTGAATATGTAACAATGTAAACAAAAAAAGATCAGTTTATCATAACAAACCCATCCAACTCAAGAATAAATAGAAAGAAAACAGACTATCGGGTTAAAGCTTAAAATGCATCCAGGAAAGATCAAATGACACAATGAGTTAAGACAGACATCTGCACAAACTGACTAAAGACAACCATGCGGAAGACATTGATAGCATGGACAAAGCAAAGGAAGACACAGGAACATGAACAGACCTTTCATCTTCAGGAAGAATCAACTTGTGGTGTAGCAAAAATCAACGACCATACATTCCTAGCAGATTCTTTTCTCTCTCTTCCACTCTTTTCCTAGCGGCCTCCCTTGCTTTAAGCGCAGCTGTTTCTTCAGCGGATACAGCCTTTGGCTTCTCAGCTGGCCTCTTCCGCTTTCCAACAGTAAGCGAAGATGGAGCACCTTTCACAGATCTAGTGGGGTTTAGAGATCCTGCACCAACATGCCCAGGTGCAGAACCAGTTTGTAACTTGGCTGTATCTTTCTTTTCAGAAGGTACACTTGCCACTGGCTTTCTTAGTGGCTCTTTTTTCATGGAACTTGATGAACTCTGAGCAGCTGTAAATGCCTCTTCCTGTGTCACCCACCTCCCTGGTTCATAGCCACAGAGAACAAGTAAAGTCAGCAACACACCTTTTCGGGGGTAGTAAAGAATCAGAATCAAAATACAACGTATGTAAGCTATACAAATTCAAAAAGACTATTCACCTATGCTTTACCTAGCACATCAGAGTAGTAGAAACCAGATTTAGGATCATAGTGGATGCCAGTATGCTGATCATGATAGTAACCTGAACTGCTGTCATATTTCCAAACTGTCGAAATATCACAAATGCCCAAGTTAATTAATAGTAAAATGTGAAGCAGAAAGAAAATAAGTCTCAAATTTCAGCAAGTTAAAACTGAAGTAATCAAGCAAAATAAGGTGTTTCCCTCTGAAACTCCTCTCATAAGCCTCTGTTTAGTCAGGCTCTTCATAAGCGTCTTACTACAGCCTACCAAACAGGAAGCTCGTAAGTTAAGATTAAGGAATCTTATTCCATCTTACAAATCTCTTACAAGATGAAGTGCAGCCATTAAGATCCAAGCAAATGAATGACTCATTTCAATCCAAATAGAGATACTGAATGCAATATGCAGCATTCATCTTAGATTTCCTTTAGAACATACGCATAGTTACAAGAATTGAAATTCATCGAACAGAATGCGCAAACGCACACAGTAAGTGTAAGGTCCCGTTTAGTAACCATAAAAGTATGCCACAGCCTAAAAGCTTTGATATTGAGTATTGACATAGCTAATATACCAATTAGATCAGCTACACCAAAAAAAAAAATCGAAGTTACAAAATGATCGGCAAACCTAACAACCAACCCATTACCTATTTTTATTCCATTATCAAAGGAGGAAACAAAAACATTGGACTAGGACCTCCTATTTTCAGCCTCCTGATCCCCACAACCCTCTGATGCGTATCTTAATCGCTTAAGATATTAATATGTATTTGCAGTGGAAATTTATATAAGAACTTGTTTTTGTGTTTAAAAGGAATAAGATAGTAACCAAAGAATATGAATGGTGCCTTGTATTTACCAACTAAAGACCCAACAACAATTGCAAAGCTTGATCCCAAGCTACCGGCTTGTATAAATCTCGCCTCTTAGCTGAACAAGTAAGCAGCTAGGTTTGCCTGGCCTCGGAGGCTCTAAACCACATATTATCACCTTTGTTTTATTGTTGTTCGAACAAATGGGTGAAAACAAAGCTAATATAGTTTGACATGGACCAGATGTTCCGAAAGCTAAGAGACACCAAAGATTTCAGGCAGATACAGAATATATCACATACTACAAGTATTGAACAGTCAAACAAGGCAGTGAGCAATACCTAGTTCAATGCCTTCATAATCACCAGGAACAGCTTGAGGCTCCTTGCCGTCTTGGGAAGCTAAATCCTTTTTATAACTCCGAATCGCTTTCTGTTGAAAACACAAACAGGAAAGAGAACACTTAGCATTGAAAATTACGGTCACATACAGAAAAGATCGACACACAGAATGCAGCAAGTAATTCGGGAATGGGAGAACCATACAGCTTCGATTTGTTCCAAAGAACGAGCCGTTTCCTGGTCTTTCTTATCCTTAGCAGCCTTGTCTTTTCGCATATCAGTGAGGCGCTTGGCCACATTCTCTTTATGACGGGTACCAAGCTCATGATTTCGGATTGTGGCAGGATTGTTCGATATGAATATCTTGCAAAAGTCGCACCAGTGGTTGCCCTGACTCACCCAATACTGCCAACACAATGATTTTTTAGTTACATAATCTTGCCAAAACCCTAACTATTACACAATTCAACTCATAACATCACTAATCCAAAAAGGCGGAATTCGGACGAAATCAAGAACCAGTTGCTTACCTCCGTCATGGCTATTACCAGGGCCCTGGAGCAAAACTTCAATAAGACGCTGCTGAGAATGAAATTTATTGGGATTTTTAATTCATTCAGAATGCAAAATTCTATCTAATTTATTACTAATTGTTTCCCACTATAACAAAGAAAATCCATGTAAAATTGAAATCTCATTTTCAGCAGAAAAAAAGTTTAAACTAGTAAAATAGCAATTATAATGATAAGAAAGCAGAAAAATTGATCAAATTGGGAAGAATAACAGTCTAATATTAGGGGAAAGGGATTTAAAATTTACCTGTGAAGTTGCTAAATTGATTTAGGCGGAAATTGCAGGTTTGATTTGGGCGAAATTTTGCTCAAACTCAGAAAAAGCGGAGAGTAAGCGACCCTTCAGTGTTGCCGGTTTGGCGTCCTAACGGTGCACTTATTTTACGGTTCGAACCTTTGTTGTCTTGGCGCTTTTGTTCATGAGCCTACTTTGTATACGAGATTACTCATTGTGGTTATTACTTATTATTACGCACAGGTTGATATGAACAAGAGTCTAAGATACTAGTATGGCGTTCGTTTCGAGGTTCATTTTGAATACTAGACTAATGAATACCGTAATCGCACATCTAGAGGTGTAACAGGACTAGGATTGAGGAGAAAATAATTAAGATTTATTAAGTTCGTGATTGAATAAGACATGGTATACTTTGGAATTTTTAATTGTAGAGCAAATGAGCACGAAAAGGTAAAAAAAAAAAAAAAAAGAGTAATCATTCTTTGTGGGTCATTGTGTCATGTTAATTGTTGAACACTATTCGGTCAGTAAACTCATGATTTACCAAAGCGAATGCACGTACACCTGATGTTAGGTGTTGTCGTCGCAACCCTAATTGTGTCTCTGAAAAAACTTTTTGCTTTGAATTTTATTTTATTTTCTCGTCCCTAATTACATAAAATATAATAAACTACAATCGTGAATTTCATAAGTTATTATGTCATCGTTGCAACCACAAAAGTCAATCCTAGTTTTGGCCTTAGATTGATATACATATTCATCATTTGACTATATAGATTGTGATTAAATTTTTATTTTGATTTGGTGGAACTATTATGCAATGAAGTATTCGACTTGAATTTTTGTGTTAAGGTGGTCAAGGGTAATCGTGTAAGTCTAGTACATGTTCAACAAATTCTAAAATTGGTTGTATTTCATGTTAACTCAACCAAATGTCTATGGCCCTTAAATAATTAATCCCTAATGCTAACTTTGTGAGTATACTGTGCACTGATCCAAAACTGGACTACACCAAAATTGGCAGTGCGGATCACATGTCCCACTTTCATGTCTTACCTCGTGTACCCTTCCAATCACGTGCCACCATTTCAATATTCTTTCCAAAAAATATACACCCTCCGTTCCCCTTTAAACACCTCATACCCAAAACGCACCCTTATAGAGGAGAGTGTGCACACTAATTGGTTAATCAAAGTTCCAAAAGAATTGCATGGAATTTTTGCTAAGATTCTTATCTAACTCACCAAATAAATTTTCTGAAACTTTGATTAACCTATTTGTGTGTACACAATCAAAACGGGGGTATTTTGGGTATGGGGTGTTTAAAGGGGGACGAAGGGAGTAATATTTAAAAGATAAAATAATGAAATGGTAGCACTTGATTGGAGGGGTACACGGAGTGGTACAGGTGATCCACACTGCAAAACTGGTTTTGAGTGTTGACTGCTATGAACATGAGCCATGATTGCCTTGATTCAATGTAAATTGTGCAAATAATTTCGAACAATATGAGAAAAAATGGATGCAGTTCCTTGTTACGGTTAATCCTTTTGTTATTTCTTAAATTAAGAAGTCTACGCATATGTACACTTTATATATATACTCCATATACAATTACAAGCCATGTACAAGCAAACAAAAAACAGTTAAGCCAAGCCACTAAAAATGTCTATAGACATTAGAAACATGGTGATATACAGGGCCGCACAAGAGTTGGCGAAATATGCAGTAGCGTATTCAGAACTTTTTTTTCTTGGGGGGTCGGATTATAAATGCGCATAGGCGGAAATAATATACATAAATACGTAAATATCATATGTAACAACGATGTCCATAGAAATTTCATTGATTTACATTACAAAACAAATAAGTTTAAGCGACGAGTTTTCATATTTTGAAATCGGTGCAAAATATTTTCTAATTTAATACTACTCAATACATCTCTTTCTTTGTTTAAAAAAAAAAAATACAACTCATTTTATATAAGCAGCCATACAATCATTCGAGAACTCACCACTGATTTTATTTCGTAATTTATTCTTTATATAAGTCATGGTCGGGATATGGGAAGAAGCAACGCAAGTTTCAATAGCAAATAAACCTTTGTATACGTCCAATGCTTCTTTGTCTCGACCATCTTGATAGAGAGGTCATCAAAATCAACATTTAAGCATAAACCTAAAACCCTATCAACACAATTTAGATTGGAACCAAGCCCCCGATCTAATTGAATTACAACACAAATGAAATTCATAGCATGAATGATAGCAATCAAATTGAATTCAAATATTAATCAAATTGATTGAATTAATTGAATCCAATTGAAAATTGAAATACACAAATCAATTTGGGGAAAATTGAAAATTAGAGAGAACTTACTTGAAAGAATGAGAGTGAACAAATCTACTAGGGTTGTTGCCGCCACGTCGAAAGTCGAGAGCCGCCCGACGCCATCCGTCGTCGAAAGAAAGAAAGTGAGTGATTTAATTTATTGTTTTTTTGTTCTTTTGAATTTGTCTGCGGCTCGGGCCCTCCGCACGTAACTAGGAGAGAGGGGGAGTGATTATTATGTTTTACTTATTTATTTATTTATTTATTAAACTCTTAATGTTTTATTATTAATTTTTGTTTTATGTGTCGGTGGGTCGCGGTCTGCACTTAGCAGGTCATGTGACTCATAATTTCAGTGGTCCACTTTACCCTTTATTTATTTAAAGTTTTGTGTTAGATTGGAGGTAAATACTCAAAGTTTAGAGGGTCAAATGACCTTTTTTTTTAATTTTAGTTCCAAAGCAAAACAAAGTTTTTTTTTTTTTTTTTTTTTGGAATGGGGAGTCGGACGACCCCCATTGTTGGACGTGTGTACGCCCTTGGAAATATGACAAATGTATCCCTTTACATTGACAACGCCAAAAACAATGGAATTTAAGACTCAAAGCCGCATCAAATTGTGGTGTAATCCAAGTTTATAGAGGCATTAGCAGTTCACAAACTCACGATCCGAACCGGAACGGAACTTGCAGACTCTTTAACTGAACTCCTGCTTATGAGTCCGGACTTTCTCAGCACCATATTCCTTTTGTCCCTTTTCTGTTTTGGTCGGCGTCAAATTCTATGTGGGTCCAATTTGAATAAGAGTAAGAACAATCAACTCAGCAGCGAGCGCCACTCTGCACCCCCCAATCCTCCTCCTCCTCCACCGCGCCAACCACCCCCTCCGCCGCGTCTATCAAGGTACCCTTTTTCTCTCTCCTCTAACTTTTAGCTCTCATTTCCAACGTAACAAACTTTATCAATCATTTCATTGCTATAATTAGAAATACAAAATTCATTACTCAATCAAACCATTGACGAAAATGGCATCTTTGATTAATAAATCTGTCATTGTTGACGTTTTAATAATACTTGTATCATGCCTCAGCTTGATTTAATTGGAATATTGCCAGATGGAATTCATAAATGTTGCGTCAAAGTTACATTTTTTATGCTGAAGAAAATTAGTTGTGCGTGAAGAAGAAGATAATGATGTTGTTAGCACAAAAATGGGGTTGCACCAAAGGTTTAGTTGTTAAAGCTATTGGTGCTGTACTAGTGTTGATCTTGGTGCTTCATACCACTTTGTTCCCGTCGCCCGCACTCGGTTATTTCAGGGTGGGGGTAACCCCTGTCCAAAAACAAGCTCCCCAGCACTTAGGTACTCGATACCCGGCTGATTTGCACAATGCCGTAGTTTATCGTGGGGCTCCTTGGAACCCTCACATTGGCAGCTGGCTATCTGCTTGTGATTCCCATGTGGCTGCCATAAATGTGACAGAGGTATTAGGATAGATTAGATTTCATTATGAGGGATTTCGTTTCCTTCTGTAGTATTTTTTCGTCACAGCGACAATGCCAATTTACTTTATTTGGCGATTGCAGACTATCAGCGGAAAGGTCTGTAGGAATGACTGCAGCGGTCAGGGGGTTTGTAATCACGAACTTGGACAATGTCGATGCTTTCATGGATACACTGGTCAGTGTTATTTGGAAGTGGGTATACTTGTCTCTTGGATGTTAATATTGTTAGCGACTCTGAAATTTGTATTCTTTCTTTTTTCATGGCGTAGGGGAACCATGTTCAGATACACAATATCTAGCTTGCAATTACCCATCGTCTCCTGAGTTGCCCTTTGGCCGATGGGTTGTCTCTATTTGCCCGGCCGTCTGTGATACCACTAGAGCGATGTGCTTCTGTGGAGAAGACACAAAATATCCATACCGTCCTGTGGCTGAGGCATGTGGATTTACGATCAAGTAGGCGATAACTTTAAACAACCTCTTTTTGGTCAATCCATCTACTTTATTGCATTACCTAATTCATGTTGCAATTGTCTTGGCCTTGTTTTAGTTCAAGTTCCACACCTCCTGTGACTGATTGGGGAAAACCTGATATGGATGTGTTTACAACAAACACTAGTTTGGAAGGCTGGTGTAACGTGGATCCACAGCAAGCATATAGTGGCAATGTAAAATTTAAACAGGAATGTCACTGCAAATATGATGGTCGCATTGGGCAGTTTTGCGAGATACCTGTTACACCCACCTGCATTAATCAGTGTTCAGGACATGGGTTTTGCCGTGGTGGATTCTGTCAGGTATATGCGATCTCAATCTTGATTTTAGCATTTTTGGATTTCACTTCTCTAGTCAAATTGGTGCAATGAGAATTCTCTTCACAAGTCAGTTATAAAGAGGGACTGTCCAAGTGTCCAACCCCACTTACCCCGTCTTATGGCGGGAGCCTTTGTGGCATTTGGTAATGATGATGATGATGTTGTTAGAAAAGCTAAATTTCCCAAATACTATGAATTCAGGATAGAATGACTGAAGAGCTACTTACAAATGATAGAATTCAAGATCTGAGAAATACAGGACAGATTGACTCAAAAGCTACTTAAAGAACATAATGATTAGTTCACAACATAAAGAAACACATTTCATCTTTGAAATCTGAAGAGGGTAGTCAAGTGTGTTCATACTCTAGTGATCCTAGGGTTGCCATTTGCCCCTTTGAGCCATTAAGATACTCTTCAGCATGAAAACTGCTCTTTTTAAAGCCTTAAGTTCCTCATTTGCACCTCTTCCTCCATCAGTTTTGACCTTTATAGAGCTTTGGAGAAGGCTGAGTTGGTCGCAGTTTTGACAACAATTGTAATGCATCAAATAGTTAACAGAAGCAAAATGAATCAGTTTCTCCCACTTTCATATGAGCAAACAACCATCATCTGTGAGTGAGAACTGAGAACTCAACATTGACATTTGATGAGTTGAATGAATATTCATTGGCACTGTTTATTCATCAGCGGATAAATGAACACTAACTGACCATTGAATGAAAACACATGGAGGTTGAGTAGAACATTCAAGGTAACAGAAGGTAGATTATTGCCTAGCATCTATATGACCATAGGTAAGACTTAATCTCCATTTCAGTGGAGCCAAAGACCCACCTTTTTCTTGTCTTTGGAATGTGATGCAATAAAGCAAAATGGCTCATAAAACTAACGATGCTTCTTATATTGTGAAGTAGCTATAAGTCAGCTCTAGCGGCAATTTTCATTTGGGTTATTTGGAAACAGCTTTGCTATGTCTCTAACATAGGGGTAAGGCTGCGTACATCCATCTTTCTTACCTGGCCATAGGTGGGAGGCTACGAGTCACAGGAACAGTGTTATAGTTGTTGGGTACAACTCATAAATGTAGCTTATCATATTAGCTGAATGCACACTCAAATTATTTGAATGAATATTTTTAGAAACAAACACCCCCAATATTAACAGTCATTCCTGGATAATAACTCACAACCACAAAATACGAATTCAGGTGCTGCTGTGCTGTAATAGATAATCGCCCTCTTGCTTTTATACTATGTAAGTCATCCAAATTATTTCCCTGTATGCACACGATTTCTGTGTATAACCGTACTACAACCAATTTGGCTGTTTGCTTATTTTTTTTTGTTCTTTGATGGCTCCTCAAATGGTTTAACTTGCCACATAGTATCATTGTCGTTGATTCGTTGAATATGTTAGAGAGGTTTTGGTTTTTAAAAGGATATTTCTATCTTCCTTGACTGCCCATTGACCCCTTCGTCAATTCTATCTAGAAACATTCTTTACTGAAATCAATGTCTTGATTTTTGATTTGCAACTCTTAAAATATAGTTTGTTGCCAGTGTAATGGGGGCTGGTATGGAACAGATTGCAGTGTCCCGTCAGTGTTCTCGCCCGTAAGAGATTGGCCTCAATGGCTACGCCCAGCTCACATTGATATGCCTGGTTATGCACATGCCGCGGAAAGCATAGACACTCTCAATGCTGAAGTTACAAAGAAAAGGCCGCTTATATATATTTATGATTTGCCCCCACAATACAATAGCCTTCTCCTTGAGGTGAGTCATGAACTGATCTTTGTTCTTTCTGAACAATGGATGTGCAAATCTGGTTAAGCTTCTTGTTATGGTGTAGGGGCGGCATTTCAAGTTTGAGTGCGTGAACAGACTGTATGATGACAGGAATGCTACTGTGTGGACAGAGCAGCTCTATGGTGCTCAGGTATGATGTGAATGGAGGATCCAAATTACAATGTCTGGATGAATTGTGCTTACACATTGCTACTTGTTTTCAGATGGCATTATATGAAAGCATATTAGCCAGTCCATATAGAACATTGAATGGTGATGAAGCAGACTTTTTCTTCGTTCCTGCCCTGGATTCTTGTATTATTACTCGTGCTGATGACGCACCCCACCTCAATATGCAAGTAAGTGCAGCTCAGCAACTATGACTTTTACTTTGTTTCTGTTAACATAGTTATGACTGTGTTGTCAGAAGGCGGGTTATCTCCCTAGTTTATTGGCCAAAATTCTTCGGCATTAATGGGTGATCAAAGCTTTCCAAATAAATTGTTGTGAGTAATTACATTTCAAGCGGAGCCAAAGACTCGCCATTCTTTGGTTTTGGAATAAAGCAAAATGACTCAAAATATTCTGCGCTTCTTGTATTGTGAAGTAGCAGTCGGTCGTGCGCACTCAAATTTTCGTTATTGGGTCATCCGTAAGTAACCTCTGTAGGTTTTCAACACAGGGTTAAGGCCTGAATAGTGCATACATCCGAACCCCCTTTACCGTGCTAGAGGCAAGAGCCTTTGAGGCATTGGGGTAATGTTGTTGTAGCTGAAGCTAGAGAGTGGAGACTTAGGGGTTGGGGGAATTTGTGTAGTTTTACCCATAGAAAACATGAAAACAGAGGGGAATGTCTCAGCAAATAGAAGAAGAAAGATAGTCTTACACACTCAAATCTTGTGTTCACACTGCCCACACTAGCCAGAGAGATACATCCTTAAAAAAGATATTAAGAGTTATTCTCATGTAAGTGCTTCCTTCGCTTGATTCTTGCCTTTCCGAGCTGCCTTTTTCTTTTAGAAATGTAAGGCTCCCGTGAAGGTTCTAGCTCTGGTTTGGAGTTTTTGCGATGGTGCTTAGTAAGATCGATACTAGGGATATGTTGCATTAGAGAATGCCTATTGGGTTTCTTTCTCCTAATGCATATAAGAATTGCCAACACAACAGTGAGACGCCATTTGTAATGTGACGCTGCTTGATTTTTATTGATTCAATGGCAGTGGGTAGAATTTGGGATAAAATGAAGCTTAATCTTTATCCCACCGTATTAGAACTTGCATAATCTATGTCCCGTCCATATTCATAATTTTTTCGTCTATCCATATCCATATCCATATCCGTAACCATATGCACCAGGGGACGTGGGTTAATAAGATATTAATTAGATATTTTAATCCTTAAAAGTGAACGATGTATATTCGAATTGTCTTCCACGTTCAAATGGCAAAAGCTTAAATAAGACTTAAAATACAATCATGTATTGTATGGAAAGACATTTTTTTTTTTTTTTTCAAATGACAACACTACAATCTATAGTTAGATATAAACAATAACAAATATCAAAAGTTCAAAGCATGAACCGTTTTTTTTCCTCACATATTTCCTTAGTATTTTGAAACACGTGTATTTTTTTTTTTTTTTTTTTAATAAGGGTAGGATGTTCAACGAGTGATAAAGATGCGATTTTCGATAATCCATATCCCACCCGGACTGCACCCTTATCCATATCCTGCCCTAAAATAGTATGAAAATTAATCGGTTAGAACATTAATCGATGCACCTAAGTTTAACATGGCACCATCAAATCTAGACTCACCTAGAGTAATGGGGATAGTAAACATACCCGGATCACCATACTTAATAGTCATCTTGCGTTGGAAAACAGCGGAAACTTGCTCACTTACTTGAACTCGTTCCTTACCCTTCAACTTATAGCTCTTTTGGACTTTGGTCAAGTCCTTGTAAAGGGAAACAATTGGCAAAGCTTAAGCAATGAAATCTTCACCATACAACGGCTGAATGTCTCATACATCTCCTTGTTACTCTCATACTTGCGTGTATCCTTCAATGCATCGGGAAATGGAGCAACTGACTTGTATGTAGGAAGATCAGGTGCTACATATGCTTTATCAGCACATATCTCCCCCCAGGAAGAATTAGGGGTGAGCTCCGTCTCAATCAGGACAACGAAAGTGGAAACGACCCAGGAGACGACTTGTCTCACTCACGACGACTCGTCTGACGGTCTCCAGACGACTCGTTTGTAAGGGGACGAGTCGTCTTAAGGTCTCTGTTTTCTCCCTCGTCTTTTTCTTTAGTAATTACCACTTTTTCCTTTTCATCCAATATCTTATCACTCCTTAGTGTCACGGCACTCACATTCTTCTTTGGCACTTGCGTGTTTGAGGGTTATCAAGATGAATCCTTGGCTTCCAACCTTGCAATTGCGGTAGATAATTGCCCAAATTGATTCTCTAAATTTTGGATACTCGATAGGGTTTGCCGTTGATACTGTTGCATACCACTTTGCATGTTGGTCATATTAGTAGCCATTGCGCGAATCATCTCCTCCGTAGACATAGGCTTCTGAGGTGGGTCTTGCCCCGGCCCTTGTGGTCGCTGGAATGTTCGCCCACCTCGAGCATCAAACTTTGACCTTCCTTGAAAGTTGTTGGTGGGAGTTGTCCACTTGAATTTAGGGTTATCCCTCCATCCTTCATTATAAGTGTCGGAGAAAGGATCATATTTCCTTTAAAACCCACCTTGATAGCCAACCGCATTCACTTCCTCGACCTTCTCCTCTTCAATAATGGAGGGGCAAGCATCAGTCGGATGCCCCTCGGCATAGCATAATCCATAAGTCTTCACCGGTGGTGGGGCACCTCCACGCGTGAAAGCTTTCATCATGGATGCCAGCTCATCCACCTTCTTTTCCACGGATATTTCGGTACCAACATCATTCACTCCCCTTGTAGAGCGCCGATCACTAACACGAGCTTGGTCTTGATCCGACAATTCGTTAAGCAAACTCAACGCCTCAGAAGGGGTCAATTTATCAATACCCCTTTGACTTGCAGCTACCACATGACGTAAATCATCCTTAAGACCATTGAAGAAATAGAGTATGAGATCCTCATCTTTAAATCCATTATATGGGCAACTCGAGCATAACTGTTCGAATCTCTCCTAATACGTGGAAAACTGCTCATCTTTTTCTTGCATAACGTTGCTAATGCTCTTCAAGGAGGAAGATTTGGTAGCCGAAAAGTATTTCTGAATGAACACCTTCTTCATATCATCCCATGAAGTAATAGTGTTCACAGGAAGAGTATATAGCCAATCCTTTGCTCTTTCATTCAGTGTGAAGGGAAAGGCCTTCAACAAATAGTCATCAATCTTGACTGAAGCGGGCTTCATGTTGTTACAATAAAAGAACACATCCGACACATGTCGATTAGGATCCTCAAATTGACCCCCATGAAAGTGTTGGAGTTGGTGAAGAAGTGCCCCCTTGATCTCTACCGATTTACCCACCTCTTCCTTTGAGTATTAAATGCAAGATGGTTGCCTGGCGAGATTTGGGGCTGTGGGTGTCTTAATGCTCATCTCTGCAACTTTGTAAGAATCCGAGTTAGAGTCTGAATGAGCGAATGGTAATTCTCTCAATGTCTTCCTCGCAGCTCGCAAAGTTCTTTCTATCTCTGGATCAAAAGGAACGAGAGGCTTATTAGTAGCACGGGTGTGGACCATAAAGGGTCCACCACAAACACACAAAGACAAAAATAACCGTTCCCTGGCAACGACGCCATAATGTGACAGGCTAAAATCGTATGCCTAACAAATATAAATTACCACACAAACCTATAAACGTAGTAAATGGGTAAGTGGGATCGTATCCACAGAGAACAGTAGCTATCGATGTATGTCAAGTAACCAAATGGGGGTTTTGTGATTATAGATGATCAAGTAAACAAAAGCAATTAGAGTAATTTGTAAACAAATGGAGGAAAAGATCTCGAACAATTTATACCCACTATCGTTCACCTAATTGGTCTTAGTTATCAACTAATCCTAATTCGTTGAGTACTTAGTTGTAGAAATACAATTTCCTATCGTTTCTTAATTTTAGCTAAGAGGAGAGATCAATCCTACCTAATAGCCCTAATCGGTGGATAACAAAGATGCGCGCCTAAATTCAATCCAGCGAAAGCATAAAGCAGTTAAAACGATATCAACTAAGATTAACAAGATCTAGACACACACGGTTTTGATCTTCAATTAATATGTTGATTCTCCCCTAAATCTAATCACGATGATCAGCATGCAATTAGACCTAGTTTCTACTAATCGATTCAACAATCAAACAATTAATCCTTTAATTGAGAATCTAGAAATACGGATCCATCTAAGGTTAATTAGTGGCCACCTAATTAACAACAAATCAATCAATAATAACAAAAAGAGCGAGAGAATAAACAATACTCAAACGAAATTAAGAATTGGAAATCAAACACACAATTGTCGTTGAATAATAGCTTCGATTAATAAATCCGAGAATAAAAGGTCTTTAGCCTTGCATAATTCTTCAAAATATCACTCTACGTCTTGAGAAAACTGAATGAAAAACAATAGACGAAAAACTAGGTTTAAATACTAAAAAATTACAAAACGGATTATGGAAATCCGAAAATACGCCGACACAGCAGCGGATGATTCGTGTGGGGGCTCGGGACGACTCATCTGGCTTGAGACGAGTCATCTTAGTTCTTTTCTGGCTGGTTGCGTCCTTTAGACGACTCGTCTGAGATGCTGGACAAGTCGTCTTAAGGCCTTCTGATCTCATGATCCGAAGTCTTCCTCCAATACTCCAAATCGCTTGCTTTTCACCTTCTTGGACCTTCAGCACTCTCGGGATCTCCATAGCTCATGTCATTTCTTCCCGAGCTTGCATTAATCATCAGAAACTTGCATATTCTTCAAATAAGCTCACAAACAAAATAAATAGATAATGCCATAAAATGATCCGAAAAAGCTATGAAAAACTAATAAAACGCCACAAACCCACTCTAAAGTGAGTGGGTTGTATCATTGGGTTTGTTCGCCTGAAAACGTGGACCGCCAACAAACTATTTTTAGGCAGAAATAATGAGAAGAAAGATCTGTGGCATTGTGCCTTTATTGCTACATTAGTTGGAGAGGAATTGTTGCATCTTCTTCGGACTATCCCACAGCTTAAGCGTCATTTACTTGGCTTCTTCCTGGGACTGCGGGGATTTTTGGGAAATCCCTGGCATAGTTTTGCCTGGACAAATTTGTAATTTGGTCTTTTGGTGGATGCCTGGTCCCTGTTTTTTCTTTGTTCATCGATATATACTTTTTTCTATAAAAAACATTAAATAAAAGAATACAGTTTTTCAAACCTACATACTGAATACTGAGTAATGTGTCTTCTTTACTTGTCAAAAAAAAAAAAAAAAAAATACCGAGTAAGGTGTCGTACTGTTGAAGTACGCCCATCGAGCTCCATATGTGAGTGTCCCACATTGATAAAAAAAAAAAGAAAATTGTTTACCATTATTAAACCAAGGAGTTACTCCCCTATTCCCAATTGGGTTTAGGATGGAACCTTCTCGGGCTTATGAAGTGGTCTCTCTCTCCTTGTTGCTCCTGTGGCCCAGGCCTATTTGTAATTTCAAACGTAATTAGTAACTTTGAGTTATAATGCTGATCATGATGGGTTGTATTCTTGATTATGATAGTAAGCATAACAAAGTATAGAATATAGGTCATAACCTATATCAGTAGCGGAGCGCTGGCCATTTACCTGTGTTCCTTAAAAAACTTCCCAAAATTGCTGTCTTTTTATTTCCTGGCCAGAACTCAATGTACATTCTGTGTGATTTGAGCTGCTTTAACTCCTCAAGTATTCATGGACTTCCCTTTTAAGTAGTCATGATTGTTTTCGCCTATATTTGAGGTACGTCCAAAAAATATCAGTCAGGTTTTCTTGGCTTGAGTTTTACTGCACATAACTCAATAATTTGCCATGACAGTATCAAATACTGAGACTTGCCAAATCTGTATCTTCAGTCATCTATTATGCATCACAATAACAACTTTTGTTGCTTATGGACCATTCAGAATAGGTTTGGATTTTGGTTTTCCTTTTTTTTTTTTTTGGGTTAATTCTTAACGTTAGTGGTTTTGAGAAAACTGCCCAGTTAAGTAAAATATTGTTGTAACAAGTTGTCAGTCACCATCCTGCTCTTTCTTCCACTCTCCTACTCTCCTCACTACCACCAAAATTGCGCATATCCGACTGACGACCTGACGTCACCATCTCATGTCCCTTGTTTTCCTGCCCGACCTCTATGACTTCAAGGCAGTTCCTCCAGCCCCCTTCTTGTCTTTCCCTCCCTTGTGTGACCATCACCACTGCCACCTTTGACCTTCCCATGTTGTCTCCCTACTTCGCTTGCCTACCTTCGCTGATCGTTCTCTCTCCCCTCTTCGTTTTCGATAAATTCCTAACTTAGGTAGTTAGACCACTATCTCCGCAACTTTTAGGCTAAATGAGTGAGATGGATATCACCCAACAGCTAGTGGTTGCTTTGGCCACCATTACAGTGGCTATCTTAGACCTGGTGACCCGTGATTGAGCGGATAGCTGTGGGGTCATGGTTGGCCTATTTCTTGATGCTGTGCGTGGTGGTTGAGAAAGAGAAAAGAAAGGAAGCCTTGATAAGATACTTATGGTTATGTCTATATGCCATACACCTTAGATTGGGACTGCTTTATCAGCACTGCTAACGGGAATTGATACTCGTGGTTGTATTTGTGGATTAGACTTCACTACATGGGTTTATCTTAAGGCCACCATGTTTGTCCTTACACTTTGATCAAATGCAAATTTTCAGGATCACAAGGGCTTGAGGAGTTCCTTGACTCTGGAATTCTCTAAGAGGGCATATATTCACATTGCGCAAGAATATCCTTACTGGAATCGCTCATCTGGAAGGGATCATATTTGGGTATGGGGCACACGATAATCTCTAGTTTTCCCAACTTATAGTGAACATTCCTTGAATTTTAAAATCTTAATTCTAGTTTTTAATAGTAGAGATGATCGATAATAATCTTATGTTCCTGAAGGCAGTTTTTCTCCTGGGATGAAGGTGCTTGCTATGCCCCAAAGGAGATTTGGAGTAGCATTATGTTGGTTCACTGGGGTAACACGAATTCGAAGCATAACCATTCAACTACTGCCTACTGGGCGGACAACTGGGATGGAATTGCCCCTGAAAGAAGAGGCAACCACCCTTGCTTTGATCCTAGCAAAGATCTTGTTCTTCCTGCATGGAAACGGCCTGATGGGAACTCCTTTAGGGCTAAACTTTGGACAAGGTGGACATATTTTTTGAGAATTTTTGTCATCACAGATCAGCACCTTTTAGAGTGAGTGTTCTGATCTTCTGATTGCTTCTGCTACAGGCCACGCAATCAGAGGAAGACACTGTTTTACTTCAATGGAAATCTAGGGCCAGCTTATGAAAATGGCAGACCAGAGGCCACGTAAGTGTTACTGGACTCTCTCTGGAGTGGATCGAGGGTTATAAAATTGTTATATCTGGCCATTGTTTAACTTGCATATTTTTCTGGTATTTCCCATTTGTTGACTGAAAAGCCAAATGACTTGTTCAGATATAGCATGGGTATTAGACAAGCATTAGCAGAAGAATTTGGTTCTACTCCAAATAAATATGGGAAGCTGGGTAGGCAGCATCAATCTGATGTGATTGTCACTTCGCTGCGCTCTAAAAGTTATTATGATGAGCTGGCAAGTTCAATTTTCTGTGGAGCTTTTCCAGGAGATGGTTGGAGTGGTAGAATGGAAGACAGTATTCTCCAAGGATGCATCCCTGTGATTGTTCAGGTGATTTTGACTTCTTGGTCAACTTTTTTATGCATGACTGGCTAACCTTTTTGAAGTGGCAACCCTCATGTGAAAACAAGATAATTGTTTGTACTGTAATCAGACACCAAGAATTGTCTGGCATCAATATTGAAAGCCATTATACAGACCACTCTGCTAGAATGCTAGTTAAATGATACGCAATGACACGGGGGATTTGTTTCGTGACAAAATAATCTCTCTCTCTCAAAATGTGAAATTTGTTATGGATAATCTTCTTTGGCTTGCCAAGTGTGATGATTTAAGACAAATATCCACTAACTCTTGATTCCTCTGTTGCCAGGATGACATCTTCCTCCCATATGAGAATGTGCTCAACTATGATAGCTTTGCTGTTCGGGTTGGTGAGAATCAAATTTCAAACTTGATTAAGATTCTCAGGGTAATGTCCCATAACTACTCAGTATACGTTCTTTTCTTGGTGGTTTGTTTTCTCTTCTTTTAATTGATTTTTCTTTAAACATCATAAGGTTTTAAATCTGAATCGTGCTCTCACAACTTTTTATTGCTCACATATGACGGTATCATGTGACTATTCATGTCAGCCAAACCCAGTCATTCTGGGACTAAGGCTTTGTTGTTGTCGTTGGTGGTGGCGGCGGTGGCCTGTTTTCACATTTGCTTGGCGTTTTACAACCTACATTCTCATTTGTGCGGTAGTAAGTTGTAGCTGAGCCTGACTAGTTGCTCTGTTTTATTTATCCTAGGAATTTAATGAGACAGAAATCCAGTTCAAGCTGGCTAATGTTCAAAAAGTCATGCAACGGTTCCTGTATCGTGATTCTATCTTACTTGAGGCTGAGAGACAGAAAACTGCTTTTGGTCATGTGGATGATTGGGCTGTAGAGGTGTTGCGCATGAGTGAAGATGATGTGTTTACCACACTCGTACAGGTATATGCTTATTACTATGTGAAATTAGCCGAATCAAATCATCATTTCATCAATATGTTGTCTAATACATAGTATATTACTGTCTCATTAAGTTCTTGTATTCATGCACAATTGCATCCCGGCCAACATTTTGCTTTTGTCTAGTACAAAGTGAGCTGAGATCTCGAGGTGTTGTTTTATTGGGGGGTCTGAGAATAACAGGAGAGAGAGAGAGAGAGAGAGAGAGAGAGAGAGAGTGTTGTTTTATTGGGGGGTCTGAGAATAACAGCGAGAGAGAGAGAGAGAGAGAGAGAGAGAGAGAGAGAGAGGTGGTTGCTGAATAGTTCTTAGCTTCTTATATAGAGTAGAAGAGGGAAGTCTAAGTTGACGGTTGTCATTAAGTAGAGGCTTGTCTAACTGTATTTGTTTCTAAGACTAAACAATGATTGTATGAGGTACTTAGCATGTTAATCTGGATGTTTAATTATGCTTAAAAGCTGCCTTTATTTGTATCTTCTGGTTAGGTCTTGCATTACAAGTTACATAATGAGCCTTGGCGAAAACAAGTATCTCATGTCAACAGGGAGTCTGGCCTACCACAAGAATGCTTGATGAAAGCTAGCTGAGGAACCTTGAGACTACATCTGATGCTGAAAGCGCGACTGCCTATGATGCTAAATACAAACATCTTCATGCGCTTTAGGGTCTGTTTATTCAAATTTTACACGAAATGATGCAGCCAAGATCCCACCAGAGCACACAGAACCGAAGAAAATCGGGGGAATGGGCAGCAGTGTGATACTGAGTTCAGCATCGAGTAGTGTACAGGTAGTCAAGAGGCTTGTTCATTGTAAAGCATTGATCTTTTTTGCTGTAGTCATTGGAAGTTAGAATGGTCGTCTATACTAGAGGTTGAGTTTACACGCCAGAGAACAGGTATATACGAAATTACTATACTGAACTTGGAAGGTGTAGAAAGCCATCCCTAGAAACTAGATAAGAGGTTGAACCCTAAGATAAATAAAGAGGTGTTCATTACGGATTGATCTATTTATTGTTAAGATGATACAGTGCTTCTATTTTGCATTTGCCTCGCAGACCACAGATGTTACTTCAGGGTTCTTAAAAGTAGTTTGTGAGAAAATGTTTCTACCAAGCTAAATGCTTTAGTCGAATCAACAGATATATCAAAGCAAAACCTAACACGGACATGCTCATCCGCTTACCACATGAAATCATTTTGCAATACAGTGGTGATTGGTCAAAGAAAATAACCATTTTGCACATAAACCATTCAAAGTATTCCCGTGTGTTACACGCCGCTTTAGAAGTGTAGATCTACAAGCTCTACCTCATACAAGATGATTTCGTAGTCGTAACAAAACTTAATATCCAGATAACATGTCGAAGTCTCGATTATATACAATATACACCATAATTTACTGTGAGCATTGGTTCCAGTTCGCATACTAGCCCTTCATGACCAACTACCACCTTTGATTTTCTGCAAGAGTTACACAAATTCTGTAGTCCAGCACGGCTGTTGCAGGAGAAAACATCAAATAACAATTGTGTATTGACCTCTCTTGCGTCTCGTGAAAGTTGAAAGCTGCAGAGGTGAGGGTGACATCAGACTGAGGCTGGAGAAACGGAGAAGACACCATGAAACAAGTTAAAAACAATCTCTTGAAGGAAATCTTAAACATTCAGTATGTAAGTATCATTTAAGATATAGAAAGCAATTTCTTATGTTTGATTTGACATCAAAAGAACAAAATCTCAACTATGACATTGTAAAAGGGGATATAAGCGAACAGTCTAACAGCGAGTGGATGCACATGCTGAGCAGAAGAACAGGGCCCAAGTGCCAAAACGTTACTGTATACAGTGCTCAATGGATTAGACTACTAGCAAGCGTGGTACTCAGCCTGGTGTAACGCTGATGATAGTCCACCGCACAATTTCAATTTACACGGTAATCAGTTCTTATATTTTGTGAAGAGATATTTACATTTCAATATCTTCAATCCTATTCCAATTAAATCTTTTTTTCACTTGTGTAGTTTTGTTTGGTTTTACTTTGATATATCTGTTGATTCGACAAGCTTCTTTTCAATTTTTTCTTGACATTTCTGTTTGGTTTTCCCGTCAAAATGCTCTAGATTTTAGGACAAAAAAAGTTGAAAGCAGCATATGACATTTCAGACAACTTACTCTCGACAATTGGTTTTTTAACATACAATCATACAAGAGAGTCATATGGTGAAGTTTTCAAACAGTAAAATGTTTTAGAGACTGTTCAATTTAGGGAGTATGTCAAGTTTGAGCTTGTCTCCAATACGGAGTATATGGGAAAAAAGCATATAAAAATTAATGGTGTCCTTGACTTTTTAAAAAACCATTTGATACAGCCCTACTTCAAGAGGACACGTCACAAAGGAATTTCGCACCTACACAAGTTCTATCAAGCCACCTACAATTCATGTTATCATTTTTCTTTTGTACATAGAAGTAGCTAATGCTTTAAGGGTGGGGGCATGAGGATTCGAACCCCGGTTGATTTCCTAACCACTAGGCCAACCTTGATCCTCTTCATGTTACCATATTAGTATATGCTACCTTAGTAATATAAAACGATAAATCCAATGACCATCCTTGCTCAGGTACCGCCTTTCTCTTTGCTAGTTCCGTTTTTTCAAGTTGAGGGAATTTGGGTCAGGGAGAAATGGGTTGGAAATTGGGATCGGCATCGTGGTTAAATAGAGGGAAAGCGAGATTGTATAGCCGATCTAGAAGTAAAAATTTTACACGGTGTTGTTTCAAGGTTTGTTGCTTTAAAGCATCAAGTATCTGACTATAATCATAGTTGTGCAAGAAAGGCACAAGATGCTTTAAGAAACCATAAAGGGGAATGCATACAAATATAATGAAATCCATAGCAGTGTACCTGTACAAAATCTGAAGTTATCGCTCCTCACGACGAACTGTGTTTGGATTAGACATCATGTCCATCATCATCTTCTCTGGTGAATCTTCCCAGCTAGCAAATGTTTTCATGTCAATCTGAAACCAAGCATATCTCCGTCAGTATTCTTTCTGTACGAACAACAAGTGATATGTTTAGCAAAAGGATTACAAACCTTTCGCCTTTGTTCAGTGAAGAGTTCCTCTCTCTTTTTGTATGAGTCCTGAACTCTTTTAGCCGTCTTACCACCCAATCCCCATGCCTCCACATCCAAGACAGATGCCTCGATTGCGAGATAACCCTAAAAAGATAATGAGAGTAAATTATTACTCTGAACATACCACATTAATAATAGATGTCATTCAAGGTTATAATATGAGATTAATTATGATATTAGAGATACCAACAAGCTGGCTACCTGATTGGGGAAAAGAGGGCCATGTTGATAAGTTTTATCATAAGCATGATGTCGTATAGTAACCTTTGCAAAGTCCTCTTCAATAAATATCCTTTCGTTCCCAGTAGATCCTCCGAAAGCAATTCCCACTTGTTTTGGGTGAGGATCATACGCTCTCACAGCAGGATGCAAGTGACTATACACGTAGCTTTGTTCACTTCCTGTTGACAGAAAGTAATTCACATTTAGCAAGAGCATCCAAAACTAACATCTAAAACAGGGTACAAGGCATGCAGATTGACAAACCTGATGATGAGAAAGCATTGAAAATTGGGCCTATAGAGTATAGACAACCACCACTTCCGTAGAATACATCTCTGTTTTCAAAACCCTGTTGTGTTAGTGCCCCTATGATCCATTTCCTGCTGCTTTCACTAGTTTCACCCGAAGTGGCTGAGACCAAAACCAAAACTGGTCCATGATAACCTTCAATGTTGGACCAAAATCTGTTTAAGCCTTTCCCATGAACACATGACCTGAAATGCAGTATTGGCCTCAAACACTTCCAACTAATTTAACATTCACAAGATAAAATACAGACTATATTGAGTATATACAGAGCGAAAGCCTTTTCATTCTTATATGACAAAAAAAGAGATGTTGGATGAAAGACATGGGATGTGAGACATGTGACCTTTGTCCAGCAGCAGATATATCAAACTAAATACACATACTTTTGTACTCGAGATCACAGATGATGTAAAGCAAACATAGATCACAATGTCCTTTGAAGATAAAAAATGAGGATAGAGTGCATGTCAATCACGCATCACTAAGAAATTGACCCACATGACCTCCATACAGTGGCGGCTACAATAAAAGATTTATCTCCTTTTGGCTGCTTTGTTCTATTCAGAATATTTAAAATTCCCAATTTCCCACAAAAGTACCGAATGGCAGTCAAACATGTCGAACTCTACATTTTTGAGAGAAAGTTCATTTCCAGGTGATAGGAGTTGGTTGCTGCAAGATTTCAGAGAATTCTGAGGAGCAAAACTAGGCTCTTAAACTCATAGGTTGTCGTCAATCATCACAGAGTCAATAATAAGCTTTTTATTACTCAAAAGGCCCAAGCAACAGTTCATGTTCAGAACATCATGCCAAGGACCAGACTCAGTTTCACATCGTCATTCGCGCTCATGCACTTCCATATGTATGTAGGCTTCCGGGTTACTGGAGGTTGGGAATGTGAAGCTTTGATGGTGGTGGAGTGGGTTTGGAGCTTCCAAATTACATGTCCCGGATGAAAGAGGGGAAGGGTAGGGTAACAGTGTCTATGTAGCAGGGAAAATTGAGAACATATAAATAGGGGGCAGCATTGGCGGAATGTCAAAATCTATCGAGTTAGCTTAATCCTTCCTTCGGCAAACCCAAAATTTGGAGTTCCTAAGGTTAGCCAATAGCCAGTAAGAGATAATTCATACATGGGAAAAACACGGTAAGGCACAAAATCACTCATAAGAAACATAAGAGAATATGGAAGTTAGAAGTCGTAGCATCTAAAACGGACTTATAGTAGATATAGACATAAAAGCAAACTCTTAAAATAAATAGAGTGATGACAAACCTGTAAATGAGGCTTTCCTCGATCTCATCACTATTGCAAGGGAAGCATATTCTAGAAAACTCCTCGCTTATGTTGCTTCTTTGTGAGAGGCAGAGAGCCCATGCCCTTCCACACGTTAGAAGATAAGACTCTTTTACTGAAGAAAATGATCCACCTTCAGCCAGTGTGCTTGAAGTTCCAGTTCCGTTCGGCTGATTGAATCAAGGGGCAATAAATATAAGTTAAAGATCACTATTACATATACCTCCGCCACTTCAACAACAACAAAAAAAAAGGCACAAATGCAGCAAGGGGGATTCAGAACTCAAGCAGACAAGCACCACCAAAGTCCTAGAGATTTGCAAAAATATTTTTGGGGTTTTCAACTTTTTCAGAGCACAATGACTTAATGCCAAAGTAAATGAACCTAGTATTTCCATGTGCACAGATCGGGAAAACGGATGCATAAAAGGAAAAGAGAAATCAGAAAAATGTGGTACTCGGAGTTCAAACTTCAAACTTCAAAGCACACATTAGTCTCCAAGAGTTCTAACTCTAATTGTCTCGCCTTTTTCTTTAGTTACCCAAGATTGTTAAGCTAGTGATTCGGTTTGACTTCTCATGTCAATCTCGTGTAATTAGGGTAACCATTGAGGTGTTTGCAGAAGATTTCACCAAAATAAAATAAAAAAACAAATCACCCAAGCATTGAAATAGACACAGGCATTTTCTTACTTCTGGCGTTAAAATTGTAGCCCTACTAATCCTCAACTAGAACAGCAGTAAGACGATTAAACAGTGCTCCATATGCTCTTGGTAAGGTGGACTTAAACACCTCTCGTTCATCCATAAGTTCGACAAGTATACTTTGTATCCCCCTCTTTACGCGTCGACAAGATAATCACATTGTCTAGGTTCATTGTGAAAATGTTTATGTACCCAGGAGGGTATGCAAAAACTTTCAACTCAGCTCTCACCCACTTTTTATTTTGTTAATGTAAATCCCCCTCTAAATGTCTGTTGACTGCTGCCCCAAAACAAAAGTACAAAACTCTTGCGTTCAGGTCAAGCCTGCGACCTAATACACAGGGTGCTTTAGGGTTCCCCAATTTGGTCTACGTGAGAAACCGTTAGAATGACTTTAGCCTGTAGACATGATACATAAAAAAAAAAAAAAAAAAAAAAACCCTCAAAGATAAGTAACACCACTTAAAGCACAGAAGTTCAAGGATTATCCAGGTAGGTGAATAAATTATTCATGATATCAGACCACAGCTACTGATCACCATCCTTCTATGTAACATTTCAGTGAGATGCATGTCACAAGCAGTCAAGCAGAACACTAGGTCTTGGAATACTAGAAATAGGTGGTATTTCAATGACCCTAACAAAGACATATGAACTGAAAGAAAACATAACACAGAATACTTTACGTCAAAAACAGAATACTGAGCTGTACCTTGCTGTCTTACAGTAGCAAGGTGATGATGGTGAATCTGATGAGGTAATTCTTGAACCGACTACATATATCTGCTAAACATTATCCCTAGACCAAACATGGCCATGTATGCCTACGGCAGTTACAAGGAGGAATGAAGTGCCCAAGATGCCCTTAATGATATCAGCAGCAACAGCCCCTGGATCATGGGGCATGAGCTGATTAGTTGGGTTCTGAATTTCCTAAGGACCAGCCAGGACTAGTGTACACAACAACATCAAATTTTAATTTAGTTGATGAAAAGACAGTTAGCCCCAAATCCTCTAAAGGTAAGTCACCTGAAGCATTACTTTATTTCTTTCCATCTAACTTGGCCGTTGGAGGGGTTTATTCCCACCCCAGCTATATTGTACTAACTACTAACAGTACTAACACTTGCTTTATTTATTTTCTAGAACATCGACCGAAGGTACCAAAGATAGCGTGTTACATATATTTACTTGTAGTTTTGGGTATGAATAACTACAAAGCTATCTTGTAGAATTCTAGTATACTACACGCATAATCTTCTAATGAGAAAGATCAGAACTGTTCGGCCATAATAGCTTCTTCTCTGGCAACTATTTGCCTTGTGCCTTCAGAAAAAAAAAAAAACAAAAAAAAGAAAAAACAAAAGAAAAAAGGAGGACCCAATGACGATTTTCAGCTTCCTCACTTGTTTTCCTTTTCTACATTATTTCTTTATATGTTAAATTGTTAATCTTCCCTTATTTCCTGGGGGGTAGAGGGTAGGGAATCAAATGCTGTCTTGGAGTTGCTCACTAGATATTGATAAATGATAAGCAACGACAAAAGTATTTCCTTGGCGAATGAAATGAATAGCAGCTAATAAATGAAAGGAATAGCAATTACTAGCAAAACTGAAGATAAAAAAAGGTCTAGGCCTTCAAAGCACTCATACAAGATGCTGTCACAGAATGAACTACCAAGTAAACTAAAATCCTCTATTCGTCCAGAAATATATATGAGTAGGATGAGAATATTATAGCAGGTATTCTGTTTTCCTAAACTATTTGGGAGTAAAAATCCATATGATTTGCACCCAAGCACAAGCTTCATTGAGCCATCCGGGAAGAATGATTCAAACAACATCCACCCAAACATCTGAACCGTTATCTATTATTTAAACACAGAGCTCTCATAAGTCTTAAGGGCTCTTATTCGACCTATAACATAACATTACCACCTAAAAAAAAATCAAAAAGTTGAAAGATCATTGATTGAGCAGCATAAGAGAGAAAACAGATTATTGAGCATGGAAGATAACAGCTATGCAAATTCCATATAAGCATACCTCAGAAGCAGCTTCTTGTTTAAGTCTGGAACTGATGAAATGTGAGAAACAATCCGTAAGGTTTGGCACTGTTCTTATAGCCCACATAAACAACTTCCCAGCAGTAAGTTCACATTCAAGGTTAAAGACATCAGAGCTCCACGCATCAACATCACCAGCATTGTCAGCACACGAGACAACAGCGGACAACACCAAATGGTTAAGATCAGGAAGTCTCACATCCATGGTACCCGTTGGACTCACTGAATTCCAAGACATAATCCAACAGACCCAGAGAATCATCCCCAATTCGCGAGGTGAAAGGGTTCCACTGGTCTTCCCATCAACTTCATCAGAATCAAACTCCAATTTCATAGGACAACCAGCTCTCTCAGCAGATATAGAAATCACCCTGAACAAAACACCCAGTAGGGACGAAGCCGACATTCTTCCACAGCACCTAACATACCCTCGTAGAAACTCAACCCAAGAAATCCCATCCCCCTCTTGGCAATTGGGTGTAAAAAGCGTCTCAATTGCGGCAACACCAATGTTTTTCAAAATTCCCGGAAAACACTCCGGAACAATGCCGTTTTCGCAGCTTATGTTGGTATAATTCAAGGAGAAACATTTCTGGTGAAGAAGAAAAAACAAATTTCACAAATGTAAACGACAATACAAACTACAGAATTTCACAGAAAGGGGTGTGCTTTGACCTTAAAATCAACTCACAACAACACTACTAATGTCCCGTTGCCGTATCATAGGACCGTCTTACCCAAGTTTTTATAGCGGAAATTTGACCAATAAAAAGGTGGGTTTTGCTATATATACACAAATTCACAGAAAGGCAGTAACTTTGAACTTAAAAACAGCTCACAAGAGTCACAACAACAGTAATGCCTCAGACTTTCGTCATATAATAGGATCGTCTTACCCAAGTTTTGTTATCGCACAAATATGACAAACAAAAAGATGGGTCCTTTTGCATAGAGAAAAATCAGAGAAATTGGATGGTACCTGGAGAGAGGAGAGAGGGAGAGAGTTGTCGATGGAGAGTTTGGAGAAGGAAGAGCGGAGAAGAGGAAGATCACCGGTTGAAGCAGCTTGACTTTCCAAATCTCTCTCTTCTTTGGAGTCTTCTCCGCCATTGCTCGACGCTGCCGCACCCATCTTCTTCTTCTTCTTCTCCTTCGCAATTTAGGATCCTCACAGATGAACAAACTTCACGTATACGCCTCCTGGTATTGTATTGATTGATCATTGATGAATGAATACTGTCATTTGGTTTATTCGAAGCGCCACATTTGTTCAAACGTCGCCACTTGTCCCTTCCTAAATATCTCATTTACATTTTGGTTATGACGTGGGGAGCTTACTCACTACGCTCCGCGGTGGATAACACAATTTTTGCCTAACGATAAAACCAATTACTCGTATTTAGGATTTTTAAAACGCAATTAGATTTTTTTACCCGTGCAAAATTGCACGAACGGCCCGATTAAAATATACATATACTCCGTATAATGTTTCATTTTATTGGGATTAATAAATAAACTGTAAACTAATATAACATGATTTTCTTCGAATTCTTCGAAATTCAAGTGTCGTAATATTAATTTATTGTGAAGATTATCATTATTGAGTAACCATTTATTGAATGGAAGAGCATGCCTACCGCACAAATACTTTATATCGATTAGTAAATCCAGTTATATTTATCTCGACTGTATTTGTCGTTAGACTATTAAGAGATGAATCAACGGTCAAAAAATGACCACGAACTGTGTTATATTTTTTTTTTTTTGAAGAAACGAACTTTGCTATATAGTGTAAAATAAAGATTACTAGTTTTAAGCCCGTGCGTTGCACGGTACACATATTATATCGTAATTGATAATTCTTATTATACAAAATTTCCACGTTGAACATGTTTCTTAGATCCAGATGTAGTGTTTATATTTTGTTTGTTGAGTTTAGCTTACGAATAGACACAATATCATTTTTGCAATTTTCGCTCGATGACTGATGTTTAATACAAAATATATGTATAAATGGAACTCATTTTAGATTAAATTTCAAAATTGGTTTGATGAGTTATCATATGTATAAATGAAAGTTAGGACTAATTATGTCGTTTCACATCTAACTAACTTTCAAATTACAATTTTATGAAAGTGTGGACTCTGGTTAATAAATGTTGTGAGAATTTTCCATTCTTTAAACTCTCTCACCATTTCTCTTATTTTGGACTCTCTCTAAACTTTTTAAGAAAGAAAACAAATCTCTACTAAATGTACACGGAGTAACTGAATTGTTTTATATCGGAAAAATGTGTAAATGGATCTCAAATTGAGATACATCTCGAAACAAATCTAATGATATATGTTTTTAAATTTTCTGATACACGTAACCAATGTTATGAGTGATTATATCGCAAATCTATTACATACATTTATGAAAAAGTCTCACGAAAATAAGGATTCTACATGTGGATTATTAATTATTGTTCGTTTGAATTGTTACTAATAAAATGTGGGTATTTCTCATTTTTTAAACACTCTCAGTATCTTTCTTTTGTTGGACTCTCTCTAAGCTACATTTATGAAAGAGTCTCATGAAAATAAGGATTCCACATGTGGATTATTAATTATTGCTCGTTTGAAATTGTTAATGATAAAATGTGGGTATTTCTCATTTTTTAAACACTCTCAGTGTCTCTCTTTTGTTGGACTCTCTCTAGGCTCTTCAAAAATCTCTCTTTTATATATATATATATATATATATATATATATATATATATATATATATATATATATATATATATATATATATATATAATATATTAGATTTCCAAAATAAAATAATATAAAAAAATTAGTGAAAATTACAGAAATTGTCAAATTACAGGTGTCATTAGTTCTTAATTAATCTTTTACATATGTGTTATATACCCACTTTTTGTGACACATGACCCGTATTCATCACTCTCACCTCATTTTGACCCCCATATGTTACGACCTTTTATGTGTCATAAACCCGTTTTTCATGACACATAAGTCGTATTGACTTGACCCGTTATGACCTTCATATATATAGTTTTTGTTTTATCTGCGCTTTTGTATGTCGTAAACCCAATTTTTAATCCACATGACCTCATTGACTCATACCCGTTTTGAGTCTCTTACCTTTTTATTTGAACCATTGTTCACGAAATTATAAGCCACCCGTGAGACCCGCTGAACTTGTTTGACATGCTTAGCCTACATGGAGGAATTTTTTTTTTTTCCATATATAGTTTTGTTTTATTCAAACGTGGTTACCCAAATTTACTGGATTATTTTGCATTATTAGGCCTAATTGATTTTATAGATTATTCTTTCATTTCTTATTGAGTTTTTAATAAAATATTTTCATTTTAATGTCTATGTATCGAAATTGCTTGATTTAAGTAAGAGCAAATACACAGATTTTTTAATCAGAAGTTATGACATGGCAAATGACATCATCGCTGATGTGGACGCAAAAATTTACACTACAACTAATATGAAATACTAGTTTAATACCCGTGCAAAAATTGCACGGGCTATTATATGAAATTGTTGTGAATACTGATAATAAAAAAAAGGGCATATTAATCGATGCGTCTTAATGCAAGTTAGATAGGATACACATTAGATATATCAAAACTATTGATCACCAACCCGTTAACTCAACTTGATCCAATGCGTCTTTTAGTATCTAAGGGCCCGTATTTACCTAGACACGTTATGACCAAGCAACACTTTTTTGGATCAACCAACCTGACTTGTTAGCACATAATTAAGACAAAAACAAAAACGACGTATTAAGCTCATAAATGAATTCGAAGAATGTACACTTTTCATAATAACTCTTATTTGGTTTTTAGTTTTATGTTCGTTTAAATTTGATTATTTAGACCCATAGGTATGTACATTTTTCATAATAACTCTTATTTGGTTTTTAGTTTTATGTTCGTTTAAATTTGATTATTTAGACTCATAGGTATGTATTCGTCTTCGACTCACTGTTCTTCCCATTTGATGTTGCATAGTTTTTGTTGTGATAGATAACATGCTGGAAATAAGAATAGAACAGTGAGGTGTCCCTTCAAAAAAGAAAAGAATTAAATAAGGTGATTAACAAAAAGGCAAAACTAATGATGAACAATTCTCCTATACCAACCTCACTCGACCTGATCCATTGTTAACTTGACCAGTATTTGACCCGTAGTTGTTTTATCCGAGCAAATTTGCACTGGTTGTATGATATTACTATATTAGTGATGACTCGTCTTTATATTATATGTTTTTATATTTGAATATAGACAATATGCCAATGTGTATTAAAATTACAAAATTAATACTTATGTTAGTAGTTGTACATTAAAAATAATACTTGATACGAAGTTAGACTTGTAAAAAAAAATGATAAGTCACGATTTCGATTTTTACGATCCGAGACCCGTTATTTATAAATCATAATCTTTTTTTTTTTTTTTTTTTTTTTGTCCAATGAGGAATAACTCATATGAAACCTGATATGTTTTGACACACATGTATCTCAGTGTTAACCCTGGCCCAACATGTTGACCCGTAATAATTGAGTTAAAAGCGATAAAACAATATACGATTTGAGTTACCTAATAATTTTTCCTTTACATGACAGCGGAAAAATTAGCATATGACTTGATCAAGTTTACTCATTTATAATAAATTTCCTCCATTGAATGCTAATTTACAGAAAAGTTTTACTACAATAAATTGTTTTTGGCTATTTTTGTTATCCCCTGTGCATAAGTTGTTATGAGCTATTCTCAATCACTGTATTTCGTTGGACCTGTTTAAAATTAAAAGATTAACTAATCGAGTAACTCGGCTTAATCAGACCCATTTTTGATAGGTAATGACAATGCTTTATACAACTTGTGAGTTTGTGACCCCTGACGACCCGAACTTGTCTTTTAACCAAACACATGTACATGTACATAAACATGCTCGTGCAATTTTAACCGACCTATTTTTGTACGTGTTTGGTTAAATCAAAGGAAACAATTTCGGGATAAGGGCAATCAAATTCGACCCATGACTTATTTATATTTATGGATCAAAGATTCAAAGTTATACCGATCTAATTCGTTAGTATGTAGAAGATACTGAAATTCAACAATCAAACAATGGTAAGAAACTAAGAATATTATACTTATTAGTTTTACTTTCTAGTTAAAGTTTAGCTGTATTTGTTCTTAAAATTCCACTATGGGTCAAGAACAGAGTCGAGAAAATTTCGTTTTCATGTAAAATGTAAACGGGTTGGAAAACTCTTGGCACTAAACTGTCAATTTATATATTAGCGGTAATCGTGTTGACCCGTTAAGTTAAACGTGCGGAAATATATGAAAACTTTCGGGAAGCCACTGATTAACCTATGCTCATTTAACTTTTATAAGATTATCACCTTAAATTTTACATTATTATTTCGTATTAGTCAACCAATCAATGAATTGTACTGTTTTTTGTGATTTGCCTAAGTGAACCCGAAGGGCTGATTCATCCCTACTTACACTTTTGGTTCAAGAACCCGTAAATTTTCGACTTGTAACTCGTTAGTAGTGATTCAAGCCCATTTAGACATCCATTTCTTAGTTAAAAATCGAGGTATATCGATTCATTTGGATAAAAATGACATTTGATTCAACAATTAACAATTATAAAACTATATAAAAGTCTAATCATTAAGGCCCTGTTTGATAGGATTGCATCTTTCTGAACTGAACTGATCTGACCTGAATGATTCTGATCTGATTTGAATGACTCTGAAATGATCTGATCTGATCTAAATTGGTTGAACATTTGATTGAATTTCAACGAATTAGTGTCAATTATGGACCAAATACATAGATAATTATTTGAACATTTATGATCTGATCTGATCTGATCTGATTTGAATGACTCTGATCTGATCTGTCTGATTTGAATGACTCTGATCTGATCTGAATGATTCTGAACTAAGCTGAATTCATTTGAGAATAAGTCCTATCAAACAGGGCATAAGTTTGATTAAAAGGTTAGGTTAGTGTTGACAAACTACGTGACATTGTCTTGCTGGCTTCTTTTAGATGTACAGGCTTTGATTTGCTGTGACTCACGAATATTATAAAAAGGAATGCAATAGTATTAGAGAATTGAAATCTTGCCAACTGACCAAATAAATGATACATACGGAGTGCAATAGTAATGATATTTACATTTTGGTTTACACTCGAGACTATAATAACGAACAATACAATTATCTTTGTGACTAATTTTGAGAGTGGCTTGCCGGATGTAATTTGGGAATCTTCAAATGCCCGTGAAATACTACTGTACTCTTGAATTCTTGAATGTTTGCAATGAAGATATCTTCTCGACAACGTAGTGCCATGTAGGATTCCTTCATTGAGCATTTTACTAATATCGTTACTAATAGAACAATACCCATTAACAGATACTTCCTCCATCACAGCTCGAATGCCCCATATTCCATTTTGGGACGTCTCACATTGAATACCCCATCTATTTTGGGACATATTATTAAATTATTACACCATCTCTCACATTAGCTCTCCTACTTTTATCAATCTTCACATTCTCTCTCATCATTTTTCGTAATATTACCCTAATACCCCACTCAACTTACTATATCATTTTTTCTTATTCTACTACAAAAACGACTTGGGGCGTTTAAGTTTGGACGGAGGGAGTATAACTTTTAAATCACATTTTTGACAAAAAGCAAAGCAAAAATGTCAGATCCGAGGTAAAAAAAAAAATTGAAAAAAAGCAAAAAAAATCTGAGATGAAGACTTCATGATAAGCGCAGGCAGAGCTTTCGAACCAGCACGACAATGGTCATAGTGACGCAATTTCATACAAAGAAAGGTTCCCTCTTATGAACTGGCCCAATGCTTTCTAATTGGTCAATCTATATAAATAGGTTATGTAAATGGATATTGAAATCACAATTCATAAATCATCATTACGTTAATTAGCAAGATAATTGGAAACAATGGTAGAATCCGCTAATGAACGATACTTAGCTATTTAATCAATATAGAACATACATACCTGAGGAGCAATTCGACAAATTTCAAACCAATTCGGAAATCGACCCACCATATACTATACATTGATCGACTCGATCAATCATGACCATCCTTGATTTTTGATTAACTCAAAATTGCTGAAGATTGATAGAAGATTTAGTTTGGTAATGTCACGTATTTGTCAAAATCGGAATTCGTCCAACAATATAATTGTTTATAAATTGGACGATCAGAAACGTCCAATTCGACAATTTAACGATAAAAAAAATCATCTACATAAAGAAAGAATATGTTACCTGATTTAATTGAGAAAGATGCAATACCGGAGAAATATTCTGGCGTCAAATTCGCCTTCCAAATCGGTGAATCTGCTATAGCTCTAAAAGCATATATGTCAATGCATAATCATGATCAGACATGGAATACTCATGCGTAAATATATGAACGGAAGTAGAATCAATTAAGCATATTCGTCCAACAGTTATTCATTTTCCTCTGAATAACTATCATCTAAATAACGCATTTTTTCCTAAATACATATTAATTTTTCAATAAAGGTAAAGATTATCGAAAATGCAATATTTCATGCGATTGTTCTTGCCTAAATCAATTTCATGCGATTTTTATTACCAAAATCACGGAAATTTGTAAGATTTGATGCTGTTATTTGCTAAATTCGACCCAAATCATGCCTTTTTTAGAACATTTTTTTGATTGATAACATCAGCTGTGACGTGTCGCTGATGTCACTGCTGAGGTGGATAGTCTAAAAAACTGTGAAATGTACCGGTAAATTTTGGTGAGTTACACATAATACCTAATTCCGCAAGATTCCGCACATGATACCCTCAAAGTTTACAATTTTGCACGTGGTACCCCCTCACTCTCACTTTTGTTATAACAGTGTTAAAATTAAGGACTAAATATATAATTAAGGGCTAAAGCATGTCATTATTGAATTAAACAATAATCCAATAACCAAAAACAATATGAACTCAAAAAAACAAAAACAAAAACAAATCCCCCACCGACCCTCCCTCTAAACTCCCCCACTCTCTATCCTAGTCTCCTCCCTTTCCCCATCTAAACACCTTCTCCGACGCGCACGCCGGACACCGGCACACCGCCATACCAGCACATAACAAGCGTTTTGCCCGATCATCCCGCAACTATCTTCGACGAACGGATCGAGACCATTGACAACCCGCGAATGTCATATCCTTCTGTGTTGTTAGGGGAGACCTCATCTCCGTAAAATAGACGGAATTCT
The DNA here is from genome assembly GCA_963680865.1 of Spergularia marina. Lineage (NCBI taxonomy): Eukaryota > Viridiplantae > Streptophyta > Magnoliopsida > Caryophyllales > Caryophyllaceae > Spergularia > Spergularia marina. The sequence continues at coordinate 4,663,335 of OY804551.1, read as the reverse complement.
TATCGTCACCGCATGGTCAAATTGGTTTACCGTTTCGAGGAATTATGTGGTATAAAATTGGAGAGAGTGAGTATCATTGTTTCGATTTGATTTCACATTTTTTTTTTTTTTTTTGTGATCAATATGCTCAGATTGTTACCTTTCTATTCAAGGTCTGTGGTACGACTATGGAAGTGTGGGGGTGGGTGGGGGAAGAGAGAGAAAGCAACATTGAGATTTGAGGGTGACGGGAATGGCAATAGGAAGTTGAGAAAAGTTGGGGTCAATTTTTTTTTTTTTTTTTTTTTTAAAATTGAGGACTTGAGGTGAACTGGTGATGAAGGATTTAATGTAAACCACGAACAAAAACGCAAACTTTAAGGTTACAATGTGCAGAATCTTGTAAAATTAGGTACTATGTGTAATTCGTCAAAGTTCGAGGGTACCGCGTAAATTTTCCGTAGTTTTTTTGATGAATCAAAAACCAATTTAGTTTTATCTAACACGTTTTTGTGTGTCATAATCCTATTTTTTATGTCACATTATCCGTATTAATTCGCACCCGTTTCAACTCTCATATGTTTAGTTTTATATATTTGGCGAATTTTTTTTTCGAAATAAGGCTCAAAAAATAAATATTAAACAAAATGGGTTGGATTGAAAAATGTTCAATCTTATGGGGTGCACGTCACCCCATTTCAGGTCCGTGACAAAACCGCCAGTGCCCCTGACGGTTTTAAGTGAAGAGAAATCGCCACCCTCCATGGCGGTTTCTTCACAAAAATGAGTATACAAATTGAGTGGGTGATATTTTGGCCGAGGGTGAAACCGCCACCCCTCATGGCGGTTTCACCCATATTTTGGCCAAGCGTGAAACCTACATGGGGGGTGGCGGTTTCACTTCACCCTTGGCCAAAATATCACCCTGATATAACGTCAATCCAAAAGAAAAAGAAAAAAAAAAATTGAAACCGCTATGGGGGGTGGCGGTTTCACTGAAGTGAAACCGCCACCCCCCATGGCGGTTTTACCCTAGCCAAAATATCACTCACAACCTCATAGCTACTGTTCAAGACACTTAAAACTGCCAGGGGCACTGACGGTTTTGTCCCGAACTTGAAATGGGGTGACGTGCACCCTATAAGATTGAACATTTTTCAATCCAACCCATTTTGTTCAAAATTTATTTTTTGAGCCCTATTTGGAAAAAAAGTTCATATTTGGCTCGCTTTTATGCGTCATGAACCCTCTTTTTATCATGATTGATACTGACTCGCATCTGTTTAGATGCTAGTTAAAACTAATTTAGTTGCATCTAACTATTTGACACCCTTTTATGTCATGAACCCGCTTTTTATGACGCATGACCCATATTGACTCACACTCATTTCGACTCCCATATATTTATGTTTATTTATTTGGCGCGCTTTATGTGCCATAAAGCAACCTTTTTATTACATATGACCGCTATTGACTCTCGTATGTTTAATTTTAGTTATATCTTCTACGCTTGTTAAATTTTACATGACCCGTAAACCCAATTCGACCCTTAATAGAAGACAATAAAGATTATTCTCTAATTTTTTTGTTGCACAAAAGAAATGATAATTTTATGATTTGATATATATGCTAACTATATGTTGTAATTTCGGTCAAAATTAAAGAAATAATCAAATTTTGTTTCCAAATAATTTACTATAGAATATATGGTAATACAATTATTGGTCGAAATCTTCGCTTTTTAATTTGGACGAAATATTAGAGATTAATGTCCTTTATATATAATTTTGTTAATTAAGGAATCAACAAAATCAATTGACTTAGTGGTTAAATAGTTACAATATAACTTTGAGGTCACATGTTCAAACCTTCATAGTTTTATTATTTCAAAAACTATATCACCTTAAAAAAATTCAAACAAATCATTGAAATCATTTCAAATTCAATTGATTAATGACCTCAACAATAAGTTCAATCTCAATTCATTTATCAAAAAAATGAGCGTAGTCAATCCTTAGATAAGCTCACCAAGCTTTTCTCTTTTAATACTCCGCTCATTTACACCCTTATATGTGTATATATATGTACATACGACCATTGTATATTAATGGTTTTCTTGTTTCATAATAATACTACAAGTCTACAACTCTTGGTACACTTTGACTTTTGGCTCTTACAAGCAAATCTATCTATATATTTTAATAAAGCCGTGCCAATAAGTTGATGTGGTCCGACTTTGTTAAACGATTGACATGTCAGCACCATGTCAGCAATCATTTAACACGTCAGTATGCTCATTGGTAGATCAGCCAAAAATGTGTCTATCAGGATTTGAACCCCGGACCTTTCACTTACTTATTCATCACATTACCAGTGTGCTAACCGTTACTTCATGCATATTTTTATATGCTCATACTATAAAAACGTTAGAAACAGCCCAAATGAATGTAGATGACCAAATCTTTTATTTTTGAAAATTTGGACGAATTATGGAAGTAAATAAATCAAAACAAGAAATTTAAAAGATACCCAATTTTCGAAATCTTGCAGAATACTTGATTGTAATAAAAAAAAAAAAAAAAAACTTAGGAAACAAAATTCCGTAATTAGAGCATTCGTGTAGGCAAAAAAAAATCGTTGGCAACACATTCCCAAAGGTTACCATGAGTATGATAATCAGACTCAAATTTTCAGTCCACATCTTCATCCCCAAAAGTTTGTCTTCAATATTTCATTCGAGTATTACTTTTACCTTAATTAATATTATCAAGGATTAACAATTGATTCTCTCTTTTCGGTATTTTGTTTCAGGTATAGTTGTTGAGCAAGCACACAAGTTGAAAACCTCCGAGATCACTTTCATCTGGATTTGAGGTTTTTTTTTTTTTATCAGGCTCTTTTGTTGCTCGGTAGGATGATAATAATCGTGTGTCGAATCGATCTTGCGTTCAATCAGAGACACTGCAATACTTTTTTGGATGTTAGATTGGTCGATCAGAATTTTTTCTGGGTCACTTCTTCTAAACCTCTTGGTATTATATCATAGTAAATTTTACCATATCAAAGTGATTCATTAGAAGTTGTCATTTTTTATTATTATTTTTTTTTTCTAATATTATCTGTGCTTTATGTTCTTATTTCCTCCAGTTTGATTTCAGTAATGATGAGATCATAAAATTATGGATTTAGACTAATGTTTTATGAGAAAGAAGAGCAACTACGTACAAGGTTACGGTTTGACTGAAGGCAACTCAATGCACATTAATGAAGAGTGGAATCCTCCTAATATAAGCACCATCATACGAGTTCAATAGATGAGGATCGTCTTATTGAGTAACATACTCTTGGCTCGAGCTTCAACTTAACAAATGAAATGTAGTAGTAGTGTCGTTGTGTACTTGAAATTCTATCATTTTCACATAAATTAATCATATGACAATGTGTTGTATTCATATCATGCGTCATTGTTTTGGAAAACTTGATCTAACATTAGAGAGTCACTTTTAAAATGGTACAATGACAGAATCGGTATGTTTTCTCAAAGAATAAGTTACAAAACAAAAAACGAAGGAATTGCGCAAAATGGTGCAAAACAAAGTTCAAGTTTTGAATCGCCAAATCACATATCCGATTCTAATATAGCTTAATTTAGATACAAAATCAAAGAACAAATAATCTAAACCTGATCGCACCTTAAAATAAGGCAATCAATCTTCAAATCTAATATACCTTTTAGGCCATGTGCGATTCAGCTTATTAAACACTGTTTTCAAATAAGATTAGATTTAATCAAATCAAATCAAATCAGATCAACTTCATTCAATTTAAATCAAATCAGATCAGAATTATCTAAATAACAATCAATGAATCTAGCCTACTTTTAGTTATTAATTCTTCTAAATGCTGTTAATTTATCAATTTATTCAGTTCAGATCAAATCAAATCAAGTTCATTCAAATCAAATCAAATCAGATAAGTTCAATTCAAATCAAATCAGAAAAATGCAGTCCAATCGCACAAGGCCTTAATATCACAAGAGGACGAGGTTTAGAATGATTAGGGAAATATATTGTGTCTTATTGTGTCTCAATCATTAGAGGACGAAGGGAGTATGATTTAGGACCTATATGGCTATATATGGGAAAATATATAAGATTGGCAAACATTCAGGACGTTTAAAAATGATGAAGAAATATTTTATACTTGATCAAATGCTTTCAAAAGAAAACAGCCTGATGTATTGAAGTGTAAGTATTTATTTTTATTATTTGCTTAATCTTTAGCACATACCTCAATATATCAAATCAAATTGCATAATACCCATGAAAAATCAATGCTTAACCATGCTCCGAGCATAAGGAGTATGTGGTCCTTCTCGCGATAGAGGTGTATGGACCATACTAAAAATGAGGTGTGTCAAACATAAATTATTTATTAGTAAAAACAATTGTTTATACCAAAATCTGATCTCATACGAGACTTTTGACAGTATATAAGCTATATATTTCTACCTTAAAAATATAAACGTTTTTAACATGGGCATGGATTAGTTTAGAGTCATTTAAATTAGATCAGACCAAATTAATTCAGATCAGATCAGAAATGCCCAAATAACGTTCAATGAATTTGGTCCATTGTTGATACTAATTCGTTGAAAATTCAATCAAATTTTAAACCAATCCAGATCAAATCAGCTCAAAGTCATTCAAATCAGATCAAATCAGATCAAGAGCAATCAAATCAAATCAGAATGATGCAATCTTATCAAACAGGGCCTAAGTCCTATTAAATAGGGCCCAACACATTAGCTGAACGAGTTAATAAGTGAAAAATCTCTAACTGGAAATATGCCAGTCAAACTCCTTAAACTTATTATGAATCCTATTCTAATATCAATCTAATAACTTTATTTTGCCCCTATAAATCCAATTTTTTTTTTTTTTTTTGTTCCATAAAAAATAAAACCCACCTCAAAACACAGAAAATGTAACATATTGCGAGAATGAGGGAGCATTATTAGAACTACTTCATATAAACATTTATGAACCCCGTGCATGGCACGGGTCCATAAACTAGTCTAGACTTATATATCAGTCACATACATTATTACATTGTACTGATATTTATTTACTGCATCACATTATTGTTGGAGTTAATCTCCAAGCTTGCATATATGGTAAAGAGGAAAGTGTGATAATTATGGATGTGTGGGGAAAATAGAACGAGCTACACGATAGGAGGTCAGCGGCGGACCGCAGACCCAAGCAGGCGGACAATGGCTTGAGGCTCGGCGGACTGCGTACTGTATGTCGGTGGTTTGCGTGTTTTGTTCTTTCGTAATCCGTGTTTTGGCAAATCCTCTTACTATATAAATGATTCTCGTTCCTGCCTAATACAGACAAGAGACATAACCTATATTCCCATAAAAGTCCCTAAGGTCAGTACAAAAGATTGAGCATACCTTTGACATTCGATCGGGGTCTGTTATATCAACCGGTCTTCAGTGCAGAGGAGGTTCGGTGTTGTGTAACCTGGAGGGCGACCGTCATGAGGAGCTTGCACCATGACTCGGCGGAATCGTCTTTAAGTACAGAGGCTAAAAACCTCGGCACAACAATTCCGCTATTCGATTCGATTGTCAGATAAGTCAGATTAACTCCTTTATTTCCAACAATTTTAACGACGATTTATTGTTGTTAATTTGACTGTTTTGATTTAAAACCCTAATCCTATTGTGTCGCATAGATAGCTTAGTTGTTACTTGCAATGTATCAATTTTGTGCGATAAATAGATTGTGTGTGGTTTTGTGATCAAGTCGGTTAGATGTTGTGTACGGTGATTTGATACGGTGTGTTTGATCTTGTATAGTTGATCAAAGTGATTACTTGTATGGTCAAATTATCTATGTGTGCGATGCGAATGTTCAATGCTGCAACATGCGAGGAGATTTGACAGTATACGCGCGTGATGAAAAGTCCCAGTTAGGCTCAGATTGTGTTATTGATTATATTTGCCAATCGTATGCGTTTGTTTAATGTTTGTATGCGGCGTATCATGAATCAAGACAAGCAATTTCACCTACATGGGGACATGGTTAATTGAGTGACTTCAGTTCTTGCACGTATCTGCCTTGGGTATGAGCTGTGGGGCAGCAAGTTTGAATGAACATGCAGAATTGGTCTTAATATCTGTTGACACATTAAGTACAGTTGATACTATCTCAAACATTGATGTTAATTTAATTATGTGACAAAGGTAAATAAGAGATTGTCCCTGTTTGTAATTGATTTGAGATAATTAGCATAGCTCTTATCTTGTCATATTTAAATAAAGAGGGATATCTAATGATTGTATTTTTATCGATGATCGAGGTAAATTTATATATCAGAACTTTCGCGCAATGTTGGAATGTGCGAAGAGGAGCTCGATTAAGAAGGATTGACCCCTCGTTCATGGGAAGATGGAGAGATCTGACCCGTATGATAAAATCATCAGATAAGTGCACTTCTTTTGTAATGCAAGTTCAAATAAATTGCATGTTCTTGGTGTTGTATATTTACATATAATTCCACGTTAGAGTAAGAATAAAAACTTGTTTTCCGGTTACTTACCCATTATTGCTTTTGTTTAAAGTATGGTTAGTGTGGTAGAACCTAAGGTTGTGAACCTGTAATAGCTAACGTAATGTGAGTAGGTAGTCTAAAGTTGTCCAATGTTGTGAAGAACTTGTAGTGACTGGGCCGGATAACTTGTTTTGATGTTCAGATTACTCTTAGAATTGTTTGTTGTGTTCAGTGTGAATCTCATGTTTTAAGTATGGTACAAGTACATGTGAATATGACTACAGAGTTGAACACAAAGTTATAAACTCTTATGTGTTGTTGTTTGATTACTAGGAATGTTTTAAATTCTAGTTAAAATAGTATTCACATGTATCCTCTGAGTAATTAAGTTCACTATTTGTACGCTCTAATTGAGATTGTTTGAACACAAGATAACATAATTCTAATCTTTTTGATGGGGAGAGTCTATGTGCTTGATTGATTTCTTACGAGCTCAAATGTAGGGGTAATGCTTGTAGCCTTGTTAGTTGGTTAGAGGTGCCCTTTAATACCTTGGTCAATTAAACTGTTGAAAGTTGGAGGTTAGTTTTTACCTGTTTGATGAACTTGGTAACTGTGAGGGTTGTTTATTTGTATAAGTTGATGTATGTCAGTTAGTTGTTGGGTTACTTGCTCAGTGGAGTCAAGAGAAACCCTGAAATGTGTTGTATTTACATGTGTGCTGTTATAAGCATTTATTGACTCAGTGTAAATTAACCCCTTGTTATGATGTAACCATGTGAATTGTTTGACCAATGATGGATACTAGTGAAACTAGTGGTGAACTTCAAAGAAATCAAGGTGTTAAGACAAACCTGAGTTTAAGGTTGAGTCGTTTGTGTAATTAGTTCAGCTAGTGATTTAATTCAGTCTGTAGGAGTAAGTTAGTTTTTGACATGTTTTGTCCTAAGATGTATATGTGCTGAGCTGGTTATATGAATTGCATGTTAAATTAAGATCTCTTTTAACTGATAAGCCTTGTAAGCTGTTGAGTCAATTACTTGATTTGTTTGTTTGTTATTGATGCAGTAGATTCTGTTGAGAGTTGTATTTGTTTGAACAAACTAAACTAATAGAGGCTGTAGACCTTTGAGGTTGTGATGGATCTTGGTTGAGATATGTATTTGGATGATTCACATGTTGTTTGATAGGGGTGGTAAAATAAGTTTTACCTTCACTCTGTAAATTCGTTTGCAACCTTTTATGTTTATAGTAGCCGTTTAGCTATCCTGTGTGGGTCATACATTGTTGGTATGTTGAGACCTATTGAGCCTAGTGCAAGCCTTAGAGGGTAAACTTTAAGAGTCCCTGTATTTCGAACAAATAATGATTTGAATAGTACTTAAATCATTGTAACTGGGTTAAATCTGGAGTATTGGAGTGTCAATTATACACATATACTAAGATTGATAAGTTATGCTTTATGGTTGTGAGTGTACTTGTGTGTAAATCATTGATGAATGGATCATTGTGGTTAATAAGTTGATTGTAGAATCTAACTGTATGTCAATTAGTTGAGTGAAATAGTTTCTAAAATCTATCCTACGATGACTATGTTAATATATATATATATATATATATATATATATATATATATATATATATATATATATATATATATATATATATATATATATATATATATATATATATATATATATATATATGATGATCTGAGGCCGTGGGCCAAGATCTAGTAGTCATCGATATTGTGTTGAGAGTTGGCCTCTCTTAAATGGTAGATGGGTAGAAGACTTAACTCATTCAGAGTATTCTCTCTTGTAAATACGGTTTATGGATCTTTTCTTGTGAAAACTGAGGAATGAATTTGTTAGGGAACTTTACACATCCTAACTTGGTATGTCATATGTAAACTAAGAAAGTACACATGTTTCCTAAAGCTTTGTTCCGAAATAATGCTTGAGTGGTTTGTTTGGATGACGGGTACTGAAACTTGAGGTTTGTTTGGAGATATACTCTAATGGAAAACTAAAGTGGTAGTATTTAAAGATTAACCTTACCATTGGGTGATTCCTTGGTAAAGATGAAATCTTTTTGTTGGTCTAAACTATGTGTACTAAATAGTCTAATATAGAGTATATGTGTAACAGTTCTGAATTCCTAAAGAAAAGTGACCTAAAGTCTGAGAGGACTTGTTTATATAAGTCCTAGACATGGCATAAGTATTCTAAGGTTGGATGAATTTTCTTAATGAATATATATCCCTTCTTGTTGGGTGGTCCTAGTTCCTGCACTTGATAGATTCACCGTGATACTGTTTGTATATAAAGCAAATGCTGGTTGTTACACGAGACAGATTGTAAGTCTAATGACTGAGCAATATGATATATAGATTGTAAGTCAAGTGGACTGGATATTCTATGGGTAAGATTTTGAGTTTGAATAACTGTGCAATCTGATTGGTAGGTACCCAATGTGAGGGTACATAAACTACTCTATTTGCAATTCTTAGGTAGCTAACAGCTGGAGCTAGCCAAGAATGAGCGCAAGTGTAGTGACAGGTTTGGTCACCACTGTAATAGTTCTTTAGACTCAGTGAAGTTGTAAAAAAATGAGAATGCGCGTTAACGTTAAAATAATAAGAAAGGCCTGATCAAGCAGAGGGAAACTGCTGTAAAATGGAGCTTGGATCACTTGAGTGATTTGTATTGTTGGAATCCTACTCTACTATGTACAGTTCAAAGGATACAATGAATGCATCTGATGACACTAATTTAAAAATAAAGTTATCTCCATTTCTTTATTTGCTTTGATATATTTAGTATATCTAAGTTTATGATATGCGTAGAACTGTAGGTTTAGGTTGAGCTTTTGGCTCTTAATGGACTCATATCCAGAGTGGTAGAAGATGTATTCTTCTTCACTTGATTGGAGAGTGTGGGGTAGCACACTTTGAGAGATCCACCTAGTTGAATGTGGAACATATGTAGTGTATGGATGATTTGCTCTTACATATGGCAAATGAGACCGAGTCTATTTGCACGGCCAATCCTATGGGAGCCACAGTGATAAATCCCTAGAGCATTCAACAAAATCCAAGTACGATGTTAGGCCTCATCAAAAATACGTCAGATTACACTCGTGAGATAGTCACGATGCCAACGATATAACAAATCCTTTATAGGATGGATAGTCGTGGGTTGGGCGATTCTTTCATATCACCTCGCTTAGGTTCAAAACTGTAGTTACCAATTGATGCATGACTGTGAGTTCTAAATTCCACAGTGTGTTGATTCAAGTTGTGAGACATCAACACATATACTTGAAGTCCTTCGAATGCCTTACCTATGCTCATTTCCATTCGGTTTGCTTGTCGATTAGTGGGGGATTGTTGGAGTTAGTCTCCAAGCTTGCATATATGGTAAAGAGGAAAGTGTGATAATTATGGACGTGTGGGGAAAATAGAACGAGCTATACGGCAGGAGGTCAGCGGCGGACCGCAGACCCAAGCTGGCGGACGGCGGACCGCAAACTGTATGTCGGTGGTTTGCGTGTTTTGTTCTTTCCTAATCCGTGTTTTGGCAAATCCTCTTACTATATAAACGATTCTCATTCCTGCCCTAATACAGACAAGAGACATAACCTATATTCCCATAAAGTCCTTAATTAAGGTCGATACAAAAGATTGAGCATAACTTTGACATTCGGGGTCTGTTATATCAACCGGAGTTCTTCAGTGCAGAGGAGGTTTGGTGTTGTGTAATCTGGAGGGCGACCGTCATGAGGAGCTTGCACTGTGACTCGGCAGAATCGTCTTTAAGTACAGATGCTAAAAACCTCGGCACAACAATTCCGGTATTCGATTCGATTGTCAGATAAGTTAGATTAACTCCTTTATTTCCAACAATTTATCAGCTAAGAAATCATGTTTTTCTAACAGGTGCAACAGGCGAAAGCTTATAGTTACTCCTTCCCTTAGCAGAAACTTCATTAACCCTACTCGATTTCGAGCTTGGTGGAGGCCATATTCCACTAGAGATAGCCATGCCCTTGTAATTCTGCAATCCTTCAAGTGCCTGTACAACCATGGGCAGCTTAGGCCTATCCTTAGGGTTCAAACTCACACATTGTAACACCAATTGAGCCATCCACTACGCCAAAAACGGCATTTAACACCGGTAAATATGACACCGGTAGGCTTAGAGCCGGTGTCTGAAAAACATAAGACACCGGTTTTCAATCAACCGGTGTCAAATGCTTCCCCAGTCAATTTGCGCGCAATTGCTCACTTGGCAAAAAATAATAAAGAAAAAAAAATTGGACATACGACACCGGTTATAAGAAAACCGGTGTCATAAGTTACCAGGAAAAAAAAAATTTGGACATAAGACACCGGTTATTATAAAACCGGTGTCATAATCACGTAAGAGAAATATACGATACCGGTTTTTCATCACCCGGTGTCATACATATAAAAAAATAAATAAAAAATTGCGTAAAATGTTGAAAGAAACTGTACGCACTTTTAACACCGGTTTGAAGGACAACCGGTGTTTTAACACTATGAGAAAAAAAACTAAAAAAAAAAATTAATAATACATATAACACCGGTTTTGTGGTCAACCGGTGTTATATGTATGATCCACTTTCTTTTATTTTAATTATTTTTATTTTAATTATTTCTTTACTTGCTTTTATACGGAGTAACTCCCTTCCCTTGCAATCTCTGCCTTCCACTGCTTTATCTCCCTTCCCTTGCTATCTGCGCCTTCCATAACTCTCTCTCTCACCATAGAAGAACAAACTACATTCCCCAATATGCTCCTCTCTCTCAGTTATCAATTCAATCAACAACTTCATTCGAAAAAAAAAAAATTGAAGATCTGCTCAAAAACAATCTAAGTTCCTAAAAAATCACATCTTACTTCGTCTAATAGTTGTGAAGAAAATAATCAAACTCCCTCAAAAATCATCTCTGATTATTTTTCTACTACATATATATATATATATATCTACTCTTTTAGGAATAAAAAAAAAACCCTCTAACTTACCTGCAGCCTTCCATCTCCAACATTTTATTACCAATGTCATCGAAGTCCCAACATTTCGCTCGAAGGAAGAAGTACACATGAAAGAGAAATATCTTCAAATCGACATTTTACAAGTTGTTTCTTTTATGTAAGTTTTGTGAATTATATTAGGGGTTTTTTTTAGATCTAGTTTTAGTAGTTTTTGTAAATTTTGCAAATGTACTCGAAATTGAGATCTAATATACGGTATTTGAGATTTAATGTATTTATCTAATTTAGGATCGATCTACGAATATGCTAGAGATTGAGATCTGATTTAGTTTTCTTCGGTTAAGATTGAGATATTAATTAATCTTACTCTTCGTCGGTTTAGATTGAGATATTGTTCTATCTTTACTTGCAATTCTTTTGAGATTTAATTTCTTAATCTTAATCTTCTTCCCTTGAGATTGTTTTCTTGTATTTTTTACTTGCAAATTCTCCTAGATTTTCGTTGTATGCCCTGTGTATGAAATGTAATATGGAAGATTGTTGTTGAGTATGAACTCAAATTAATTGTGTTTAGCTGTTGATATGTGGGTTGTGCGGTGGCAAGGTAGGTGGGAGTGGGTATACAAACGAGGAACAATTGGGGTTTCGAAGCATGCAGTAAAAAAATTTATTTCTCTTTTTTTTTTTTTTTGAAAAGTTTGTGCATATAAGACACCGGTTGGGGCCACAACCGGTGTCTTATGTGCCTGTTTGACTAGATCCAAATCACACATAAGACACCGGTTTTTGACCCAACCGGTGTCTTATGTCCTACTTTTCACACCGGGTTTTTTTCGAGTAACCGGTGTCTTAGCCTAAGAAACCGGCAGTCCAGACACCGGGTATAACCGGTGTCGTGTTAATTTTAGACCCGGTGTTATATTGTCTTTCTAGCGTAGTGATCTCCTTCGCCCCCTTAACCGAGTATTGCCCTCCAAGCCTATGGTCCATAATGTACCTTAGCCTCTTTCTCCTAAATACGGCCTCCTCCAATCGACAAGGTGTTGCTCTCCCATTGGCCTTGATTTTTCCATTGATCGCCTCCTGGTGAGCAGTTTTAGTAGTATTACACCGAAGTTGTAGACATCGCTTTTCGTTGTTAAGTGTCCTGTGAAAAAAAACATGCAATTCTATAGCATTACTGGTAGAAAACAGAAAAATGTTCTGTTTTATGGTGTCTTGTACATGTTAAGTGGATTTTTATGTTTGAAATACCTGTTGAAACATACTCTGGAGCTGCATATCCGTAAGTATCCATAATGGTATATAAATAAACAACATGAGTCAAATAGGCCTATTGTTTCCACAAAGTTGGAAAATCGACACAAAAAGATAATTTTCATTTTCAAAAATAAGCAAAATAATTCTTTACTAATTTTGAAATTATTTTTCATGGCACAAGATTATTTTTCTAAAATAGTGAAAAAAATATTATTTTTCATATTTTTGAAAAAAGAAAATTTTTGTCGGTTTTCTAACAGCGACAAAAAGTAAAGGCTTATTTGACTATTTTATTTGCATCTTTTTATACCAATATGTCTTTTGTAACTTTTTACATACCAGTCTGGTATTTGGGTGCATTTTTATATACCAATTTGGTCATTTGGCCGTGTCTAGGGTCAAAAATCGTTCTTATTGGCATATCCTTACTACGTTACTTTAGCGGTCATTTGGATTGTGAGATAAGAATAGAGGGATATAAGAAGGTGGGATATGGGAGGGATTAGAGGGTAGGATATCTTAATTTTATCCCATCCCTTGTTTGGCATGTGAGGGGATTAGATGTTTGGGGATTGTAATAATATTAAGTTATTCTTTGACAAAATTGTCCTCCAAAATAAATGATCTATTTCTCACTTAACTAAGGGCAAATATGATATTATTTAATTTCATTTTTACCCCACATCTTAATAACTGACTCCTAGGTATTATGATGGTGGGATAACTAATCCCAATTAGCCTTGTCCCACTTACTAATCTTATTTACCAAACATGGAAAGTTAGACAATAGGGATAACTTATCTCATCCTCTCATCTTATCCCTAAAAACAAACGACCCCTTAAAGTTTAGAAGACAAAAGAAAAGTTATAAAAGTGATTCTCGCTCTAAGAAGTTAAATGGTGTTTGGTGGAAAATGAACTCATAGATTGACCAACTAAACCATAGAGGTGCCAATGATGCGTTTAAAGTTTGAGAAGCGTCGCCAGCTTCTATAGTCCTATTTTGAAAGACAGATAAAGTTGTTGAACAACCCTGATTGAGACAAACCACTTATTTAGTATTTACACTAAGTCACTGACATGATTCACTTGACTTTTAAAGTATTAGCATCTTGTATAAGCATGGAAAGAAGTGACATATATTTCCCTGAAACTGCATCAAGGAGTCCATCTAAAGTGCCACTGACCAAAACTTTACTCATACAAGAGTAATTGTTACGAGTACGCAACGGAATTAAACTTGACTATATGACGGATTGATAATGTAATACTGTGAGACTATTTTTGGGGTATTCTGTTTTATGAGACGAAAACAAGAACAATGAAAAGAATAAAAGATATGGATGAGCAAGTTAGACCTATAACTCGTCCAAACTATGATCAATCCTTAGAAGTCGATCTAAGTAATGATCCACTACTCACTAATAACGCGATTAGCAAATAATGTCGAACTAAGAATAACACTACTTAGCTTAATTTATGTTCAAAGCCTGAACCCATTGAAAGAAATTCTCTTTCGACTCTTCGATATTAATTCTCAAAACTCTCTGTAAAAAAGTACAAAGGGGTGCTATTTATCATAGCCTAGACTTCCTAAAAACAAAACTAGCAATAAGGAAATATTACTCCTAATAAGATACGGAAACATGACTTCCACTATCTTTTCCTATAGGATAAGAAATTTATTCTTTTACAAAAAATAAGACACTTAACTAAACTAGACTTCCGAAATTAGGAAGTAATGCTACTTTCCACAATCTCCTCCTCTTAACTTTTCCTAATATCCATTTTCAATCACAGATAGACTTTTCTTTAGATTTGTCAGTTTTGTCAATCTGATATTGTATCAGTAATCAAACGATCAAAATGTGAAATATAATGAGCCGCTTATTAGTTATTTCCATAGCATACATCTATGTAAAAACGTCATGCATGATCTCTAATGTTAGAAGTCTTTCTAATTCGATAATCATTTAGGCGAGTTTGATGTTTGATATGGTCAAAGTTGATAACCTGAGGGGGTGAAGATCCCGTAGATTTCCTTAAGAACTTTAACTGATAGAGTTATGATCTCGACTATCCATTTAAATACTAAGGTCCAAATAGCTCAAATTCATCCACCTTTAAATTACAACAACATCACCCAATCCATCATCTCCATTCCCAGTGCTACCACAAACCCCAAAACTACCATATTTACCCTCCCCCATCTCCACCACGTCTATTAACTCGGTCACCCCCCAAAATTTAACCACAACGCTTAGCCCTCTGTCATCCCTATCACCGCCACAAGCCAACCTAACCCAACCAAATTGGTCAGAGACCCAACATCGCAAAGGCGGCAGCGCAGGTGAGACCAAAAAACATCCTAAGTAGGTAGCGGTGGAGCTAGGGGGGGCTTACCCCGGCTACGGCCCACCCTAGGTTTGCAAAATGTCGGAACTATTTGTGTATATTTACTATAAAATTAGTTAAAAATTGGAAAATCGTAGTATTTGGCCCACCCCAACCCCGAAAAATAAGTTTCGACCCAGTCCAAGTTTCAATCTTGCCTCCGCCACTGTAGGTAGGGAGGGGTGTTTGAAGGGGTGTGGTTTCGTAAAGGTGGCCGGAAATAGGGTATTGTAACACCCCGGCTCATCGTCTGAGCCGAGAGTAGTCACCTATGGCAGCTTGCCAGGCTGTGGGCTAACCTCACAGACTAACACGGGTCCTTCCGGCGCACTTTGACCTCACTCGTGCGCACCCTGGAAAACTTCCCAGGAGGTCACTCATCCTGAAATTACTCCCAGTCAAGCACGCTTAACTTTGGAGTTCTTATCACATGGGCTTCCTAAAAGGAAAGTCGACTTTGTTGGTATGAGTAACACTATCATTCCTTTTAAGCACCTCATATGAGCCCTTAATTTCTCAGGAACCTCCTCTGAAATCTGGGGTATTACATTCACCCCCTCTTAAGAAAGCAACGTCCTCGTTGCGACTGGCAGCCAACCATAGTCTAGCTCCAGGATCTTTCCCCCGCTAGGCTGCTGACCTGGGCTTTCCTGACCACAAGATCAACACGCGGTCGCAGGGTTGCTCTGATACCATTTGTAAAACCCCGGCTCATCGTTTGAGCCGAGAGTAGTCACCTATGGCAGCTTGCCAGGCTGTGGGCTAACCTCACAGACTAACACGGGTCCTTCCGGCGCACTTTGACCTCACTCGTGCGCACCCTGGAAAACTTCCCAGGAGGTCACCCATCCTGAAATTACTCCCAGTCAAGCACGCTTAACTTTGGAGTTCTTATCACATGGGCTTTCTAAAAGGAAAGTCGACTTTGTTGGTATGAGTAGCACTATCATTCCTTTTAAGCACCTCATATGAGCCCTTAATTTCTCAGGAACCTCCTCTGAAATCTGGGGTATTACAGGTATAGGGTCCCACTTTCTGATATCGCGATTGTGGGGAAGGTGGTTGGGGTAGGGGGGCCAGGCCAAGTCAGTAACACTACATGAGTGAAGGGCTCCCTCTAAGCGCGAAGGATTTGAGAGTCCAAAAAATGAGAAATACCTACACTTTATTATTAACAACTCACAACAATAATTATTAATAATTCACATATAGACTTAATGTCGTGAGACTCTTTCATAAAGTTATCCAATGGATTTACGACATAATTACTCATAATATTGGTTACGTGTATCAGAATATTTTGAAACATACGGTGTATGTCATTAGATTTGTTTCGAAATGTACCTCAATTTGAGATCCATTTACACATTTTTCTGATATGCAAAACAATTTAGTTATACATTGAGTTTTTGGGTTTCCAAGAGTTCGGAGATAGTCCAAAATAAAAAAAATGGTAAAAGAGTCCAAAAAATGAGAGATTCTCACAAGAGTTATTATCCAGAGTCCATATTTTCATAAAACCGTAATTTGAAAGTTATTTAAAAGTGACACGACATGATTAGTCCTATCTTTCATTTTGTATATCGCAAAATTACAACATATTGTCTCATAAATATTATTATAAATAAAAATTACAAGAAGTTGGTTGGGAACCGCGAAACAATCTAGGCCCCCACACCCTCAGCTATTAAAAAACCAATACGAGTGAAAATATGTGGCACAACCTGCGTACCATCCCACCAATATAGTAGCATATCGGCCGGACGAATAGGCCTAACATCAGTGCCGACAAGCCCAATATCCACCTCCTTGCCTGCTGAAATCCCGGATCGATAGCAGACGTCTACCAAGGTGTCGCGAACAGAATTGTGACGATGCTTGATGCCCACAACCCCTGCACATGAAACTGCATGGTCCCCAAAAATATCCCCAGCGAAAGTCCCAGAACAAGCAGAACACGGCTGGTCCAAAGATAACAAAGGGTCCCTCAAACGATAGCACAAGACACAACGATAAGTCCGGCTATTCATTGTCTTCCTTAAGCCAAAAATAGGGACCACTCGAACACAATCGGAACAGTGCTCACCCTGCTGGGAATGCCACAAGGCCAACTGATGCGGTGTGAGAGAGAAAACAGAGCCTGAGTGTCTCTCGTAAAATATATGTCTTCAAATTTGTTCATGAGTCGGGGGGCAGCAATATCACTAATGTTTCTCAAAATATCAACCTCCATAGTCTGATTAAACACATTGAGAGCATCATCAAAAGATGGGAACACACAACACCAGCATGCCGAAAAAGCTTATCGTGCAAGTCAGCGGATTGAAGTCGAGACGCTAAGAACACATAATGACAGCATCACCAGCTAAATAAACACCAAGCCCCCTCATGGGAAAAAGGAAGGTGGCCAGTCTTCACTGCCAATCACCTAAACCGGCCCCGAAGCAACAACAATACGTTCTAAAGAGGAACGAAGTGCTGCATCCAAAACAACCTGAGCAGACTCAAAGACACGGGGTGGACAAATGCGCAAAGGAAAGTAAAGCTTAGACACACCGGGGATCGTGAAGTGTTGCAACCGTATCCATAAGCGCAATGGTTTTGGTTACCCGCTCCAAAATAAGAGAATTGCAAAAGCTAAGATCCGCACTAACCGGCCCACCTAAAAGCTTAACTCCAGGGAGAGGCCTAGCAATATTAGGAGGGAAAATACCGTCGAGCCTACTCCGAGGGTCTTCACGAGGCCAAAACACCTCTGTCTTTTCAACATTAAGATGAAGACCCAAGGGGGGTGGGCGCCACCAGAATCAACTCCAAGACCTGACCAACAACCAAGGTATCGCTGACAATAGTACCATCATCCAAATACCTAGCCGGTAATGACAAATCGAAAGAATCCCGGATCTGACAAACCAAGGGATGCAACACAAGGGCAAAGAGCAACGGCCCAAGAGGATCACCCTGTTGCACCCCCTAACAAGACTAGAGAGTGTGCTCCCTATAATATAAACGAGCGGGACTAGTATAACAAAACTCAAACTAACGCGCAAGAATAGGGCAACGAACCCGGACCTCCCGAAGCATAGTAGTCTGATCCACCAAGTTGAAGGCATTCCTAAAGTCTACCAACAACATAGAAGACCGACCTCATCCCCCCTCGCCTAGACCAAACGATTAACCGCATGCAAAATTGCCTCCCCTCCTGCAGTCACACCCACTCCAAACTAGGGATCAGCAAAGTAAGCACTCAAGGAAGGGCCTACCAAACTGGCACCAACCTTAGAGACCAGACGTCTCCACATAGTACCCACTGCAATAGGGCGAATCCCACTCCCAGGCTTGACCAACGGAGTAAGAGGACCACTAGCAATATAAGGGCCTAATACAGTAGGGCACCGGCCAGTTAGGAAAAGGTTAACCACCTGCGTGATCGATGCCAAGACTTCATCTGGAACAGCCACCGCGGCACCACTCAAACAATTTAGAAGGTGTTGCGCACGCAACCCGTCACGACCACATGATGTACTACGCGGGAAACTCCGAATCCTCTCACGAACTACCGCAACAGGAGCATAACAAGAAGGCTAATCAACAAGTAAGGAAGGCAAAGATGGCCCCGCCACGAAAGAGTGCTTAGCAGTCAGATCCTCCAAACTAGCATCAGAGTAAGGAGCAATGCCAGAAGATGAAAGGACACGAACTGCTGCAGTGAAATGAGCATCTGAGACCTTATGCTTACACTGCAAGATAGAACACTCCCCCACTTCCTCATCTACCTCCACAGATGGAGGCAGGCTAGCAGCCAACGCATCCTGCACAAGCGACCATGCACCCCCCGGCTCACCCCACGACCGAAGGGCACTAAGAATACTCTCCACCTGCAAATGACGTCTAACAGAAGATCGACGCTCACGATAACTCCGCGGAGAAAACGTCCGGAGGACACACAACGACAACTGAATCCAGTAGGAGATGTCATCTAGATGACCAATAACCCTATCAAGCGCCCCTTTGAGTACTCATGCAAAACTCAAACGACACTTCAGAGGGATAGACATTACCATACAAAGTCTCTTAGAAAGCAAGCTATCAAACAAAACGACGTCAAATCTAAGAGGAGGGTCCGACACAACAGCAGTAGCCCCAAGTCCACTAGGTGAGGAAAAATGCACCGCATCAGGAGGACCAACAAACGAACCATCCTCATGACGACACTTAGCCCGAACAGTGTGACTCCTGAAACAAATACCACAAAGGCAACGACCCATCCGACGAAAAGTTGACGCTGCCTCATCATAAACAACTGAACTAGTCGAAAGAGCCAATCTAGTATCATCCAAAGCATCCTGGCCAAAGTGACGGTCACACAAGTGCGCAATTAAAGAACCCTCATAAGCCCCACACCGCCCCTATCCAGACAACCGCTAATGCCAACAAAAGGGCAATGAAAGCGTACTGTAGGGACAATCATAGCCAAACAAAGAAACTATCCAAAAATGTGGAAGGAAAATAAATAAACAAACAAAGACAAACAAGAAGTCAAAGCCAACAAAAGAACAAAAAAAAGTAAGGGATACCTCGAAAGTGAGGCACCCCAAAAGCCAACCACCGACAATCACTCACTCCACAAACAACGACAAAACCCATCCCCCCGACACCCATGGCCAGCACCCAAATAACGACCAACGAACCGATACTGCAGCATCCTTTCGCACCCAAAACCCCCCTAACCGACCAAAGCGACGGTGGTGGTGATGTGCGGGAGATCAATGGTGAGAGGGAACACGAACGACGGTGATGACGATATGATCGTGGTCAGTGGCTAAGATTTTCGATCGAAACGACGGCGAAACGATTTGTTGATTGTACGGCGTGATGATTCGCTGATCGATCGGCCTGATGATTTATTGATCGATCGGAGTGATGATCGACGTATTGTGAACAATAGTAGTGATGATCGATCAGAGTGATGATCGACAGACCGAAGACCCGTTGTTTCTTAATGTTCGTAAGGTTTGTAATGTCTTGTTGCTTCAGAAAATGACGACGTTTAGGGAAAAGAATCACCGGTGAAAGATGAGACGGCCATAGATTTCGCGATCGGTGGCGAATTTCCGGCGAGAAGTCCGGCGGAAGAGAGAGAAAGAATTAAATCTGTTTTGAAATTTAATCTGAAATGAGTTCCATTTATACTTATGTTTGAGAGAAATGAATTAGTCAAGAGTCATGCCAATAAAAATTGCAAAAATGATTAAGTTATAAATTCAGTAGAGTTTTTTTTTTTTTTTTTTTAAATAGCTTCGAGAGAGTAATAAAAAGCTCAATTGTGAGAGAATCCAAAAAACGAGAGTTTCTCACTAGAGTTATTAGGTAGAGTCCAAACTCTTATAAAACTATGATACAAAAATTAATTTAAACGTGACACTATATAATTAGTCGTAATTTTCATTTTCTATATTAGAAAATTATCAGCACAAACAAAATATAAACGTACATCTGGCTATCTACAAAAAATGTTCAATGTGAGACTTTTGTATAAGAATCATTAAGCAAGATATAATGTGTGTTCCATGCAACACACGGGCTTTAAACTAGTATATATATTTAAAAGCTAATAATTTGGGGCGTATCCAAGGCGTCAGGGAGTGAAGAAATGCACAGAGAGAGTCCAAGATATGATAAACTCTGACATAATATATTAAAGTAATCCACATGAAACATCCACAATATTAGGACCGTGAAAATGATGACAGTGATCTAAGTCCAGAATCTGGAAAAAAACTACAACGGTGGAAGAAGAGGTTGCTTTCCTTTGTAGATAGAGAGATCTTAATCAAGGGAATTGCCCAGGCGATCCCTACCTATTATATGGGCTTGTTTATGTAACACTGCATGATTATAGAAAATGGTTTATGCAATTGGTTTGTCCTTTGTAGATAGAGAGGTCTTACCAATCTTTGTAGGGAAATTAATTCTATGGTGGGGTGCTCATGACTGGAAGAGGAAGATTTATTGGGTTGCGTGGGAGAAGCTATGAAACCTAAAAGATGGGGTTGGAATGGGATTCTATCATATTGAGGCTTTTAATGAAGCTATGCTAATGAAACAAGAATGGAGAATCTTGAACAATTCGAAATCATTGGGTGGCAAGCTACTTAAAGCTCGCTATTTCCCAAGCTGTTCTTTCTTGGAGGCGGCTGCTGGGTACCGTGCGAGCTTCGCGTGGCGTAGTATTGTTGGAGTGCATCTCTTGCTAGAGGAAGGGTGTAGGTGAATGATAGGAGATGAGAAGTCGTTGAGGACGTGGTGAGATAGGTAGATGTTGACAGGGCCAATGTTTGAGCTGATTTCACCGAGGAGACGGGGTAAGAGACCATGGTGCAGAGTGGATTGATCCGGATAAGAGAGAGTGGAAGGAGCTAAGGACGTGGTTCATACCTCTATGTTGAGTTTTGAAGCTAATAGTATTACCAGTAATCCTATTGTGACTAATGGGGGAGTGATATATTAGTTTCGCACTATAGTAAGAATGGGGAGTATATAGTGAAGATGGGTTATTAGTTCGCAAGACATCGTCTTAGGAAGGGTGATGAGGGGAGTACTTCGGGAAGGGAGGGACCGTCACTATGTAATCGTGTGTGGAAGGCAGAGTTACCATCTAAGGTTAAGGCCTTCGCGTAAGGACTGTGTAAAGGGACGTTACCGACACGTACTAATATTCAACGCCGCATTGGAGATGTGGATATATTATGCCATAGATGTTTTTGGGCAGAGGATGAGACACATGATCATTTTTTTTATCCGAGTGTGAGGGGGGTTTGGGAAGAAATGGGGGAGGAGATTGAGGAGTGGGACAAGTGTAGGAGAGGGGCTAATTTAGTGTAGATATGGTGTGGGGGTAGTACAGGTAGAAGCGGGTTGTTATGTGTCATGAAGGCCTAGTCGATTTGATTTGCGAGGAATTGAATGAGGTGATGCGTGGGGGTGGGGTAGATAAGAAACATGTATGTGAGCGAGCGAGGACCTATTTTTAAGCTTTTAAGAGGCAAATACAAAGAAAAAGATGGAGGGTAGGGGTGAGAATATGTGTATGTGATGTGCTCGGTTTATACGCTCTATATGGCCGATTTTTATATTACTTTTACAGTTAAAATGATGTAATATACTTCTAATTTGTGTTAGAGTATCATGGACAACATTTCTATGTGATTTTGGTTGTTTTGGCTATCTTTTGGAAGCGGTCATTCATTTGGAAGCGATTTGGAGCTGATTTGCAGAAAGATCAACTTTGGAGCTTCATATCTCTCAAACCGTTTGGAATTTTGCTGTGAAATCACTTGGATATGATTCTTCATGTTCTTAGCTTTCCAGGAAGTGGTTACACGCCTTCATCGGATAAGTAACGAAGAATCTACAGCCTTTTGAAAAATCGAGGTAGAAACTTACCGCTGCCCGCGGCTAGTATATGGCGGACAGCTGCTCACAGCTTGGCGGTTTGCGCCAGTAACTTTTGGCGGTCCGCGACCATGCCCTTGGCGGACCGCGGTAATGCTTGGCGGCCCGCGGTAATCTTATTCGCGGTCTGCGATGGCCGGATTTTCCTTGTGTCGTATTTTTCTATTTCACGTTTTTAGAGAACTATATAAATAAGAACCTCGACTCTAGGTTATGATTATTCAGACTTTTTAGAGAAAACAAGACTTTCTATGGATTGTATAAGGAGCTAATTCCTTTATTTCTTGATCGATTAATCGAAGCATCGCATTGACAATATCGTGAGTTTGAGCTATTATTTCTATTGTTCTCAATCATTGTCTTATGTTTGGTTTTCAATTCATTCAATTATCTTTTGTGATTGGTAGATGTACAACTAGTCTAATTGCTTAGGATTGATTGATTGCTAATTTAGATTAGTCAAAGGAAACTATTGTTTGATTGATCTTTACATTGTAGCAACCCGAATTCATTGATTTGCATGTACTCATCGTTAATGAATTAGGACAAATATTTTACTCACATGTTAAATACGAAACGTGCGTTAGTATTGCATGTCTTTATCGATATCTCTCTAATCCGTATTGCTATTATCAAATTGAATGTAATCGTGCGCTTAGGTTATTTGATAGTTAGGGTTATTGGGTAGTGCCGATCACGCCTTTTAGCTACTATTAAGGAGAGATTTGGGAATTCTGTTTCCACGATAGAGTAGTTGAGATTGATAGAGTAATAGTGATAACTAGGATCGATTAGTTAGTGCGTTGTGGAAATTAATTGATCAAGATCCGTTTTACTATTGAATACATTTCACAAATTGCTTTTGTTCACTCTAGTTAGTTTGATAAACACAACTCTCAATCCCTCATTATTTGTTACTTAGGCACTTAATTCATTACATTTGACAACCCATTTCCCTGTGGATACGATCCCTACTTCCCTACTACTGTTGCTAGGATTTAGGATTTATTTTTGGTAGGTAATCGCGACTTTAGTCTCACCGGTATGTGGGGGTGAGAGGTGGTGTCCACGGGACTGGGGGTATAGTTAAGGTCAACGTGGATGGAGCAGTTTTGGGAGAGGCGGGTTTGGGGTTTGTAGTTGTGATATGAAAGATGGAGGTGAGTCTATAGGGTGTGGGTGAAAACAGGTGACAACTAGGTGGGAGCCGGCTATTGCGGAGGCGCGTGCGGTGGAGTTTGGGTTGTAGGTGGCACAGTAGCAAGGAGTCGAGAATGTAGTCCTTGAGTCGGATTCTCTAAAGCTGATCAATGCTCAGAAATCCTAAAATTTTGAGTCAAACTATTTTGGTATTTTAGCTTCTGATATTTTTCATTTATCTCGTAGATTTGATTCGTATCATTTTAATCACGTATGTCGTAGTGAAAATAAGGCAGCTTACTGTTGAGTCCAAATATTGCTTAGTTTTGTATGACTCGACGATGCATATTTCGTGTATCTGCCCCATTTATGCTTGATATTGATTCATTCCCGCAAGATTTCATGTCCTTGATATATTTGTTGGTTTTGGAGCTTTTTAGGGCATTACAAGTCAATTTGGAGAAGTAAAAGTGCGCGACTTTCGTCAATCTACATATAGTCAACTTTGTAGCTAATTATCTTCTAAAAAACCACTTGGGATTTTGGATTGAAACCAACTGGAAATTAAAGATTATGATTTTAGCTTTCTAAAAAGTGGTCACAAGCCTTAATTGAACAAGTAACAAAGAATCTACGTGCGTTTGAAGTTGGACTGCCAGCCTGAGCACGACCCGTGCCCGTTTAGTTTATAGAGCACGACTCTTGGTGGCCGTAGGGTTCACTTCATATTTGAGCACGAGTCGTGTTTATCTTCTACGGAGGTATTGAAGAGCCTATCGTGTTTATCTTCTACGGAGGTATTGAAGAGCCTACCACGACTGGTGCTAATTTGTTCTTTGGTCGAGCACGAGTCGTGCTTTGCGGAGAATTGGAAAAGCACGGGATTTTTGGACGTGTTTCATATTCCTTATTTATTTTTACTACCTAGACTTTTGATCACGTATTATTTTCATGACTTGTTTTGTGGAAGAACGACTTTATGCCCTAGAGGTTGTAATCGAAGATTTCTCCATCATCAATCCGTAGTTTCCATTCAGTAATTCATTTCTTCCTTTCCTTTTGTTTTTTAAACCATGTTTTCGTTTATTCAAATTATCATTGTTTTCATTATGCGTAGTTGTAACAATACTAAAGTTTTGAAAAGCGTTTTGTTTTCCGAATTCAAATTTCGAGGACAAAATTTCTTTTAAGGGGGGAATAATGTAACACACCAGATTTTCGAACATTTTATTATTATTTTATTATTTTATGATTGTAGTTCTGGGTTGATTAATTATTTTTAAATAGAAAAAAAAAAGGATTCAAATCGTTTTTTTAAAAACCCCTAGAAGTTTCTCAAAGCTTGTTAAATTATCACCCTAATCTGATGTTTACGCTAACCCTTGTGTCCCTTACTTTGGTAAAATCATTCTCTCTTCATCTCCTCCCTCTTGTGCCGCCATCAAATTATCTTACCCAACTTCCCACAATTTTCATAATTTTCCTGTATTTTTATTTCATTTGACCATCACAATAAGAGCCATGTTATCAACCTTTCATCGTCTATTATCACGATCAGTTCAAGTCTCTCTACAATCGATCTTTTCATGAGCCGATTTGAGGAACGATTTATAAGAGCTTTTCAGATTGATTTGAACATGTTTTAAGGTAACACTATTTCTACTACTCCCTACATTATTAAGATCATATATCGCCCTAAGTGTTTTGTGTATATATGTGCTAAACGTGAGATTTGATCGTTATGTGTTATTTTAAGTGCGTTGTGGTTGTTTGATCAATGACATATTAATTAGCGTATATTAGATATATGACTTATGTAGTTCTTTCGTATGATTTGCTTGGGGTTATTGGTTTCGGAATTAAGTGTAGCATGGTACTAGGAAGTGAGTTGGAGGTTTGTGATGTTAAGCTGATGAATAATCATCTTGGGCTTAAATTGGCGCATGTTTAAGATGAGGAATAATTAGTTTCTCAAGCATTTGGCAAGTAGCTGCTACTTGGCCTGGGTACGTAGCTAGTGATACTTCGTTAGTACAGGGAGACCTAATCCTTGACGTAAAGGAATTGATGTATACTCAGTCTTTGAGCCCTTTGGTTTTATAAGATTATGATTATGTAAGATTGAGATTCGAGAATAAGATTAATATTCATGGTTTGTATTACACTTGACTTGTCGTCCTTTGTACTTGGTATGGGGCCGAGTAGCTTAGAGTTACACTCTAAGTGTTGAGAAAGGTTCACTGAACTTTTGACAGTATTATATTGAGATATCAGTTTAAACTGAGTTACTAAGAAAGAGCCCAAGGTGGCAAAGAGAAAAGAAAGAGATTAAGTTTGATACTGAGAGTTGAGATAGAAGTATTGTCTTGCGGTTTAACCGCCAGTTCACTTGCCCCATTACTGAGACTTAGGATTGACGATGATAGTGTGGTACTGAGAAGAAATTGAATTGAGTTTTGAGAAGGTGTTCAGGTTACGAGAATTATGAGGATATGGGTGTTTTTATTATAAGGTTGTGATTTTTATATCGAGAAGATTAGAGTGGAGTAGGTTACGAGATTTAGCAGGTTAGTCCTGGGGGAGTGTTTTACACTTTTTATGTGTTTTATTATGTGACCCCGTATTATCCAGATATATAAAACCATGACTAGTATTATTATTCAGCTTATGTTAATCGGTAGAGTAGTGTTGCTCAGCGAAATGCTGACGTGTTTCCTTCGGGCTACCTTGTCATGGGGGTAGATCCTTTGTCTTGAGTTTTGCTTGCATGTTTAAGTCAGGAGTACAGCTGAAGAGTCAAGTTTTGTTTTTAACGCTTTCGCATTTGTATTTTATTGTATAAGAGATGTTTTGTACAGCTGTGTCTCCGGATTTGTATATTATTAGCTTGTAATATCTCCGAATTTTGGCACAGTTTCGTATTACAAATCGAGTTTTAAATCAGCCGAAATTTGGGGTGTTACAGTAGTAGTAGTAGTCCCCTAGGGCTTGGCAAAAGACCCTAACATGAATTAGTCTAAGCGGTTTGTTGTTTGACTTGTTGAAGTACTTTATGCTTGGATTTGTTAGTGTTATGCTTTATATTGATTATTGTAAAATAAGGTTAGAGAGATTAGTTCTTGGCCTAGGTTATCAATAAGAATTGTATTGAAGGCCTAGTGAATTGATTAATTGAACATAATTAGAGAACACTACCAAGATTTGATACTCCCCATGAGAATAGGTGGAGTTTATAATTGAGACCGTTATATATTGTTCTTAATGCTTCTAATTATGTGCTAGATACTGCATGTTAGAAAGACTCTATATGAACCCGAGATGGAGATACAGGGGTAGTTCTTGTTTATGTGTTTAGATGTTTACAAGTAAAAACGTTAGTCTCATCCAAGCTAGTAATTTGTCATTTCATGTTGTTAGTGAACTTATGACTGTGAGATACCGTACCGGCCTGGGGTGGATCGATTGGGTCTCGCTATTTTTTAATGGAGTCACCAGCAGGATTTTTTATATGATCCTACGAACCTAAAATGGGTCCTTTGAAGGGTACGATTTGGGAAGGTGTTAGACACCCAAATCGCCCGTCTTAAGACGGGCTCTACTAATTGATCCACGATAAATATAAAGTTCATAACCGAGTATGGAATCACATAGCAATTAGCATGCAACATCCGATGAAATTAATCGTGCAAGAATACGTACGATAATAATGCGAATAATCATGCGACAGGACACGTAGTAAAATGACATGCAATTACAGAAACATGAGAACATAGCTAATTAAAAATGCAATGAGAAAAACAGGCATGCACATGTACGTATCATCAAATCACATGCATGCTTTGAATTATAAACTATATCAAAATTGCTTATCACTAACTACTTAAGGAAAACCCACGACAAGCAAACCAAAACTCAAATCATACTAATCAAACGCAAATGATGAAAGCTAAAACTGAAAAACATGATTACGGAAATAAGTTAAAAGCTGGTTTACGAAATCATTTTAAAAATAATGGCCTTCAGTTGGACATACTTGTGTCGTCGTGCGAATCTCGATTTCGTATACCAACGCGCCCAACCCTTGTCCTTGAGCCCAACGATCTAAGTTCGACCCTCGCAACGGTGACCTCGCTATCGTGAATGGTTCCTCGAACGATTGATATGTATAAGAATTATAACGTACACAATTGTGGAATCTCATAAACTCACTATAATTCGTAATAATAACTTGCTTACAATAACCTTGGGGTAAACCCCTATTTATACTATTACAAGACTTGACCCTTACGAAACCTATCTCGTAACATATTCCTAAACACATATTCTACTATATATCGTATTCCTAAACACATAATATTCCTTAACCCGTAATTCTCTGGAATATTCTCTGGAAAATTAAACAAAGACTCTTAAACAATAATAATACCCTGAAATTGAAAAACAAAACCCTAAAACATTAGATCACAATAATAAAACTCCAACGAACAACTAATTCCCGCAACTAATTCCCGACGAGCAACGATATCCCGCCGGCAGGCATTATCGATTACATGCCCACCGGCAGGCAGCGGAAGCACCTTTTAGAGTCCTCTAGGAAAGAGGCTCTGATACCATAATAAGAAATATAACGCACACTATTTGGAGAATTCATAAACTCAATATAATTCGTAAAATAGCTTGCTTACAATAACCTTGGGGTAAACCCCTATTTATACTATTACAAGACTTGACCCTTACGAAACCTATCTCGTAACATATTCCTAAACACATATTCTACTATATATCGTATTCCTAAACACATAATATTCCTTAACCCGGAATTCTCTGGAATATTCCATAATCCTCTATTACCCCCCTCAAACTCATGGTAATTTGACTAAAATTACAATGAGTTTGCCAAAACAATAAGGAAATAAAATAATTCCGTCGAGATCTTCAAATCTTCAAATTCGACACGTTGATCGTCGTCGTTGCAAAACCAGTCGAGCACCTCGTACACCCACACTCATCCAAAGAACACTCAAAATCAACACCATAATAGAAACAAAATAAGTCCGTTGAGATCTTCAAATCTTCAAATCCAGCACGTTGATCGTCGTCGTCCCAAAACACCATTCTTTTCGAACCTACTTGATCGTCACCCAAAGAACACTCAAAAATACCGTAAATTACCACGATTAGCACCACAAATCGCTCATAATCAATTTTACCACTAAACGCCAGATACAAGGGAACCATGAATCACCATGGTCTCACAAATTATGAAGCGACCATTATCGACTTCATCTAAAAAGAACCAAACATAACAGGTAGGGGCACTCTCCAATAATGTACCAAAAACAAATACCATGAATCGATCAACATGGTCTCAAAACGTGAAGTGATCATTATCAACTTTACCTTAAAACTACCAGACATGAGAGGTAGGGGCACACCCCCATTCCTTGATCGGCCTAAAAAATCATACAGCAACGAACTAGGATGCAACGGCAACAAGCCAACAACCCACGTCAATATACTAGTCGACTAAACACCTCCATCTCCATGATACTCAGCAAACCATCAGCAACGAAACAAGACCCATATATAATTGGTGTACGTACTGCCTTTCTCTTACTCCAAAGCTATTGCATAAACAAAGTCCATAAGCCAGAGGCTCCAAAAGTCCAACAACGACAACCCAAACGGCACTACTTAAATCAATCAACACCGAACCATTACTCTTCATAATTCCGATTAATTATCTTGACACCATAAACAACCCAAAATAACTAACGAGAAGCCAACAAGAGGGGGGATTTATTCAAACACAAATAAAATTAAACAAAGACTCTTAAACAATAATAATACCCTGAAATTGAAAAACAAAACCCTAAAACATTAGATCACAATAATAAAACTCCAACGAACAACTAATTCCCGCAACCAATGAGCAACGATATCCCGCCGGCAGGCATTATCGATCACATGCCCACCGGCAGGCAGCGGAAGCACCTTTTAGAGTCCTCTAGGAAAGAGGCTCTGATACCATATAAGAATTATAACGTACACAATTGTGAAATCTCATAAACTCACTATAATTCGTAATAATAACTTGCTTACAATAACCTTGGGGTAAACCCCTATTTATACTATTACAAGACTTGACCCTTACGAAACCTATCTCGTAACATATTCCTAAACACATATTCTACTATATATCGTATTCCTAAACACATAATATTCCTTAACCCGAAATTCTCTGCAATATTCCATAATCCTCTATTAATATGTGTGTGAGTTGTATGCAGGAAAGGCTTAAGGGCCTTGTTCTCGGGATTATGAGAACAAGGGATGCGAAAATGGTAAGTGTTTTTTTTTTTTTTCTTTTTTTTTTTTTTTTGCTAATAATTCCGTCCCCTTTGAACAAAATAGAGACCTCTTTATATAGGAAATGCCATAGGGTTTTGGTAGGTTATTATCAGCTAATTATTGCTTGGAGGAGAAGCAAAAATGAGAGTTTATGATAACTCAACACCCTAATCAAGGTCTATCTAATTGGAGAGTCCAAGTTAGCTCTAGTTGACAACAAGTTGTCAGTCTAATTCGATGCTATCTTTGTGCATTATCTTTTGATATCACATTTTATGAGCAAATTATTAATTGATAATGATAATGATTAAAAAGAGATAAGGATGAACCGAAAAGAAAAGTTCCAAAAGATAATTCAGCAGAGTTGCCAAGCAGTTGCCAAACGATTGCGAAGATGGGCCTAGCAATGTTATTACGCATGACATGGTGCGTGGGCCAACTTCAGACACTTGGGCCTAATTGGCAGGATGGATGGAACTGTGTGGTCACCGGGCTTAGATGCTAATAATCCAAGCTATCGAAAATTGGCTATTTAAAACCAAACGGGATAAAAAAAATTGGGTCTTTATAAATTTGGGTCGAGACTATGGAGTCGGATGCGTTGGTAACCGAAAATTTTCACCGGTGTCCACTATCCATCTCATCATCGGGCGTTATAAAATGGGAAGCCCCCGAATAGGGTGTCTACAATGACTAAGAATTGTTAGTAGTTAAGCCTTGCCCTGGAGTTTTAATCATTTGAATCTATTCCGATTAATTAGTTAAATCAACCAAACACACTCATAATTTATTCTCCAAACACGTGATTAGAATAGTCTTAATTGAACTATTCATTGCTAAACCCATTTCCTTGAGTTCGACCCGTTTTCTACGACACCCGTACGCTTGGGGTTAAATAAACTCCTATCACTTACGAGCCACCCATTTAGGTCCAGTAGACTATATCCCTGTATGAGTTGATGGTGGTCCCTTAATTTTACTTGATACCGCGGCTACGAATTTTTTGGCTACGATTACGTGATGGTTATTAGCAATATTTCCCGTAAAAAACGAAAATACCCTAAACATATACTAGTAGAAATTGGACCAAATTGCAATGTTTTAACCAAACTATTAATTACATCGTGCTATGCTCTATCTTCATTGAGTAGCGTGTTTGGTCTTACGAGTTCTATGTAAATTGCTGAATTAGATAGATTACAATGTTAGCGATCATTTTGCGTGTCCTCCTCCCAACTACATATTTATATTGCGAACTTTTTTTGTTCTCATCTCCTCATTTACTTCGACCGTACATCAACGTTTTATACAAAGGACTTATGTCGACCACAAATTTAACACCCAAGTTCAGGATAGTTTATTTTTTTAACTTCTACTCTAAGCAAATGAATCATAAGAGTGTTACCGTCGCAATTAACTCCGTCGGCCAATTGTTAAGGCTAGGGTGACAAACGAGTAATCAATTTAACTCTAATTAAAATTATAATTCTTATCAACCAAAACTAATTTTAGACATATACAAATTGACTAAATTATACAGTGCGGAAGCATAGTACGAATCCCAGAACAAATTGTATTCGTAACATGATCATTACTCGTATCCCTACATTTCCTTCTAGCAACCCCCCTACCAAAGGAACAATCTTCTGACCTCTTTCAAACAATTTGTTCCCTGGATCAACACAAATCCACTGGAAAATAATAACAAGGCAAAACACAACACAAGCATCTGTCACCAAACAGGTTGATTAAGAAAGAATCTAATTAGAAAGGCACTTAAACGATGTATAACTTTTCACAAAGCACATAAACAAAACAATAAGAAAGAGAATGAAATGAAGGAAGAACTTTTATGTGTAACATACTTTCTTTCACTAGTAAATATCACAAACTTTTGGAATCACTTCACTTTCTTTTCTTTCACTTATTTAGGGTAGTTGACATATCTTACTAGCACCAATATTCTCGAATGTATGCTAAGAGGCGAGACATAGGAGGGATTAATAGGAGCCAAGGATAGCCCCATATTCCTTTTCGGGGTGACCCAACTCAAACACCTCATCTATTTTGAGACATCATCATCTCTCCTACTTTTTTTTTAATCATCTCACCCTCTCTCTCCTACTTTTTTATAATCCCTACATTCTCTGTCATAAGTTCTCCTAATTTTCTTCCACTACCACAACTTTACTTTCTTTACAAATTTTCCTTATTCCACTACAAATGGTCCACGGGGCATTTGAGCTGGAGTCTTTGGTTTAATTGATTCTTAAGAATATTATATTTGTGGGATGGTGGGCGTGACGTGTGTGTCGATTTGACTGGTTCATCGCCTTTAACTTAGTCTGGCTTGATTAGTTGGTTTTGAGCCGGGCAAGGTTGTGCGTATTGCGGCTCATCGTAAGCGTACAAAGTATGATGCTTCCTCCCTTTTTCATTCTCTTCGTTAGGAGAATCGGAGTAAGGTGTCGTTGCTCTGTTACAACGTATTCAGCGGTACTCCAGAACGCAGGACATTGGTGCGCAGGCTGCGCCACATATTTTCACTCTTATTGATTTTTTAATAGCCGAGGTTGTAGGGGGCCAGATTGTTTCGCGGCCCCCAACCAACTTCTTGTAATTTATTATTTATAATTAATTAATGATATATTATATTATTTAATAGGCAATACATTTAGTGTAATTGTTTGCGTCCATATCATCGATGATGTCATTGCTGATGTCATCTCCACCTCATCTCCTGCCACGTAATCAATTTTGAAAAAAATATAAGGCTATGAAAGCTTGAACCTGTGACCTCAAAGTTATATTGTAACACTTCAATCACTAAGGCAATTGATTTTGTTGATTCTTTTATTAACAAAATTATATACGGAGTATAAAAGACATTAATCCTTAATATTTCGTCCAAATTGAAAAGCAAAGATTTAGACCAATAATTGTACTACCATATATTCTACAGTAAGTTATTTGGAAACAAAATTTGATCAATTCTTTAATTTTGACCGAAATTGCAACATATAGTTAGCATATATTCCATTATATCAAATTAGAGAATAATCATTTCTTTTGTGCAACAAAAAATTAGAGAATAATCTTTATTGTCTTATATTAAGGATCAAATTGGGTCTACGGGTCGTGCAAATTTTGACAAGCGCAGAAGAGATAACTAAAACTAAACATACAAGATTCAATAGCTGTCATGTGTAATAAAAGGTAGCTTTATTGCACATAAAGCGCACCAAATAATTAAACATAAACATATGGGAGTGGAACGGGTGTGAGTCAATATGTGTCCTGCGTCATAAAAAGCGGGTAGAAAGCGAGGTCATGACATAAAAGGGTGTCAGATACAACAAAATTAGTTTTTTTACTAGCATCAAAGCAGATGCGAATCAGTACCAATCATGATAAAAAAAGGGGTTCATGACACATAAAAGCACGCCAAATAGATAAAAATAAACATATGAAGGTTGAAACGAGTGCGAGTTAATACGGATAATGTGTCATAAAAAAGAAGCTCATGACACACAAAAAATTGCCTTAGTGGTTGAAGTGTTACAATATTGTTAAACTTTCATCTTAATATGGGTAAAATTGGGTCAAAGAGTTTGATCAAAGAATATCATGGTTAAAATGCGTCTTAATTTCGTTTTATTTTCACCTGAGATATGAGTAATTTGATTTTTTTTTTTTTTTGGTTGTGAATGCTCATGAATTTACTCGGTAAATATCAGAGTTCGTAATCATGCTTTGACAATTTATTCATCCTTCCAAACTAATCTCAGAACAAATACAGTAGTCAAGGTGAATATAATTTTATTTACTAATAGTCACATTGAATACGCACAATTGACATGTTCAGTTCCATTCAATGAAAGTTGCACCATAAGTTATACGGAGTATTCCTTATAGTAAATTTAAACATAGTAAATCATATTATATTAATTTAAACCTATAAAATTTTAGTTTAATTTGAATTAGAATAAAAAAGTGTAATATAATCGGGCCGTCTGCGCAATTTGGCATGGGTAAAAAACTAGTTCTTATGTTATTATTCGACCATGCCTAACAGTAATGCAATTTATTATTCCCTAGAGTAGTATTACTCATCAGCGAAACACTGATCTTTATCTATGGGCTACCTTGTCATGAGGCCAGGTCCTTGTTTTGAGTTT
Organism: Spergularia marina; assembly: GCA_963680865.1. Lineage (NCBI taxonomy): Eukaryota > Viridiplantae > Streptophyta > Magnoliopsida > Caryophyllales > Caryophyllaceae > Spergularia > Spergularia marina. The sequence continues at coordinate 4,628,993 of OY804551.1, read as the reverse complement.
TGTTTGCACATCTGAGTTTAAGATTTAACTAACGAGTCAAGTGTAATTTTCCGATTTCATATTTCTATGATATTTTATAAGAGTTTTTTTGTAACTGTAACTCTGATTTTGTATATTAATTAGTAATATTCCCGATTTTGGGACATTTTGTATTATAAATAAAGTTTTTAAACACCCGAACTTTGGGCTAATAACATATGGTGTTGCAGCAAGATGCGGAAAAGGTCATCTTGGAGTAAGATTCTCTTCAACTAATAACGGCTCTATAGTCACTTCTTTTCCTTCAATTTGGTCTAATAACTTCAAACTTGTCTAGTCTAGGTGGGAAGTTTATTTCATATATTTTAATCGTGTTCGTTGGTTAGGAAATAAAGCGATTCATCTAACTGCTCACATCAGCCCAGTTTATTACACTACGAGCCGACGGTGTGGATAGATAGTGGTTTGACGGATGTACTTGATTTAGTGGCCACATATTTCATTGCCGGGGGCACGTAATTTATAAGACTTACAAGCGCTCTGTAAAGTGACTTGTTTCCGACTCTTGTTTATTACTCTCTCTCCATATATTTCCAAATGACCTATATATTATTCATATGAGTTCATGATTTTTATTAAATGGGTCATTTAGGAATGAGTGGAGGGAGAATCACTTTGCCTCAGTTATCTATGAACATTGAAAATATATTTAATATTATTACGATAAGCTTAGAATATGAATCCGATTATCTCATAACTCATTTAATTTATAATGAGGCAAGAGTTTAACATTATATACTAGTAGTTGAGTACATTTTGTTGCATTTTGTTTCACATGTATCCAAACATCCTTTCAGCTTTTGTGTGCCTGTTGCGTATATTAATTGTTAGTAAAAGACTTGGCTTCAAAAACAAAAATCGTTAGTAAACTATTTAATCACTTACAAATGCCATAATAATTCCCTCAAGCTAAAACTACATGAAAAATACCACATCACATTTGATGAAAATTTAGTATGTTCATTTTAAGCTAGAAATTAAAGTTTCATACTAATGATAAATGCAACTAATTAAAATATCGTCTAATCAAAAGCGATAGTGGGTACCTAGAAAGTGTGTAGAGATAAATTGATAGCATATCGAAGCAGCGCAACCAGCATTGCAAAAATCATTAGGATCATCTTTACGAACACTGTTATTTGGTGAGTTAGGTTGATGTGCACACTTATCTGCACATAATCCAGCACAAGGAATGGGAAATATAAAACACATGGAAACACACTGCTTAAAACAATTGAATGAGAATTTGGCCTCGGATTTTTCAATAAGAACACTGCTTGCCATGAGCTGCATGAATGCAATTGCGATTATTGTTTTTGATTTCATTCCCTTCATAGTTCTTTTGCTATATTTTTTAATAATGATAAGAAAAAAAAATTCCTTTTTGATTTAGTTTACCTTATTGTTATGCAACACGTCTATCAAAGGCTTTTTATAATATGGCAAGAGCTTGAATTTGCCCATTTATGGTACGTGATCAAGTACTAAAAGAAAACAATTGCAAGATGCAATGTAAGTTATAATTAGGTAGATTTTTTTTTTAGGGTTATAATTAGGTAAATATTATAAGCTTAAGTGTCTAAATGCATTGTTTACTCTTTATTATATCTCTATATATATTTTATTTATTTATAAAAATAAGAAAATCAAAATTAATACCCTTAAAAGCTTTTTGGTCCTTTGAGCCTCGTTCACAATATCACACTCTCTCTTTGTACCACTTATGTAGCTACTCATATTTTCATCATCCTTTAATAACATCATCTCTCAACTATACACATCTCTACGATGTTATCCTTTCTCTCTCAACAAACATGTTTTTCTATCCATGGTCCCGTCATCCATCAAATTGCTTAAATCTTATGACGTAATAAATATACGAACCTGAAACTTAAGCACATACAATAATGGTTTATACACGTAAGAAAAAATCATTTATCAGTTTGAGATCCGCCCAGATGAAAATGGCTATATATACATCATCGAGTTTGTTTGAAAAATATTACTCTAGCATGTGAGTTTTTCATTTAAAATAAAAATGCATTTCGATTTTGCATACCACACTTATTGGCATTAATCAAAATATGTGATTTGGTTCAAGTATGAGTTAAAGCAAAGATCGATTGTATGAATGCTAGCGAGAAATAAGGCAATGCTTTGCTCTAGAATCAACTCAATTTACTCATTTGATAGATAAATTCCTCCACATACGGTTTTTAATTAACTACTTATGTAATTGCACTCTTAACAGCGAATAAGCTCAATAGCTGCATTTAATTAACTAATTTACCTAACAACTAACCGACACATCATCACTTAACGGAAAGATCTATTTGGGTACCATGTGCACAAATTAGTAACCTCAGTGTTACCATGTGCACGAACTTGTTAAGTTGGGTACCATGTGCAATCAGTCCAAGTTCGAGGGTAGCACGTAAATTTTCCGTTAAAACCATAAATACCAAACTAGCTATGAAACCAAATCTAGGAGCAGACCCTTTTGAAGAAAATAAGCAAATAGCTAAAGTAAATCACACGGACTCTACTGCAATAATAGAAGAACAATCCTTAAAAAGACCCAAATTACAAAAAAAAAAAGGAAAAAAAAAAGTAGATAAGGAAAAGCTTAGCTAAACGAATGAAAGAAATTAAGTCGTCAAAAGGATATTCACACTATCACAATATCAAACCCACAAGCAAATAGAACAATCTTGGTCATCTAATTGAACAAAGGTAGGTGAAATTGATGCAACGGTTAACACTAGGTTCTTCCCCTTTCATTGAACACAATAAGAAAAAGAAGGAAAGAAGTATTGATATGTTCTTATAGGCTGATATGGGCTCGCCGGCGACCTAGAAGAAGATAAGTACGTCATCGGCGAGCCACGCGTATCAAAACAAGGATATTTTTTTTGCTTGGGGCTCAAGCTATTTATCTCTCTAGCTTTCTCTCGCTAAGAATGAATTCAAAATTGGAAGTGATTTAATTTTCACACCTACGAAAACGGCTATTTATTTCGTAAATTATATTTATGAAATCTTACAATACTCGTAACTCAACCACTTTAGGAGCGGTGTACTTATGGTCTTAAACACTTCGGTTTGATGTCACCCTTCGAGCGTTTGGTACGTCGAAAGCGATCAAAGGACATAGTTATATATAGGCGACTGAATATAGTGCAGAGGGACTAGTGTAGACAAATCCTGCAAAACTTTTAAAGGCCCCCCATGATTCATATACCAGAGTCTTGGATTCTCATGGGCTCTAACTTGCATGACCTTTGTTTTGTCTTCTTTTGACGTGCTCGTGATTGTTACTCTTTTTTTGGCTAGATCTGAATGTTTATTTGGGATGTTATATTAATTTTTATGATGTATTCTCACGGAATTGACTTATGTAATTTATGATGAGAAAATGACTATTGAGAGCCGGTTTGTTAGAATGTGAATTCCGAGAAATGAATGTCAATTGGAGGTGAAGATGTAATTGAAGATTGAAGACTCGTACCACAAGATCAAGTGTCCAAGGCAGACCACGGGATAAGCGCGGGCGGTCCGCGGATCGTGAAGTGAAGGAAATTGAAGACGATTCCAGAGAAGTCGAGGCGGGCCGCGCAAGAAGGCCGGCGGTCCGCGGCGGTGTGAAGCGCGGTCCGCGACGAGCGACGAGAGCCGATTTTCCGTATTACTTTATAAATACCTAGGTTTTACGTCTATTTTCATAACTCTGCACTCAGAACTTATATTTAAGATTTTAATCGAAGATTTATGGAGAACTAATCTCCCAACTTGGTTTCTTACAGATTGAAGCTGCAGTTCATTGTCATATTGTGAGATTGTTCCTATCGATTCAATTGTGAGTAATTTCGATTCTCTTGCTTTAATTCCTATATCTCATATTTGTTCTTGCTAGGGGTACTACTAGTTAGGGCTTGTATGATTTGATTGTTTTGAAAAGTAGCAATTTTTATTTGTTTAATCGATTGCTGATTCAACGTTAGATAGATTAGAGGGAGAATGGATTTATTATTTGATTAGCACCGCGTGTGTTCTTGTTGATTATTGTTGTTGATATTCTTAGACCTAATTGCTTCTATTGAATAGATCTAGACGCGTGATTTAGATTGATTTATCAATAGGGCTATTTTAGATACGATGATTCGTTCTAAATAGCTAAAGAAAGAAGAATAGAAATCTCAATTTCGCAACAACGTGCTCACATTGATAGATAGGTGACCTTCTAGGATCAATTGATAAACCATAGTGGATTGAATTATAAAGCCAAGATTTGTCATTAATTGAATTCAACCTTTACTTGTTTCCATTTTGTTTCTATTCGCTTAGTTACTCATACTCAACTAACAACCCCCCCCCCCCAAATTGGTTACCCAATCGACGTTACATACATAGACATTAACAAATTCCTTGTGGATACGAACTTGCTTGCCCTACTACATAATTTTAGGATAAGTATTGATTTAATTTGGTGCTACCCACGACATTTGCCTACCATCTTTCAATCTTTTTCTCTTGTTTTTTTAATCCTACCTTGCTTTGTTCAGTTACCTTTTGCTTGATACACCTTCCATAGTTTGTTCCTTTGTGGTTTGTTTATCAATATTAAGTTGTTATTATTTATTTCTATTAAAAGAAAGGAGATAGGAAGGAGGGTTATTTCATAAGTCTAATAGCAAATATAGCAAGAAAGGATCGGACCTTGATTATGAAAATTTCAAGAAAGGTGGACTAGGGGGCGGCATGGATCATGCATAAAGCTCAAATCTTTGAGATAAGGGAACGACCTAACACATAATAACATGAATCATGTTTGATGAAACCACACAAAATGATAGCTTTTTAACTCTATTTCAATTATTTTACTAATAAGCACACCACAACTAAAGTGAGTTAGGAGTGTTGTAAGGTTCGTAAATATAATTTACGAATTAAGTAATCGTTTTTGTAGGGGCAAAATAATCTATCACTAGCAAACTTCCCTCGAATTAATTATTACACTTAAATCAACCAAGTTATGATTATAAAACTATTTTAGAGTTGATATCTTTAGCCAACGCCGTTCATATTTTCATACATGTTATCACAGTGTAAGTAACTCGGCGAATATACCCCATTTTGTGAGCGTCACCGTCAGTAACAACTAGACCGAGATTAAATGTTAGAATATGTTTGTGAAAAATACGATTAAAATTAACCCTTTGAAATTGCCCCAATGGTGATGATATAATCTTAGAGTGAATAATTTCCACTAAAAGACGACAATTTAACGAATTGATAACTTGACCACATAAAGAACGCCTCTAGACTTCGAACGTCGATGGACTCGTGGACAATTAATTATTAAACTAAGTCGACAGTATAATAGGATTTAAAGTGTCATCTTAAGTAAATAAGTTATGCAACTTTTATTACTCAGAGAGAGCAAACGCGCAGAAGTAACCTCTTGGCGATTCAGGAATCAGATAAGGGACATTTTCTGATTTAGCTTTTAATATTATTGACTTGTATGCTCTATAACTGCCTATTTTTGAAAGAGAATTAAGTTTTTTGAACACTGAATATATATTGAACTACTTTTGAATTGTGGTCGAGTCATGTGTTCTGGCTAACTGAGAACTAAGGATATATGTCTAACCCTGCCAAGGGATTAAGCTGGCACTAGCTCAGAACTTCTAGAGTATATATCCAGAACTATTACCTTCCCACTATTGGGAATTATTTTATTTAAAAATTATTATTGTTTTATTTTTTGTTTTGCCATTTGCTTGATAAATTGGAGAATGTCTTTTATTGGGTTGTTGAGCTTATCCTTTTTATCATAAACTCTTTCCAGGTGACCACTACTAGTTTGGAGTGGTCTTTTGAGTGAGATACCTGAAACATATTAGCCTTGCATTTTGAATAAATGAACTTATTTATCCTTTGGACCTTAATTTTCGTATGTATAATATTATGTAATATTTCCATTTACCTTTGGCATTTAAAGATTAAGAAAGGTTAGCCTACTTTTGTAGGCTGCCGTCTGTTATGTTCCAATTTTAGTTTTGGGGTGTGACACCAACATGTGATGCATATCTTCGTATTATAAGATAAATTGAGTATTTGCAGCGGAAAGTTAAAATAAGAACTTGTTGTTGGAGTTTATGTGTATAAAAAGAAGTGAAATAGTAATCAATGGATATGTATGGTGCCTTATAGTTTAGACTCCTTAAAATTCTTATATAAGTTCTCAAAGGTTAGGAGACTCTACTTAACTAGGTCGTAACTCTGCTTAACTAGGTTGCGTCAAAGTATATGCGTGGGAGATTTTGAGTCTCGGAAAGTGTATTTTGGGGCACCAATACAACAGATTCATTGTCAAGTGTCGATAATGAACTATACATCTGTTCATGTGTATGTTTTATCTCTATGAGTATATTGACTGGTGATTATAACTATACTCAAAGACTTGCGTAGTTCCGTGTTCCTTAATAGTGGTGGATTTTGAATTAAATGTTGTAATTTGATATTTTTATGGAAGGGTACTATCTTGATAGTGAAATTTCAGTGTTTTGTTATGTGATTTTTGCTTTAGATTTGAAAGGTTTTGCATGTGTACGTAATAACGTTAAAAAAATTCACTTTTACATTTCATTGTGCAATAGTCTAAGGGGAAAAACAACTTGTTTTATTATTTTTCTACTCAAACCATCCAATAGCAGTAAACCCATATATCATCCATATAATGGGTATAATGTACAACTATAATCAAATCTTGTAATTTAATTTTCCGAGACAATACGAAGCAGTATAATGAAAAACCATTTGAACATTTCATGGACTAGTAAATTTTTCTGCATGTAGTATCACAGGTAGTTAAACATCTTTTCACCTTCTCTGAATCTGTTCAATACAAAAACTGTTAGTAAATTAGTTATCACGTATATCAAAGTTAAAATAATTGTCATAAAGGAAAACTTTGGACACCAAATGAAACCACCATATACGATTGGCCTAAATTTCTCTTGTTAGCTATTAGTACACTATTATGACTTCACAGTAGTGAAAAGGGGAAATTAAATGTAACAAATTGGTAACCTGGATTTTCTTTAATGATGATTTGGGAGCAAGTTGAGACAACGCAACCAACATTGCAAAGTTCCTTTGGATCATCAATTTGAATATCTTTATTGGGCGATATCGGACGATCTGCGCAATCAACTGCACATAATGCAACACATTTTAAAAAAAATCCAACGCACGCACCCATGCATTTCCCATAACAATGAATTGAAAACTTAGTCGCCTCAGATTTCTCAATCAGAACGTTGCTTGCTATGAGTAACATATATGTAATAGCGATAAGTGTTCTTGATTTAATTCCCTCCATATTTCCACTCTTATTAGTAAATACAAATAAAATTCTTCTTTGTTATGTATTTCTTTATTATTATGCAAATACACTGAGATAAACTATTTATAACATCGTTAGAGTTTTTGTTTGGCCATTTATTGTGTATGTTTAAACTTTTAAAGAAATAAATACTAAGACTTTAATGTAAGTTGTAATAATAAGGTGCATCTCATATGCTGAAGTGACTAAATACATTTTCCGCTTGATTTATTTCTAAATATGTTTTCTTTTGTTTCTTTTACACTATGTTTAGGAACCTTGTATTAGAATTGGGTTCTGCCATTAGGCCACTTCCAGTGTCTGGGAACTCCAAAAATTTTGAATTTGAAAAGCCCCATTTCCAATCTGATTCCATGTTGGTGTAAAGAGTCATTCTCAGTTTCTTTCAAAATAATGTCATTTCTATTCCCAGTTTTCAATTCGTTGTTATGGAAAATGCATGGCTTTGTGCTTTGAAATTTTTATAACTTGTGCTGCATTATGTGTTAAGTGCACAGATTGTCCTATATCGCCCAATAAAGATATTCAAATTGATGATCCAAAGGAACTTTGTAATGTTGGTGTTGTCTCTACTTGCTCTCAGATCATCACAAAAGAAAATCCAGGTTACCAATTTGTTACATTTAATTTCCCTTTTCACTATTGACAACCAATAATGGTGAACTAATGGCTAACATGAGAAATTTGTGTCAATAGTATATGGTGGTTTCATTTGGTGTCCAAAGATTTGCTATAGGACAATTTTATAACTTTGCTATATGTGATAACTAATTTACTAACAGTTTTTGTATTCAACGGATTCAGAGAAGGTGAAAAGATGTTTAACTACCTGTTATACTACATGCAACAAAATTTACTACTCTATGAAAAGTACAAATGGTTTTTCATCATGTTGCTTCGTATTATCTCGGAAAATTAAGTTACAAGATATGATTATAGTTGTACATTATACCCATTATATGGATGATATATGGGTTTACTGCTATTGGATAGTCTGAGCAGAAACATAATAAAAACAAGTTCTTTTTTCCCTTAAACTATTGGACAATGAAATGTAAAAGTGATTTTTTTTAACGTTTTTACGTACGCATGCAAAATCTTTCAAATCTGAAGGAAAAATCACGCAACAAAACACTGAAATTTCACTATCAAGATAGTACCCTTCAATAAAAAAATATCAAATTACAACATTTAATTCAAAATCCACCAATATTTAGGAACACAGATCTACGCAAGTCTTCGAGTATAGTTATAATCACCAGTCAATATACTCATAGAGATAAAACATACACACGAACAGATGTATTGATCATTACCGACACTTGACAATGAATCTGTTGTATTGCTACCCCAATATACACTTTTCGAGACTCAAAATCTCCCACACATATGCTTTGACGCGACCTAGTTAAGCAGAGTCTCCTAACTTTTGCGAACATACATAAGAATTTTGTGGTCTCTAAACTATAAGGCACCATTCATATCTATTGATTACTATTTCACTTCTTTTTATACACATAAACTCCAAAAAAAGTTCTTATTTTATTTTTTCCGTTACAAATACTCAATTGATATCTTATACTAATAAGATACGCATCCTATGTTGGTGTCACACCCCAAAATTAGAATTGAAACTCAACAGACGGCAGCTTACAAAAGTAGGCTAACCTTTCTTTATCTTCAAATGCCAAAGGTACATGGTAATATTATATAATATATACATACGAAAATTAAGGTACAAAGGATAAATAAGGTCATTTATTTAAAATACAAGGCTAATATGTTTCAGGTATCTCTCTCAAAAGACCACTCCAAACTAGTAGTGGTCACCAAGAAACAGTTTATTATAAAAAGGGTGAGCTCAACAACCTAATAAAAGACATTCTCCAATTTAACAAGCAAATGGCAAAACAAAAAACAAAACAATAATAATTTTTCAATAAAAGAATTCCCGATAGTGGGAAGGTAATAGTTCTGGATATATACTCCAGAAGTTTTGAGCCAATGCCATCTTATTCCCTTGAGGGCGAGACAGATATCCTTAGTTCTCAGTTAGCCAGAACACATGACTCGACCACAATTCAAAAGTAGTTCAACATATATTCAGTGTTCAAAAAATTTAATTCTCTTTCAAAAATAAGCATTTATAGAGCATACAAGATAATAATACTAAAAGCTAAATCAGAAAATGTCCCTTATCTGATTTCCGAATTGTCAAGAGGTTACTTCTGCGCGTTCACTCGCTCTGAGTAATAAGAGTTGCATAAGTTATTTACTTAAGATCACACTTTAAAGCTAATTATACTGTCGACATAGTTTAATAATTAATTGTCCAAGAGTCCATCGATGTTCGAAGTCTAGAGGCGTTACTTATGTGGTCAAGTTATCGATTCGTTAAATTGTTGTCTTTTAGTGGAAATTATTCCCTCTAAGATTATATCACCATTGGGGTAATCCCGCCGGGTTACTTTTAATCGTAATTATCACAAACATATTTTAACATTTAATCTCAGTCTAGTTGTTACTCAAGACAAATAACTCTTAAGAATTTTACCTGCTGTGATAGGTACTCTGTAACAACCCTAAATTTTCGCTCAAATAAAAATCGCAAAATAAAGAGTAGTTATGCCGCAATTGACTACCGAGTCAGTATCTAGGCTTAAAATTAATAAACTAACATAAATAACTAGCTAATTAATTAAACAATAGCGGAAGACTTTCTAGTCGAACTACAGTTCTCAAAACTTAAATCCAAAATACAACCTAATCGAAATGAAAAGTCCCAGCATGCAAGACATTCTCACTAGCAAACAACCACGTCAAGACCTGTCAACTACGCCATCGAGAATGACGTAGGCCCCAGAACAAGATAGGAAACAAACCAAAAACAGAACGTCAGTACAAGCTGAGTAAGAAATCACAAATAAACAAAATAACAATTAAGATACGCGCCTTGAGGCGGGTAGCTAACAAAGAACGAATTAAAGTTATCTCTGAGGAATTCAATAATGAGAGTGCGTATGAACACAAGCAAGTATCATCGATAGATACATTAAGCTGTACAAGCATGTGAGTAATTTAGTCAATCGTATAATATATTTGGCTAGGGTCCTACCCCACAACCACCACAATATCGAACTTAGTCGAGCTAGAGTTGTAAGTATAACCCCTAATAACCCCGAGTGTGCACACCCCTCGCAAGACAGGCCGGTATGACGAGATCCATTTAGGAGGAAGACTATTAGGAAGCCGGTAGCTAATCCGACCTAAACGATACCTTGATCAGAGGTAAATAAAACGATGTTTGGTCAGGCCGCAAGCATCGTACTCTAGGTGGTATCATCTTTATTATTTCATAACTCAATCCGTTATCAGTACGTTATTCGAAAGTACATTATTTGATAACTCGAATCACAAACGGTCATAGCCGAAGTGAGATACATCGAAACAAAATAGAGAACGAACTCGATAAGTCAAATAAGCCACTCGACCGAAAGGCCTTGTGGAGGGCTAAAGCCGAGAAGCCGGTTAGGAGGTCGAGCCGAGAGCCGTGTGGCGACGGAGCCGAGAGGAAAGAGGAGGTGACCGAGAGGTCGCAAAGCACAAACAAGCTCAAAAGATTATGTGTATATGAATCAAGCATAGGAATAATACACAAGTATATGTATATATGAAACAAGTGAAAAGGATTAAGTAGTCCAAGGATGAATGATCAACGTTCTTACCTCAAACGATTAACCTTCCTTTAGTTATAATTCTCAAGGTCCACAATTGAACTCCTTTTAACCCGTAAGCTACAAATAACGCCAAACGATAACCAAAATTAATAACACGAGCTTGCTAGAAGTAACCAAAAATATTATCAACTAACTCCAAGTGGTATATAACCAACTACTTTTAACACAAAAGTCCCAATTTTACTATACATTATTATCTGATCTCACGACCACCCAAACCAAATCATAAATCAAATCCATTGGCCCACGACCAAACACATTGGCATCCTCGATGATGCCACTAGAATGCCATAACAGTGCCAATCAAGAACAACTTATGACCATTTAGCCGTGACCATTACACACTAGTGTACGGCAGCCTAGCAACAATGCCGAGCACAACCTCGACACCGCACACAACACAAGACAATCTCCGCCAACATCCTAGCGACCCTCGACAATGGCACAACACACAATAATATCAACCACGGCAACATCAACTAACAACATGACAACAACAACAACACTCACGACCACCACAATAGCCGTCAACAACACCAAACAATAACAACCGCCAAAACACCGAGAACGGCCCTTTTACAATTTACCCAACTCGAACTTCTCAAAATCAAACCATAGAAGGGCAAACAACCATTCAACAATCAGGTGGATGAGATTCCTAAAAAACAAGGGTAATAACATATTATTCGAAACATCGACAATGGTCGGACTTGAATTATATGGAAAGAGATTCATACCGTGAAATAGGGGTGAGAAGGAGGAGTTAAATGGTATAATTCTTGTAGAAAACGGAGCCCAAAATCCAAAGAAGACGGAGGATGAAGGTGATGGCGAGTTCGGCGAAGACGATGACGATGGTCCTGATAGATGCGGCAATGTTGATGATGATAAAAGGGTTTAATGGGTTTAAGAGACTATTTGTGATATTTAGGTTTAGGGAAATGTAGGGGTAAAATGGTAATTTCTCAAACCGTTAATAATAAAATTTAATAATTATCCCAAAATCATCATAATAAACCCCAAATAAGTTATTAGAACCCGATTTAATTAACGGCAATCAACTTAATTGAGTAACACTCTTATTAAATAATTACTCAAAAATGTGGGGTGTTACAGTCTTCCCCCCTTAAGACAAAGATTCGTCTAGAATCTTTCACTCATCCTCCAAAGTGTCCTCAATTACCTTTCTTCCACATTTATAGTTCTCCAAACACTCGCTTAGACAAACAACTCCCTTCACAACCACTTGAGCATTCGAGCAAAGAGAAGGAGAAGACAATAAATAAGGTTGATATGTATATGATATTATGATAATATACATGGTACTAGGATACCATATATGATGAGAATATGTAGTTGATTCAACGATGTATTAGTATGTATGAAAAAGAAGGAGTGCATCATCAATCCATTGTAGAGATGACACTCGCAATTATAAGTAATTTAAGTGTTGGCACGAAATAATATTACGTGTGCAACGTCAGTGCACAGAATGAATACGTGTGCATCATTAGTGCACAAAACAGGTATACATGCATCGTTAGTGCATGTGTGCATCATTAGTGCACAAAATAGGTGTATGTATCTCGGCTCGTTAGATTAGATTGACAAGGTACAACAAGGTTCATAATATAATAAAATCAAACATGTAATTCACATAAATGAGGGCGGACGTGGAACACGTGGCGTTCTCACCCCCCTTAAAGGAAAGGTTCGTCCTCGAACCGAAAGTACTTTTTGGAAGCACACGAACCCCTTTTTTTTTTGTATCGCATCACTCCCCATGTTTTGTCATACGAGCTCTCCTTGTTTCTTTCTCATCCCCCGATTGGCTATGTTTGGTGATCATCTCCTCGTAAACTGTAGTCATAGTGATATCGAGCTTTTTAACTTCCAATATGATTGTCACTTGTAGACATAGAACACATTACCAAAATGGAACCTATCCAGAAGCCGGCCGGCAACTCAAACCTTGTACCATATACCGATCCTTTAAAGTTTTACTGAAATTTTTCTGTCTTTTTGAATCTCATCGTTGCCACTTTGCATATCAAACTTTTGTTATAACGTTCCCATCCATATAAGGGTTGGTGATTTATACCTCAATATGCCAGTTAGTATCAAGACCACCTTAGAACTTGCATCTAAAATCTCAACTCACCGATAATTGGAACTTGCATTGTAATGCTTTTCAGCTGGCCAAATCGTATCTTATTATTCCATGAATCCTTCACATTCTTGTTTCACAAAATGAATCGACAGCATCCCTCCATTGTGACCCACTCACGTCATCATCCTCCTAATGTCGTGGCAAGTTCATAAAAGATGTAATCCTTTAAGCTCAATTTTCATCTCCACAATTGTTGACCTTAAGTAACGTTTTACCCCCAGCAGGCTACTGTCGTCATTTTGTAGTCATTTCATCAAACTGCTTAGACTCCTTGTTTCTGGTCATGACTCCGCCTAGTCTTCTATGCTTGCCTGATGTATCCAGGGGCTTGATAATCTATATATCTCTGAAGCCATTCACGATGGTTCCATTATTCCATAAGTTGTCAATCATAACGTTTGAGTCTCAAAGTTCTCTTTCTTACCACCAACTTGTCGCCTCATAATACTTTTCAAGTTTCAATAATCACGTCAAATGTCTCATGTGTGACCTTTTAATTACCCACCTAGCTTCAACTGTAACAACCCTAAATTTAACTTTCCATTATAGTTAGGCGTCCAACACTCCTATCATCTGATTTACCGAGAGAAATCTCATATAGATATATTGATGATTCGAGAAGTCCTGAATGTGTCCCTCTGCTCATCTATATTCCAAGAAAGTGTAATAACGTCTGTTTTATCCATCAATACTACAAAATCACGCATAAGGAGTAATTACCATCGCTAGCCATAGTTCACGCAACATGGGCCCAAACCAAATCTGATTATTCACTTAGAACCTATATGCACCAGCTTCTACCCAAACGGCCCTAATTTGAAGAATCCTGTTAGGGTCCCAAAGTAAATGGTTTTACCTTTTAGTACGACCTTCAGACGAACCAGATTCGGAATCCCAAGCAATACTAATGCCAGGTAACCAGATTATTCGAGTGTTTTATTTGACTTTGGACTGATTCCGAAATTAGAGTAGTGCTTTTCTGCTTAACTCATGACCATACAATTTGAGTAATTATTTATTAAGGGTGTTACTCTATTAAGTTGATTGTCGTTAATTAAATCGGGTTCTAATAACTTATTGGGGTTTATTATGATGATTTTGGGATAATTATTAAATTTTATTATTAATGGTTTTGAGAAATTGCCATTTTACCCCTATATTTCCCTAAACCTAAATATCATAAATAGTCTCTTAAACCCATTAAACCCTTTTATCATCATCATCATTGCCGCATCTATCAGGACCATCATCATCGTCTTCGCCGAGCTCGCCATCACCTTCATCCTCCGTCTTCTTTGGATTTTGGGCTCCGTTTTCTACAAGAATTATACCGTTTAACTCCTCCTTCTCACCCCTATTTCACAGTATAAATCTCTTTCCATATAATTCAAGTCCCACCATTGTCGATGTTTCGAATAATACGTTATTACCCTTGTTTTTGAAGAATCTCATCGTCCTAATTGTTGCATGGTTGTTTGCCCTTGTTTATACAATTTTATGGTTTGATTTTGAGAAGTTCGAGTTGGGTAATTTGTAAAAGGGCCGTTCTTGGTGTTTTTGCAGTTGTTATTGTTTGGTGTTGTTGACAGCTATTGTAGTGGTCGTGAGTGTTGTTGTTGTTGTCATATTGTTAGTTGATGTTGCGGTGGTTGATATTGTTGTGCGTTGTCCCATTGTCGAGGGTCGCTAGGATGTTGGCGGAGATTGTCTTGTGTTGTGTGCGGTGTCGAGGTTGTGCTCAGCATTCTTGCTAGGCTGTCGTACACTAGTGTGTAATGGTCACGGCTAAATGGTCATAAGTTGTTCTTGATTGGCATTGTTATGGCATTCTAGTGGCATCATCGAGGATGTCAATGTATTTGATTATGATTTGGCTTTGGGTGGTCGGGAGATCAGATAATAATGTATAGTGAAATTGGGACTTATGTGTTAAAAGTAGTTGGTTATATACCACTTGAAGTTAGTTGATAATATTTTTGGTTGACAGGTCTTGAAGTGGTTGTCTGCTAGTAAGGATGTCTTGCATGCTGGGACATTTCATTTCGATTAGGTTATATTTTGGATTTAAGTTTTGAGAACTATAGTTTGACTAGAAAGTCTTCCGCTGTTGTTTAATTAATTAGCTAGTTATTTATGTTGGTTTAATTAATTGCGGCGTAACTACTCTTTATTTTCCGATTTTTATTTTAGCGTAAATTTAGGGTTGTTACAAATGGTATCAGAGCAACCCTGCGACAGCGTGTTGATCATGTGGTTAGGAGAGCCCTGGTCAACAGCCTAACGGGGGGAAAGATCCTAGAGCTAGACTATGGTTGGCTGCCAGTCGCAACGAGGACGTTGCTTTCTTAAGAGGGGGTGAAGGTAATACCCCGGATTTCAGAGGAGATCCCTAAGAGATTAAAGGTTCATATGAGTTGCTTAAAGAGATTGATTGTGCTACTCATACCAACAAAGTCGACTTTCTTTTTACGAAGCCCATGTGATAAGAACTCCAAAGTTAAGCGTGCTTGAATGGGAGCAATTTCAAGATGGGTGACCTCCTGGGAAGTTTCCCAGGGTGCGCATGAGTGAGGTCAAAATGCGTCGAAAGGACCCGTGTTGGTCTGTAAGGTCAGCTTACAATCTGCCAAGCTGCCATAGGTGACTACTCTCGGCTCAGATAATGAGCCAGGGTGTTACATACTCTAAGGTATTTAAATGGTAGTTTGCCCTGTTTAAAGTTAGACAACTGCATTATCTCTTGCACTATTGTATTCCTCACACCTGCAAAGTACATTTCAGACTTTTAAGTGTTTGAGCATAACCTTGTAGCTTTGAAAAAGGTAGAGAATCCTTTCAGCATCAACAATACAGACTTGACTTCCCCTTTGCAAAACAAGAGTAAGTCATCTGTAAAACACAGATGGGTCTGTTGCAGCTTACTGGATAGTGGGTGGTATTCGAATTCCTCCTTCTCTGCTGCTACTATTGAAATTCTTGATAAATACTCCATGCAGATTGTAAATAAAAGAGGGGGGGCGGCAGTGGGTCTCCCTGTCTCAAACCCCTATTGCCTAGGAAAAAACCAAAGTGGTTTCCATTGAGTGCAATAGTATAGGAGGGGGTAGTGACACATTGCATTACCAGCTCTATAATGCGTTGAGGGAATTCCATTGCCTCCATCACCTCCTTTAAAAATCTCCACTCAACTATGTCATAGGCCTTCCTGTTGTGGCCATAAATACTGGTGGGCCGAAGCCCACAAAGTAAGAATTTATTAATCCTATGTGCAAGTGGAAAAGAAAAGCCCAAATCCCAAAAAGGAGTTAAGCACTTAAGAAAAAACAAATCTACACCCTTAATAAGGGTTACCCCTTCACCGAGGGAGGAATATCAACCCTACATGTGGCAGTGAGGCCTCTGCTTACACATGAACCCTACAAGGAATATCACTATAAATACTCATATCATACATAGAAGATGGACAGTTTTTTGGGGAGACATTTTCATTTATCATCAATCCCAAAGATATTTACATCACAAAGGGATCTGACAGTCAGCCCCTTTAAACTCTCTCTTAAATACTTTTTATATTTTCAGCACTTCCATCTTGGGTTTTGCAGCCCCCTGACTTGGGCGTCGGAGGCTCTGCCCCGGGGGGATACCCCCCGGGTCCTGGAGTTCATTTTGTAGGTACAAGAGTGTGGACAAGGTGAGTTGCGGATTGGTCTCCTCTAATGTTTGGGACCCGAGTAAAATCAAGCTCAACATTTCCTCAAGTCAATTTTCATCAAGCATCTAGGAGATATGACAGTTGTATTATATTTTCTCACAAGGTCTTAGCAGACCATGATATTTTCTATAATATCTCGCCCTTTGACAAATGCACCTTGATTCTGGCTAATAATATTGTTACAAAGCAGCTTGGAGATACACTTGTAAATAGTGTTGCAACAAGCAATTGGCCTGTAATCCACCACTGACACTCTTTGGCTTTGTTTTTGGGATCAAGGTTAAAATGGTGTTATTGATCTGCCTTAAAAGTTTTTTGAATCTGAAGAAGTCCTTAATTGCATTGCAAGTGTCCATCCCAACAATACTCCAGTTGTCTTTGAAGAACTAGCTAAAATAGCTAGCCATCCAACCCACGACTCTAAGTCCCTGGGATTGAGAACATTACAATTCTGATTCCCTCATTAGTTACTGGCTTGAGTAACTCACCTCTCTTTTCCTCATCTACTACTGGCCCTTTTTTTACTGCATTGATATGGACTTTAGCACAATCATCTGATTTGGCAAGAAGATCGTGATGGAATTCCAGAAAAACTTGTTGAATTTCTTGGTTATCATTCTTCATACTCCCTTTGGTATCCTGGATTTAAGATACATAATTCCTGACTCTCCTTGCTCTAATAGAGATGTGAAAGAATGCTGTATTAGCATCCCCTTCATGGACCCAATGTATTTTTTTCTTGTGCTCAAAAAACTATCTTGCCTTTGCTAGAAATCTACACTGTTCAGCCTCTCCTCTTTCTACTACACTAATTTCATTATTCTTTGGATCTTCTTGTAGCTGCCTCTGAGTCTCAACAAGCTTGTAATATGCCTCACTTGAAGCTGCTTCAACATTAGAGAGTTTATTCCTGCTTAAATTCTTCAATGGTCCCTTCAGTGGCTTAAGTTTCCTAACAACCTAATACATCTTGGTCCCCTCTGCTTCTTTATTCCACTTTTTATCAATAAGATCTCCATATCCTGGTATATTACTCCACATTTTGAAGATCTTAAAACTTTTCCTCCCCATGTCTTGCTTAATTTTCAGTTTAATAGTACAAGGACAGTGATCAAAAAGTCCTTCAGGGTGGAAAAAAGCATAACTATCTGGAAATAGATTCAGCCACTCATCATTTATAAGAGCCTTGTCTATTTCACCAAACACTCTTCTATCCTCATCTTGTTTGTTGTTCCAGGTATAGAAATTGCCCTTTGATTAAATATCAACAATACCACAAAACTGTATGCATTGTTGGAAATCAACAACCTCTGCAAGAGAGTCCTTACTCCCTATCCTTTCATCTAAATTGAGGACATATTGAAATCTGCTATGACAATCCAAGCTTTATTGATACCTTTACTTATATCCATGATATCCTTCCATAATTATTTCCTGTCTTTATTATCATTGAACCCATAAACCAATGTAGCAAAATACTCCAATTTATTACTCCTTTCATTCACATGAATATGAAAGAACTGAGATGAAATGCTAATCATCACTTGGATGTCAAGCATATCAGGATTCCAAACACACCAAATTCTTCCTCCGCTATGCATAGACATTTATTTGTGCAGACAGACCAGGTATCACATATTCTAAGTAGGGTTCACCTTAGTCTCTAGGAGGCCAAATAGCCCAACTTGCTGCACATCCATAAATCTCTTGATTTCTATTTGCTTAGCAAAGCCATTTAGTCCCCTCACATTTGAAAAACCAATACTAGCCATGGCCACCCTAACCATGTCTATTATTACCACTACTCCTAATGTTGTCATTTCACTTTATCCTAACCATATCTGCATAAGTAGTGCTCTCGGCTCCAATTAGACCAAACTGAGCCTGAGTCAACTTAGGGGTTAATATCAGTTGTCTATGGACATTCCTTCTAGTAGTAATAGTTTGACTTATAGGGACAAGGTTCATAGGAGTAACAAAGGCTCCATTGCAGGTTGAGGGCTAACGCTAGTTTCAGTATGTGGCCTTTGAAGTGGCCTCCAAACTTGCTTCACTTAAGGTTGAGCATGCAAATGTTGGTCCCTGACTTTCTTAAAACACTGCTCTGATTTATGACCAACCCATTTCCAAAATATTGCACGCAGTAGGTTGCCATTCATATTCAATCACCTGCTCTACCATACTCCCTTTTTCATCCAGAAATTTAAGAAGAGTAGGGATATCTTGATTAACCTGCACTTCAATCATGACTATAGCATATCCAATTCTACTCCTCTCCTTTGTAGCTTTGCCAACCTTAACAAATTTCCCCATAGTTCCAGCAATCTTTTGAATACAGGTACGAGTCCAGAACTTAAGGTCCATTCTCATCAATTTCATCCACATTGGCACAGTCTTAACTGCCTCCTCAGTTAATTCCATTCCCTCTACCCATGATTTCACAATAACAGGCTTATTGTCAAATATGTTATACTCAGATTTCAAGACTGCGTCTTTTCACCCAATGTTTTACATCTCACAATGAATATCCCATTAGGCAAAAAAGAAACCTTTTCCAAACCCTTCCTACCCCATATTCGATTGAAATACCCTTGCATGATATTTGGGAGGGGAAGGGGGGAATTAGCACCAATAATATAATAACTCACATCATTACTCCAATATTCAGTCCCTTCCTTAACATCTTCAACAGATAAGTGCAACAAACTTCCAGATTCTACATTAGTAGCAGAGTTAGAGTTAAAGGCATTACCTTTTCTGTGTGATACAGTCTGCCACTCATTTTCACTTGCTTCCGGAGGGTTTAGGTTTACCTCTTCTATTCCTTCACCAATCGATTCCAACACCTCCTCATTTTCATCGTCTTCATCATCTGTCAAGACGAGCGGCAGAATCCCTTGAATCTCAAGAATCGATCTGTGTCTCGCAGCATCCGTCGTTGTTGGACCGTTCTTCTTTTGCATTTCCAGATCCTAATTATTACTTTTTTCCTTGTTACATTTGTTATTCTTTCTATTAGATTTGTGAGTTTTCTTTGAAAACCTCTTGAATTTTTTCCTTGTTACATTTGTTATGCTTTCTATTAGATTTGTGAGTTTTCTTTGATGACCTCTTGAATCTAGCCATAGCAAGTTCTGGAAATCACCAGGATTTCACTAAGCTAATTTCGCAGAATTTTCTCTCTCTAGCATATTATTTGTTAAGTAAGTTCACTTATCCCATAAGCTCTACCAATAAGACACATCATCGTGCATGCATCCACGTCACCTCCCAAACTCCACACAAGCGCCACCTAGGTGACACATAAACGTGTAGCCACCAAGTCACTATCCACCTAGGCGCCACAGTGGATTGTTAGACGTGTTGGCACAGTGCAGAGACATACGCGCGGATAAGAAATTAGAAAATGTTAGTGGTGGGATTTGAACTTAAAGACGTAAATGTTACAAGTACAACACTTTAGCCATTAGGCTATTGCACCAATGTTGTCATCTTTATTGCTTTTTATAATAATAAAGGTGGAGATTACAAAATAAATACAATCCTATACCACTGGCAATAATTCATGTTTTATGACACTTCAAAAAAAAAAAAAAAAAAAACTAAAAAAATGCATGAAATTATATTTTTCATAGAGTTTGTATGTTTGTCAACTTACAATAATCGTAGCATAAATCCAAACAAGCCGGTGCATTGCACATGTATAAAACTAGTAAAAAGCTAAAGTTGAAAACAATAATACCGAATGAATCCTTGGATATAATTTCACAAACATTCGAATAACATGGAAACAACTATCCTAAAATTAGTTTCAGGGAGACGAAGGTCAGTTTCATGTTTAGAGTCTTAGCAGCTAAATAATTGTTAATCCCGTCGCGGGGTCCTCTTACTCGAAAATTACCTACAACTTTTTGGCGTAGGCAGTCGTAGAGAAATAAACCATCCTCTTCTGGGCCAATGCAATAATAATTGGCGATCAAGAATATTTAGTACTTGTGCATGCTCATTATCGCAAAACCGACTTAGAATGCTTCTTGAATCCTGTATTCGGATTTACCGCATGACGTATAACCCAAGTCAAAGTGGCTAAATCTTTGAGGACCTATATGTTTACAACAGGACGTGCCTCCGCGAACGCTACACAATTTTGCATCCCAAAAAGGTTCATCTTGTAAAATCCTGAAATGTCCCATCCTGGACAAGTTTTGTCTTTGCACCTATAGGCACGTGGTGCCCTTCTACCTAACACCGTAAATATCATTATGCACTCCGAACATTGGTGCGTGTTTTTCAGGAGGTCCAAAAACGCCCTATGTTTGAAACTAGTACACTCCAGTGCCCTCGAACTTTGCACCTGTAGGCACGTGGTGCCCTTCTATTTGACACCGTAAGTTTTAGGGTATTAAGTGATGATGTGGCATCATTAATCACACTCAACATATTTTTCAAAATAATAATTAACAACTAAAATTACAAAATTTTATTAAAAAATTTCAAACTTTTATCTTTCCTTCCCCCTAGACAACCCAGCCGACTCACCTCCCCACCGTTCTTACCACCACGGCTACCCCCGACCACCATGAAACTTACCGAGACCACTCCCATTTGACGCATTTGGCCACGTCGATTACTATGGTGAGTGTAATTTTCGAAAACATTGCCACAATCTAAGCAGATTTGGAATCTTCTAGGCGCGGATGTTGGCAGCAACTGAGGGCAACAACTACGTTTATAGGTTAAGGATTTTTGATGCAGCACTACACTTTAGGGAGATGACTCATGTTGTGGTTGCGCAATGAAAGGGTAATGTTTCAGGGGAGAGAAAATGAAGATAAAGAGTTTTAGGGCGGTGGTGTACGAAGCACGCCGTGGAGGACATGAGCACGGGGCTCGCACTGTCATATGTGGCCTGGTCATGGAGAAGGCGGGAGAGGGGAGGTGGTTGGGGTGGCTGGAAAAAGTAGGTGGTGTAGGTTACTAGCCCCTAATTAAACTCCTCTAATTAGTTACTTACCTTAGTTAAATGGCTTTTGCCCACTTCTTCAAAAAACAAGGCCTTGAGTTGTTATAAATGGGGATCCTCCTCCTTTATACGAGTTCCCAAACTAGGGAACCTCTTCCAAATGCACACCAAATAAGTACCCTAAAACCCACTCTAAAAGGGCTAGTTGTTAGTGAAACTTAACCCTAAAACCTAATATAATTGTAGCTAACAATTAGATTGCGGTATATTAGGCTTAGATATGAGATAAGAAGATGATCAAACATGCATGCAAATGAAGGAAATGATTTCCTTGATCGTGCTTTAGTTTGGCCGAAAGTCTGGAGGTAGAAGATGACCATAATCTTCTTATTTTTTGATTTTTTTTTTATTTCACATGTAAGGGTAATTTCTTAATGTTGGTCAACAAATGTCCCCACCAACATCCACTATATGTAGTGAACTAACTAATTGGTAATAAGTATTACCAATCTAACCCTTTACTAACTTTGTACATTTAACTCTAAATGCTGCAATTCAGTAATAATGTGTACAATTAACTCTTTAAGTGTCATCAACTATTATATCAACATATAACAATTATTAATTATCATCACTCTAGCTAAAGTTACAAATCTTTGTAATTCAATTAGCTAATTGTCAACATTTGACAATTTCCACAAAAAACGTATTGTTTACGAATCACTTATTAGCAAATTTGTACCAAAATTGAATTATCGATTAACTCTTTAACAAAATTTCTATTTTTTTTATGTTAAATAAAATATACAATTAATTATCATTAATAGAACTCCAATTTGCTCGACTCGAGTTTCAATCTCACAACACATTATCTAGTTTGATCAGTTAACTCATTAACTGAATTTTAGGATTTATTATATTGTATCTTATAAAAATATAATTTCATTTGGAGTAACTATATTTATCGTTGTGACCGATAGGATCATTTGATTACCGCCGTCATACAACAATAACGTCAAACTCTAACCAGCCAATCGTTATCGGTTAACGTTAATCAACTGATTTAGTATATTACATATATTTTTCAAGTTTATTCCTAATTAGATTTAATTAGTCAAACCATTATGGTCGGAGAACACCTACTCCTACAGGTGGGGGCGGTGGGGAGGGTGGATGGAGCTGGTAGCCTAGAAGATTGAAGACATAATTGTTTTTTGGGTTTTTTTTAAATTCATTATTATTAACTATAATTGATTTGATTAATCTCACTAATCATATACAAAATCATCGTTTCTATCCAAAGGTTAACGGCGTTAGTGAATAGAGGCACCATGCGCATTATGACATAGTTCGTGGGCGTGTATATGCAGATCTTTATAAGATTAGAATTGAAAGGGGGAGATCTTGCGAGATTAATTCAGACCATATACCAGACTACCATCACACTCCTCATTTACTCTTGCGTCTTATGCGGCCTTCGGCCACTCTTCTCTTCTCTTACCATATTCTTTTTACAGATTTGGAGATGAATTCTGGAGAGAGTGAGATTGTTTTGGAACAAAATTGTAGCGAAATAGGAATTTTGGGGGAAAATATGGGAAATGAGGGTTGAGTTTGGGGGGAATTTTTTCTAGATCAATTTTGGTGGGAAGAGGTTAAAGTGTAAAAAAGTTAAAAAAATAATAAAAAAATAATAAAAAAAAAAAAACGGGCAATTCTGAAAGTTTAGACGGAAATTGCAATCAGGCAGTGTTTCAAAAACATTTTTTTTTTAAAGTAGTCGTTGACAAATATGATTAAAAAGGTAGGATTTCACAAAATTAGACCTATTAAAGGTAGGAAAAAAGGGAGCAGGGGGACCGTGGTCTGGGTTGTTGGAGCCGGAGGTAAAGTAAAGAACCAAGTCTTTCTTGATTGGTAAACCCAACCAGCGAAAAACCCTTATTTTTACTATTTCATCAACAAATTAAAAATCAATAATATAAGGAGATCGAAAGGTGTTGGTTACAAAGTTTTTGCTTAGTATTGACATAGTGAAGTGAGTTTAGGCTTTCATAGTAAGGACAGTTACTTAACTCATGTCGGTTAATCATGTGTTAATTTAAAGGATTAGTGAATTCTTTGGTCAATGTTACACGAGAATGAACTTTAGGTTAAATTAGACTCCTTAAAATTCTTATGTAAGGATGCAAAGGGAAGGAGACTCTGCTTAATTAGGTCGCGTCAAAGCATGCGTGTGGGAGATTTTGAGTCTTGGAAAGTGTATTTTGGGGCAACAATACAACAGATTCATTGTCAAGTGTCGGTAATGATTTGTACATCTGTTCATGTGTATATTTTATCTGTATGAGTATATTGATTGGTGATTATAACTATACTCGAAGACTTGCGTAGAACTGTGTTCCTCAATAGTGGTGGATTTTGAATTAAATGTTATAACTGCGATTTTTATTGAATGGGTACTATCTTGATAGTGAAATTTCAATGTTTTCTTGTGTGATTTTTCCTTTAGATTTGAAAGGTTTTGCATGCGTACGTAAAAACGTTCAAACAAAAAAAAATCACTTTGACATTTCATGCATTGTCCAATGGTATAAGGGATAAAACAACTTGTTTTATTATTTTTTTGCTCACACTATCCAATAACAACAAACCCATATATCATCTGTATAATAGGTATAATGTACAACTATAATCATATTCAATAACTTAATTTTCCGATACAACACTAAGCAGCACAATGAAAAACCTTCAGATCTTTTCAAAGACTAGTAAATTTTGTTGCATGTCGTATCACAGGTAGTTAAACATCTTTTCACCTTCTCTGAATCTGTTGAATGCCAAAACTATTAGTTAATAAGTTATCACATATATCAAAGTTATAATAAGTGTCATAAATTTAAACTTTGGACACCAAATGAAACCACCATATCCCATTGACGCAAATTTCTGATGTTAGCTATTAGTATACCATTATGGCTTCACAGAAGTGAAAAGGGGAAATTAATTGTCACAAATTGGTAACCTGGATTTTCTTTAGTGATGATTTGCGAGCAAGTTGAGACAGCGCAACCAACATTGCAAAGTTCGTTTGGATCATCAATTTGAATATCTTTATGGGGCGATATAGGACGATCTGTGCACTTAACTGCACATAATGCAGCACAAGTTATAAAAATTTCACAGCACAAAGCCATGCATTTTCCATAACAACGAATTGAAAACTTTGCCGCCTCAGATTTCTCAATCAGAAGGTTGCTTGCTATGAGTAACATATATGTAGTAGCGACAAGTGTTCTTGATTTAATTCCCTCCATATTTCTACACTTACTAGTAAATCCAAATAATTTTTTTCTTTGTTCTATATTTCTTTATTATCATGCAAATACACTAAGATAAACTATTTATATCATGGTTAGACTACAAGTTTAGCCATTAAATGTACATGTTTAAACTTTTAAAGAACGAAATTATAAGACTTTAATGTAAGTTGTACTAATATGGTAGATCTCATATGCTGAAGTGACTAAATACATTTTCCTCTTGATTTATTTCTATATCCGCTTTCTTTATTCCTTTTACACTATGTGTAGGAACTTCGTATTAGAATTGTATTATGTAATTAGGCCACGTCCAGTGTTTGGGAACTTCAAGAATCTTGAATAAGCCCCACTTCCAATCACATTCCAAGTTGATGTAAAAGAGTCATTCTCAATTCTTTTCAAAATGATGTCATTTACTATTCTTCTTAATCTCTCTCTCTCTCTCTCTCCTCTTCACTATCTGGCTTCTTTCTGCTCTAGCTCTTCCCACACTCTCTCCTCTTCACCATCTGACTTCTTTCTGTTCTTCTAGAGTTCCACTAGCCGCCTCTCTATGCCACCGACTTCAGTTCTCGTCGCCACCCATCGTCACTATCGTTGACCACAAGTTGACTATGTCGTCATCAACCACTTGCAGCACTGTCGACCAAGCAGTTAAGCCACCATCTTTTTTAGTTTCTTTCCCCTACGATTTAAGTATCGAAGTTCCTCGATGCACGTGCTTATACCCCTACCACCACATTTGCCACCCTACTTGTTGCCACCCCTACCACAACATTTGCCGCCCATCTTGTATCTAGGGCTGGCAAACCCGACCCGATTCGTTGACCCGAAATATTATCCCGATAACACTCGCAATTGTGATAAAAAAAACCCGACCAGACCCGACCCAATGATGACCCGACCTTACATAACCCAATGATGACCCGACTTGTAACCGACCCAACCTCCCATTACCCGATAATGACTAGACTCGTAATGCCAAAAATTGAAATGACGCTCAGATGACCATCAGTAACTAAAACCGATTGTGACCTGACTCGAAATCGACCCGATTTGAAAGTAAATTTCCTCGATAGAACCGACCCAAAACCGACTCGACCCAACCCGAAACCGACCTGAAGGATCATCTAACCCAATATGACCCGACGACCCATTTGCCACCATACGATGCCTCGAGAACTCCCCTTTTTATTTTTTCACAAATTCTCACCCCAAATAGAGTTTGGTCGGTGCTGGGTGGAGGAATAAGAGGCTCACCGTATTAAGGCCGAAAGTAGGTGGCCCCTATCGCGATGAAGTGTGGTGGGTGTAACACCCCGGCTCATCGCCTGAACCGGAATTAGTCACCTATGGCAGTTTGTCAGGCTGTATACTGACCCCACAGACCAGCACGGGTCTTTTCGGCGCATTTTGATGTCACTCATGCGCACCCTGGGAAACTTCCTTGGAGGTCACCCATATTGAAATTACTCCCCAGCAAGCATGCTTAACTGTAATATCCCGAAATTTTAAAGTATTTTATATTAATTTTTTAGATTTATTTATTAGATTATCTAAATGAAAAAGAGTTTAAACATTATTCGTGAGTCGTTTTCCAAAATGAGTTAGGAAATGGTTTCTAAAATCGGAATTTCTATTTGGGCTCTATTCCTTAATTAGGTCAATCATAACTAATGGACCAACATCAACCCAAACCAACTTTACATTGGCCCAAACATCAAACACACCCTAACCTAACACAAAAAGAAAAAAAAGAAAACAAAAAGAATCAGAAAAAAAAAAAGAGAAAAAGGAAAGAAAAGAAAAGGAAGGAAGAAAAAAAAAAAAAAAAAAAAAAACGAACAAAAAAAAAAGGAAAACCCGAACACCCCTCCCCTATAAAAGAAACAGAGTTCCCCTTCCCTTCCCTGTTTTCTTCACGCACGACCCCTCCCCTGTTTTCTTTCTTTCTTCACGCACGAACCCAGCCAACGCCGAACCAGCTTGCCCCTGCCTTTCCTCCTGCCCAGACCGACGTCGTCGCCGTCGCCGGCTGACCACCGCCCTATCCTCCTTTCTTCCTCTTTTGCGCCGTGGGTACCGCCCTTCTCTCTCCCCTGTTTTTGGTTCTTCAATAAAACGTGATTATCAAGTCGTTTTAGAGCTTTAAATTGGGTTTAATTGATTCTAATAGATGTTATAGTTAGTGGGTAATTGATTTGGGTTAGTTCTATGCATAAAGAATTGATTTTGATTATTATTTTGAGTTGATTTTCACTAATTACGAATTTGAGGTTAATTAGTTTAATTGCTCGAATTAGGCTCAATTAGTTTCGTAAATTATGACTTCATTAAGTTTAGAATCTGTTAATTAGGTTTCTTGAATTTAGTTTGAGATTTAATTAGGGTTTTGTTCAAGTTTATAGAAATTGCAATTTGGGGGAAATTTGGTTAATTGATTCTTAATTAGTTAATTAGCCCAAATTAATTTTAATTATCAATGACTCGAAATTATGAGGATTTAGTGAATTATAATCTGATTTTCGGACTTAGAATGATTTAATTCGTTTTTATATAATTTTATGTAATTTATAGCATGTTTTTCATAATTAAAATATAATATAAATTGTATTAATAAATCCTAAATAAATCATAATAATTAAAAGTTTGTTTTTATGAATTAGATTCTGTTTTCAAAGTAATTGTAAGTCTTTGGGAATTTTCAAAATAAATTAAGTGTTATATGAGTATTAGAAACTAATTATTGAATTAGAATTAGAATTGTTGTTTAATTGTTAATCGTTGGGTTAGATTTAAATTATCATGGGCATTTCATATAGAATAGAATTAACATAAGTATTAGATGAATGATTGGGTGATATTAGTATTAATTTAAGATTTATTGATTGTCATATTGTAGCCCCTATGTTCGTAGACAAAGAATACTAGTGACCATTGTGCTGTCGTGTTCATGTGTGCATTAAAAAGGTAAGCTAGCATGCTCAACATTTCTTAAACTTGTAAAAACCTTTCAAACTTATCTGCTAAATGATTGGTGTACTGGATCAAAACTTAGTATCATGCTAGGGGGAGAACGATTTATTGTTTTGATTATCATATCTTGATTGGATTGGATTGGATTATTGCATTGATATATTGTTTGGTTTATGATTCAAATGATGTTGTTGGAATTATGGTTGATGGGTGTGAAATTGATATTGATATGGCTGAATTATGAATGATTGTATGGTTATTGGAATATAAGCTTGTGTAAAGGATCGATATTATAAACAAAATAAATAAATAAAGTATGAGGATACACGTTAATTATTGGTTTGAGTCACATCGACTCCACTTTATTGGTTTGAGTCACATCGACTCCACTTTATTGGTTTGAGTCACATCGACTCCACCGCATGGGTTTTTAAGTGGGCTTGGCTCTATTACTACTCTATTGGGTTAGCAATACTTAATAGGGGGTGTGCACACTTAAGGTCTAGTAGTCTTGTATGGTATGGTTTGGTGGATCGGCAAAGAACCGACTCACCCACGTATATAATGATATGGTTTGGTGGGTCGACAAAGAACCGACTCACCCACGTATATAATGATATGGTTTGGTGAGTCGGGAAAGATTCGACTCACCCACGTATATAATGGTATGGTTTGGTGACTCGGAAAACAATAAAACCCGGCTCACCCACTTAGAAATTTTGTATGGATTCCTTGTTAAAGATGTAAGAGAATGATTTGGATTATGTTAATGAAATGTTACACACTTGTTGAAGCTACTGTGATATTTCTACTTTGGTGATGTAAATTGTCTCGATGAATGATTTATATGATAACGTGCTAAGTGTGGTTTTCGAAAATAAAATTTAAAACGTTTTCAAAATTCAGGTAAGGGTTTTGGTTTTCAACGAGTTGAGGTGTTAGCTTACTTAATTTCACTGACTTTTTCAACTGTGGTTTTTGTGTGTTAAATCCACCACAGGTTTGGAGTATTTGATGCATTGTGGGGACGACGATTCACTAGATATTAGTTGAATCAAATAAAGTTTAACTTTAAGCTATAGACCATTAATAATACTTAGACCATTTCGTATTTCATATTTCGGATTTTGGATTGTTGTAATTTAATTATTGGATTGTAATAGATTATTTTAGACCATTAGACATTTATATTCTGGCTTCTGAAATCTCCTGGCATTCGGGTCTTTGACTCGAGTGCGGAGTGACACCTCTGAATTTCCTTAATTTGTGTTTTTGTTCGTGATAAAATGTTTTTAAAAAGGAAAGGAAATTTGAGGGTGTTACATTAACGGTGGAGTTCTTATCACATAGGTTGCTGACCTAGGCAATCCTGACTACATGATCAACACGCGGCCGCAGGGTTGCTCTGATACCATTTATAATACCCCCAGTTCATCGCCTGAATCGGATTTAGTCAACTATGGCAGCTTGTCAGGCTCTGTACTAACCCCTTAGACCAACACGGGTCCTTTTGGGCGTATTTTGACCTCACTCATGCGCACCCTGGGAAACTTGTCATCCAGTCAGTCACCAAATCTTGAAATTACTCCCAAACAAGCATGCTTAACTGTGAAATTCTTATTATATGGGCTTTCTAAAAGGGAAGTCGACTTTGTTGGTATGAGTAGCATTATCAAACCTTTTAAACAGTTATATGAGCAATTAATCTCTTATAAACGTCATCTAAAATCTGGGGTATAATAGTGAATGCGTGGTAATTGAGGGTTGGCTATGGGTGGTTTATAAATCCAATTCCAAGGTTAACCAAGCACATTTTGGAATTGGAATTGGATATAAGGATTTCAAATACTAGAATAGAGATTGTGATTTTCAATTCAATTCCAAGTAGCAAACGCTACCCTGGAAAAAAGAAACAAAATGATCATGCATTCACTGTCGGACTCAAGCCCGGAGAAAGGAGGAGAGTTGCGGTAAGTTTGTGACGGCCAACATAAAACAAGCCACATATTATGGACATGAATAGAATTTTGATAAATGTGGAAGCGTCCCCTTCATAGTGACCCGCTACACTTCCTAGACCCTGGTGTGGTGATAAGTATCCAAGGGTCTCTCAGTCGTCGCTCGGAACCAATGCGCCACTCCAACGCCCGGGCTTGGTGTCAAATATGCAAGGTTGCGCTACACTTCCTAGACCTGGGTGTAGTGAAAAGTATGCAAGGGTTAGGTCGTCAACCCGAAGTGACGCGCCACTCCGTCTTCTCCGGATGGTGTCAAATATGTAAAGGTTCTCAGAACATGGACGGGACTGGTGAGAAGATATTGTCGCGATATCCACCAAATAACCCTACTATATAACTAATATAGCTAGAGAAGTCGGGATCGTATCCACGAGGAACTAGGATTAATTCTAACGGTGCTATTATGAAAAGTGACATCACAAAAGGGGGTTTTTAAATTGATTTGGTAACAAAGTAACAAATGATAAACAAGTAAATAAAAGGTGATCTATAACTAGGGACAAGTATAGGATCCGCAACTATCACTAACGAATAATTTCCGCAAGAAATCGAATTATTCCTTCACATTGATTGCTTAATCGTGAACATAGTTCTATTTGTTCTTAAGATTACTGAATTTAAGAGACCGCCCTAAATTCACCCTAATCTCTTTAGAAACCTAAACGGTAGTCTTCGGATCAACCTAGTGGTAGCAATAACAACAAACTAATATCGATTATGAATAACAAGCTTAATAACTAATTAACCGCAACCGCACATTAACTAATCCTAACCTTCAATTATCGTGTTAATTAGTCCTAAATCTAAAAACCGCGACCGCGCATTAATAAACGAAGGTTGCTTCACAAGTCTAGATAATCGAATACCACCAAATTCTCTAAACAAGCTAATAATTAAACCAAGCTAAATCTAGGAGCGACCTAGATAAAAAGAAATAAGATTATATGTAAACGCAAGGTATAACATGTTGGAGAAGGTGTCCTCCGACAATAATGTGTTGACTAATTAAATCTAATTAGGAATAAACATGGGATATATTATATATACTAAGTCAGTTGATTAACGTAAATCGATAATGCTTGGCTGGCTAGAGTTTGACGTTATTGTCGTTTGACGGCGGTAATCAACTGATCCCTCTCGGTCACACCGATAAAGATAGTTTCTCCAAAGGATATTATATTTGTACTGGATACAATATAATATAAACCTTAATGTTTCAGTTAAAGAGTTAACTGATTATATTAAGAGTTTGGAACTCAAGTCGTGTAAAATTTCGATTATTTGTGTTAATTGTCGAGATTGACA
This sequence comes from Spergularia marina, assembly GCA_963680865.1. Classification (NCBI taxonomy): domain Eukaryota; kingdom Viridiplantae; phylum Streptophyta; class Magnoliopsida; order Caryophyllales; family Caryophyllaceae; genus Spergularia; species Spergularia marina. Next base: position 4,597,339 of record OY804551.1, on the reverse strand, counting down.
ATTAGCTAGTTAAATTACAAAGTGTTGTAATTTTAGCTAAAATGATGTAATTAGTAATTATTATATATGGATATATTATTACTAAATTGTAACTTTTAAGAGTTAATGGATACAAGTTAATAAGGGCTTTTGGTAATTATAATTACCAACTTACTAACCACTATATATAGTGGACGGTGGTGATATAAGAATCAGTTTTTTTTATCTCCTACATAACACATCATTTCTACACAAACAAATTGCTAATTAGAGAGAGAAAAAAAAAAAAGAAATTTTCCATTTTTCTCTCTAAAATTTAGCCTACTTCCAACACCATCAAGATCAAGTTTTCTTCATTGCATGTCAATGAAAACTTGATCAAAACACTTATCTAAACCTAGAATAACATTAGCTAAAGTGTTAGCTAGTTTTATTTTGGTTTTAAGGTTTAATTCACCTATTTATACTAGCTTATTTTGGCTGAATTTTGGAGAGTTTTGGTGGATCAAGGGAGGAGGTTTTCTAACTTGGAAACTCAAGATTAAGGAGGAGGATCCCCATTTAATAGCAGTTCAAGAACCTTCTTTGAAGGTGTGGTCAAATTTCCTCCTAATTAAGGTATAAAAACTTGTTTTATACATTATTTATGCTTTAATTCTACATGCAACTAAAGATTCCTAGCTAAACTTAATTAGGAGTAATTATGTACTAATTAGAGGAATCCAATTAGAGGCTAAATAACTTTCATGTGGTATCAGAGCATCGGTTTAAGTTGCATGTTAATTTTAAGCTTTAATTATGTTAATTAGTAACTTAATTAATTTTTAATGATAAAAAATTGGTTTTATCATACAAACTAAAGTTGCATGTGATGTTTTGGGCATGTGGATGCTTCAACCAAAATTATGGTATTTTAGGAATTTATTTGCTAATTTTGCTTATTTTTGGTTGTTATTACAAGATTTATGCTATTTTCTAATTAATTGGTAATTAGATTAACATGCATGTTAATCTTGTTAATTAAAGAAATTTATAATTTTTTCAAGAATTATAATTTCCAGAAATTATTTCATAATTTAATTGGCCATTTGTTATTAGTTAGTAATGATATAAATGGTGGAAATTTGATTTCTTAAGACAAAATGACCAAAATAATTTGCAAAATTTTTGTCCTTAATTAGCTACTGGTTGTGTGTAATACCCCGTATTTTTGAGGCTCTAAAATTATATTATTCTTGTTAATAAACTTACTTTATAAAGAAGGATTTCAAATTTTACATCGGAACGACAATTTTCATCTATTTCGGAAAGACGTAATCTACTTATATTTGTTTTCAAAAAAAAAAAAAAAATTGAAACACTTTTTAATTTTGTGGTGCAGCAGCTCTTTACCAAACAAAAAAAAAATATATTACTATCTAATTGTCAAATGACTAAACTACCCTTGTTTTGTTAATACCCCTACAAACCCTTTTGTAACCCGTAGAAATCTATCAGACCATCATCATCTTCTTCGTCCTTCATTGTCAAGCACGCCGCCATTATTCTTCGCTCGCGTCTTCGGATTTTCGGCTCGGTTTTTGTCGAAAATTGTATCATTGAGCTTCTTTTTCAGTCCTCTACAAAACGGTATAAATTTCTTTCTACATAATTCAAGTTTTACACGGGGACTGCGAGGGAAACTTGGTGCCTTGTGATTACTGTGGAAAGCTGGGCCATAGGGCTTATGAGTGTTACACGAACCCGAAGAACAAACCAGAAGGAAAGAATTTCTCTACTAGGTCTGCTCCGACTGCTAGTGTAGCTAGCGCAGCTAATAATGGTGGGTTTCAGGACCGTGGTAATTATGAGAATAACCTAGGAAACCGCAGATTTGGGAGGAATGGGAGCACCAATAACCAGGGTGATAGTGCTGCCAAATCTTCAGGAACGCTGAATGCTGCTCAATCTAATAGAGGAAACGGAGGACGAACAACTGGAAAACTATTTGCCCTGAACAGAGAGGAAGCAGAGAATTCGGCTCACGTGGTGACGGGTACTTTTCTTGTGAACTCCACTACTGCATATGTTTTATTTGATTCAGGAGCTTCACATTCATTTGTTGCTAGATCATTCATTGAAAATTTAGATCAAAATGCTTGTGTACCCATTAGTAGTGATTTTTCCCAACCGTCAGGGGAGGTAATATCTTGTGGTGAGATGTATAAGGGTGTGAATGTGATGATAGGACTAGCTTCTTCACCAGCCAACTTAATTGTTTTTCCTTCGAACAATTTTGATGTGATTTTGGGTATGGATTGGTTGACTGATTACAAGGCTAGGATAGATTGTGGGTAGAAGAAAATTTACTTGAGAGGACCCAAGGGAGTTAGAGCTTCTTATAAAGGATTTGTAGTGAAACCTGGAGTGAAAATCATCTCATCGTTGACTTTGAAATCACATTTGAGGAAAGGTTGTCCGTTCATCCTTTGTCATGTTAGGGATGTTAGTGTTAATGATCCCACACCGGGAGACATTCCTGTGGTACGAGAGTTTATTGATGTATTTCCTGATGATATACCTCGTATGCCACCTAGAAGAGATGTGGAGTTTAACATTGATCTAGTGCCCGGGACTGGACCTATCTCTAAGGCCCCATATCGTATGGCTCCTAAGGAGTTAGAAGAGTTGAAGAAGCAATTAGAGGAGTTGTTAGATAAGGGCTATATTCGTCCTAGTGTATCACCTTGGGGAGCACCTGTTTTATTTGTCAAAAAGAAAGATGGGACTTTAAGGTTGTGCATTGATTATCGTGAACTGAACAATGTGACCGTTAAGAATAAGTATCCCCTACCTAGAATTGATGACTTATTTGATCAGTTTAAGGGGGCAGGTGTGATCTCTAAGATCGATTTGAGGTCAGGATATCACCAATTACGGATTGTTGATGGAGATGTTCCTAAAACGGCGTTTAGGACGCGTTATGGTCACTATGAATTTACTGTGATGCCTTTTGGGTTAACTAATGCTCCAGCTGTTTTCATGGACCTGATGAACCGTGTTTTCCGACCTTATTTGGATAACTTCGTTGTGGTGTTCATTGATGACATCTTAGTGTTTTCCAAGGATAAGGAGGAACACGAGGGACATTTGAGGATTGTTTTACAAACTCTTCGAGATAATCAGTTGTATGCCAAATTGTCAAAGTGTGAGTTCTGGCTAGAAAAAGTTGCCTTTTTGGGACATATTGTATCCAAGGATGGCGTTGCTGTGGATCCTGCGAAGATTGAGGCTGTTTCAAATTGGCCGACACCAAAGAATGTCACTGAGATTAGGAGTTTCTTGGGTCTTGCGGGTTACTATAGGCGTTTTGTGAAAGACTTTTCCAAGATAGCGAGGCCTATGACTTCTCTGATGAAAAAGACCGTGAAATTTCAGTGGGATGAAAAGTGTGAGAATGCATTCCAGACCTTGAAAGAGAGATTAACCACAGCTCCTGTGTTAGCTTTGCCAGACGGTAATGATGGGTACGAGGTGTATACTGATGCATCAAAAAATGGATTAGGGTGTGTTCTTATGCAGAACAGGAGAGTGATAGCATATGCTTCCAGACAATTGAAACCGTATGAGGAAAATTACCCTGCACATGATTTGGAACTTGCAGATGTCGTGTTTGCTTTAAAAATATGGAGACATTACTTGTATGGTACTTCTTTTAAGGTGTTTTCTGATCACAAAAGTTTGAAATACATCTTCACCCAGAAGGAGTTGAATATGAGACAAAGAAGGTGGTTGGAGTTGATCAAGGACTATGACATGGAAATTCAATACCACGAAGGGAAGGCGAATGTAGTTGCCGATGCTCTGAGTAGGAAGTCGATTCACGGACTGTGTGCTGCAATGTCTAGAATGAAATTGAGAGAAGAGCTGCAAATCATGGGGATTGAATTAACAAAGGCAGGAGGTCCTATAGGAGAGTTGGTCGTTAAACTGTCCCTATTTGATGAAATTCGACAACTCCAAGAGAGTGACGCATTGTGCAAGGAAAAGAAGGCGAAAATGACCAACGAGGAAGAAAGTGATTTCAAAGTGTTTGCAGATGGAAGTTTGAGATATAGGGGTAGATGGTGTTACAAAGTGTATACCGAACAACCCTGAGTTGAAGAAGAAAATTTTAGAGGAAGCTCACTGTACACCTTACTCAATCCACCCAGGAGGCGACAAGTTGTATAAGGACCTCAAAAAGCAATTCTGGTGGCCTAATATGAAGAAAGAGGTAGCGGAATTTGTAGCTAGATGTCTCACATGTCAGAAGGTGAAGAGCGAACATAAGAGACCACAAGGAAAACTTCAGCCATTACATATACCTGAGTGGAAATGGGAGTCTATATCTATGGATTTCATTGTTGGATTGCCAAGGACACCTAAAGGGAACAATATGATTTGGGTGATAGTCGATCGTCTGACTAAGGCTGCTCACTTTATTCCTATGAAAGACACTTAGGATAAACAGGAACTTGCCATGGCTTATAGGAAAAATGTGTTGAAATTACATGGCGTACCTAAGGATATTGTCTCAGATAGGGATGCTCGATTCATTTCTAAATTTTGGCAGAAACTCCAAGACTCTTTGGGTACCACATTGAAGATGAGCACAGCATTTCACCCCGCCACCGATGGTCAGACAGAGAGGACTATTCAGACACTTGAGGATATGCTGCAAGCCTATGCAATGGAATTTCAAGGATCATGGGAAGATAGACTGGATTTGATAGAGTTCTCCTACAATAACAGTTATCATGCTAGTATTCAAATGGCTCCTTTTGAGGCTCTTTATGGTAGGAAGTGTAGAAGTCCAGTATGTTGGGATGACATGTCAGATGCCGTCATTCTAGGTCCACCTATGATCCAGGAGATGATCGAGCAAGTGAAAGTTATCAGAGAGAAGATGAAGGCGGCTCAAGATAGACAGAAGAGCTATGCAGATCTTCATCGACGTTCGATTGAATTTCAAGTTGGCGATAAGGTACTTTTGAGAGTCTCCCCAGCTAGAGGAGTAATGAGATTTGGGAAGAAGGGAAAGCTAAGCCCAAAATTCATTGGCCCTTATGAGATCCTTGACAGAATTGGAGAAGTCGCATACAGGTTGGCCTTACCTCCTGCGTTAGATAAGGTACACAATGTGTTTCATGTGTCACAACTGAGAAAATATGTGAGTGACCCGGCTCATATCATTCAACCTGAAGTGATCGAATTAGATGAAACTCTTACATATGAGGAAGTACCAACCTAAATTCTAGACTCAAAGGTTCGGAAAACGAGGAAGGGGGAGACAAAGCTTCTGAAAGTCTTATGGACAAATCACAAAACCGAAGAGGCAACTTGGGAGACAGAAGAGTCCATGAGACAAAAATACCCCCACTTATTCACCGAGGTACTACATTCGTTACGAGGCCGTAACTTTCTTTTAAGGGGGGCAGAGGGCGATATAACTTCGCGCATTTGGCATAACATTAATTATTTTGCATGCATTTCATAATAGAATAGAAATTACTTGTCTTGCATCATCTTTTATTAAATGCATTTGAGTCGAGTCGTGGAAATTGTGGAGTATATAGTGATAAGTTAGCAGTTGGTGTAAGTGTTAATAGTTGGTTTTGGGCTTTAGGGAGGGAGAACTTATGGAGGAAATCGAACAATTTAGAGTCTTTTACTATCTGAGGTTGTAGGTTCGTGGACGAACCTTGTTCTTAAGGGGGGAAGACTGTAATACCCCGTATTTTTGAGGCTCTAAAATTATATTATTCTTGTTAATAAACTTACTTTATAAAGAAGGATTTCAAATTTTACATCGGAACGACAATTTTCATCTATTTCGGAAAGACGTAATCTACTTATATTTGTTTTCAAAAAAAAAATAAAAAAAAAATTGAAACACTTTTTAATTTTGTGGTGCAGCAGCTCTTTACCAAACAAAAAAAAAATATATTACTATCTAATTGTCAAATGACTAAACTACCCTTGTTTTGTTAATACCCCCACAAACCCTTTTGTAACCCGTAGAAATCTATCAGACCATCATCATCTTCTTCGTCCTTCATTGTCAAGCACGCCGCCATTATTCTTCGCTCGCGTCTTCGGATTTTCGGCTCGGTTTTTGTCGAAAATTGTATCATTGAGCTTCTTTTTCAATCCTCTACAAAACGGTATAAATTTCTTTCTACATAATTCAAGTTTTACCGCTGTCGATTATTCATATTCTACGTTTTGTATTTTAATTTACAAGGATGTCGTTGTTGGTGGTTTTTGTAACAGCCCGATCCATCATACGTCGCAACACAACCCAATAAGATGGGTAGTCACCTATTAGGCCCGAATATCCTCTCGTGGGCTCTAAAAGGTGAAGGCCTTGTTGTTAGTATGATGGTAGGAATCTATTATAAACTTATCATATGAGCCTTAGGTTTCCAATGTGGGACAAACCAACTCCATAAACCACTTTTCATATTACGTAGTGTTACAAACTCCCCCACTTAAAGACCGCAACGTCCCCGTTGCGCCTCGGCCAAACCATACCAACATCAACACAGGTCCAAGATCTCCCCCGCTAGACGGCTGGTCTGGGCCTCGTCCCAGCACCCAGCACGCGGTCGCAGGGTTGCTCTGATACCATCTGTAACAGCCCGATCCATCATACGTCGCAACACAACCCAATAAGATGGGTAGTCACCTATTAGGCCCGAATATCCTCTCGTGGGCTCTAAAAGGTGAAGGCCTTGTTGTTAGTATGATGGTAGGAATCTATTATAAACTGATCATATGAGCCTTAGTTTTCCAATGTGGGACAAACCAATTCCATAAACCACTTTCCATATTCCGTAGTGTTACAGTTTTAATCTTCATGATTATCATTGTATTTGGAAGATAGTATTTTGTTTTAAGATTCTATAGGCTTGGTTAAGTTGTTTGAAGGTTACCTTGTTTTGTCGTGTGAGTTCCCGGTGGAGTTGTAGTGATAATTGCCATGGTTGTCCTTGTTACTGTACCGCGTTGTTGAGTATGTTGATTAAGGTGTTGTTGTTGATGATATTATGGATATGTCGAGATGAATTGTAGACCTTATGATCATGAAAAATATGGGTGAACTGTGGACGGATAATGAACAAGTCTAATGAATTTTGTTAGTTTTGTGTTTCACTATATCTCACGCCCTACGTGTGCTGTTTTGGGCATGTTCATGTACTAAGTTACATATGCATGAGGTGTTTTTTTTAAGTCCCTGACATTGATGATTAACGAGGGGTTGATATTAATCTTGCATTTGGACATTTTTGTGTACGTAAAAGCGGAACTATGGAGGTGATAGTTGTGGGATAAGGCTGTTAAAGTTGTCTAAGCATGATATTTTGGGAGCTCAAGATCATAGTTAGTTACAATGATAAGGTCATTTAGTGTTTTAGTCAGGCCAATTATGTGATACGACAAAATTGGTATAAGGGTGTTATTGTTGGTGTATTAATTGAATGGTTTAAGTTCATAAACATGAAACTTAATTAGGGGCTGTTTTGAGTAGAATTATGTATTAATATGAGTAAGTGATTAAGGGTCTCCTTAGTCGGCTTTTGCATTTGTAGGTCATGGAGAGAGGAGGGGCGAAATTATAGAGATTTCTTGCTACTTTTGTGTCGGTCCATAATAGCTAAGAAATGCATACAACATACTTATCATACATTGTAGGTGCATGAACTAATTAGTATATTTTGCTTAGTCATGTAGAGTCCGAGTTCGTAGAAGAACAGTTTTAGTACTTGCTGAGCTACTGTGAGACTTACTGCTAAACAAGGTAAGAAGAATTACTTATCTTCTTCAAAGGAACTTCTACATGTGTTTTAAGGTTGAGAAGTATCATATAAATTGTTTTACTATAAGGTTTGTGATGTCGAAAGTAATTGCTATGTGTAAGGTTTAAATGCAAATTAAAGGTTTACCAGCTTCAGTAATTTATACAAGTATTATTTCGCAAAAGTTTTTATATATGTTGTTAACTCTAATAAGGGAGTTAACTTGAGTATAGGGTGACCGTAATGGTCTAAATATAATGTGCACAAAGTATAGATAGGGTGGATTGATCCTCCACCTTGAGCCTTTATATCCTCCCCTTGGGAACAGGACCCTAGGGGGATGCATGCATTCGGGATTATTGGTTGAAGGAAGTCAGCCCTGATTTTGAAGGAAAAAGGAACAAAGGAGAAGGATTTTTATCGTATAGTTTATTATATTTTCTATACTACTTAAATTTTATCGGTTCCGATGTTTTAAATTACTCAAAGTTTTCAGCCGTGCTATGTGTCTAGGAAAAATATATATTTTATTTTAAAACTGTTTTCTAGATAAGTTGCTTCTTACTCAACCCGTTTGGTTGACGATTTCTACGTTTTCATAGTCTTGCAGGTTAGTTATGAAGTGCTTGGGGATAGTCAAGGGTTCAGAGTGACGATCGCTTACCGTATTAAATAAAGTCCACACTTAGTTAATTTATCGCTTCCGCATTTCAATTAAGATTATTCGAGAATTGTATTTCATTCTTTTGGGATGTAACACATTTATATACTTTATACTTGGAGTTATTAGATCATTAGAATTGACCTCCTGCCTTAACGATTGAACTAGGATGTCAATCGTGGCGGTAACACTCCCAATTGTCCTTGTTTTAAATTAAATGCTTTTTCTAAAATCTCAGGAAATTGGGGGTGTTACATTGTGAGCTTAAATCACTTAATGAAATAATTTCTAAATTTTTTCATAATTAGTTATGATTTGTTTAGATATTTTCGGGTTGATTATGTGATTTTTTTTTTTAGGACAAATTGCTAGCAAATATAATGAAATTAAACTAATTAAATAAATTTTTGGTGGAGACTAAATATTGAGTAACCAAGGAGTTGGTTGTTAGTTTAAACTTAAAAGGTGTTTTAAGTATTGATTATAGATTCTAATAAGTTAGAATCAGAAATTCCTAAATTTACCGGATTGCTTGTACTGTAAAGTTGAAAATCTGATTTTCGGTCTTATTTGCATGAATCTAAGTATAGTATGGCCATAGAGTACTATAGTATCGGTAATGTACCGAAATGTTAGGTCGGTATCCGATTGGTTTGTAATAATTGCGATCTCGTATCGCCGGTTTGTAATACTTTAATTTTTTTTTCAAAATGTATAATAGGAGAGTCCATATGTACATTTGTTTATTTTCAAGATCGGCATTTTCACGGAGCCAATGGTTGGCGGATCGAGACCGAAGTGAAGACGGAGTCTTTGAAGCTTTTGAAGCCTAGTTTAGGTTTAACTGCTTTTGTTAGGTTCTAGTTTTATGGCCATACTAGGACTTGGATTTATTTGATGCATGCTTGGTTTAATTTTTGCACAATTATAACCAAACGTAATCCCACATTGTCATATTCATTATCCGCGACTCGCTAGAATTAGTTCACTTAAAAGCGATAGATAAAATATGACAAGATCTCTCACTAAAATATACAATCGAGATTTAGTCCTTCCACAATTCACGCCTATGCAACCCTTGTTCATTAGGGGCACGCTCACCCTAGCGGGGTGTTTCCTTTTTACCTTGGGGGAGTAGGTTAATAAAGAGTTATTACGAGTGAATTTTGGTTTAATCTTGACGTGATTTGCAATACAAGTCTTGCAATCCGGGACTAAAGGATTGATTTAGTTGAAATCGATCAACCGAGAGTTCTAAGTGTAGAATCAATCATGAGTTGGTTCATCGAAATTACATAAATTTGGGATATATCGCTCTCCGCGTACCTAAATTTATATAAGATCGGATCTCGGAATCATTTATATAATTAAGAGAGATCATTATATAAATACATAAATTCACAAATAATTATTTTAATGTGAATTTGACGATGAATTTAATCAATTGTTTTTTCCCACGTTGTAGTTTAAAATTCGAAAATGGCTCAAACGTCCAATTCAGTAATATCCAAAGACTCCTGGCTTCGTAATTTTATGGAAAAGAATGAACTAAAGGAGGATGGAAGCAATTTTACTGATTGGGAGTTAAACCTGCGATTAGCCCTTCAATCTGATAGAAAACAACGTTTTCTATATGAAGCCTCGATTCCTGCTCTAGGTCCTGACGTCACCCCTGAAATGATACAAATGTATCAAGAGTACGCGCATGAATCTGACCAGATTAAGAATGTATTGATTTTTGCTATGCACCCGCGTTTACAGAAACGCATGATTGATTTTAGTGCATATCAAATATTCGCTCGGCTAACGACTAGTTTCTCGCAAAAGCCGCGAATACTTGAATACGAAGTAGCTTCGAGTTTTTTTGAGACCAAGTTCTCAAAGGGCCAACCAATTGGTCCTCATGTTCTCAAATTTATTGAGAATGTTGAAACTTTTGAAAAGTTAGGTTGCCCAATTTCTGAAGATTTTGCGGTATACCGTCTGCTTAATTCTTTGCCTGCAACATTCGGTCCTTTTAGGACGAATTACAACATGAATGATTTAAAGAAAAATCTTCATGAATTGCACGCCATTCTTGTACAGCATGAGAGGGATATGATGGCTAGTGGGAGTGGGAATAGAGTCGTTTTATCCATGGCGATAAAACAGAAGGGGAAGTTTAAGAAGGCCGCAGGGAAGGGTACGGCACCCGCGCGTGGCAAAGGAAATGGAAAAGTTGCCTCGGGCAACAATTCTATTGCCAAGAAAGGCGCGACTCCTGAACAAAAATACTTCCATTGTGGAAATTTCGGCCATTGGAAGCGAAATTGCCCAAAATTCCTGGAAGAGAAGAAGCCGAAACCAGGTATCTATATGATAGACATGAATTATGCAAGCTCAAAATAGGAGGTCCCGATCAATCCTACCTTTGGCACTGTCGTTTAGGGCATACAAACGAAAAACGCATTGAGAGACTCGTAGCCAATTGAGTTCTCAAACCATTTGATTTTGGATCTTATGGAACATGCGAGTCTTGTCTTTTAGGCAAGATGACTCGTGGACCTTTTTCCGGAAAAGGAGTACGAGCTAGTGATTTATTGTCCTTCATTCATACAGATGTTTGCGGTCCAATGACAATCACTGCCAGAGGTGGTTATGACTACTTTGTCGCTTTTACAGATGATTTTAGTAGATACGGCTACATCTACCTAATCAAATACAAAAGTGAGGTACTTGAGAAATTTATAGAACTTCTAAAGGAAGTAGAAAACCAATTAGGAAAGAAGATCAAGGCCTTACGATCAGATCGGGGAGGTGAATATCTCAGTAATGACTTTGATATTCATCTGAAAGATTGTGGAATCATATCACAGCTTACACCTCCTGGTACACCACAATTAAATGGTGTAGCCGAAAGAAGAAACTGTACCCTGTTTGATGTGGTAAGATCAATGATGAGTCAGACCGAGCTTCTTGATTCATTCTGGGGTTTTGCTCTCCAAACTGCCATTTTCACACTCAATAGATGTTCGACTAAATCAGCTCCGAAAACTCCATATGAGTTATAGTGAGGAAAAGTTCCTAACCTCTCATTTATCAAGATCTGGGGTTGTGAAGCATATGTTAAAAACAAGACTGACAATAAGCTTGCACAAAGATCTGATAAATGTATCTTTGTAGGTTATCCGGTACAGACTCGAGGATATTACTTCTACAATCGTCTAGGAAACAAAGTTTTTGTGTCTCGAGATGCTGTCTTTTTAGAAAATGAATTTATTTCTAAAAGACAGAGTGGGAGAACATTTGAACTTAGCGAAGTTCAAGAGCCACAAATGCAAAATGAGGCTCAGGATGTTTTGCCAGAAGACATTCTTAAATCGTCTAACTCTGTGGCTCCATTCTCCACTCCTAGAAGGTCAGGCAGATCAAGCCACCCACCAGATCGATACCTAGGTGTGATCGAGGATGGTGGTGATCACGTTTTGCTTCTAGAAAGTAATGATCCTGCAACCTACAGAGCAGCCATGACTGGACCGAATTCTGCTAAATGGCTAGAGGCAATGAAATCCGAGATAGATTCCATGTACGAGAATCATGTATGGGACTTGGTTAACTTGCCTGAAGGAACCAAGATTCTTCAGTGCAAATGGATCTTTAAGATCAAGACCGGCATGGATGGAAATCAAGATATTTTCAAAGCTAGATTGGTAGCTAAAGGTTTCACGCAAGTTCATGGTTTAAACTATGACGAGACCTTTGCGCCAGTTGCAATGCTTAGATCTATTTGGATAATCTTAGCGATTGCTGTTTTTCATGATTATGAGATATGGCAGATGGATGTTAAAACCGCCTTCCGAAATGGGTTTCTGGAAGAGGAAGTGTATATGACACAACCTAAGGGTTTTATTGATCCAAACAATACTAAGAAAGTTTGCAACCTTAAGAGATCCATTTATGGTCTTAAGCAAGCATCTCGGAGTTGGAACCATCGGTTCAACCGTGTGATTAAACAAAATGGTTTCACCCGAAGTGTCGAAGAACCTTGTTTATACATGAAATTTAGTGGGAGTAAAGTAACTCTCCTAATCTTATATGTAGATAACATATTACTCATTGGAAATGATATCCCCATGCTTAACTCCGTTAAGGACTGGCTCGGGAAACATTTCCAGATGAAGGATTTAGGAGAAGTGCAACGCATCCTAGGTATTTGAATCTATAGAGATAGATAAAAAAGAATACTAGCGTTAAGTCAAGAAACTTATATTGATAAGATTCTTGATAGGTTCAATATGAAAGACTCCAAAAGAGGGTTTTTACCTATGGGAAGTGGAATAATTCTGAGTAAAGCTTAGTGTCCCACTGAACCTAAGGATATTGAACGCATGAAGTCGATACCTTACGCTTCCGCCATCGGTTCGATCATGTATGCTATGATGTGTAAGCGTCCAGACGTGTCATATGCTTTAAGTATGACAAGTCGTTAAAAAAGCCATTCCGGGCGAGAGCTACTGGATAGCCGTTAAGAACGTCCTTAAATACTTAAGAAGGACTAAGGACACGTTTTTAGTTTTTGGAGGGGATTCTGAGCTTCGTGTAAAGGGTTATGCGGATGCTAGTTTCCAAACAGATCGAGATGATTCAAAATCTCAATCAGGATATGTTTTATACTGAATGAAGGAGCCATATGCTGGAAGAGCACCAAGCAATCAGTGACTGCAGATTCTACAATGGAGGCTGAGTATCTTGCAGCATCAGAAGATACAAAAGAGGCAGTTTGGATCCGGCAGTTCCTAGAAGGATTAAACGTAGTCCCTATAGCAGCGGATCCTATTGCAGTCTATTGCGACAATAGTGGAGCAATAGTTTAGGCTAGAGAGCCTAACTCTAGTAATAAATCTAGACATGTACTCAGGAAGTTCCATGTAATTAGAGACTTAGTGGAACGGGAAGATATATCGATTTGTAAGGTTACGACAGACGATAATATCGCTGATCCTTTAACCAAGCCGTTGTCACAGGCTAAACACAATGGTCATGTTGCCTCAATGGGTTTGAGGCGTATGCCTGACATGTGTTAGATTATATGATGTAAAATTAATAAGTGTATTAGTTTTTACATATATAATATATGAGTTCATTATTTTAAGTTTTTTCATAAACTTTACTTTTAATTCAGTTTTTGATGAAATTCTGAATTATAGAAATATATATATACTTTGTTAATTCCTAATAGGTCGTGGAGACGATTTGAACCCTATTAAGTGAACATGATTAACAGTATAATTTGTCTCTAGTCATAAAATGAGGTGACGTCTTAATTGACTAGATTGTAAGTCGGTTGATGACTAGTTCAATGGTCATGGATTTATAGAGATGAATAACCGATTACATAGACAGACTGTAGATGACACTCTGTCAGACATTTGACCAATTATAGAACCTTTGTGCTTGGTCGTGCCAAGGTAATCTATATTATTTCTATTAGTCGATTCTTTCAACTTGAGATTGTTTGTCTGAGTTTATGCATTAGGCTGTGACTTTGATTTATGTCTTAAGTCGTGCGGTTAAAGGAGGCTAAAAGGGCATCTATTGGGTCATTACCGACTGTATGAAACAAAGAAAATAAGTCAAGAAGGGATTGTCCACCCACGTCAGGGTATAATATCTTTGGGCCACTCGAGGAATTGTGACTGGAAATGCGTGGCCACGCTCGGAAGAGATCTATGATAGTTATTCCGGTCAGTCAGTCATAATCCAGATCGAGAAAACCACTTTTGATAAAGATCCAATGCAAGTTCGACCTGAAAGATACTTCGCATTGAGTGGGAGATATAACGGACAAAAGAATCGGTAACGCATGACTTATCTCGGACAAGTGGGAGATTGTTGGAGTAGGTGTCCTCGAACAATAATGCGTTGACTAATTAAATCTAATTAGGAATAAACCTGGGATATATTATATATACTAAGTCAGTTGATTAACGTAAATCGATAACGCTTGGCTGGCTAGAGTTTGACGTTATTGTCGTTTGACGGCGGTAATCAACTGATCCCTCTCGGTCACACCGATAATGATAGTTTCTCCGAAGGATATTATATTTGTACTGGATACAATATAATATAAACCTTAATGTTTCAGTTAAAGAGTTAACTGATTATATTGGATGGTGTTTTACGAGTTTGGAACTCAAGTCGTATAAAATTACGATTATTTGTGTTAATTGTCGAGATTGACAATTAGCTAGTTAAATTACAAAGTGTTGTAATTTTAGCTAAAATGATGTAATTAGTAATTATTATATATGGATATATTATTACTAAATTGTAACTTTTAAGAGTTAATGGATACAAGTTAATAAGGGTTTTTGGTAATTATAATTACCAACTTACTAACCACTATATATAGTGGACGGTGGTGAGATAAGAATCAGTTTTTTTTTTATCTCCTACATAACACATCATTTCTACACAAACAAATTGCTAATTAGAGAGAGAGAAAGAGAAAATTTCCATTTTTCTCTCTAAAATTTAGCCTACTTCCAACACCATCAAGATCAAGTTTTCTTCATTGCATGTCAATGAAAACTTGATCAAAACACTTATCTAAACCTAGAATAACATTAGCTAAAGTGTTAGCTAATTTTATTTCGGTTTTAAGGTTTAATTCACCTATTTATACAAGCTTATTTTGGGTGAATTTTGGAGAGCTTCTTTGGTGGATCAAGGGAGGAGGTTTCCTAACTTGGAAACTCAAGATTAAGGAGGAGGCTCCCCATTTAATAGCAGCTCAAGAACCTTCTTTGAAGGTGTGGTCAAATTTCCTCCTAATTAAGGTATAAAAACTTGTTTTATACATTATTTATGCTTTAATTCTACATGCAACTAAAGATTCCTACCTAAACTTAATTAGGAGTAATTAAGTACTAATTAGAGGAGTCTAATTAGAGGCTAAATAACTTTCATAACAACCAATCACGTACGTAAAGGAAAAGGACAATAACTTACATTAATAACCGAAAGATTAGTGTTTCACCAAGATTTGTGAGATTAGCTCTCCATTTACAAAGATGAACAAAGGAAAATGTTGTGGGGAAGTTAATGAGAAGAGAGGTGGAAAATGAAACAAAATGGGACCAGATAGTGTTTTCTCAATCCTCCCCTATATATACAAAACTAAAAAAAGAAATAAAAGAAAAATATAAAGAAAATAAAACTACTAAAAATATCCGGAAATGACCGTCTCGACTCGAGAAAGTCGTCACGAGTCGAGAATGCTAAAAACAATACTATCCGAGAGAAAGTATTCTCGAGTCGAGACAAAAGTTTCTCGACTAGAGATTCTACCCGTCAAAATATACTTCTCGACAATGGATTCTCGACTCGGCCTGGGGTTTCTCGAGTCGAGAATCTGTTTTCTCGAGATGTTCTTCACCGAAGTCTTCAACTTTGCCTGGATCCGCGTGTTCGATAATTTTCCGAATTTCTTGCCTCGGGATTGGAACACAAATCTCGATCTCAAAATATTATGGAATAATCTTTAAATCTAAAGTTAGCCAAATTATTACAAATAATAACCAAAGTGCGAAAATACTAAATTAGGCTAAAATATTACAATTCTGTGCCCAAACGCACCCAAAATGAGATAAATTTCAATCATTACATCACAACGCACACGACATATCACTATATCAGGGAGCGAGCAAGGAAACTAAGTCATCAAGGTAAGGGTAATAGGCTTATGTTTGGGACGTTGAACACCGGCTCTTTGACGAGGAGATCTTTGGAGGTTGTGGAGCTTATGAGGAGGAGGAGAATTCACATAATGTGTCTACAAGAGACTAACACTACGCCATAAATTACATTTAACACTGGGTCATAAATCAATGAGACACCGGTTATATCCGGTGTATGGATGATGTGCGCTGTTTCATTGTGGTTAAAGTCGGGTTTTTGAGGTGTTTAACATTGGTTTTTGTATCATTTGACTGCTTATTATATTATTTGGTGTGATTTGTTTTTGATACAAGAATTAGTGATTATTATGACCATTTGGAATCTCAAGAATGCCAACATTCGGTCCGATTATGTAAGGCGAACTTTGGAGCTTCATATCTCTCAGAATATTTGGAATTTCGCATTGAAACGAATTAGAGATGAAAGTTCATGATCTTACCTTTCTAAAAAGTGGTCACACGCCTTCACCAGATAAGTAACAAAGAAGTTATACGAGTTTGAAAACGAGGTCAGAAAGTATGGCGCGGTCCACGGGGTTGTTGTGCGCGGTCCGCAGCTTAAGGACGGCGGTCCGTGGTGGCGACGAGACCCGGTTCTCCGTAATTCTTATATTTTCCGTATTTCATTCTTAGACAGTATATATATCTAGGTTTTACGTTTTATTCATAACTTTGCAACTTGAGACTATTATTGAGGCTGTATTAAAGATTAATGGAGAACTAATCTCCCAACTTGGTATTTGTGGATTGAAGTCGTCAATTATCGTCAGATTGTGAGATTTTCATCTATTTAATTCATTTGTGAGTAATTTCAATTCTCTTGCCCTAATATTGCATGATTTATACTTGTTTTTCCTAGGAGCGCTACTAGTATAGTACTTGTATGTTTCTATCGCTAAATTCGTAGCAACTGCATCTTTCTAATTGATTGCTGATTCAACATTAGATTGTTGTAGAGAGAATTGTTTTATGGAGTTTTCCTAAATTCATTCTAGCTTAGAGTTTTCCTTATTTACTTAGGGAGTCTTATAATTAGTTTCCAATAATTAGTATTTCCTAATTTATTTGGGAAGTCTGGTTATTTAGTAAGTTTTAAGTTAGTTTACTAATTCTATTATAGCTAGAATTAAGGCAATAAGCTAGACATCTCTACCCTATATAAGGTGAGATAGTCTCATGTATTTTATAGACAAGACTTCATATTTCAGTTGAGTATTAATATCGAATAGTCGAAGGGAGTTTCCTTCAAATTCTTGTGTGGTTGCTTGCGGGCGACAAACTCATGCGTGAGTACTAATCCTTTGCGGAGGATCGAATTAAGGGTTGCGGCTCTTTGAATTCGACATATTCAATTACTTGCGGGTATTGAATCATATCTTTATTGTTTTTCTTTAGTTTCTTTCCATATAAATACAAAAACACAAAAAAAAAGGTTTTTTTAGTTTTTTAATTCCGCTGCAAATACTCTTAGTTTGTTAATTTTAGATTAGCATACGCATCAAGTGGCTTCAGAGCAAGGTTTTAACAAACTTCTATGGTTTGCTAGTCTTGGGTTTTGTTGAATGGAGTACGAAATTCCGAAATTTGATGGAAGTAGTGATTAAGATGACTACTTATATTGGGAAAGAAAGGTTGAGTGTAAATTTAATCGCTTTGGCCAAGACAAATTCAAGAACCCTAATTAACAGATTATAAACATGCTAGAATCATAATTCACAAAACTAATTGAACTTAATTCGAATAATTACACTAATTAAACCCATATTCATAATTAGTAAAAATCAACATAAAACCATCATCAAAATCAAATCTTTATGCATAAAATTAACCCTAATCGATTACCCAATACTTATAACATACATTAGAACTGATTAATCATGATTTGAAGCAAGAAAACGAATTGAAACTAATGATTACTAAATAAAACGAAAACAGGGGAAGAAGAAGGGGACGATGTTGCTCACAAAATTGAACGAGGAAAGAAAGAGAGGACACGGTGGTCGGAAGATAGGCGCGGCGGCGAGCAGCTGGGCAGGAAGAGGAAGCGATCGGCGGCGGCGGTTGAGAAGGACGAGCGGAGAAGAAGAGGACAGGGGGGCGCGTCCTCTGTTTTATACAGGGGAAGGGGGGGAGGTCGGTTGGGTTTTTTTTTTTTTTTTCTTTTTTCCTTTTTCCTTTTTCCTTTTTCCTTTTTCTGATTTCTTTTCTTTTTTTATTTTTCCTTTTTTTTTGTTTGGTTTGGGTTTGGCTTTGAGTTTTGGTCAATGATATTGGGCTAGTTGATTTGATAGTCGCTATATGGTCCAAGTACAAAAAGAGACCCAAATAGAAATCCAATTTTAAAACCCATTTTTCGAAAACGACTTACAATATAACAATTGGATTCATTTTCCGCTAAAATAAATTAATTAATAACACTTAAATATAATTATAATATATAACGAATTTTCGGGATATTACATCCTTCCCCCCTTAAGAAGATGCTTCGTCCTCGAAGCGCAAAGTAATTAGGTGAACTCGTTAAACCAACACATAACACATACCAAATCATATGATGCAAATGTATGAATGCAATGCATGCTTAAAGTAAAAGAACGAAGTTAGTATCACATTCTCCCCCCCTTAAAAGGGAAAGGGAGTTACGTCCTCGTAACTCTAGTTATACCTGATCAAAGAGGTGTGGGTATTTTCGTTTCATGTCATCCTCGGCTTCCCATGTAGCTTCTTCAGTTTGGTGGTTAGTTCACAACACTTTGACCAACTTGGTGACCTTGGTACGGGTATTCCTAGTTTTTGTGTCTAAGATTTTCACTGATATCAGAGCAACCCTGCGACCGCGTGCTGGGTGCTGGGGCGAGGCCCAGACCAGCCGTCTAGCGGGGGGGATCTTGGACCTGTGCTATGGTTTGGTTTAGGCGCAACGGGGACGTTGCGTTCTCTAAGTGGGGGAGTTTGTAACACTAAGGAATATGGAAAGTGAATTATGGAGTTGGTTTGTCCCACATTGGGAAATTAAGGCTCATATGATCAGTTTATAATAGATTCCTACCATCATACTAACAACAAGTCCTTCACCTTTTAGAGCCCAAGCGAGGATTTATGGGCTTATTGGTGACTTCCCATCTTATAGGGTTGTGTTGCGACGGACGGTGGATTGGGCTGTTACACATCGACTCCAATTTATTGTCCCATCGCATCGGTTTCTAAGTGGGCTTGGCTCTAGTACTACTCTATTGGGTTAGCAATACTTAATAGGGGGTGTGCACACTTAAGGTCTGGTAGTCTTGTATGGTATGGTTTGGTGAGTCAGCAAAGATTCGGCTCACCCACGTATATAATAGTATGGTTTGGTGACTCGGTAAAAATCCGGCTCACCCACTTATCAATATATGAATAATGGTATGGTTTGGATGGGTTGACAAAGACCTGACTTATCCCACTTATGGAATTGGTATTAATTCCTCACTAAAGATATAAAAGAATGATTTGGATTACATTCATGAAACGTTATACACTTGTTGAAGTTACTATGATGTTTTACTCTAGTGATTTGATCTGTATTAGTGATTGGTTTTGTGATAACGTGCTAAGTGTGGTTTTCGAAATGAAAAATTAAAACGTTTTCAAAATCCAGGTAAGTGTTTTGGTTTTTCACGAGTTGAGGTGTTGGCTTACTCAATTTCACTGACTTTTTCAACTGTGGTTTTTGTGTTTTAAATCCACCACAGGTATGGAGTAGATGATGCATTGTGGGGATGACGACTCACTAGATATTAGTTGAATCAAATAAAGCTTAACTTTAAGCTATAGACCATTAATTATACTTAGACTATTTCAGATTTCAGATTTCGGATTGTTGTAGTTTAATTATTGGATTGTAATAGACTATTTTAGACCATTAGACATTTATATTCTGGCTTTTGAAATCTCCTTGTATTCGGGTCTTTGACTTGAGTGCGGAGTGACACTTCTGAATTTCCTAAATTTGAATTTGGATCATTGTAAAATGTTTTTAAAAAGGAAATAAAATTAGGGGATGTTACAGAAGAGGAGAAAGAACAGGATAATAATGAAGAGGAGGGACAAAATGAAGAGCAAAAAGATGAAGAGGCGTCAAAATAAATAGAAAGGCGGAGAAAACGAGGGAAATGAAAGGAAAAAAAAAAGGTATAAAGCATAGGGAGAGACGCGGGTTCTAGGAAAAGATAAAGAGTGGTTTATGAAAAATTATTATTATTATATTATGCAAAACGTATCACACTGATTGTGCGAAAATGCAGTCTCATATATACACTTTTCACACAGGTTTATAATACAACATGTGTTAAATGTTCCCATCTGTTTTTTGTTTAAATCTTCCTTTTCTTTCCAACTATATTGGACAATTGTTTTTTTCTGTTTAATACATATAACACCAATTGACAAAGAATCGGTGTCTTGACTTTTTCTAACACCGATTTTCCTTGTTTCGGTGTTATATGCAATTTCTGGCGTATAAGCTTTGGTATTGTGGAAAGGATAATAGTAGAAATGAAGTTGGTATCACTATTGATAAAGAGTACATAGATGATATGTTGGAGATTTTGAGGAAGAGCGATCGCATTATGACAGTCAAGTTAGTGCAGGGGAATGAGATTATGATTATTGTAAGTGCTTATGCACCACATATTGGATTAGATGCATCTATTCATCAAAAATTCTAGGAGGAGCTAGAAGATGTGGTGCAAGGGGTTCTTAGTGGGGAGAAGTTGATTATCGGTGGGGACCTTAATAGGCATGTGGGATCAAGGCGGCGCGCTTTGAAAGCGTGCATGGAAGTTTTGGTTATTGGTCGAAAAATGAAGGAGAAGCTGCCATTTTGGATTTTGCGCTGGCATCTGACTTGGGTATAATAAGCACATGATTCAAGAAGAGAGAGACCTACTTGGTGACGTACAGGAGTGGAAGTAATGCGAGCCATATTGACTTCTTTCTAGTAAGGAATGCTTGGCGTAAGACTTTACGAATTGCAAAGTGATATTGGGGAGCTAAGGGATGCTTAGGGAAGAGGCGGCCACAAGTAGAGCCAAGGATCAAGTGGTGGAAACTTGAAGGGGAGCACAAGGATGCTTTCTTGGAGAAGATGGGTGGGACGGATAGTTGGTCAATTAGTATGGAAAGGGATGTAGACTCGTTATGGGTTAGTATGGCGCATAAAGTCAAAGAGATGGCAAAAAATGTTCTCGATGAATCTAAGGGGAAGACACTACCGAGTAAGGATACATCTTGGTGGAATGAGGAAGTGCAACAAGCGATAAGGAACAAGCGAAAATGTTAACAAATTTTGGGGACATAAAGAAGTGAGGAGAACTACGAGAAGTATAAAGAGGCAAAGAGAGCAGCAAAGAAAGCAGTAAGAGACGCAAGAGGAAAGGTGAACCAAGACCTCTATACTAGATTGGACATCAAGGAAGGAGAGAAGTATATCTACAAAATTGCGTGTATCAGGGATAGAAGGACTCGAGACATTAGTAGGGTGAAATGTGTCAAAAATGTCGATCAAAGTGTCCTTGTTGATGATAAGGAGATCACGCAGAAATGAAGGTCGTACTTTGATAACTTGTTCAATGGTGATCAAGTGAGTGGTATTGGAAATGTGAACATTGATTCAGTTATTGTTAACCGGGAGTTCATGCGGAGAATTTAGAAGAGAGAGGTGAGGATGACTCTCAAGAAGATGGGATGGAAGGAAGCAGTGGGGCCAGACGACATACCTATTGAGTCTTGGAGGTGCCTAAGAGACAAAGGTGTGGAATGGCTGACGACGCTGTTTAACATGCTTTGGAGAGGTAATAAGATGCCGGTGGAGTGATGGGTCATACAATGAAACTTTGGGAACGGGTGATCGAGCATAGAATAAGGAGTGTGAAGATTTCGGAGAATCAATTTGAATTCATGTCGGGGAGGCCAACTATGGAGGCAATTTATCTCATAAGACAGACAATGGAGACTTATCGGGATAGGAAGAAGGACCTACATATGATGTTCATTGATTTGGAGAAGGTGTATGACAAGGTTCCAAGGGAAGTGCTTTGGTGGGCCGCCCTAACTAAGAAAGATGTTCCGCAAAAATATATTAACATTATTAAGGACATGTATAAGGGAGCTAGTGGGGGTCATCCTTTATCTATAGTGGAGGAGGTGAGAGTTTGGTTGAAGGAAGCTCACGAGATTGAGTTTACAGAACTCTATATTAGAGGAAGCTAGCTGGTGGAAGTCATTAACTTCCTATCAATTGTATATTTTGAGTTTATTAATCCTGCAATTAGAAATAATCTTCTTGCAGTTCCGTTTCTACCTGTGATGTGAGTCACATGTGACATATAGTATTATCTAATTTGCCAATCTATCTATCTATATCTATCTCTATCTATCTATCTATCTATATCTTTTAGTAAAGGTATGCTATTAAGCTGATGTGGCAAAACCTTAATAAATGATTGACATGTAAGCATTAGCGAATCAAATCATTGGACGAAAAGATTTAGATAAGATCTTTTGAATATTCTAAAAATATATTCCAGATAAAATGTATCATGTTACTTTACGAAGGCAAAAAATAATAATTAGATGAAATCTTTACAAAAATACGTATGAAAGGAAATAAAAGGAAATAAGAGTTACTCTAAGGATACTATACAAATGATGATATAAAATACTCAAATTATATTCACCTTCAAATAAAAAAAAAAAAAAACACGAATGAAAATGAGTAGTTTGACTCATGTAGTTGTACGTATAAACCAATAAATCACATATTTAATCCAACAAAAATAATAAAATGTGTATTTGAATATAAAAGATGATGAAAATACATAGAAGAAACCGTCTTGGTCTTGAATTTATGTTATGAAATGGGTTAAAACTTAAAAGTATAATGTACAAAGATAATTTTAACCATATTTAATACGAAATACGATTTAATCTCTTGGACTGGATTTGGTGCGAATTTGATGTTTTACGACGACCACCAATAATTTGAATGGAGGAGTGGGGTAAGTAAGGGGGTTGACGGTAAGAGGACAAGTTAGCAAGTTGACAAGTTGGGTAGCATTGTCTAGGAGAGTCGACGGGCCGCGGGGATAGGGACAAGTAGAAGAGTTGAAGGGAGTACATGTCAGCTAAGAATGTTGACGAGGAAGTGTGGGATGTCGAGCACGAGAGTTGAGGGTGGTCAAGGTGGGTCGCTTAGGAGGTGAGCCTTCTCCTGAAAATGCTTTTTTCTTCTCTTAACTTGAACAAATGACAATGATAGTCAGGGGTAGGTTATTTACACTTGATTGTCGGTGATGCGGTAAGGTGTAATGGGCACCTAAATCAAGGATGATGCTGAACAACGTTTGACCACGGGGTAGACCCGAATTTGGAAAAAAATGCAAGGGGTAAGTATGTCTTACAAATAGGAGTTTTTATTAGTAACTAACCGAGTATAGAAACAAAGGTTAACATTGCACTCGACATTTTCAACTTTTAACAAGGCCGTATTATATACTACAAGAACCTAGAGTATAGGGATCGTCGGGTCGGTAGATGATTTTACATATGGTGGGGTATATCGCCTAGATTCAAAGAGAGAGGGGGTTCAAGTAGAATACTTGATGGTGATTAAGGTCAATTTATTTCATACAAAACAATTTTCGTGTTGAATTTTATAATATCTCTAAAGTAATATTCTATACCCATATTTTAAATAAACATTTGAAATTCCGGTGCGTTGCACAGGTAAAAAAACTGGTCATGTAATATAGAAATGACACGTGACTTTCTTTGTCAATTTATCAACGTAGACTTTTCAACTTTCAAGTGGTGCATTCTAATAAATTGTTAATTTTTTACCTCCTGCAAATATCATATTGAACGAACCTATAAACATGTAGCTGGATTTTTCATGTGGACAATTGGTAAGGTAACATTATAACACCATATAAGACGTTAATGTTAACCTATAATGAGTCACTCCCTAACCCAAATATACCCCTTACCTAGGCTATCTCCCATTTCTCAGTAGTGTCACAGTCCCACTCCCACACTCCTCCCCCCCCCCCCCCCCCAAAAAAAACAGCCAAAAAAGCAAATTAAACAAAACAAACATCTCCAACTGCTTCGGCATCAGCGTTTTAACACCATACCAAGTTCCTCTCTCTCCTGGTCTCCCTCACTCCACCCAAGGTCTCCCCCCCCTCCCCCCTTTCCCAAAAATATATTAAAATTTTAAAATGGCAACTCCGACTCCCACTTATAAACCCGGCGAAATTACACCAGAAAAACGGCCCACCCCAACAACCCGGCCCACAACCCGACCACCCGCACCACCAAAACCGCCACCCGCTCCACCAACCCGATCCAAACCACTCCATCGGGTCCCACTCCGTACCCTGCTGAAAGTAACCTCAGTAGCAGGCGGAATTCAGTTCGGGTGGGCCCTTCAATTGTCACTACTAACCCCATACGTGCAGGAGCTCGGCATCCCACACGCCTTCGCCAGCATCATCTGGCTTTGTGGGCCCGTCTCCGGGTTCTTCGTCCAGCCCCTTGTCGGCCATATCAGCGACCGGTCCACCAGCCGCTTCGGCCGCCGCCGTCCTTTTATACTCTCCGGCGCCGTCCTCGTCATCATCTCCGTCTTAATTGTCGGATTCTCCGCCGATATCGGATACTGGTTCGGCGATAAGGTCGTCGGCGCACGGAAACGGCCTCGCGCCATCGTCGCCTTTGTAATTGGGTTCTGGTTACTTGATGTTGCTAATAATACCACTCAAGGCCCTTGCCGTGCCCTCCTCGCTGATCTTACGGGTATGTCTGTGTTCCTTTTCGTATCTAATGAGGCGTAAATGTCAATAAAATTATATCTTTACGTATTTCAATGAAACTGTAAAATGTCACTACAATTATGGCCTAGCAGACAATTAGTCATAATAACGAACTTCAAAATATGAAGTATGTGTTACTATATCTTAAATATCGTATCGCGACAGGAATTGCGTACTCGTTAGGTCTTACGACTTACTAGTGTCGATAGTGGATACTAAATATCGTGTCGTGACAGGAATTGCGTACTCGTTAGGTTTTACTACTTTACTAGTGTAGTAGTGTCGATAGATAGTGGATACTAATGTGTTCTGGACTCCTAGTGTTATTTTTAGTTGGTGCAATCATCATCGTGTTCGTGTTGTATATAAATTGACGTCAAATACGTCATTTGTGAGGATTGATCACCAACCATGTGAGACAGTGGTACCGAAATTGACTACCCGACTTAATAATTGATAAAGTTAGGGGGGTGAGGAATTTCAATTATACTTAGCTTTGGAGAGAGACTGAGTAGCGAATCAAGTACGTGTTGGTGGCGGGGAACCTCGTCTTTTTGTTATGTGCGTAAAATTGGCCACTTTCTTGTAAATTACACTTTGTTTATGTTCTTTATTAGGTGATGTGTTTTTTGATGAGGTCGTTGTCGTTCCTACTTGAAAAATGTAGTAGTCGGAAAAGATCGTTGTCAACAGGATATACTTTTTTGTTTGAAATGACCTTGCTGTCCCTCATTGTTGACTATGATCCTGCTTTAACCTGAAGCTGGTAGTGACATATTCTTTGCAATTTCACGATCCTCAATCATTTACATGTCCCTATAATTAATGTGTAGGCCATATTTTTTTTGTTTTATTTTTTCTTATCGTAGTTTTATTTTCATTTTTTCGGAAGATAAAGAGAGGAAAAATGTAGTTAATATAAAATGATGATATACGATCTGGTGATTTTCTAATATTCCAAACGATGGTAATTTTTGTGGATTGAGCGAGAATCGAGTGAAGTGGTTGAGTTGAGGATGAGATTGGCCAAGCCGTACTCGAGTATTGAGTAGGATGAGCTAAGCTATAATGTTAAAGAAACATAATGGCTGGAATCTGATGTATTTTGATTAGTAAAAAGTATAGTGGAAGCTTTTGATAACGTCAATATCAAACTTGTCACTTGTTTGGTGGAACCAGATAACTATTCGAAACAACAATTATTGATTTCCCAGTGAGGTATGAGTAGTAGAGATTTTTCTGAGTGGGTTGGCAAAAGGGGGTATGTTGTCTAAAAGATGCTTAGATTTTGTTTGTTTAATGGTACTTTGGTACAGTATCTGATGCTTAATTATAGCTATGACAACTGGTGTCTTACTTATCGGACTTTAGTGAAACACAGTCGGCGAACAATCTAGTTTGATTTCTGTGATTAGGTTGTACTTGGTTTCAGTCTTGCGAGTTTGGCTGTCATGTGTTATGGAAAAATTGCAGTTTGCAATTTTCAAGTCCGTGATGCTACTTATCAGTCCTTACACATAACTGGATCAGATTATTATTCATAAAAACTATTTGAATGTAGATGTGATGACTAATATGTTTCGGTGTAAATCAAATGATTATTTGGTAGTAGTAATGCACTTTGTATTAGAAACACACTTGATCCCGATGCCAAAATTTAATGGGCATATGAAATGAAAAGGTTTAAATAGAGAACTTTGACCACAAGTCGTAATGCAGACAAATATATCTAGTGCATTTTTATGAACTAAAGAAGGTCGAATGTTTATGATGTTTGTTTGTACAATTGCCTTGCCTGATTTAGAATAGCCAAATAAAAACTGAAGTACCTATTGCATTGTCTTCGTCACTACTCACTACTACCGAACTTAGTTTAAGGAGGCGTGAGGCGCACTGAGGCGCTGGGGGGCCGTTGCGATGAGGCGTGAGGCGCAAGGCGAAGGTGCACGCCTCATGCACACGAGGCGCACTCATTTAGCGAATAAAAATAAAATTTAACGAAACCATGTTTTGAAAAAAAAAAAAACTGTTTTTTGGTATTTAAAGAGGGACAATGGGTAAATAAGTATAAACAAGGGATTAAGGGGCAAAAGGGAAGTGTATAAATAAGGTTACAAGAGAAAGAAATCGGAAATTGCACACTTGTGCGCCTCAGTGCGCCTCAAGGCCTGCGCCTCAGGTGTGCCTCAAGCTTCTGAGGCGATTGCAGCTGCGCCTCAGTGCGCCTTGCGCTTTTTTTAAACTAAGTTACCGAAGTGAAGAATTTGTTAGTTGCATTGAAGTTAAGGATTTGTTACGAAAAGTTGAGGTGTAAGTTCAAGGAATTGTAAAAATGCTTCTGGGGATGCTGTTGAATTTGAGAAGTCTATGTGTTTTGCAGTTTGTGCCTTTGCCTGTTCTGCTGACTATGATCTGTTACGTAATGAAAACGTCTAACTCGTTCCTAAAATCCTAAGAAACTAAAGTTCAACTGCTCATTGCCCTTTTCCCTTGTGAAAGAAGACTGTTCTCTTTCTGCATGAGATTCACCTGAATCTTGTCCAATTCACTGTTATTTAGTTAGGTTCAGATAGCAACTTAAAGCTCTTAAAGAAAACCCAGCTATAATGAACTGATCACGAGAAACATGTTACATAATTTCCACTATTCAGGCATTCACTTGCATCAAGAGCTAGTTTAGGTTGATAGTAAATTTAACCAATCGCGCACGTGTGCGCATTCTGCGTTTTCTTCACTTCATTGGTTGTGAAATTTAAGTTTAAGCCAATAGTTTCTCAGTTTGAAATGTTTTACAAGCTTGGTAGAAGATATTCGTTACTTTTATTTGCATTAACATGGAAGATACAGTATTCTAGACATATATGATAGAAGGTGTGCACCATCTACGTCTGGTTATCTGCAGATGTTCATCAGATAAAAGTTGTAAATTGTGGCACAAATTTCCTCAGAGAATGGAGGGTCTCTGAATTAGTATAAGCTCACTCCAATTGAATTGAATCATACCTTTATGTTAAAACATTTTCTTACAATGTCCTCGAAGAAGGGAGTGTTCGGAATTGTGAGTTTTGAGGTCTAGTGCAATGTTGTTGGACTTGTATCATGCTGGGTTCTCTTATGGAGTCCTGGGAATTTGACGATTGAAGATTAATGGGCTGTACAGGTGTGCCTCATTGGACCAGAACAATGCATGGTTCTTGTTTTCTGAAATCCTTAACCTTTTGCTTCAGTAAGGTCTTTGTGGTCCATGAGGAGTTCTAAGGACTCATCTGGTAAGCTTTATTACTGGTATGGTTTCTTGGACAGTATGGGCCATAGCTGTAGTCGTGTCACACTTTTTTTTTTTTTTTTTGACAATGGTTGAAACTTTTTGACTAAAGAAAGGAAAGTAAAGAACGGGGCAACACCCGGCCAAAACACGAGAAGTTGGGATTAGGACCTAAACCTCCTACACTAAACACCTTAAATGGACTGAAGAAAAACGAAACAAACTTCATCTTCTTAAACGGAGCCATGGGGAATTGCGGGTGGCACTTCTGTTTGCTTCTTACATGCATGGAAACTGTCAAACACTGTTTAGGACCTAAAAGGGTTTCCATTATTTGGCGTGGTTCTTTCTTGTATTGTTCTTTGTTGTTTCTCTTGTGAAGCTTTGCTCTCCTTAAGTTAGCTCCTTTTACCTGCATACCTAATGACTTTTTCTGGAATAATCTCTGAAGTCATTTCGATTCTTCAGTATTTTCACCAAGCTATTCTCTAACTATGTTTAGTTCTGTTAAATTTTTGGGTAACATTCTCCTTTGTGTTTTTGAAGTGCTCTCCCACCCTAATATGTAAACATGCATAAACTGGACTTTTCTAGCATTCTGCAGTGGTTAAAGAAAAAAAGACGTTAGATTAGAGTAAGTTGTCATGGTCAGGGACAATATTGGAGTCACTTTTAAATAAGGCCGTATCTGTAGAAACTCTGCCTCCAAGATTAAATGGGCTTGATGTACTTGGGCTGGTCTATTACTAACTATACCTTGAAATTGTGTGAAAAATATATGCCAAAAGCCGAAAACTAATTGGTTTTCTTGCAATCTCCTGTTATGTCAGGAAAGGATCATCGGAGGAACCGAGTGGCTAATGCATACTACTCTTTGTTTATGGCTGTTGGCAATATCCTTGGCTTTGCTACAGGATCTTACACTAGCTGGTATACTGTTCTTCCATTTACTCTCACTCGCGGCTGTGGTGAAAGTTGTGCCAATCTCAAGGCGGCCTTCCTCATAGACATTATTTTTATCATAATAACAACATATATAAGCATCACCGCTGCCCAAGAAATTCCATTGACTGCCAGGGTTGGAGCCCCAGCCATTTCCCAAGGTTCTGAACAACCTAGCCACACTGAAGAAGCCTTCTTTTGGGAACTGTTTGGCACTTTCAAGTATCTTCCTGGTCCCGTTTGGTTGATCCTTTCGGTCACTGCTTTGACTTGGATTGGGTGGTTTCCGTTTCTTCTATTTGATACTGACTGGATGGGTCGGGAGGTTTATGGTGGTGACCCCGACGAAGGTATTAATTACCATAAAGGAGTCAGTACAGGTGCACTTGGCCTAATGTTGCAGTCGGTTCTTCTGGCCATAACCTCTGTGCTGATGGAGAAACTCTGCAGGAAGTTGGGATCTGGCCTTTTATGGGGTATCTCAAATATTATTATGGCTTTGTGTTTTGTTGCAATGCTTGCCATAGCTTTTGCGGTGAGCAAGTCGGATTCCATTGCTTATGGTGTGCCTCCAAAAGGCGCTGTAATTGCTGCGGTGATTGTTTTTTCAATTCTGGGAATACCGCTGGCAGTAAGTTTGCTGCATTAAATTTATTTTCTTCACATGTAGTGCTCAAATTAAACTTGAATATCAGTCAACATATAAGTAGTTGCAACACTATTACAATACACCATAATTTGTAAAACTCAGTGTTCTTGTTAAATTCTGTAGGCTAATACTTCTGTTCTCCCCCAAAATTGATTTTAGGGAGGGATATATTAGTGGATTGTATAAGAGGTGTGTGTATCTTTCTTCTACCTGTAATGATAAGAAGGGTGTAATACTAATAAGAGCATATAGCGAGAGACAAACATCAATAATTGCTTTCATACGTAGTGGCTTGATTTATTTGTCACAAAAGGGGGTAGTTGGTCTATTGCCAGTGGACTGCAACAGTGGATATCAGATACTTTTTATCATCCTTGTATGACTAAGTGTGTAACGAGGATGTTTGTCTCATTGTAGGTCACTTATAGTGTTCCCTATGCCCTGGTTTCCGCCAGAATTGAATCCTTGGGGCTCGGCCAAGGTACATTTCTCTTAATGTATTCTTATAGTGTTCCAAAGTACGACTTCTTACACTAGTGATTTTTGCTGCAGGATTGTCAATGGGTGTGCTAAATCTTGCAATTGTAACCCCACAGGTGCATTTTCTAAGACTGTACACTACTATTAGTCTTATCTGGTTTATTATTGATAGTAAACTAGGCTGCACTTCTGTTTATCTTTAAAGAAAGGACACAGGATTCTAAAACTAAAATGCTAAAAGAGGTGGAATGTAAGAGAACACAGTGGGAGGAGCGAGCCAGAAATCACTTCCTGTGTCAGGCATTTTGGTTCTGTATGTATTGATCACTCTTAGTAGCTTATAACTTATACTATCGAGGATGAAGGTTGACCCCTGTGGGTTGTTGGGAAATCTAACAAGTGCTCAGTATCTTGGTTCAGAATTAGAGGTGAATTGTGTTTTGCTTTTAATCGCGAATGATTGATAGTTCCAGTACTCAAATTAGTTTCAAGTTCAAGCACTTAGAGTACAGAAAAACCCACATACACAACTACGTCGTTTAAGGGAAATCGCACACAGATCACTTAAAAAGATAACACACGGAAAAACGAAAAGACTATTCCCGCTCCAAGTTCTATTGTTCCTTCCACAGCCGTAATGCGTACCGAGCTAGAACAATCACAGTCTTGAGCACGATTGCTAAACTAGTCTCCCTGTGGCTTTGGAACTAACCATCACACCTCATTCTCCCAACTGGAAGGCCAGTGATGGATGCCACTTTGCTATAAGACAGACCTCCGAATAGCTACAGCATAGAAACACTGGAAGAAGTGATGATATTGAGTTCTATTTGGGATGTGACATCAGCTAGATGTTTGATTGAAGATTACACCAAGAAGCAATAAATGCTCCACATCAGGCAGCCTTTTATAGAGCCTAGCCACTGCATAAAATGAGCCTTTGGTTCCTTACTTCCTTCAAGGTAGACTCTGCAAGCAGTTGAATTCCTTTTACGAGTTTAGTCATGAAGGAGTTTGGTCATGAAGGTCGTTGAATATTAAGAGGCCTTTTATTTTGCTTTTATTGCCCTATGGTTTGAGCATAAATAGAACTTGTGATACCCTTTAGAGGCGCAGACCTAATACTGTTCTTAGTTAAAACGTGTATGTTATGGGCTGGGAAACTTGCAAGGCAGGGTGCATTCACTTCGTGTTTACGTTAATCATTCATTGTGGTTAGGGTGGGTTCTGTCAGGAGCATTGGGCCTGTCTACCCTGAGTATGTGGTTGAACTTTTAACTTTTAAGCATAAAATTTTGAGGTCTAGATAACCTTAAAGAAAAGGAATTTGTTATAGCGGTGCACAGTGTTAGCTACCATTTGGTGAATATGGTTAGATTGGAATCATGTCTTTTTTGAGGCAAAAGGCACTCACAATCTATGGAGGGAAAATTTGAGGAAAGATGGTGGATGTCTTAGTATGATGGTGGTGCAAGGAAAGTCACAAGTGAAGGGTTGGCCAGTGGAAAATCAATATTGCATGAGGTTTGGCCCATGTTAAATCAATTGCATGAGGTTTGGCCCATGTTAAATCAATATTTGCATGTTTTTGGAGGACACCTTAGACATCCTTTGCTCACAATTACGAAAGCAAGCCCCGAGCACCCTCTTCAGCATTCAGGACCCTTAGATGGTGAATGGGTCTGTTCTTGCCTCTATAGTCTATACTTGGTTTTCTCGAGTTGATGTTTGTGGGTTTAGGGGTGATTAAAGAGAAGAAGATGCTTCATAATTGTGCGCTGTTTGCTAGTGTTTGGTGCATTTGGAATTAGCGGAATTGACAAGTATTTTCCGGGAACAGTCATTTTGTCTTAACTACTTTTGGGGAAAGGTTGCTTTTCTTCCTTCTTTTTGGGCTAAGATAGCAGACTTGCAGGTGATCTTAAAGGAACCCCCTTAGGGATCGTTTGGTTCACTATCTGGTTCGGGTTGGATACAGGAATTGGGTTCATGTGGAATGGGGTTGGAAATTGATTCCTGATGCCTAGTGTTTGGTTTAGTCTTTAGTTTGTTTTTAAACAATTTCAATGAATAACAATGATTTGAGATTTTGGTGATAAAAACAAATGCAACGAGTAAAGGTTTAGTAGCTAGCAAAATAATTTTTACCATCAAATATTCAACCAACATAGAAACAGTGTGACACATAACAAAAGGGCATAATCAATTAATCATCATATTCATCATCATAATCACCACAATCACATGCCTGAAGCCCTGAACTATAAGAAACAAACACTGCGTTAATGGCGGAATTGCTGAAAAGAGATTTACGCATAAACAAGATCTGTTGAAAAGGAACTGGGCTCCTTGTTAATCAATGCCACTCACTACACACTCCTCGATTGATTCCTACATACCAAGTTTCTCTAAGGATCTCAAATGACGAAAATCATGAGGCTAGTGGCGAGGAAGACCACGAAGGTTCTCTTGCTAATGGCTGGGGAAGGGGATGAAGATGAGAACCTTGATGAATCAGGGGAGGGATACAATGACGGATTCAATGAGCCAGGGGGTAGACAAGAGGATTTGGAGCCCAATTCCTCTAGGTTTATTAGGCACCGAGGGAATCAGGTTTATGGGGCTAAAAACTGTTACCAAACATTAGGAACGGGTTCCACGAATCAAACCCGATTCCTAAATCCCTTGATTTGTGAACCAAACGCCCCCTTAATTCTTTTGCAAAAGACTTGTGCATTACTTTAACTATTTTAGAGCAATGAGGACACCTTATCGCATTTGCATCGCTGTTTCTACTTTCACTGAATTTTTCGAATTTGAAAAAAAGGACTTTTCATCATTGAATCTTCCATATGTACAAAACCTTATTTAAATTTTTTGGAACTGTTAGGAGCGGATTTGGGCCCGTTTCCGAGATTTTGGAGCGAGTAGATAGGCCTATATAATCACACTTGGATTGTGGGAAGATCTTTCCCATG
The DNA here is from genome assembly GCA_963680865.1 of Spergularia marina. Classification (NCBI taxonomy): domain Eukaryota; kingdom Viridiplantae; phylum Streptophyta; class Magnoliopsida; order Caryophyllales; family Caryophyllaceae; genus Spergularia; species Spergularia marina. Next base: position 4,563,998 of record OY804551.1, on the reverse strand, counting down.
TGTAAGAAAATATCAGTTTAAGTAGGCCGAGGAGGAGACTTAGGTTTACCTCACCTATCTTGACCATTTTACAAGCCTAACAGCTTGTTTGGTAGATAGGAATTGAATGAAAAGAAATAGAAGAAAGAGAAATTAACGGAAAGGAAAAGAAGAAAAAGGAAGGGAACTAGCTTTTCCTATGTTTGGTTTATATATTAGAAATTTGGAGGAATTGGAAGGAGAGTGGGTGTTTTTATGTTATAAATTGTCTTTCCGTCCAATTCCGCCCGTTTTGGGAGGAAAAGAAAATGACTGTTTAATGAAAGATCATTTCCTTCCATTTCATCTCCTTTCCTTTCACTTGGCGTGCATTTTTACTAACCAAATGTTGGAAAGCTGTAAAATTTGTTTCCGTTCCTTTCTTTTCCATCCAATTCCCTCGTACCAAACAAGCTGTAAGTGAACCCTTCATTAGATACTCCCTCATTTTCATCAAATTCTTCTCATTCTCTTGTTTTTTTTTTTTTTTTCCCTGTCCATCTCATCCAATTCCAAACCTTATGTTGGAGGTTTTGTGGTACCTTTTCTAAATTATTTAAAGGTTTAATCCATTCACATGAGTGCATTGCTCTCTCAAACCTACCTTTTCCACTCATTTGAATGTAAGTAAAACTTAGAGCTAAAAGCAAATGGGTAGATCGAACGGAGGGAATATTTTCCTTTAGAACCCATATTGTGAAAAAACTTATTTTAATAACATTATTTTGTTAAAGAATGGTCTGTTGCGTTTATAATTCTTTCAGAATTTCTCTCTACATTGAAAATGTATATACAATCTCACACTTTTGGCACCTTTTACAATGTTGTACGGTTGCACCACACTTGTATTTACCATTTTGTTGGTAAAATGTTAGGCCTGTTTTCTTACATTTTTCTCATCTTTCTCTCTTTGTCACCGATCATCCTTCTAATTTGTTTGCTTTAGTTAATTATATTATCCCACTCTCCCCATCCTCGCTCCGTCTCTTATCATTGTCATCAATGTTAGTTACTTAAATATCGTACTTAAACTTTTTCGAGGCATATGTTAATATATCTCCTTGGTGTGTACACTTATGACGTGTACATTGCCATTTTTTATCTACCTAGTGCCTGTAATGACCATGTGAGGTAGGGGGCGGTTGCTAGGGGGGACGGGTAAGGGGGGACGGGTAAGGGGGCAAGGATTGGTTGTAGTCCCTGAAATCAAATTGGAAAATCTCATAACAAAACACTGCTCGATTCATGAAAATTCTCTTTCGCCCCGATAGATTTTTGAAAGTGTATGTTTGGCCATGTCTTCACTCACACGTATACGACACTTCAAAATGGGAAGTTTGAGTACAATTTTAAACCCTTAACTGATAATGAGACATGCAATTGATAATTTGGAAGTCGAGCTATTGCCCAATGGTGATAAAGGATGACTAAATGATTTGGGTCATTAATAGATGTTCATGAGATGTCTAAAAACAAGGAACACGAAAAAAAAAAAAATTGAGCTTTCTTGTCAAAGAAAGTTGAAGGATGCTTGAAATTTTATGATTTGATGGTTAGTTCTGGGGATTGCATGCAGGTGATTGTGTCTTTGGGAAGTGGGCCATGGGATCAACTATTTGGCGGTGGAAATTCGCCATCCATAGCTGTGGCAGCGGTGGCTGCTTTCGCCAGTGGACTTATGGCCATATTGGCTCTTCCTCGGTCTAGAACTGAGAAACCAAGAACCCTTGGGATGCATGTATGAGGTATTTCTGTATATTCGTTTTGTACAGCTATTCATACACATGAATGGCAACTTGTGAATGTTGAGAACTTGTACATAGTTTCACTTCTATTTATCCAATAAGAATGTGGTCCACGTAGTTGTTCAATTGTGATCACACCCACATTTTGATTGCTTGCCTTCAATTTATTAGTTGCAAGTTTTGCCTGATTGGGCATTGTGGAAATATAGAAGATTTAAAAGATTAGGAAGATGTAATTTTGGGCTGTTGCTGTGGCCATAGTGTAAAGATCAACACAACGGGCCATTTTTCATATCCTAATTCATATGAGAATGGATTGTAATGTGATGCTGAATGAAATTCAAAATGGTAAGTATGCTTGCATAGAAACAGTTTTGATTCATCAACCATGTTACAGCTAGGGTGGATGATGTTACCAGGTTCATCAGGTTCATCTTATAATGAGATGGTCCTGTAGCGTTAGCATAAAGGTTTGTCCTCTGGGAGTGTATCTGTTTCTGTAAGATGGCGCACTGTACTACTGTCGTTGATGTTGGACCGTCTTTTTAGTTTGTAAATTTCCTGTGAGGTGGTCCTGTAGCCGTAGAATGGATGTTGCAACTGTCAGAATAGTGAACCTTTCAGGTACCGCCATTAGGAAGTTGGTTTACAGAATGGTGTAATGGGAATCAGTCCTCCTTGAATCACTACCCTTAAGAATGGTGGGATGAGCCATTAATAGATGTAAGATACCATAGTACAATCTTTGCTTCTTTTTTGGTGTGCGGAATGAAACAACCTCTGGCTAGAAAGAGCTCTGGTGCACTCAGGCATCAGGCTGGCCACTACAGAGGTATTAAGTGACGAAAAACTCGGCCATCAACTGAACTGTTCTGCCCATAAGCCCCTACACATCTTTTCAGTTGGTTGTGGATAGAAGATTGATTCCAAATTTTCAGCCATTCTATGTTCATAGCCAAAGTTACATAGACCATTTATCATCCATACACCTATCGTCAATTGTTATTGTCTACCTGTCTTAGTTTGTCAAAAAGAAGATGCAGCAGACAACACTTGGATGATTTAGGGAATTATAACGTACCTAAAAGAGTATTTTCTGGGTGGATGACTTGATACATGCGGTGCATACACCTCTTCTTATTATAGATTGAGACTAAAGATTATGTGTAAGGGATGGTGTTAGTAGAAGCCATAGAGAATATATACCTCAATCAGGTGAAATGATATGTGAAGAAAGTGTGTGTACTTCTAAGAGGTGGTGAGTTCTCAGTTAGTTATAAAGCCAGATACGAAGGACAGGAATTTACTAAGTATGCTTGTTGTTAGTTGAACAATTTATCTAGTAAGTAGTGAAAATTCACTTTGTAGAAAGAGTGTTCTATATCCTCCCCGAGTCTTTTTAGCGGGCTTATCGCCCATAAGAATACATATGCTGTCTCTGATGTCGGATACGAGGAATGCTCTCCATGACATCTGCTTTGCCAACCAATATGTCTTGTTGGTATTTTAGGATTTATTCTTCCATTGCACATAATGCATGCTCCATTGCTGATATGTCTTGTTCATATTCCATGTTTGTGCTTTGGAATATTAAGCAGTAGTATCATCATATTATGTGCTTAATACTCGGTACGCTAACGCATAAAGTTTGATCCTCATAGTGGGGAATCCATGAACTGTAGAATACCACTACATTTCTGAAAACCTTGTTGATGGAGACACAGACACATCTTCCATGCTATAGAATTTTTACAACTTGATATTTATATAATTCTTCTTTTGATATCAACTTCTCTTTTTCTTTTACATCCTTTGTTTCTCAGTTGTGGAATCTATTCCAGTGTTTCTTTCCTGTCTTTGGATGTCCCTTCTGTACAACCCTGACTTGTGAACTGCTAGTGTTTACATGTGATGACACAAACAAGATTATAAAATGTTACCATTACCACCAACTTGATCTAAGAAAACATGAAAATGTAGAAAAAGCAGTTTACTAGTATGTTCTAGTGCATGAACTTGAACCTACAATTTGCTCAAGTCTAGCCTAGGAGTAGGTTTAGTAGTTATCGACTTATCGTTGCGTTACGGAAACGTGCTAATGAATATACGGGCTATTAGGAAGATTTGCAACTGTGATTAGACAATCAGTAACTTGTAATGTGGTTTCGTTTTGTCAATATATATTCAAGTGGCAGCATTTATATAATGTACACTTTTTAAGCCCCCTCCCCTCAACTTTGGAGAATATTGCATACATAACAATTTTAAGGAAATGGTCCAAAAAATTTCCAACTCCAGAAAATTATTTTCCTGCTGCATATTGCAGTACATGTGAATTTGAACCACTCCAACTTGATCCTATAGCTTGTCAGTTTGTACCAGAGCTAATATGGTAGTATCTGCCTGTTTTTGGGAACCCCACTTTCTCAGTGAAGAAACTTTCAGAAAAAGTTAAAGCTTGCTTTAATATCCTACCTCACAAATATTATTTGATGCTCCCAACCCCCCACCCTTCTGCAGCAGAAACCACAGTTGCTCAGCTCTGAGCATCCTAATGCACTTGGAGATATCATGATTCATGATGATCATTACTCTTAGTGTCTAAGAAAGATAATCTTGCTCCGGGGTAACGAGGGTCGGATGTAATGTTTTCTTATACTTAGCCATAGACTGTTTTCAAGTGATCCTTAGTTCGGAATTGGGACAAGTCATACGTTACTTGGTTGAAAAGAAACGGACAGGGTTATACGGGGCGTTCTAAGAGCCAATTTGATTTAATGCTGTTATGCCCATAGAAGTGCAGAGAGGGAAAAATGACATTATTTGTTATTTAGGGAGGGGTGGAGGTCTGAAGGGGAGTGTTTGGTTGTGCAGGGGAAATAATTGCGAAGTGCAGAAGAAAACAAGAAAAGGTGGAACTTTGAGGACTGAAGTTAGCCTGACTGCCAAACAGGGCGCAGAAAAATGAATAATGTAATGTAAAATGTGGGGAGTATTTGAGCGTAGAGAGACTGGTAGTTTTGAAGATGGCAGGCAGAGAAGCAGAGGAGGGCAGAAGGGGAGGGGGGGGGTCCTTAAGAGAAAAGGGTGGTGCCTCAGAAACAGAGGGCAGGGCTCCCATTGAAGAGACACCCTAATCCTTTGCTCCAGGAAAAGGGATACAATTTCAATGGCTCTTGTGGCTGCACGTACCTGGAGCTTCTATTGTTCGCATCTTAACCTATCCAATCCTTCTGTCACTTGCCACCACCTTCTTGATTGACTAACACCAACCAAAATGAGTTGGCGGATTGATAGATACGCTCATCCCTTAAGCAATTCCTTAGGAGTTCGATTCCAATTTCCGACTCTTCTAATGGAGCAACCTGTAGAGAAGGGATTTACACATTGAATTGACTTCGATACGCATGGCTCAATACAACCCGAAATTGTTAAGATCCATCAGACTTGCACCTTACCAAAGGACTACTCAATATGTTATTTACAGAGTTTGGAACATCTTTTAGAAGTTCAGCACTTAGAATTAGGGTTAGCGGTGGAGGTTAGGCTTGTCAATAACCGAGCCGTCAAAACAATGCCCAATTTCCGACCTTGATGGGACTTGAGAAAACTCGAGCCCGTAAAACACCCAACCCAAGCATAGCCGGAAGTAAATGGGTCGTATTTGACCGGACACTAGTGGACACGAGAATTAGATAAAACCGTGCAAAATGAGTGTTGGAAAATATATAATTAATAGAAATATGAAGCTAGTAATTTAATATTAATAATTGTTTTAATACAATGTATAGTTTTAAACATTACTCGTATTAAATTAGAAACATATTATACGGAGTATAACATTAAATTTAGAATAACGAATCGCTAAAAAGTGAAGGACATAAAACTGAAAATGTATTTGACGGATTAGAGAGTTTATCAACCCCTAAGTACACTCACTTTGTACACATTAACCCGAGACTACTCATAAGTCATAACTCATCCGTCCAACACGTTTGATAAGTCTAGCAAGGAAAAATACAACAAAGAAGTTTTGTGTGCTTATCATAATTTCTTGAAAATCCCTGGTGGAAATGTGATGTTGCTTGGTGTATCCTTTGTAATTTTTCTTTAACAAGTTCAAACAAGAAATTATGTTATATCATCATTGTGAGTTTATGACATTATCATGAAATTGGGCATTACGCACCTCTTACACGCAAGATGAGGTCGATAAAGAAAACAAAAGGGCATTTGGATTTGCAGTCGAAATACTATTTGTGATAATTCAGCTAGATATTTAGAAACCAAAATAAAATGAAAATTACGTACAAAATTTGTCCTTCTCCATTGTAAACTATTGTACTCTCCCATTTTTTTTGAATGTTTATGTTTGATTTGAACATAAACAGTTCAAACAAAACGTATACAATTTAAACAAATAAAGAGAGTTGCATCACTTGTATGTGTATTGTGTAAGTGTAATGGATAATGGATAGATGCTTCTCAAGTTGACATCAAGAATTCAAACGTGTACAGGAATTTTACTGTTGCATTGTTTTTCTATATCATTGAGGAATCGATTTTGAGACTTGATTGAGAGTGAGGTAGTTCAATAGTTCATTACCACCCAAAGAAAATTGAAATATACCTAATTCTGAACCAAGATTCTTGTTATGTCATACTCGGATGTCTATAAATTGATGTTAAATTAGCTTTAACTTCTTCATTTTGGCTCTAGTCGATTCTAATTTCTATCTCGATCGTTAGCTTCAAGCTTATACCTTTTCCCCTTTGTTAAAACCACAACTTATGAAAATTTTAATGACTCTAATTCTTTAAATTAAGCGTATGAAATTTGAAATATTCACACGAAAAAACGCAAAACTTTTACCTCATCTAATTGTATAGTAAAAGTAATACTGACTATTTGAGTCAATTCTCAATAGTAGTTGCAATAATTATTTGATAATTGATTATTATGAATTTGCATGATTTTCTTTGTACGTATCCTAAGAATGAAGTTCATGTATGCTTCAAAACAAAAACTCAACAACTTTTAACAATTGTTTGATTCTCGGTAACCATTTGAATCTGTGGCCATCGAAAAAAGCAGCTTAATTGTGAATCTGTCTTATCTTTACCCTGTAGTTCTGACGTATGTATCGCTTAACGAACTGCATCATGCCCATCTATTGTGAATGTGTGTTCGCAGGGACAAGTTGCTCATTCGTAAGTTGGATTTTATCCACAAAGTCCCCCTAAATAGGCCATATATAGTGGGAAGCCAAAGCATTACAAATAAGTCAATACGTTCGCATGTGCATACAATGTAATCACAGAGAAGGGTGAATGCAATGACAAATGACATGGGGCCTTAGCTTAGAGTATTAGTCGGGGTAGATATAGCATCAAATTGAGGTTTCTCCTACTGATTTCCAGACAATATAAACCTATATTTGGCCATAATAAGTCGGAAATGTGGGTGCAATTATATGCACGTAAAAATTGCATCATTTTGCCTAGAAAAAAGTCAACATGTTAATAATTTCCCATCATTTGTTTTCAAAGTATCCACCAATGTACTATTATTTGGGTGGACATCGTTAGGGATTAATTTAGATACTAGTTTGGATACACAGTTTCCTGAAAAGATAAGCTAAAATACTATACAATAAACTCCTGCCAGCCTACATGCTTACGAGATCCCGCTTGGATTTAATCAAAGGTCGTTCGGATTAATATTTACACTATTTCTCGTTTATTTTCAGAACATGCATGTTTGATTGTATTTATCGATTAACGTAGATTTACGATAATTAGTGTTATTAAAATGTGACTCTAGAGGAGCAACTCTTATACTACGGGTAGTATGTAGTTATTATCGATCCAATTGGGGATGAAAGTGACTTTTGCTTAAAAGACATTGAATGTTAATGATTTAATTAGATTATCCATGTTGATGCTAATCATAATGTAAAAATAAAAGTAGGTGAATTAGAGTGCATACACATTTCCATAAGTGATGACAAAAGAGATAGCATTATCCTTGAAATTAAATACCGGCTAAACCAGGACGGTTAATAACAATAATTAACGAGGCTCTTTAAGTTACCGACCATTCACAAAGCAAACGAAGGATGTGTTACCATCATCGACCAACTAAAAGTAAAACAAACAAACAAAAAAAAAAAAAAAAAAGGTGAAAAAAAAGGTGCGAGAAATTCAACAAAGTAACACAAGTCCTCTCCCCTCACGCCACCACCCTCCAAAATGAATAAGTCAAAAATAAAAGAAAAAGAGAAAATTATCGAAGATCAGAGGAGAGAAATGAAACTTAATTACAACGGGAAATAGGAAAACTCTTTATCAATTTTGTATCGCATTTTGAGATAAAAACCCTTAAAACATGAGACATATTGTGGTGTTAAAGCTAAGTATAAACAATAGGGTTTTTCTAAAACGTGTTCATGGGTCTTGTATAACAATTATTATTTCTACCATCTTCAAGAAAGGCAACAATAAATGTTACTAGTGTTTTTAATTTTCATTAAATTTTAATGTCATTTTTTTATGTTATTGTTGATCTTTGTTCAATTAAAAAAAATATTCTCACCGCAAACCGAAAAACACCAACCCTAAACCCTTTTTCGACAACCTTAAATTAATTTTCCTTTATTAATCACATTCCAAACGGATTTAATAGTTGAGTTTTAGGGTGTCTATAGAATCCGGCGACTTCACCGGCCCCGCCGGAAAAGTTGTTGTTTGAAATTTTGAGGGCGGCGTAATTGTTGATGGAACGAAGTCGTACTTGGTTGTGGGCGTCTCAACCGTAATGGTGAGGCTGGTTTTTGCATATGGGAGCAAGATAATTACTTAATTATATTAATTAGTTTATTATAGAGTGTATTAAATTTTTGTTGGAAAATGTTAAGAAAGACCCTAAACAATAATATATGTTTAGTTTAGTAGCAGTATAAAATTACGTGGGCTGATTCCTGCAAGCTTGGAAATTTATGTGCCCGAATTACTCTATTTTCAAATGCATATAAGGAATTAAAATCGTATTGTTTTTGTCAACTAAACACATTAATCTATGACCCAATTCACATCCCATTGGATCCAGACTTTCAAGCTTCAATGTAAATACAATAAAATGAAAAGTAACCCAATTCAATCCAATTAATTTGATTATTACACTTGTATAAAACCCAAAGAAAAATATAATCTAAATCGAAATAACATACGAATTCTATGATTTCACAATGTAAATATCAATACAAATCAGACCCCTAAATCCGATCCACAAGAAAAATTTTACATATTTGCATTAGGATCACTTTAATTGGAGTACATAGCAATTCTGATCATGCAAATAAAAGAGCTTAAAAATTGCATTGCTACACTCAACACATTGAATTTAAGAAGTTCCGTGCAACGAAACTAAATGTTAGTCATTCATAACTGGCTATACTCATTGTTTTAATTATTCGTTTTAATTCAAGTCAATCACAAATAGTTATACCATATGAATTGACCTGGATATACATTACCTCATGTCTAACTATTCTCAGGACTCGAACGCACCTAGTATCTTGGAAAATAGGATCCATGGTAATTTCGACCATGCAAAAGGGTAAGGCAAAGCTTGTATAGCCTAGGCCGGCCTTCCTTTTCAAAGTTAATGGCAAAATAAGCCGTTCATTCTCTCATTTTTGGTGATAATATGACACGTAGAGAGATAACCAAAGTGGACCTCACCTCTCGTTCATGTGTATATAATCTACTAGTATATAACTATATATATGTGCACAAACTCTATCTTTCTTAGTTTCTCTCCCACAATCTCATGCCCAAAAGGCAAAGAATTCGTCTCCCAACTGAAAGACACACAATATCCAAGTGCCTTATTTAAGTCTTTTTGTTTTAACTACTTCATTCTCTTTATAACCAAAAAAATGTGCAACCAACAAAACTCAACTCCTCCTTCTACTATCTCAACTCCTCTCTCTCCTTCCAAAACCAATTCCAAAATCATGGATTCTAATCCTCTTCATCATCATTCTCCTACTCTTAATCCCGACGACGACCAACTCTCTCGATGGCCTACACTTTCCGAGGTACTAAACATCATAAACGCTTATTCAAAAATACAACATATTACGGAATACTTCTATATATTTACAGAGTATCTGTTTTGTTATAAAAATATGACCGTTATATATATGTATACGTGTGGCATTTCTTTTCCATTACAATTATGATGGCGAACATATTTCCTATTGTTATAAAAATATTCTAGTATCATAACTTTGTGTTTTTCTAAAACTTTTTGCATGTCTTTGTCTTGTTGTGATTATTCTACAGGCTGTAGAAGAAGTAAGAGCAATAAGCAAAATCTCAGGACCAACAACAATAACAGGGCTACTCATGTACTCAAGAGCAATGATCTCCATGCTCTTCCTAGGCTACCTAGGTGAGCTAGAACTCGCCGGCGGCTCGCTCGCCATCGGTTTCGCCAACATTACCGGCTACTCAGTCATCTCAGGGCTAGCCATGGGGATGGAACCAATCTGTGGACAAGCTTACGGAGCGAAACAGATGAAACTTCTTGGACTAACATTACAAAGAACAGTCCTACTACTCTTGTCAACCTCTATACCCATTTCTTTCATGTGGATTAACATGAAAAGAATCCTACTTTGGAGTGGACAAGACGAACAAATCTCATCAGTTGCACACATATTCATTGTTTTCACAATTCCAGACCTATTCTTCCTCTCCATTCTACACCCGCTTCGGATTTACTTACGAACGCAAAACATTACTCTTCCATTAACTTACTGTACAGCCTTCTCGGTACTCGTTCATGTGCCCTTAAACTTCCTCTTAGTATTCCACCTTAAGATGGGCATTTCGGGTGTAGCCATAGCCATGGTTTTGACAAACCTGAACCTCTGTTTGTTTCTTTTCGGGTTCGTGTACTTCTCTAGAGTCTTCAAAGACTCGTGGATAACGCCGAGTTTGGATTGTGTTCGAGGTTGGTCTTCTCTCTTGGCCCTTGCAATACCAACTTGTATTTCGGTGTGCTTAGAGTGGTGGTGGTACGAGTTCATGATAATGTTGTGTGGCTTGTTGGTGAATCCAAAGGCCACAATTGCGTCAATGGGAATACTCATCCAAACAACCTCTTTGGTTTACGTCTTCCCATCCTCGCTCAGCTTAGGTGTCTCCACCAGAGTCGGGAACCTGTTAGGGGCTAACCGCCCTGCCAAGGCGAGAATTTCAATGATAGTGTCGTTGGTTTGGGCGATGCTGTTGGGAATCTTGGCAATGGTGTTCACTACCTTGATGAGACATCAATGGGGACAACTGTTTACCAAAGACGTAGAAATTCTTAAGCTCACCGCGGTTGCATTGCCTATTGTAGGCCTGTGTGAGCTCGGAAACTGTCCTCAGACGACAGGGTGTGGAGTTCTGAGAGGAAGTGCGCGGCCAACCACCGGTGCAAACATCAATCTAGGCTCTTTTTACTTGGTTGGAATGCCGGTGGCGATATTCTGTGGGTTCTGGCTAGAAATGGGGTTTCCTGGGCTGTGGTTAGGACTGCTTGCTGCACAAGCTTCGTGTGCGACTTTGATGTTCGTTGTTCTATGCAGGACAGATTGGAATGTTCAAGTCGAACGAGCTAAAGAATTAACAAAAGATAATTCATCACAAACAGCTGCATTGCCGATTTCCTCATCACCTAAGAACAAGATCAAAGTGCCTATTCTTAAGGAAATCTTGTTCATGAAGAATAAAGGTCATGATGAACTGGTTAAGACCACAGTTGTTGAAATTGATCCTCTGCTAAGTCCTGTATTATCAAGTGATTAGCACTTGGAGATGATTTTAACCCACATTTTTGCACATTATAGTCCTAAAAAACTTATTAGCTAGCTTTTTTTTTCCTTTTTTTTTTGGGGTACCGGTTCCCTGAATTGTTGTAGAGAAGTGGAAATGATGACATGATTCAGCCTCTGGACAGGTTGAACTCCTAATTATTGGGTCAAGATATGCTCCCTGTGATTATTTTGTTTGTTGTGTATAATATAATGAGTCGTATTAATCGGTGAGTTTGCCGAATAGAAATCAAATTCAAACTTGAGAACCTGTTTCTGTATACACACGTTGTCTCTATCTTAATCACTAGATGGTCATAGTGATTATACTGTATATAGTAGGTAGAAATTTTTTTCTCACCTTTTTTTCTTTTTTTTTTCTTTTTTCAACTATGTCTACTTGGTACTATGATATGGTTAATAATTAATGACAACGTATGTAAAAATGAGCATATGTTATACAATTAGGAGATGCATGTACTTGTGTTATTATCTTTGTTACTAGTATATATTGCTTCATGACATTGGTGCTGAGTGAAGTGTGGGGAAGCGAGGAACTAAGTTGTCGGTTGTTTAGAGGCGCATGAAAAAAGGGATTTATTTTCCTCATCGTTCCCTACCACAAAAGGGTACTACATTGACTGCCAAAAATGGAAATGATTTAGCCTCAAAAAAAATGCTCCATCAAACCAATCTTTTCTTTCCCTTATTATTCCCTCATTTCTTTCACTAAGATGGCATCCTCATTATTCTTATGCTTTTTTCTTTCCCATCATCCTTTTCCCTTTGATCAAACTCAACTATATACACTCCATTAAACATCTTGTACTTTAATATTTGTTAATTAGTAAAGAAACAAGTCAACTACGTATTCACAATAGATTAAACATTTATTTCATGCTTTAGATATACTCTATTCACATCACAATTCCGATGAATTCACTCTTTTGGTTTACTTTTAATATACCTTACTAAGATAAGATAAAATAGGATACGATTAAACTAGTTCAGACTATCAAATAAGAGGTTTTCATATATGTGAAAAGAAAATTAACACAACCTTATTTTTTTTACTGAATTAAATTTGATATAAATTTAAGAGAACATATTTAGATGCTTAGAAGTTAGGACTATTCTACTTTTAAAACACGGGGGCATAATTTGCTTTCTTTGTTATTAAAAGACTTATTATTCTTGTCAACATTCCATTATTTAACTTGAATCAAATGGACATAGAACCTATAGAAGTAGCTGACATCTATCATTGTTGTCATTATTTTTCTTAGCCACCTTTTTTATTTATCCAGTGGGCATATATGTTTCTTCAATTCCACATTACAACATATCAGAGGGCAAGTTGAGGATTGAATTGGGGAAGTAAAGTATACCCAAGTTTAGTTTTAAATCTTAACTAACAAGCAAGTTGGAGGGGTAGACAGACACTCATACATCGTAAAAAAAAAAAAAAAACAAAAAAAAAAAAAGAATACACTCACACATGAACAAAGATCAATGATGCAATACTTCAAATATATGATACAACATATTATAAGAAAATTGTTATATACTAGAGTGCTCTCCATATTCACTGTTTTTACCCGTTTAGTTTAATTTAATTTGATGCTTTTGACTGGCTTATGGGAGACATCGTCTAGATCAAATTAATTGTTCGCTTGTTGTAATAGTTAGTAAATGTTTTATTTTACATTGCATTCTACCAATAACAGTTGATATTAAGCTATACGAGTCTTCAATTCACTTGGACTTGAAGAATCTCCCAACATGACAAGTCAAAAGCAGCAACAAAAATGGGGGAAAATATTTGATTTATATGCCGGATTTTATACACCCTCGTGTTCAGAACATAATGTTCCCATTGTTTTAATTTGCTGTTTTTAGCCTTAATCGGACTAATTAACACCTAGACTAAGTGAAACATCCGGTTGCACGAAATATGGGCGGACCCAGGTACATGGTTTCGGGGTCTATTGACCCCACTTGCGAATGATAAATAAAACTTAAACCAACTATAATCAAATAGAAATTAGATAGATTGTTGGTCATATGCTTGGATTTTCATGTGTGATACCTTGGTTCGAGACCTCATAATACTCTTTTAATGTTTTAGTTATTTTATTTATTTATTTATTGATGGCAAAAATGTTCTATATTGACCCCACTTAATTTTTTTAGGGTCAAAGCATTATTTATTGACCCCACTTAGATTAATTTCTGGGTCCGCCACTGGCACGAAAATCATTTAGAACTAGTAGATAGAATCCACTGCAGGATATAGTATGTGTTAATTCTCACACAAGTGAATATTTCATTTACTCTAGGTATGACTCCCAATATGTAGCAAAACTGGAAAATAAACTGGAATATTATTTTAAAGAGTTAGAAGTACATCAAATATATTTACAACTTTTCTCAATCATACAAAGGAGTGGAGTATAAGACTATTTTAGTACGAAGAAGATATTAGGGTTGAGAAAATATGGAATGAATTTGATCAGCGAATGCGTCGATGATTTATCCATGTACTTACTTTGTATTAAGTTATTTCAATTTTACGGGGTTAAGTTCGTCTTGGATGAGAGCGGGAAGGAAAGGGCCTTTGAAGAGGTTAGGGGGGGTCCCTGCATGAAAAAAAAACCACCTATAATTATGAGTGTCAACTTCTGATGAGATGACAAAAATATGAAGCAGAAGTCATGCACGCACTAGTGCGCCTACAGTACGTACCAGCTCCTTACATTACATATGAATATGATATCCCCACTCTTCTCTCTTTGGCTCCAATTGTTCTACCAAATTCCCACATACCAACAAAGATCAGACATATGGCTCTCTGTCTACACATTATCCATCATTACGAATCTTAACGTACACCTCGGTATACCTTTGTGTATACGTACACACCAGTACATTCCTTCTACATTTCTTAGTTTTGTACCCTAGGTCTAGGTAGCAAGGACACGCCTGTCCAGTGTCCTGTGTCCTGTCTGCAATGTGTGCGATTCGGTGTCGGACACGGACACAGTACGACACGTGTCCGATACGCTCAAAAACCGTGTCTGGTTTTTTTATTTAAGTTTAGGAAACGGACATGGTTTTTTTATTGGACACGAAGCGGACACGGACCAAACACTTGACACGACACAAAACTAAGTCGTTTTGACAAGTTTAAACTCTCTCCTATTCTAAACACACTAACCGGTAGCTCAACTACATGTCTTATTTCTCAACCTCATTCTGTTTCCCATCTTCCTGCTCCGAATGACTCTTCCACGTTCGACTGGCGCCGCCTTAGTAGACCTCCTCAAACCGACATCTAATAGCGGCCCCACCGCTACGCCTCACCTGCACCCGACCACACCAACCCCACCTCTACCTATCAGCGCACAATTTGTTTAATTGAAAAAATATGCATTCAAATACTTGTTATTATTGGTTTTTTGCCGTGTTCGTGTACGCTAAATTTCAAACTCCCGTGTCACGTATTCGTATCGGTGTCCGAGTCCATATCGGTGCTACCTAGCCCTAGGGTTAGCCCGATCAAACAAGTCGGCAAGCAAGTTTCGGGTTCGGGTTCGGATAAAATTAGGGTCAGAAGTATTTTGGATTATGCGTTTGCTAGAACCTAGAAATAAGAGACAGTCGACTAGATAATAGAGTATAAGTGTTACAATATACAATTATACTTTATTACTAGAAAATGGAAGGTAGTGATAGGAATATGTTAGATCGATTAGTTCAAGATCGGGTTCCATTGGCTTGGATTGATTTCAAGTATATATGGTCAATAATCCTGGATTAAGTTGTGTGTGGATTGGACTAATTAGCTTTAAGGTATGTTCAATCCCGGATCGGGTTGGCTTAAGGTATGCAGTGTTTCTTTAAGGTCAGATTGTGGTGAGTTCGGATCTGATGATCACATATATGTGTCAGGGTCGTTATCATGTCTTATCGAGACAATAAGTTCCAATAACTTTGCCGAAATGTATGTCCATTAATATTAGGTGAAATGCAAGCTAAGACTTTGAGTTCGATAACCTTATCGAAATGCGTGTCCATTAATATCTAATATCACTTACTGCTATCGAACCCTAATTGTAAATTAGTCAAGATACTTAATTACAATCTATATGAAACAATTAGAGCTGACACGACATGCATGAAACGCACATGAAAAAGATTGGATAAGTGTTGAGAGTTTTCAACCCGTTTTTGATTGAACGGGCAACAAATTTAACACTATTAACTAAATGGGTTGGTATATCTCAAGTGGAGTAAAATAAAGATGTGTTTATGAAAATTTTTCATAATTTGTACTGAATTTTGTGCCATCGGTACGTAGTGAATTGAAATATATTTTAGGGGAGATAACAAGCGAGGAGGAGTGATGGTCACGTACACAACCCAAGTGAGGTTTCACTCCAAAATCAATTGGCAATATTTGGAGTAACTCAGAGGTATATATATTAGAGCTATTCACTAGCTACCATCTTCTAACGTGCGATACATGACTCACATAATGTAGTTATATGCCACCTAACATTCTCCCCCTCTAACGTTGGCCAATAAATAACCCCTCCCCCCCCCCCCCCCCCCCCGAATTGAAAGGGGCGAATAAAAGAGCACCAAATCCTACAATAATTAAAGAACTCCCAAGTTAGTGGCACGACAAAAAAACAGAGATGATTGAACCAATTTTTTTTAAGCGCTATAGGGGATTACTATCGAGGGTTAAGGTGGCAGAACCCATTACACCGAAAGAATAATGGTGTCGACGAGAGGTGCACGCAAAGCCACTTAGGCATAGGTTGAAGCATGGGCTGTTATACTAGATGTTACACTTGTGAAGGACTTAGGGGAGATGACAAGCGACGAGAGCGGAGGCCCTCAAATCAAATGAGGTTCCAACTTAAAACCAATTGACAATGAAAAGAAGTAACTCTGGTTCGCTATCATCTTTCAATGTGGCATACATGACACACTTTGTACCAGACAAACATATGTAAAGAATCTAAGAATCTTCAAATTGATTTTATTAAGAATCAGTAATCTTAGGGTCCGTTCGCTATCACTTGTTGTTTTTAGTTCTTCTTTTTCTACTTTTGGGGAAAAAAAAAGGGAAAAAAAATCAATCAAAGCCCCAACCCTTTCATTTTCTCTCTCCACTCCCCCTCCCCTTTCCACCAATCCACCACCACTTACCAACCCCTCTACCACCGTCACCTATGCCTACTGGTTGAATGCCACCTTACCAGCCTCCGCTCTCACCACCAAATTCGTCGTTTTCGACTAAGCCACGCCAGCGAGGGGTGTTCATTTCGACCAAACCGAAACGTTACCAATTTTTGGTTAACTGGAAATTTGGTTCGGTTAAAATTTAAACTGAAACTTAACCAAATTTTTTGGTTAACCAAAATTTTGTTTCGGCCTTTATCTCGAACCGAAATTTTCGGTTAACCTAAACCGAACCGCCACATACATTTTTTAATTTTTTTTTTTATCAAAAAGCTAGAAATTTGTCCGGTTTTGGTTAACAGACCTTCCCCAATCACCGAACCAAAACCGAACCGAATAGCCAAATTTTTTATCGGCTCGGTAACTGAACCGAATGATTAACAACTATATAGTTAATTGTACCGAAAAAAATGTGCGATTTTTGGTTATTCGGTGCAGTTAACCGCGATATGGATTTCTCTCTTTAATTTTCCTCCATCTTTTTCCTCTCATTTCCGGCTAATAGTAGCTCCGCCGCCCCCCACCGCGCGTTTGCCGCCACCACATCCCTTGTTTTCGGTGTCCCTTACTCCCTTATCCCCTACGACCGTATGAGTGGGCCAATGTCACTGCAAGGAAAACACGTAATAGGAGAGAGAAAAACATAGAGAAAGGACACAATAGAGGAGGAGAAGATATAATGCGCGGTCGCGTACGGCCGTTGGCATCCGAGTGATCCAAGGCTGGCTTGAGAGGCGTTGACATTAGTGCAAGTAGGGGGCACTCGACGGTGGAGCAAAGGTGACACGAGTTGAGGGGTAGAGGGAGGAGAGAGAAAGGGAAGGGGATGCATGTTTTAAGGTCAATCCTAGTTAAATGTTAGGATCTATTTAATCAAGATAAGAGGATATCATTGATCCCTCTTACAATGGCTACCAAAGCCTAGTAGTTATTGCAGAATTACTAAATAATTAAATTTAAATAGTTTGCTTCTATAATAGTCATATAGAAAATAAGAGCTAACAAGTGAAAACAAACCGAATGAAAACTGCTTTTTCTAGTTTACAAAAATAGGACTTTAGTTTAAGAAGAAAATAAAAACGATATCAATTAGAGCCTTAATTATCTCGTTTTCATTATCTATCTATATAATAATATTAATTGGTCGTTAACAAAAAGGAAAATGCTAGGAGTCTATATGTAGAAAAAATAGAATTTGTCTACATTAAGTTTGTAGTAAATACAAATATGGAAATAGTTAGTTTTAAGGAAATGACAACAATTAAGGACTAGTTATTTTGGAAACAAATCAAATTATATATTGTTTCCATTGATATATTCAAAATATTTTTGATTTACTGTCATTGACATAAATTTAGTACACATTTTTAAAATTTACTGCACAACCAAATTAATTACTGTCAACTAAATTTATTTTACTACACTTGGTGTACATAGATTGAATTGTAGATAATTTTCTTTGTGTCTATATGTATACTCCTAGGATGATCCTAACAAAAATAGTTTACTAATCTTATGTGTCACAACGAGGTGAATTAGTTAAATTTTTACTTTAAATGACATGTCATCAATCTATGTGTCTCAAAGTCAACACTTGACTCATCTTAATCATCCAATGTAAATGAAAAAGGATTTCATTAATTTACAAAGGAAAATTTGTGGGAAACCACCTTCAACTTTCACCATTTTTTGGGGAACCAGCTTATTAAAATTTTTTTGTGGGGAACCACCAAATATAAACAAAATCAAAGGGTAGAACCACCTCCTTACCCAAACCACCCTCTCACCACCTCTAATGACCATTAGCCACCACCATTCTTGCCACCACTGCAACCACCCACCACCGACAAGGTCACGCCGACCACCACATTCCCCCGGCTCCATGTCCTCCACCCTCCACGACCATTTTCTCTCTCCCTCCATCCTCTATTTTCTCTCGGTTTCCGGTCACTACAAGTATGGTAACCGGCGATCGACGACCATGCTGGGGGTGTCGAGGGTAGCTAAAGTGGTGGTTGGTGTTGACGGGTAGTGATGCGTGGTGGTTAGAGGTTTTGGGTGGGTGGTTTGGGTAAGTAGGTAGTTCTACCCCTTGGTTTTGTTTATATTTGGTGGTCCCCACAAAATAATTTTAATAAGGTGGTTCCCCAAAAAATGGTGAAAGTTGAAGGTGGTTCCCCACAAATTTTCCATTTATAAAATAAATATATCATTAAAATAACTATTAATTATTTGACTAATTGAATTCCAAATCGACATGTCATCTTTGTATTGACATGATCAATTTTTTTGTTGTCATAAATTAGGGGTATATTGAATTTTTTTATTCAGAAAATTCACGTGCTACCCTCGAATTTTGACCGATTGCACACGGTACCCAAGTTAACAAGTTTGTGCACATGGTACCCCCAAATTTACTACTTTGTGCACATGGTACCCGCAAATAATAACTTTTGTTAGCTTTTTCCATTAAGTGATGATGTCTTGGTTAGTTCTTAGGTAAATTAGTTAATTAAAGTTACTAATTAAGTTATATAATTTGATTTCAATTATAAAAAATCAAATTTTAGACTTTTTAAAACAAAACCAAAAAATTATTTCATGAACAAAAAAATCCAAAAAACTTATTGTGCACACGGTACCCTTGAGATCACAACATTTTGCACAAAATACGCCTAGAAAATTAGTTTTCTTTTTTCTTATCAAACTTTTTAAAAATTTGAAAAAAAAAATCAATTTTTCTAAAAATTTATAGATTTTTTTATTAAAATATTAGTTCTATAATATAATTAACTAATTACCTAACAACTCACCGACACATCAATGGAAAAATCTAACGGAAGTTAATATTTGGGTACCATGTGCACAAAGTAGTAACTTCAGGCGTACCGTATGTGCAAACAGTCAAAGTTTAAGGGTAACACGTGAATATGCCATTTTTTTATTTAATTAATATAGTATTAAACATGGTAAATCTTGCTTATTGGTTTGCCAAATTTGTCTGATAAATATTAATTCAAATTAGTGTATATATCTTGGATGTTTGCTTGAAAAAAACATGTATTGCGCTATAAGTTTTTAAAGCGAGAAACATAGTAAGGGGAATAAATATCCATAGAGAGAGATATTTGTACAAATAGTGTTCTTGTAGAGATTGTATTTGTTCTACTATCAAAGTATTTAGTGATTGTAAGAAGGATTGTTAATTTTCTAATTAAAAAAACTATTACATTGGAATTTCATTGCTTCAGTAACTTCATATTTGGTTTGTAGTTGATAAGCTACATGTGTTTAAATATTTTTGATTCGCAGTTTGCAATATTGCAATCATTTACGATTGGTTATACAGAACCATATCAAAATCAAATGAAAATCTGCAAATAATTTTTTTTATACTACAACTTCGATGGGATGTTATTATATGTTTGTAGACTTAAGCCCTGTGCGATTCAGCTTATTCAACAGTGTTTTCAAATCAGATCAGATTTATTCAAATCAAATCAATTCAGATCAGTTTTATTCAAATCAAATCAAATCAGTTCAGAATTATCCAAATAACAATCAATGAATCTAGTCTATTTCTAGTCATTAATTCATCTAATTGCAGTTAATTTTTCAATTTATTCAGTTCAGATCAATTCAAATCAAATCATATCAGATCAGAAAAATGTAGTCCAATTGCACAGGGCCTTAGTACATATTAGTTTTATTTAATATATTTCTGTTACTTTTCCAATGTTGTTTGATTTACTCTGAAATCAAATCACTTAGTGACTTACAAAAAATGTTTAAGTTAACATATCTTAATAAAAAAAGAATTACAAATGTTCTCTTTGCTCTTGTACACTATAACAACCTTTGATCAATTATATAACTAAGGAAACCTCCATCGTGTTGGTTTTATCAAATATCTGGCAGAATTTCTAAATCTATGACAAAAGAGAATAATTTGTTATCATAACCTAAGGTGACAATTTAGGGGGATGAGGACGAGTTGCAGGAGTTTCGTGACATGTGTTCATGGGGGGTTTCTGGTGATTGAAAAATACGTACAGGCCGAGATGAGAAACCAAAAATCTTGGGGAATAATAGTTAAACTGAATTCAAAAGAGATAGTTGGTGGGTTCGGCATGGGGCGAGTAACCAAGAGATCAGTGGATGTGGAACGGGGGGAGGGAAGTAAAGGCAGGGAGAATATATATCATATGTGAATTATTATATTAAGGACAAAGGTTTAATTTGAGGGAATAAGATATTTTTTTTAAGGGAGGGAATAAGATATTGGATACTCAAAAAAGGCATATCCGCAAACAAAGTTTCAAGTATATGGTTCATATTATAACTATTCCATTTAAACTAAGATAGTCAAACTAAAATGATTTCTTATTCAGTGAGTTCAATGTGTGATATTATTTTTTAATTCTTAATATACGAGTAAATTGCCACTTTTTCTCCCCAAAGAAAATGGGCACTCCAGTTTTGGTCATCTGGGATGAGAACACGCGTTTATATCCAAATACAGCAAAATAGACTTAATTTGGGCTTGATGATCCTCTATTTCATTTTATGTTCCACTCCATGTACCATTTCAATCAGGTTTTAAAAATCCATTACCTTTATTTTTTTTTTTTTTGTAAGATTGTGACTTTTATTCATCCATAAAGGGAATAAAAAAGAAAAAAAAACCTTACAAAAGAACACCGCTAAAGAAAACAAACAATCCGGATCGAGCCCTCTTAAGAGTTCAAACTATCGACTATTTCGACATTATCACAATTTTTCAACCACGCATATAATCTAATGCTAACAACGTCTTTTATTTGTTTCATAATCCACTCATTGCTGTGTTCAATTCCTCCAAAAAGACAAGCATTTCTCTCCATCCAAATCATATAAACCGTGGTTATCAGGCTACAAGTCATCCATTTGCACTTCCAATGCTTTCTATGTTTCTTCTGAGCAAGCCATCTAACTTCCCCTCTTAGAGTCCTCGGTTGTCTATGAATTTTCAGCCATCTAAGGACCTCACTCCAAATCTCAGCAGTATGGGAACAATCAAAGAACAAGTGTTGGTGATTTTCAGCTTTCTTCTTGCATAACTCACACCTATTCACCAGCATCATTCCCCTAGCACAGATATAATCAACTGTTGCTAGGGAATTTTGCATAGCTAAAGCAGAGATGAAGCTATGCTTAGGAAGATTTATATTATCCCAGATCACCTTAGCCCATCTGTTCTCAGGGTAATGCCTTTTAAATTGCTCATACCCTGCTGCAGCTTGATACTTGCCATTCTTCTGCCATTTTTGAATTAATGCAGCAGCATTCTCTTCATCAACAGCAAAAGTAAGCATCTCATCTCTAACTGTCAAGATATCTCTCCACATTTCAGAGTCATTGACCTTTCTCTGAATTTGCCAAATGCTTTGTCCTCTAAGTTGATAAGCTTTAATCCAACAATTCCAGACACCTGAACTATCAGTATGAAGCTGCCAGATCCATTTTGCAAGCATGGCTTTGTTCCAGGCCAGAACCTCCTTGATGTTTAGGCCACCTTCTTTCTTAGGAGAGCAGATCCCATCCCAGCTTTTGTAGACCATTTTCCTCTTGCCTTCTTCTATATTCCAGAGGAAATCTTTACACAACTTTCTAATTTGCTTGACAATGGTCTTTGGTAACAACAAACTAGCACACCAGAAGTTTTCAATGCCAAAAATTACTGAATTTATGAGTTGCACCTTACCAGCATATGAGAGCATGATAGAGGACCAGTGATTCAAAGAGTGCTGGATTTTTGCAATCAAAGAACTAAACATTGCATTCTTCAATTTTGCATAGTAAAGAGGAATCCCAAGGTACCTAAAGGGGAATGAGCCTTCAATATACCCTAAAATGTCCAGCATCTGCCTTTTAATCTCTTGTCTAACTCCTCCAAAGTAAACTTCTGTTTTCGTCTGGTTAGCTTCCAACCCAGACACTTTAGCAAAAAGGCTCAGACAGTTTACAACTGCCTTCATTGAGGGCACATCCCCTCTAATGAAGATCATTAGATCATCTGCAAAGGTTAAGTGTGTTAACTTTATTCTAGAACACTTAGGATGATAGCTGAATTGCTCCTGAGTTGGCATTTCTCTCAAAAATCTAGAGAGAATTTCCATGCTAATGACAAACAGGTAGGGAGACAATGGATCTCCCTGCCTTATGCCACATTTTCCAGGGAAAAACCCTCATAATTCCCATTTATTTTGAGAGAAAACCATGTGTTAGAGGTGCAGTTCATAATCCACTTGATGAATTGTTTTGGAAAATTCAGAGCATCCAAAGTATCCTCAAGGAATTCCCAATTTACTGAGTCGAACGCCTTTCTAATATCCACCTTAACCAAACATCTTGGTGAGATGTTTTTCTGATTATACCCCTTCACCATTGATTGAGAAACAACCACATTGTCAAAAATACTCCTACCCTTAACAAAAGCAGCATGTTCCATCCCTATCAAGCTTGGCTTAACCTCTTGTATTCTATTTGCAATGACTTTTGTGATGGTTTTGTACAGTATTGAACAACAAGAGATTGGCCTGAAGTCAGCAACACTAGAGGGGTGTTCATTTTTGGGTATAAGAGTGACCATAGTTGTGTTTGCTTGCTTAGACATTTTGTTTGTCCTGAAAAATTCCCAAATTGCATTGCGGAAATCAGTTTCGACTATATCCCAAGACTGCTGGAAAAAACCTGCTAAAAAACCATCTTGACCAGGAGATTTTTTAGAATCCATACTGAAAAGTGCATCTCTGATCTCCTGTTTTGTGACATGCTGAACCAATCGAGCAGCCTGAGAGCTATTTAGACACTTCCCTTTCCTAATGTACTCCTTGTCTAGTTTCTGAACAGGTTTCTCTTTACCAATCAGATTAGTATAGAAATCAATGAATGCCTTAGAGATACCCTCCTGTGTCTCATGAATTTTCCCCTCCATATCTACAATCTTGCCTATCATGCTCTGATGCTGTCTCTCCTTAATTTTTGAAAAGAAGTAGCTGGTGCTACAATCCGAATTGTTTATATGGGTGACTGTTGCTCTCTGCCCCAGCATGCTTAGCTCAGCGAATTTCAATTTGCAGTATTTGTCTTTGACTATTTCCACTTCTTTTTCCAGATCAGAATCCCTTAATTTCTTACTCAAAGCTTCCTGTTTTGCCAGTAATTCTTGCTTGCATTCCCCAATAGATACAGGGAATTGGTTCAGCCAAGCAGAGTTAACCAGAGCTCTGTCCAATTTGGTCCATGTCCTTTTATCTCCTTCTTGATTATTAGTTCAGGTAAGAAATTGACCTTGGATATGTATGTCATCCAAACCACATGCTGAAATGCAGTCATTAAACTCATCCATGTCCCTTTGCACAGGAGCAAAGCATCCAGATTTTTCCATAGATGACCTAATGACATTGAAGTCTCCTAGAACAATCCAAGGCACATTTTGTGATCTGTGCCCTATCAGCTTACTCCATAGCTCATGCCTTTCATATGCATCATTTCTCCCATATGTAAAGGTAATGAGCATATCCTTGTTAGATAAGATATGTCTCACTTTGCAGTGGATAAATTGAGTATGAATCTCAACTATATCTACAACAAGATGCTGAGTATTCCATACCACCCAAATTCTTCCATTATAATGCTGACTATAATTAGTCACAACATTATAGTTTGCAAACTTCTTCTTTATTATACTTCCAGCCTTAAGTTTCTTTAACCCTTGTTTCCAATATTCCCATAATATTTATCCTCATTTTCAGCATGAGGTCCCTCACCTCACACTGTTTGAGAGGGCTATTCAACCCTCTCACATTCCATGCTGCTACTATCATATTGGGTCAGGAGGTTTGCCCTCCCCTACTGCATCAGCATGCTCATTTGCAGCCCATATTGCATTAGTTAGACCCACACTCAGTAGAGCATCAAATCTGTTTTTCAAACCTGTAGGCACAATTAACTCTGTTGATCTTGCCTTTCCTGAGTCTGGTTCTCTGATTTTCCGAAATCCCATATCATCCATGACCTCAGGTGAGGTAATAATTTCATGCTCATGATCCTCCACTATGTCTTGCTCCTGTACCACCTTTTGCACAGTGGTTTCTTCACTCTGTACTGGCTGCTCAACTTCCACAGACTTTACCACTGGTCTGTAAACTTTCTTCACCTTCTCCTGAGTTCTTGGCTTTTGAAGCTTACAAGTTTTGATGGTATGTCCCAATTTTTTGCAACCCTGACAATAAAATGGAACCCACTCATACTCAACTCTTTGCTCCATTAATCCAGAAAAAGGAGTTCTTAATCTGATGTAATTATGTAACTCTTTTGACACATCCACTTCTATCAAAACCCTGGCAAAAGAGAGTTTATCCTTATGAGTTGTGGTATATTCCGCAAACATAGGCTTCCCAATTTTGCTTGAGATTTTGCTTAGAACTTTTTCAGTCCAATACCATGGATCAAGTTCGGGAAAGAGAACCCAAACAGGTATGTGAGATACAGAATCAATCTCCTGAGTAAATGAGGGTGACCATTGTTTAAGAATTAGGGAATTATTACCCAATCTCTAAGGACCTGCTTTCAGAACAGCATTCATATCAGTTTCTGTAAAGAACCTGAAAATAAACCATCCCCGTTTGAAATACTGTACATCCGGCACAGCTATCTCACTCCAATGTTTACTCACAAAATCCTTCATCTCCTTCAATTTTGGCTTTGCTCCCAACACATTTCCCACCAAAGTACACTTCCATCTGTCCAATTCATCTCCAATATCCTCCTCCTCTATGATAATTTCATCAGTAGAGCAGGTATCTTCATGGAGGTGCAAAGTCATGCCAATTTTAGGTTTACTACCCACTACTTTACTCCACGTCTTAGTTTGTTCAGCTCTAACAGTCTTAAGGACTGAGTTGTTCTTCTCTGGTTCTATAGGGTCAACCAAATTCTCACTTATATCACCATTTTTACTCGAAATCAGCTTATTACTCTTAGTAATGGATGGAATTGCATTACCTGACTTTTGTAGAGCATCTCCGATGAGTTCATGGAAGAACACCGGAGACCGAGGTTCTTCGTGTAGCTGGGTTTGTGTTCCTGGTTCCGATTCCACATTATTCTCCTCCAAATCGGTACCATTAGCTTTGTCTTGAGTCGACGGATCTAGCGGTATCTTTGGCTTTGGAGGCCGTCCCCGTTTGGCCATGGTAGAGAGCTTGTTTCCTTTTTTTAGTAAACGTCCGTACAGTCGCAGAGAAAGGTTCTCTTCACCAGGCCAGTTTACAGAAGGCCATTACCTTTAGATTGTTTATAGGCAATTGATTGAGAACATTTAGATTGAAAGAGAGATGATTATATTCTTACTCTACAAGTGTTTTAAAAGCAATTTGTTATGGATAGTCACTACATACAAGTAGTCTCGGCAAAAGTGACCCGAAACCCGACCCAAAAATTTTGACCCGAACCCGAATTTCACCCGAAATGAAATCACCCGTATTTGACCCCAAACTTGATTACACCCGACCCGAACCCGATTGTCACCCGAAATTGACGCGAACCCTTATTGACCCAAATTGAATTAGCCCGACCTGATTATCACCCCCGAATAGACCCGTACTAAATTGACTTGAATTTTTTGATTCCCCATACTATATGTCTAACCTTTGAGTTAGTGATACGAATATTTCGCGCAAATCAATTTCGTATCGTATAAGGTGAGCATATTCAGAGGCATAATGTTCCTATTCTTCACATGAAATGAGTACCTAACCAACTTGATTTAATGTTTTCCATCTATATTTGGTCAATCAATTGGAAATAAATGTAAATAGTACAAATCTAATAATGTATCGATTTTTCAACTAGACCTGAATTAACCCGACCCGAACTAACCCGAATAATTTGACCCGTAGCCGAAGTGGCCCGAACTCGACCCAACCCGGAATAGCCCGAATTTAATAGTGCACCCGAATTGACTCGGCGTGAACCACCCCGACCCGAACCCGACCTTAATAACTCATTTGCCAGGTCTACATACAAGATATTGAAAATGAACACGACAACCACGTACAAATTGTTGTATAAAAGACCGTAACTCTCATCTTCATGTTTGAAAATTCCCTCTCATCAATTTGCCTTCAATTTTGGAGTACAAAAAGAAAAGTTGTAGCTTAGGGTATACATAGCAGTCCCGTAAGTTCACGGGGTCAAAAACTAGTTTCTAGTGATATCTTAAATTATTAAACAATACGAGTATAATATACGCACCTTTAATTAATTTTACTACAAACTAAATGTAGACTATTTCTTAGAGTTTTTTGTTTAACACTACATTAGGAAACGAACATTTCGTAAAAAAACTCCCATTATAAAAAGAAAATTGTCTTACACTCATTTATAGAATGTACTACGTGTGAAACACTTGCAATACTGACTTTTGGGCAAAAAAAAAAAAATCAAGTTTTCGACATTGATTGCATGGAACGCGTGAATTTTTGTTGGTCTCCGTGTCGGAGTAAAAACGATTCAGATGTGAGCGGTGGAAAATAACCAACATTGAAGATATAGAAGATTGAAAACTAGCTAGTTTATAAGGTGGTGAGTTACTCCTCCTAAAACCAATTAGTTTTAGTATGAACTAAACCAGTCTTGTGAGCTATTCTTCTATAAGGAGGATGATATTGGCCCACGATAGCGCTGTCATGGTATTAAAGCCCAAGATTAATCTTGGTTTAAATGATCTGGAGATTGGATCCACGAATTACGTCCAGCTTGGGAGTCGCAAATTTGATTATGATTGGACCCCAAGTCGGGGTTTTCGGAATTTGACATTTAGAATTGACCCCATGCATGTAGGGAGTGGCAAATTTACTCCAAGTTTGGCCGTCTTGGTGAATCTGATATCCCAAGTAGCAGTGATGATTCTCGATCCCATTTGGTGTCGCATTCCTTGTACCCCTTTAATTAGGGGTTTACAATTCGGACTTGCTATTTGTCGCCCTAAATAAATGCTAACTAAATCACCTTCATCCCCCTTCTTTCTCCTTCACTTATAACTTCCCTTCTTTCTCTACTCTAATGTACTCCATATCCAATGCATTGCAAAGAACTCACGAGTTTCACTACAAGTTATTGGAACACATCCTTTTCTCTCTTCCCTAAATCACTCCATCATCCCGAGCTTGTGCAAGCATTGAAGTGACGTGTTGAAAAAGTTTATATGTAGTTCCAGAAAATCCGCATGAAAATCTGCCATGATTGTTACCCTTCGTTTGTTTTGTGAAGGTTGTAGCCGTGTAAGTTTTATGAAGATTTACATATAGAATTAAAGATTTGAGAAACACAAATATTAACTCAAATACTTATAATTTCGATTACTATAAGTAATTACACAAACTCCTTATATATTGATTTAGAATTGAAAATTTTCATTCAGATCACACATATATTGATTTAGAATTGAAAATTTTCATTCAACTCAGACTTGTACAAACTATATTCATATCCAAAATTCGACACACGTGGGCCGCACCATGGTTGGGTGGTGTAAAAATGACGACTCCACCATGGTCGAGCCGTGTATAAAAGACGGCCTGAGCATGGTGGAGCCGTCTTTTTTACACGGTCGTGCATAGTGTGACCCACTACTACTAAAGTGAACATTGAAGAATGTGTCCACTACAAGTAACGAATATTAGTTATCTACATACCATGTGAATGAATAATTTTAGTTCTAAATCAATAAATAGGACTTTCAATGAATAAATGAAGTGTAGATGAAATTGACGTCTGAATCAAGGATTTTATGATTGAATGAAGATAATAAGCAAAATATATAATTTCATACTAGTTTTGAATTTACATCGACATCGACACTCTGAATGGATAACTAAAGTTTTCAATCAATATAATATGGATTATAGTAATGTCTTTGTGACCAACCAAGAATTCGCGTGTTTCCACGAAGCCTTTGTTTGGGCGAACGAAATAGCAAAGAGCAAGGATTTATTTCTTGATAAAAGCTTCGAATAAGAGGAACCAACAGAGTGATGGGCTATGGAGGTGTTACCTACAATTTGAGAATGGCTTTAGAATACGCAATGATATCCGAGAAAGACTACTACCCATAAGTTAGGTTATTGTAAGCTAAGTTTGCACTAAAAGTTCAAGAGTTATTGTGTATGGAAGTATTAGTTCCCTCTGATGAAAATTTTCAGTCTGAATCAATATATAAGGAGTTTGTGTAATTAATTATAATGAAGTGTATTCGAGATTGACACTCTGAATGGAAGATTTTAGCTTTGAATGTATATCATAAGAAAATTGTGTAATTTTGTATATACATATTTATTCTGAAAATAGTAACTCGTATAGTATTTGTTTTTAAATTATAACGTTAATGTTACGTAAGTATTGTTATTAGTCTTTACTATTGTATGATTTAGTTTGATTTTATGTAAATGTAGGTCAATATGCGAGATTTTGGGTAAAATTTGACAAGACTTGTGCACCTGTCAATTTTGTGGCATGAACCCGATAGTTGTAGGTTATGACGTCCAAATTCATTATGGTGCACCTGTACTAGTTAATTTATGGTAAATAAAATAATTTAGGGTAGTGAGTTAGGTAATTATGGTAATTTGGTTTACACTATAAAACCTAAAATATTATAATATGATGATATAGTACTAAGCAAAATAATATATTTAATATGGTGGTTAGCTAATGTATAGTAATAATCTTACGTATGATGAGATGTATAACGGGTGACGAGGTAGTATAATGAAAATGAAACATTATAACGGGTGCGGGATATTATAATGGAAATGAAATATTATAACGGTGTATGGGATAGTGGAATTAAAATGAAATCATAAATTCTACCGTGAGACCAACTCATACGATGAGATCTCTCACACATTTGAAAAGTAACTTATACTTTTTAAAACTAACCTTTTTCAAAAGTAACCTATTAAATGGTCTCATACGATGAGACGCGTATTGAGACAGTCTCACCGTAAACATATTAAACCTATATCAATTAAACTTTTTTTTTTTTTTTTTTGGAAAGAGTTAGCTTAGTTTATGCATCCACTTGGGGTAAGAAAAACCAAAATTGACTTTCCAAGGAGGGCAATTAGCCACCCTTGTAAAACCCACTATATTACATCAATTGTCTGGAAATTCATTACTAAAATGACTAATAGCTCTAACACAAGTGTGGAACTTGATAGCTTGGGCAGTTTTTTCAGGGGTTCTCTCCTTACTTGTAAACACTCTTGCATTCCTTTCAATCCACAGCTCATAGATGGTGTAGGAGAAAGCACATCTAACCATGTGTTGCTTCCCGCATACTCTATGTTTGAACCAGTTTAGCTCATGCACCATGCTCCATTTCCTGCCGTTATAGCCAAGCCATTGCAGAACAATGGTCCAAACTTTATTAGAGAATTGACAGATGAAGAAAATGTGGTTGGCAGACTCATTGTCACATTTGCAGAGTATGCATCTATTTGGTATGCTCGTCCCTCGCTTTTGCAGGCTCTCTATAGTGGGGAGAGCATTGTTAATAGCCAGAGTAGCAATGATTAAGCTTTTGGGAACACAACACCAATCCCAAATTGTTTTATACCATCTAGCAATTTCTTGTTCCCCCCTAAAGAAGCTATAGAGAGCTTTGCTCCTCTCTTTGCAAGCTCCCCAAGTTTCTATGTTCTGCCTTGCTCTACATACATCACCTGACAGGCAGCAAATGTCATCCCTTATGCTGATAATTGCTCTCCATGAGTTTGAGCAGTCGGCCATTAGATTTGTGTCCCATATAGTGTTGCCCTTGAGATAATAAGCTTTGACCCACTTACATCAAATGCTATCATAGTCGAGCTGAATTTTAATGATCCATTTTGCATATAGTGCTTTATTCCACCTTAAAACTTCCTTAATACCAAGCCCACCTTCTCTTTTTGGAGTGCAAAGGCTCTTCCATTTGATAAATGTGATCTTCCCATGATTCTCATCAATTTCTTAAAAGAACTCTCTGCAAAGTCTGCTAATTTTCTTCATGATCCCATTTGGCAGCAGGAGAACTGATCCCCAGTATGTTTGTAGCCCCAATATAAAAAAGTTGATGAGTTGTAACTTGCCCGCATAGGACATGTAAGTGTTAGCCCAATGTTTGAGCTTAACCTTTATCTTGTCTATCAGAGGGTTGTACATTTTCTGAGGATAACCTTGATGAGTAGAGGGGAACACCCAAGTATTTAAAAGGAAATGAACCAATCTTGTATCCAGTTTTTTCTGTAATTTCCTTTACAATGCCAGCTTCAACCTCACCTAGGTAAATGTTTGTCTTCATTGGGTTTGCAGCAAGTCCTGATTGCTTCTCAAAAGTGTGCAGGACTTGAGCTACAGCCATCACTGATCTAGTATCCCCTCTGGTGAAGATAAGAAGGTCATCTGCAAATAAGAGGTGATTAATGTTCACCTTATTGCATTTTTTATGCTGGGAGATGTAGTCTGAGTGAATTAGGCCCCTGAGGCTTCTTGATAACCCCCTCCATACATATCACAAATAGGTAAGGTGACAGGGGGTTACCTTGTCTGAGCCCCTTTTTTGCAGCAAAATACCCCTCCTGTCTACCATTTATGTTGAGGGAGAAATGAGCAGAGTGAAGACATTCCATGACCCAGCCTGTAAATTGTTCAGGGAAGCCTAGTGTGCCCATGAAATTCTTTAGGTAGTTCCATGACACAGGGTCAAAGGCCTTTTTTATGTCGACTTTAATTGTTCCTCTTGGGGAAATGCCTCTCCTTTCGTATTTTCTAACTAGCTCTTGTGACAGCAGGATGTTGTCGAAGATGTTTCTGCCTGGGATGAATGCAGATTCCTCATGGCCAATTATCCCACTCAAAACCTTTTGCAGCCTGTCAACAATCATCTTGCTGATGATTTTATAGATGGTATTATAGCAAGATATAGGCCTAAAATCTGCGACACTCTTAGGTGTGCTGAGCTTTGGGACAAGTGTAATTAGGGTAGCATTGATCTGCTTGAGCATGTGACCACTTTTGAAGAAATCAAGAACAGCTTCACAAAGCTCATCCCCAATAATTTGCCAAGATTCCTTATCTAATACTATATATTAAAATCTGAAACCAAGTCTTTCTTAGAACGACACTTGGCATTTATTAATTGGATAGAACATAAAAATAGCATTAAATATAATTATCGGTTAAGATATGGTAATAAATTATCATAAAGTAGTATAATATAGCTAATTTATGGAAAATAATTATTAAGGTAATTTATTTGAACAAAGATAAGTCGTAGTATAGTATAACTAATTTATGGAATATAATCATTATGGTAATTTATTAGAATAAAGATAAGCCAACATTTTTCTTATAGAGCGAGTATAAACAATATAAATATATAGCTCGGGCGTGGCACGGGCATGCAAACTAGTAGAATGTGGAAGTGAAACCATCAGGGCCGAGGCTTTTCAGTTCATCTATAGAAAAAAGGGCATTCTTAACATCTGCTTTGGTAAACTCTTGGATCAAGAAGCTCCCTTCTTCATCATTTATCTTATTCCCCTCAAATAATCTACTTTCATAATCCTCACTTGCTTGGGTAGTCCCTAGGAGCTGAATGTAGTACTCTAGGAATGTTGTTTTAACTCCATCAGGACCTGAGAAGGCATTCCCCTGTAGATCATTGATTCTTCGAATGTAGGCATGAGCATTTCTCTCTTTTACCTAGCATGGAAATAATTTGTGCTGTCATCATTCATCTGAATATCTCTAATCTTCGCCCTTTGGTACTAAAAGTGGAGCTCATTCTTTTCCAATTGCTCAAGTTTCTCTTTCAAAGATTTCATTTTCCTCAACCTTTCCACACTTGTCAAATTTTTTCCAGCTCCTCCTGAGCCTGGTGCAATTCCTGTCTGCATTTGCTAACCCTTCCTGAGATATTGGAGTAGTTGGCCTTATGAAGTTGCTTTAAGGCATTTTTCACCATTTTCTGTTTCTGTATAAATCTGAACATCTTTGTACCTTGTACCCTGATGTTCCAGGCACTTTGGATCAGTTGATTGTAGGTGGGATCCTCAATCCAGCCTTTTAGGAATTTGAATGGTCTAGGGCCATCTTTGGAGTTGAGCTGGATGTCTACATACACAGGGGTGTGGTCAGAGACACTTGGTTGAAGGAAGCTCATTGATGTGATAATATCCTTTAAAATCCAGCGTTTATTTACCAAGGCTCTATCAATCCTAGCTCAAACAGCATCATCTCCCTCCTGCAGGTTATTCCATGTGTAAAAGCAGCCAGTTCCACGTAGCTCACTCTAGTTTGAGCTTTTTACACAGCCCAAATTCTTCCATATTTCTTCTATGCAGTGCACCCTTGCTCAGCCTGTCTTCACTATGTAAGATAGCATTAAAATCTCCCATCAGGATCCAAGGAATTATGGAGTGCTTTGCTTCCTCATTTATAGATTCCCATAAGCTTCCCCTCTCCTCCCCTTTATTAAACCCATAAACCACTGTGATAATTCAAGTAAACATGGATTTGAGACAAGAAATATGACAGTGAATGAATTGTGCATCTGTTTTCAATATGCTAACTTGAATTGTCCTTTGATTCCATATCAGCCAGATTCTGCCATTGTAGTGGCAGTTGTAATTGTGATAAGTAGAGTATTGCTTGAATCTTTTCCTCAGTGCTTCGGATCCTTTCTTTATCTTCATTCTTGTTTCCAGCAGACCAAGAAAGTCAATGTGATTTGTCTTTATAAAATTTTGGACTTCTTGCTGCTTATGGGGCTGATTGCAGCCCCTTATATTCCATGTGGTGACTAACATAGGAGCTCTGGACCCCCTCCAGGGTCCGAGGCACTGTCAATAACACATTGTGTAACCAATTTCACCTTTTCCTCCTTGGAGAATACTGGAATCAAGTCATGGTCTGTCTCCTGAAGAGCTTGGAATATGTTCTCTGCAAAAGCTAATTTCTTAGCTAGGGAGAGTTTGGTCTTCTTTCCTATGACACGTGTAAATCCATCTTAGTCAGCCTGTAAATTTGGTCTACTTTGGTGACTGATAGGTCTGTCAGCAGGGGGCGTGACATGCTTTTCAGGCTCAACAGCCACCAACGCAGACCCTTCTCTTATTTCTGTTTCCCATCTTTTGGGATTTCTTTCCGATTAGTCTTGCATATTTGGCTGGTATGGCCTAATTTA
Organism: Spergularia marina; assembly: GCA_963680865.1. NCBI lineage: Eukaryota > Viridiplantae > Streptophyta > Magnoliopsida > Caryophyllales > Caryophyllaceae > Spergularia > Spergularia marina. The sequence continues at coordinate 4,529,844 of OY804551.1, read as the reverse complement.
TTGCAGCTCTCACAGAAATATGGCACCCATTCATACTTGACAGTCTGGATGCTTTCCCCATAAGGAGTTTGGATGGCAATGAAGTTCAGGAGGTTGTTAGAGACAACAATTTCCACTAACACCCTTGCAAATGACAATTTCTCCTTTAGGGTAGTCCTAACATCAGCAAATAGTGGTTTCCCCAATGAGCTTGCTATTTTGCTGAGTGCTTTTGAGGTCCAGAAATGAAGATCTAGGCTAGGGAAGATCACCCACATTGGGACTATGGAAGTTTTCTCCATTTCCTGGCTAAATGTTGGCGTCCAAACTTTCAAGATAACTGCACATTCTCCATAATACCATGGCCCTTCCCTGAGGACATGGTCCATATCTGCTTTTGAGTCAAATTTGATAAAGAACCACCCCTTTTTGAAGTATTGGATGGATGGGGTTTTAACAAAATTCCAGTGTTTGGTAGCGTATTCTTTAAGGTTCAATTCATTTGGTTTGGCTCCAATCACATGCCCCACTAAAGTATTTTCCCAGAATTTCAGTTCCTGCTCAAAATCTTCCAGGTCGATCTTAATACCATCATTGACAGGGATATACTCTAATTTCATGCTAGATACTTTGAACAAATTAGCAGTACTATTTCCATCATTAGTACTTTTGTTCTCCACATTCGCAGCATTATCAGGGTTAGTATTAGCAATAAAATCCACATTCGTATCCAAATTGCACTGTCGAACACCATCTAAACATTCAGAAACAGGGACATGAGAAGAGGTTACCTTTGGAGAGCTACCAGCTCCCTTTGCTTTCGAATTGGATGGCTTTGCAGATCTAAGGAAGTCAGCAAAATTCATCAGATGAGGTCCTGATGCCTCTGTGGTCACCATTTCCGTTGGGTTTTTCGGTTGAGTATTTTTGTCACTTGTGGGTATTTCACCATTTTTGGGGAAATTAGGTTCATTGTGATCGAGATTTAGCGATGATGAGTTCTGTGTAATTTTTTTTTTTTTTTTTTTTTTTTTTTTTTTTTTTTTTTGTGTTTAGTCTGGTATTTGCCATGGATTCAAGCTTGGAAGGTAAGAGGAGCTATGGTGTTCAAACTAACTTGGAGATGAAGCTATCTCCTAGAATCCCTTTTTGCGATCATCACCATTAGTATAAACTTAGGATTTTCACTCAAAGTAAACGTTTGCTATTATATCAATTAAACTTTATCGTTACTATAGTTAATAGATTAATCAATATTATACAATCTAATCTAGTTTGAATCCTCGCACATATATATATATATATATATATATATATATATATATATATATATATATATAAACCCGAACCCATATCTTTCATACGAGAACGCTTGGTAACCATTCATTGGATATCAATAACAAATATTGATATAATAACTTGGAGCATATTTGGTTGATGATTTTTGGAGTCCAAGTAACGGAATCCCACTCTAGTTACGTTACTAATTGTTTGGTTTGAATTCGTTTGTTTCCCACTCCATTACTCTTGGCTTCCAAATGAGCCGAGTAAGGTTTTATACGACTTTTTAATTGTATAAGTTGGCAAGAGGCACTATAAACTAGGATCATTCTCTACTTTGACTGATAGGTTTAACGATATAGTAAGTTAAAATTGATTTATACTCTAACCGTACAAATGAATCGAGAAAAGTTTTATGTGGCTTTTCATTGTATAAGCTAAGTTAGCAAAGGCAATATAAATTACGATCATTATCTACATTAGATAGACAGATAAGTGTAACGATAACAATCAATTAGAATTTATGTACTCTCCGGCTTACGAATTATCCGGTTAAGGTTCTATGCCTATATGACTTTTTAATTCAATAAGTTGGCTCGAGGCACATCTAAATTAAATTGGCAGATAAGTGTAACGATAACAATCAATTAGAATTTATGCATACTCTTGGCTTACGAATAATCCGGTTAAGGTTCTATATGACTTTTTAATTCAAGAAGTTGGCTAAAGGCACTATAAATTTGGGATCATTCTCTACACTCGGCAGACTGGTATGTTTGACTATATACTCATTTAGAATTGATGCTAACTCTTTGGATACTCTAACATAATAATTTTATAATCTCAATTTAATATACTATATCACCTAGTAAAAGATAGGCTACCGAAATGATTATGTTAATAGGAAACAAATAACATATTATGAAATGAAACGTTCAAATGATTTATAATTGCAAAAAACACTCTATACATATTAAAAAATATTGTGAACTTATTGTACCTCTTGCCGACCTTATTCGGTTATTTTGTCCGCCAAGAGTATAGATCAACTCTAAATGACTATGCCGTCAAATCAATTAATCTGTTGAATTTAGAGAATGATCCAAATTTATAATACCGCTTGCCCATTTATAAAATTAAGTCATATATTACCTTACTTGGTTCATTTGTAAGCCACAAATGCATCAATTCTAATTGACTATTGTCGTCAGATTTACACGGCCCAACCGTGGTGTGGCCCACATGTGTCGATTTTAGGGTAGGAATATTAGTTTGTACAAGTGTAATGTGAATGAAAATTTTCATTTCTGAATCAATATATGTGTGATTAGAATGGAAATTTTCATTTCTGAATCAATATATGAAAAGTTTGTGTAATTACTTTTAATGATCGAAATTATAAGTATTTGAGTTCATGTTTGTCTTCCTCAAATATTTAATTCTACATGTAAATTTTCATAGAAACTTCATATAAATTATTCATATAATCATTCTCAAACACATCACTTCAATACTTGAACAAATTTGGGATGAAATTCAATAGAGTCAAAGTGATTTAGAGCAGAGAGAGAGACAAGGATTTCCTGCTTAAATTTTTGATATTTAATCAATTAAATGAGGAAAAGGAGAGCAAAATTTGGGGATATTTGGCCAAAATTATTGATGAACACAAAAAAAAAAAAAAAGCTCAACCAATTTGTGGCAAGACATATGATGAACAATATGGGAAGGGGATAGATGAACAACGAGAAACCAGAAATGGGGTTGAAAGATACTTCAAAAATGGGGAAGAGAGAGACAGAGGAGAGAGGACAGAAATGGGGAATAGAGAGACAGAGGAGAGAGAGACAGAAATGGAGAAGTAGAACAGGAGTAATAGGGAAGGGATAGTAGAAAAGATTAGCAATTAATGAATGTAATCAGTGAAGGGCACAAGTGAAAATACGGGAATATGGGCGACAAAAAGAAATTGGATTACAGTTTTACAATTAAATCTAAAAAAATACATTTAAAATTAACGATTTTCTAAAATCGGGTTGAACTGGTATAGGAAGTGGGACACGAATGAGACATATGATCCTTACTGGTCAAATAGGGATTTGACATATTATACACTTTACCAGGTAGCGTAAACAAAAATATCTTTCCTAATTTTGTTTGTGTAAATCTTATTCATTCATGATATATTATATATATCACTAAAAATCAATAATAAATAAATTTTTTTTGATGGGGAGCCGATATACGATCTGAGCCCCCACACCCTTTGTGCTTTGTCTAAATACTCTTCAAGTCGTAATACTTATATGTAGTGTGTACACGCACGTACATGACTGCATGAGTGTCTGTTGTGCGGAAGCGTGTATGCGCTAAGATAATCGATGGCAAAAACAACAATAAAGAACACAAGAATTTAACAAGGTTCACTATCAACGCGATAGCTACGTCCTCCGGGGTCGAATATCAATATCACTCTGATGATGGGAGTGTACAGATACAAAAGGTGATCTGGGTTCTCAAGATCTGCCCTCTTGAGAACCCTGGTTGGCTCTCCCTAATTTTGTCCCATAAAGAAATTAGGCTAAATAGGAGGAGTTTTTATATATGCACTCTCCTAACAAAGACCTAATTAATTAATTGAATTAAATAAGGAAAGTCCATAAGACAAACAAACCAAAAACAGCCGTCCAAATCAACCTCAAGCGAAAACGCGTGAAGCTTGCCGACAGAAATCGCGGGCCGCGCACCAGCGCCGGCGGACCGCGCCAAGTCACCGCGCTCCGCGCTCGAACCTCCCGCGGGCCGCGCGAACTCTCTGCCCCCAGATCCGTAAACCACGACGTGAATCGTCGCGCTCCGCCTTCCATATGTAGCGAGCCGCGCGCCCTCCGCCGCGGGCCGCGCTCGACATCACGGCGGACCGCCTTACCGTTCCTGATCAGGGCGAACATCAGGAGGCTGTTGTGCTTCTTCCCGGCCCTCACGGTTGTTTCCATGGTGGCTCTCCGACCACCAGATACCACACCTATATGGTGCCCGTTTTCAAGGCTTGCCTCATCTTGCCTTGTATCGATTCCGTTGGCGAAACCATGACCCAAGTCACATTTACCAACAATTCTCCACCTTGACTTGAACACGCGTTTAGCAACGTAATTCAAATCAAACAAACAACACGACCCCCTGCAAGTATTCCCGCAAGAATACCAAACTGAGTTCTAGCTAATGTGCGCACATCTAGAACTCCATAGGCTCGTGCCCGAATCTATAACCATCCAATATAATCTGGACTAGGTCTCCGTCCAATTTACCCTGGACTGGGTCTTCAATCCTCTAAACCAGGATAAAGTCGCTCAAAGCTCCACCTTGAGCTCACGACCCCAAAGGGATAAGACACCCATGTCTTAATACATTCCGTTAGTTCATGCAACAAATGAACTAATAGAACTCCACCAGCTTAGCCAAGAAATATTCGAGATTGTCAGCGATCTCCATTTCTCCTCACATTCTCAATACCCAAGAAGTAATAATTGACTAACAATAAGATAGTTCTCAAATTATCATCCATTGCCGCATCGAAACCCGTAGAACAAACTAGCTAACTAGCTCCAACAACTAACACCCCTTTGACTTCTTTTACAAAAGTCACTTTTCTTTGTGGGTGACAAGTCCACAAATGACAAAACCCCGACTTCTAACACAACAAAAGAACCCCAAGTGTCAAGTAACAAACTAGTTACACAACTAGTATCATCTACTCAAGTAACACCAATCTGGAATCCACAAATTCCCAACCAACAAGCACCTACAATTACTTCCACAAATGAGAATAACGAAGCTGATCTTCCATGATGAATGAAATCCACCACAAGCAAGTGTTCTCCCTCAGGTTGAGTCATAAACCTGAATAACACTAGCTACGCGCAACTTTCAGCTTACATATACTACATTATAAATCATAGCCAACAACGCACCATCCTAGAACATAGTACTCAAAAAAACATGCAAGATTTTCAGTTTTAGATCGAGGTAACCAACAATATAAAAAGTCCCATACCTTTCATATTGTAAACGCTAAAACTGAATAATTCCAACAAAAGCTAGAAACCCACCTCAGCATCATCAACTGTATAAGTCCACTCAAGGACTCACCAAGCAAAGAACACCCCCTGCTGACAGACCTATCAGTCACATGTCTCGAACATATAGCAACAAGTCATTGCAACCGACTTGCTCCTATCTATTGCTTCACTATTGATGATTTTCCCAGGACTCGATCCCATCGGCTACTAAGATGTATCAATCATCCAATAAGTAAGCAATTCCACCACAAAACATTGTAGTCTGACATCTCCCCAATGAATCTGTCAATAATCATGTCCACACATATAGGTAAAACAATAACCACCAATAGAATCACAAGATGTCCTCTGTGTATATCCCTCCTCAAAGGAACACACAGAAGCTCGGCAAACACTGGCTTGGCATCCACCTTGATCAATAAATGTAGCAACATGGACAAAGTGGCTGGAGCCACCTCAAGCTCCACCTCTTTCTCAACACCATTATTCTTGTCAACACCTGCAAACACAACCATGAAATACAATAATAGAATTTTGTTAAAAGTTAAGCCATGTCACAACATGACGCTTTGAACCCACAATTCTATCTCCGTATCTCTCAAAGTGTCAAAACCTCTCGGCCCTCAAATGAAGAATGCCCAATCGAACACGATCACAAGCTTCACCACCACCAAGAAATATGCAGACAAGAATATCACCCATGTCGATCCATAACTCACTCGGAACTCCGCAGTCTATCCCATACTGTGAGGTCCACATCTGATCAAGTAATCAAACAGTTTTCACAACTACTACCAGCATCTCCTAGCACGACCTGCAAATGAAGGTATGCATCCAACTTTCTTTTGCAGTGTCCAGTTCATGTTTTTTACTACACTGTTCTGCCAATGATGTATATACTACGGTATGATGCCCTACAATACCGCCACAAAACCAATGAACATAAAAGTAACAATAACAAGCTATTATCCCATGCGTAGCCATTTGATTTTCTTGCAATTCTTGATCTTCAATTCAAAGTCTTTTGTTGCCCCAAGACTTTGAACACCTGGTTCCATACTAGAACCTGTTCATCGACGAATGAACCCTATCAAGAACTTCGGGTGTGAGCACCCATGCTAAACTTACCCATGTGTTTCCAACTGAAAAACACATGTATCCCTCACAACACTCAAGAGATCACACCTTGAGACCACAAGAAAATCCACCCCGGATATTAACTACATCTTCCTATCACCCCATGACCCAAAATTTAAAACACAGGACTTAGTCATCCGTAGCGATTAGAAGACAAAAAACCCAGCAGAACTAGTCAGTAACCTCACCTTGTAAACACACAAAGTGAATCTCTTGATACTTGCAAGTACCAAGCTGGAACTCTTCAACGAGACAATTCCCTATCCGAGCCTAGAACATACCAATCGATCCGTATGGCCAAACCATTAATCGATAACCGTTCCCACTCAGAACATGAACCTGTCTCAACGATCAAAGTATGTGCTTCTCAAGTCACCTGTCTTAAATTGATCGATCCAACCACAACCACCTTACATGTAGCATCCATTGTCATAAAAATACAACCACAAACAAAAGGCGTTGTACGAACACAACCAATCACTATAAGACACACATGACACAAGCAACCCTGAATAAAGATCCAATGATCCTTGTATGTACCACTACCACTGCGAAAAATACATACACCCTAGATCATTCCCTCACTCTACTTTGATCAATCCCACATATAACCATATGCAAAAGTTCCCTGTAGAAATAAGAAACCACGGTGCCGCTAGAATCAAAAAAACCTAGACTCCAATTCCTTGTACAAAGGAATTCTGCCATTAGCTGAACTAACAACTAACATAAAACGCACCCATCCAATTTACTACTTCTAATTATGTTGCTCCACGCAACATCCTAGCAAGACGCCTGACTCCACATCTTCTAAGATACCAGTTTCAATATTGACAACAATATGATCCCACAAGAACATACAACAACACCGATAATGAAAATCGAGCAGATAACCAAGCAACATCCTCGTCTAACAACTTAACATCTATTTTTCTATTTTGAGCAGATCCACAATAGATTTAAGTGCAACAAGACGATATCTAAGTGACGAACTCATATGCAAATACAAGGCAAATAACAATGTTCCAACAACAACTTACCGATGAGCGGATTTGTCATGTCCAACTCTCCAAATTCGCCAAACCTGAATAGCTGTCACATCAAAGAACCCTAAGATACCTGCAACAGCTAAACATCGCATGATGATGGATTGAACCCTCTCCACCATGACTACCGCAGCAGTCTCCATAGGTTCGCCCAGATGTGCTTTACCCCTTTGCCTACCGCAGTAGACAAGATCTCATCTTTATCTGTCATAGCTGAAATTATTCACCCAAATAATCTCGTCGATTTTCGTTGTCTTCAACAAGCCATCGAGTTGCCCAAGATGTTTACAACCAATAGCTCTGATGCCAATTGTTGTGCGGAAGCGTGTATGCGCTAAGATAATCGATGGCAAAAACAACAATAAAAAACACAAGAATTTAACAAGGTTCACTATCAATGCGATAGCTACGTCATCCGGGGTCTAGAATGAATATCACTATGATGATGGGAGTGTACACATACAAAAGATGATATGGGTCCTCAAGATCTTCCCTCTTGAGAACCCTGGTTGGCTCTCCCTAATTTTGTCCCATAAAGAAATTAGGCTAAGTAGGAGGAGTTTTTATTTATTCACTCTCCTAACAAAGACCTAATTAATTAATTGAATTAAATAAGGAAAGTCCATAAGACAAACAAACCAAAAACAGTCGCCCAAATCAACCTCAAGCGAAAACGTGTGAAGCTTGCCGACAGAAACCGCGGGGCGCGCACCAGCGCCGGCGGACCGCGCCTGGTTACCGCTCTCCGCGCCCGGACCTCCCGCGGGCTACGCGAACTCTTTGCCCCCAGATCCGTAAACCACGACGTGAATCGTCGCGCTCCGCCTTCCATATGTCGCGAGCCGCGTGCCCTCCGTCGCGGGCCGCGCTAGACATCACGGCGGACCGCCTTGCCGGTCCTGATCTGGGCGAACATCACGAGGGTGCTGTGCTTCTTCCCAGCCCTCACGGTGGTTTCCATGGTGGCTCTCCGACCACCAGATACCACACCTATATGGTGCCCATTTTCAAGGCTTGCCTCATCTTGTCTTGTATCGATTCCGTTGGCGAAACCGTGACCCAAGTCACATTCCCCAACAGTGTCCATGGGACGGAGAAGTTCCTTTCTTCAATCCAATCAAATTGTTTCTACACCCCTTCCCTAACAACATGGAACATATATATTTGACTTTATCATAGCAATCATCTTGATGAACTTGTAACTTTCATATTTAATTTACACATATTGATGTATATAGCCCTCAAATCATGTTTTACAGATTTCTTGATTGTGTGAAATTAAGATTCTACGTCAAGTCTTTAGCATTCCTTACAAGTAATTATGCTTGCCAAACAAACTGATATAAAGACCAAAAAATTGACAGATAAACGCAAAGTACTCTAAGAAAATTCCACCATGTGTTGGTTTCTAGCCATAAAAAATGAAAGACTTTGAGCTGCATAGTCAAAAATAATAAAGGTGAATGAAACAAGACGAAATTATTCAGAGTACATGCCTGAATATTACATTGACCAGCAAAAATCCAAAATCCACTAGATAGATTTAGGCTGAAAATATCGAACTGAAAACGTAAATGAGCATCCTATATATACACAGGTAATGAATTGAAATTTCATATATAGGCACTTGCAATTATGCATGATAGTAATGCCATAATGGCTTATGCAAGGATATTATGCACGGATGTGGCTTAGGATTATTATTGCACTCACTCCGTTTTTCTTGAAGGTAGGCTCGAGAATAGCAATATATGTAAAAACGTAAAATCAAGTTATTTTAGATTAAGACACAATTTTTAAGAGACTCTTAATTACGAGAATTATGTAGTAGACGAAATAGGATTATAGAAATTTACGTTCCCATTAGTCATTTGTATCAAGACTCATATATATTAAAAACTTGGAATCAGATTATTGTTTACATTCTGTCTAGACATTTTAATGACAAACTTTAGTCCTTTTAACTTTTTAAGTTAGAAAGTTAATTAGTTGCCACCAATAATAAGCAACGTGTCTAATGTATGTATTGGGTCGTCTCAACTCACTTTTCTCACCCTTGGAGCCCAACAACGATATATACTCTAGTACATGATCATCTACATAGCATCGTTAAGTGGCAGGAGAATCATGTAAAGGTTTGCTTGTCGTAATTAGATTAATACGTGTGTAGATAACATAAACCACCCATTGGTTGAAGTGGGAAAGTTTGAAAGTAGAAGAAAACACACATTCTTGATAATGGAGTATCTCTTTCGGTTATAACGTTTGATTAAGTTCAAATTTCAGCCAGGTTAAATGCGACAAAACTCTTCGATCTCTAACATTCAACTAAGTTGGATTTCCAAAACTCAAATCCAAAGCTGAAAATTATGTGAATGGAATTCCATGTCAACTCAATCAACCATTCATGAGCAATGAAATAGACACGAAGCATATATTATTATTATTATTATTATTATTATTATTATTATTATTATTATTATTATTAAAACAAAGTAAAGGTGTTAAGAAAATGCATGCCTTGAAGAACTTATGCCCCTATTTCCTGAAAATGTCGTCTAATCAAAAGACAAAAGCAAATACGAAAAAACCACCACTACGCTCCTCGGCTCTTCAAAAAGAGCGGCCCAACGTAGCAATTCTCATCCCAAAAGACACATAACAACAAAGTTTAGTATAAAGCCAACATCACGGCAAATGTTAATGCTGCCTCACGAGTCACACCTCAATAGGTTCATCTAATTGGATCCTACATCTTCGAAACAACTTAATTTAACTACTACCTTTTCGTGTTTGATGATGACATATTAAGACTTCTCCAAGTATGATAATCGGTTTTCTATTGTGTGCCCGCTAGGCATATATTAAAAGTTGATTTATTATCTTATATGTGAGAAAAAATTTCATCTAATTAACATCTTATAATTTTTTTTTTCAAGTGATAATCTCACCTAAATAAGGCAAGAAATCAACTCTTAACATGTGCCCTGTAAATATACAATAGAAAAACCGTATGATAAAAAGTTATCTTCTCAAGTTTATATTCAAACACAAATTCTCATATAAGACGGTCTCTCAATAATTTATTGAGAGATTATCATACTATGTTACAAAGTGACTCTTTTTACATTCATTATAACCATGAAATACTTTTCGTGATCGTGTTAATTTACCATTATAAATCACATTATCTATGATTTTGAAGGATCTCATCATATAAAATTAGCTAAAATTTATAAAGTAACCCATTTTCAAATCTTAGATTAAGTGTCAAGATCCTTAACTAAAACGACGATTACTAAAAATAGTATGATGCTTACTAACTATATAATAGGTTTACGATGTAAATAACATGGTTGAGTTGGTCTCTCAATCAATTATTGAGAGACGGTTTCCCGCAAAACCTACTAATATTCAAATTTGTATGATAATGAAATTCACTTTTTTAATGTAAAAAGGGTCAATTTCAGTTTCAGATGGTTTTAAGTTCGATATATTCACAATAATTCTGTGATTCTGGAGTGACCGAGTGAGATCGATCATTTGGTGGTTACTTATTATATACAAATAGGGTTCAATAGTGTATCATCAAAGTTCTTATAAAATAGGGCTCATTCGACTCAATGACTAGTGATGAGTCTTGGATAATTTAATTATACATTCAAGTTTAATTTCTTTATTTCAATTGTACGTACGTGTTTTTAGCTTTCAGGTAGTCGATCGAGGAGTTACCTTTTCAACTACTATTTCACTATACCAATTAGTTTAAATAGCAGATTTAACTTAACTTTATTACCGTATGGACCAAACTGCAAAACCTACTTATATGGTTTTAAATCATTGATTGGACCTCAACCATCAACTTAGAGTTTAATACGGTCTAAGAGTATTTAGCTTAGGTTGAAAGTGTCAAGACATAACTCACCACATGTCTAACGCAACCCATCCAATAAGATGCTCATCACCAATCACATTGGACGGCAATGCGTGAGCGTAGCTCGCTCGTAATTTTAGTACCTCACAGCTTTAGTCTACTGTCTACCTCTTTGAGCTCAACCCGTTCGCTACATCATTTATTCATACGTCACCCTTAAATAAAACAGGTAACAATCGGCAGACATAGAATTTATTGGTCTATGCCGTCCATAACTTTACATTGACTTTGATGGCATAGAACAAAAAAAAAAAAAAAAGTTCCTGATGGAAGTACAATCATATTATTGATCTTATAGTAGCCACTGAAAGCAGGTAATAACGTTCTCAAAACAAACACATAACAAAGTACATACATATATAAGTGGCAACTGAAAAGTTAGTCAATCTCATTCTATCCATTTGCAGATCATCTAGTAAAGACACTACGGCACGGTAAAAAAACAGTACTCTACTTAGAATAGACGTGCATATAATTGGCTAATAAGGCATATCATGTACATACACAATGTTCATCTTCTAGTCAATGCTCCAATAAGAGATGGCCAAGATGTATCAGAACATGCAGATTCCCCTTACAAACTTTTTTTACGTACGTTCAAAGATGCGGATCGTGTTGCATAAGCAAGTTTTGGGCATCGAACCTAGTGTGTTGAATAAGTGGTGCGTGTTTTTTTTTTTTCCCGGGAATGGTAACTTCTCATTGAAAGAAAGTAAAACGACATTTACAACAAGGTAAATCCAAAATACTACCATAAATTTTACAATCAAAACAATCAAATAAACAACAGGTCAATCGCGGCTCCTTGTACACGGATTTAAATCCAACGTAAGTCGTCACATCTTTTTGGGCGGAGAAAAGCACTTCGAGATGTGCAATAACTGTCTTGAATTAGAAATTGCCGGATTATAGAAGACCATAAAAGCTCCAATAATGCACCATTCCCAGTGATAGATCTAAAAAACCGATCTCAAATCGAAACTTCGGATCTAACAACCAAAAGAATAAATACCTCACAAGGTGTGAAACAAGAACTCCTATACAAGGAGAAGAAACACCGCTCTCATACCAAGAGCGGAAATTATTTATATTACACAAACTAGAGATACCCAAGCATAAAAACATAAAATTAGGGAAGAAAAGCAGACCGAAAATGACCAAAAACGGCCACTCCCAGGCTCCCAGCTTGAGAACGAAGGCTTGATGTTTGGGGTTTCTGGAGGTAGAGAGAGAAGGGTTTTCTGTACTCCAAGTGGTGCGTGTTCTTAGGGCATACATATATGTAAAACCGAGTCTGTGAGCGCATTTCCTGTCTCAAACAATGTCTTATCTCTTATCGCAACACTTTTTTCATTTACCATTTTACTGTACTATTATGGAAGAGCCTGAGAATGGAGGACAGGAGTTGTGAAACCATTTGAGTATTTCTCGCCAGCCACCACACTTACAAATTATTATGTCAACTCAACCAAATGCTCGTAGGTTACCATTAAATACACCGCGTGGTCCATTATGCGTCCGGAGATGTGCACTATAGGACACCACATGCACCTTACAATGGAAATGGATCTCAGGAGGAGAGTACTAAAGTTGCTTGTAGAGTTGTAGGGTATGTGAAGCACTAAGAATTGAAGGGGGAGCAATGGTTGTCAATTAAAAAGTAAGGACGCGGTTACGACTTTATCATCAGGCAACGATATAGTTTGACAAGTTCCGAGTAAATCTTGTCTTCATTAGAACAAGAACAATTACTAGCAAAACAATATTGTTATGAATTTAACTAATGCGAAGAATATTGTTATGAATTTAACTAATGCTACACACTTAATGGCGTAATCTAATTTAGCTTTTCTACCACTGACTCAATTTTACTATGATTGCTTATGTGACATATACATATTACCCACACGATCGAGAGCCGACCATTTTGGAAATTGTCATAGTAAAAGCTAAGTTAGCTTCTCAAAGGATAACTCCACAATGTGGTGTCCTACTTTACCTGTGTCTTCAAGCTAACCCCATAATAGATCTTTATTATCATAGCTTTTTGACAACATTATAGTCAATCCATTAACAATATATAACGATAAGAACATGTCGTGATATGAGGATGAGAGCATGTTTTTTCGTTCTAAAAGCTAGTTTGTGCATAAAATACGTGAAGGCTTCAAATTCAAGACCAATGCAAAGACTAGGAAATACATTCGTGTGTGTAGACAAAGACATTTACAAGATTACATACTCCATGGCACTAACTTGAAAACACTTTCGTAATTTCATAGCTTGAACTTTAGGCTTTGATACCACTTGTTCAAAAGATCATTATTGTAATTTCGTAGACTAAAATGAACTCTAACTTATTAGGGTAGTCAGTAGTGGTTCTCCTCTAGCCAATTCATATTTAGTTGTTTTTCCTATATGAAACTTAGACATGGACCTTAACAATGGGTTTGCACCTTAACATATTCGAGTCGCATTCACAGAGAACATCCATAATAGACTAACTCTAAGCAATATAGCAACAATTGATTGCACGTACGTATCTGATCGCTTGTGTAACGTGTAAGGTAAGAAGGAAAAAAATGGCACATTCTTATGATTTCAGTTAGTGGGTTTTGACAGCAATGATAATAAGTTTAATATTTGACCATAAAATCTCAGGGGCTAATACCTTGACTAGTGTAAAGCTTAAGTTGCTTTTCAACTAGAAAAAGAAGGTTTTTCATAACCTTTTAGTGATCAAACTCGAGAGTTTACATACTTAACTGGTAATATTAGCCAATGAAACAACAGAGACATAGCCGTCCAATTCATTGAAGTCATAAAGAAATCAAAAGATAAGTGAGCATGGACAAAAAAGATAGGTTCTTAAACAGTAGATATTTGAGGTAGTGACTTGGCCATGATCATGTTCCACAATGGTAATGGAGTAAATTATCAGCTAGCTCGATGGGTATGACTATTGAGTTATAGTCAATCCTGAATTAGGGGCAAGTTTAGTAGGAAGATTGAAAATGATATCCCCATTTTGTAAAACTGCCGGTCATGTTGGGTCTGGTTTTAGACCAGATAAATTGTTTTGTTGTATAATCCCTACATATTTCGTTCTTAACATTCTACCAAATGTACTTGATTTTAAAGCAAACGGATCTTTCATTGGTCTAGGAATATCCTCCAACATGGTCAATCAAACAGTTTCACAAAACGTGGAAGTCATTTTGCGTAGGAGAGAGCATACAAGAGAATATGTGCTCTAAATCTTCTTTATACTGTAATTCATTTTTGTTTATTGTATTGTTTAGACTCTTGGACAAAGAAATCAAAACGAATCATATTGCGTCCTCTGCATATGACGTTAACCAACTCCACATCATTTTTGAAAATAAGATTTGGTTGTTATTGTTGTTGTTTAAACTCTTAGAATTTAGCATAGTCCTGTGCAATAATTATGTGGATACATGTTTCAGTTAAAAGTACAACAGGTGTTCCAGGACAATTTTGTATGTAATCAATGGTGCGTATATGAAATTCCAAGTTTAGCTGCTTATAATGGGGGTGGCCTTCGGCCATATTTACCATATCTTTCACTTTTTAATATTCATACTTTTTTTAAGGTCTAATATTCCTACAATTTGGATGATATTTACACATTTTCGAAAAAGTCGGCGGTGTCCCTCATTTAACCCCATTGGAATGGCGGCATCACATAAAGAAGCTTATATAGACGCATGTGTCACTGGAAAACAAACGATAACATGGCAACAACAGTATACTAGACAAGACATGTCAAACATGAGAACAATAGTGGACATTTCAAAGAGGCTGATCAGATTGGAAATCAAGGGGTCTGGGTCCAAAATTTCACTGTCGAGAAATTTAAACATATGATTAATAGATGATCGTACATCACCTATAGTGATAATAACTGTTAAAAGAAACTAGATCGACAATAAATTCATAAACTTCAAGATTAAAGAGACTAAATTGGGCATCCTCGACTACCCAAGCGGCCAAGCACAATACCGTAGTCATGATGTTGGTCATTTTATCTCTTTTATTATCTAAGAAAACTCCAGTGTTGAGCATGTAAGAAAATCAGATGGTGTCATACTGTCATGGGAGTGCGCTATTCTTCAGTTAAAATCGCAAATATGTTCGGTTACAAATTCTTTTACCAGCAGAGTAAAGATAAACACCATGGTAATCATCACTAACCCTATACAATATCCATACAGAAATACAGACCAGCTAAACGGATCCAGAAAGAAGCCCCTGTAAAACTATACAACTAATGACCCGCCACAAAAATAAGACAACGCAAAAAAGACCTCGGTAATGAACAGTACCATAGAGGTACTACCTTGATAGTATAAGTAGGACGATCTCACAGCAACGGTGGACACACTGTTGTGCAATATATAACCGCTACACTGCAGCGTTACAATTCGGCTGATCATGTCAAGACAGCATGTTAGCAACAAAGCCACTATGGTTCGGAAATCCTAATCAAAGTTTTTCTTCAATTCGGCTGATCAAAGCTTTTTCTTCAAAACTCCTTGCAGACTGAATTATATCCAATACACAACCAATAAGACGGCAGTTTTTGTTGCACATTCAGTAAAGCCACCCCAGTTATTATGAATATCTGCTCCTCTACTTCCCATTTGAAAGCATAGTTGTTGTTGCACACTGCTATCAGGAGCATACATCCGAAATGATTGAAAATTTTCAGATGGATCTTGCCGTGCTTATCTAATGGTAGAACCTGGCAATAGTTTATGACATTGCAGCAAGTGCCAGCGTGTTGCAATATAATGCAGTGCCCCGAAATTGTGGTGACATGTCTGTAACAAGACACACAGGTTTAAGGATACAGCAAACCAAAGAGGGGCGGGCAAAACACAAACTTAATCCAAACAACTACATCAAAATGAAATTATAAACTGGACTCAGTGCACTCTTTTGAGATGGTACTATAAGCTACTATTGAATGGCTTCAACCAACTTGGTCGAGATTAGCCTACTGAACTGGAGCTCCGAATTTCAAAGAATTGGCGTGGAATAAAACAACTCAGTGTAAAATTACATATATTGGCAGCACAAAATTTCTGTTTCACAGCATTGATGCAAATTTACACATGCAAGGCATTCCAACTTCCGATTAATTAAGAAAAAAAAAATCTCTACAAGACCATGGAACTGCAGAGACTACCTCGTTTCGCAGAGAATATTAGTAAAAACAAATGTGGAATTAACAATTACGCTATTGGTAAAGTTGTGGTTCTCTTTGAAACGCTTCAATATTCAGTTCCATAAGTGAATCCTTCAATATGGGGAGGATTAGACAGCCAGTCAGTCAGCTCCTAGGCATAGGCTTGCAGCTTCTCGAATCTTGAAAGCTGCTTTGAATAGCTACAGCTGAAATCCTGACTCTAGAACTAACAAAGACGTCATATCTAGAATGCGTGGCTCGTTTCAGATTCACTGGTGAAATGTTTTTGTCCTTGGTAAGGGAGATAAACGAGGAAAAGAGGGGACCCACCCAAGTGATATGTCGTCTAAAACCAATATTTCGAGAGTAAGGGACTCACATATGCACTTAACATCCTCCACCGTAGAAGATGTGAGTGCATAAACTCGCCCTCAAAACTAGACGGGTGAATCACGGGTGCCAAGTCCTACAAAATATTACTCCCATGAGGCGGAAATGTTAGAAAAATTGGAAAATTTGGAACCGCATTTAAATCTATACAAGGACCACCATACATGGGCCAAGACAGCGGAAACACATAATGCAGAGGAATGCTGTCTTAAACCCACTACCCCCAAGCTGAAGCATGGACTCAAAGTCTCTAATAGCCCTTGTTAGGAGAAATGACAATTGAAGAGGAAAGGAGGCCCAAAAGTTTAAGCAAATGTGGTTTCATCCAAAACCAATTGACAATAGGACTAGCCTGCGTGACTATATATTAGTGTTCTCAGCTTTCGTCTTCGTAGGGCAGGACTCGTGTATTTAAGATTCATTCGTCTTTAGATTTAGTGCAGTGATGAAATGGACCATTCAACCACTTATGAGAATACCAGCAGATCAGAATACTATAAAATCCGGATCTAGAAACACAGATACAAGAGGTCGGGGGCTGCACTGAGAGGTACCCCTCGTACGCTTCATTTTGCCTCGGCAAATAGACCTCCGCAGCTCCCCTAAAGGATTTAAGCAAGGATCCCCCTCGAAATGGGCCTATGAGTGCCCCTGACACCCAATTCTTAACACTCGATCAAACTCTAATCGCTCACCTAATCGTACCGTTAATCAGCCCTTACCTGTAAAGAGACACATTTCCCATATCATTAGTATCTCTACAGCATCCATATCATGGACACACTATACATTAATCCACCAACAAAACCAATCTTCTTCACATAATATCAAAAAATCTATTCTGTAGATGTTAATTACACCATTCATCTACCCTTTCCTGTAGAGACACATTCACCGTAACATTAGTATCTCCACCACATTCATCTTATGAACAAATTCTACTTCAATCCATCAACAAAACCAATCTCCTTCACATAACATCAAAAAATCTAATCGGTGGATGTTCATTCATCTCTGTAATCTGTATACACTAACTGAAAGAGACTACTTACTGTAGCACATAAGGATACGTATTCAAAAACAAAACTCAATAGGCATAGACTTCCAAGATTAGAAAAGGATGAGATTTAGTTTAGAGATGATTACTATTCTGTTCCTCACTCTCTGGGTATCCTACAATGTGTCATGTCTATATTAAATATTTCTCAAGTGCTACAAGATGGAAATAAATTTGGCGAAGAGTGAAACTGATCTAGAGGAGCATATCCTAGACGCATTTGACGATACAGCTAATTTTCAAACTATGAAACAGTCACTAACGTATTTGGGTCTACTTTTAAAGAAAATCCTTCAGCTTTTGAGGACCCTGAGGAGTGAGGAGGCAAGGATGGCGAAACATTGGAAAGAAACCCATTTCTCATTGGGAGGACGTAACATGATAATCAAGTATTGTCTCTGATCTATGCTGATGTACTATCATGTTTCAAGTTAAGAGTGGGGGTAACAAAACGATTATAGAGATCTTTAAAGGTGTAGGGCTCATGGAAGCTTAGGGTATAGTAAAATGGTTCATAAGAATTTCACATGGTTGGGAAAATGGTTATGGTGATTTCCTTAGGAATACGCCTTCCTTTGACATCGTAATATTCTGAGCAGGTATGGTATTGACTCTAAATGGTAGGAGTGTTTTGACAAGGTCTTCTGTAACATGTGCTTCCTCGGGATTTTAATTCAAAATATTTTAAAAAACCTTTTGTGACTCACAAGATAGGAGAAGGGAAGAGTGAGATTTTAGGCAGATAGGTGGATGCATGTGGATTGCATTATCTTTCTTTCCTGCCATATGTGGCCTTCCTGCACTTCTTAGTGCCTTACACTTTCCCGTTGATAGCTCTTGGGACACCATTGTAAAAGTTATTCATGAATTTGTTTTGGGAAAAAAAAAAGGCTCCTCTTAAGTGTTACAAAATATTGATACTCATGAGGAATCGCAGCAAAATACTCCTGCGAAGGAAAAAAAAAGTTTCTCAGGAGTACTGGGCTTAGAGATATGGTATCTAAGAAAGTCGGGCTGATAGGAACGTGGTCATGCAATTTCATTCTCCCTCTAGCATCATATTAACTATTATTCAGAGCGTGGTACTGACTGCACAGACTAATGTGTGGGTTATTTGGCAAAGTCTAAGAAAGAGTCCTTCCCCGTGGAGATTTCTTTCAAAAATATCACCCTAGTTCCTATCTCCACCTCTCCGGTGTCTTACAAGGTCGGAACTCGGAAATATGGAGAGTGAGATTTTGGAGAGGTAAGAGGATTGATGTGGATTCCTATGCTACTTTTTTGCGTATAAGGAGAAAATATGACTCTGGATTACATCTTTTTCTCATTGGGCGTTTCCTTATGCTATGCGGCATGCATGGTTATTCTGGTGAATTTGTTGAAATTCAAATTGGCTGCTATAGGGGAGACGAGTGAAAGAAGGGAACTTGCTTAGGAGGTGTGGAACTTGTAGCATCTCCAATGGGGGTTTAAGAATGGAAGTCAAAGAGCAGAAAGAAATTATTTTAAGACAGACTTAAGAGACGATTTATCTTTGGATGTACTTGGGTTGAATGCAATTCTCAAATATTATTTAACTTCAGTAACTTTTGAGATTATGTTTGGAACATGGTTATATTTTCAGAATTACTCAAAGCGGCAAATAGTTAAAAGGGGGCCCTACTACGTTCCTCCTAGTGAATTAAAACATTTTTTCAACATTTATTAAAAAACTTATTGTCTCAACTTTTCTCTAGCTTTGATTAAAGTCAATGAGACTAGCTTGTTTCTAAAACAAAACAATAGGAGTTTCAATATTAAAGAATTATAATACTTTAACCTAGAAAAAACATGAAACTCCGAGCGCAATTACCTAGAAAATAACCTAGCCTGAAACAACTTAAACCACAATTAATAAACTGTATAAGGTACAAACATAACACAATTTTCCCAACTCAAGGCCAATTTTGATGTAAAGATCCCTAAGTCGATGTAGCCAACATAATTTTAGTAGTTGGCTGCGACACCAAAATGCTATAGATCAAGGTTTTTGAGTTTACTACAACACATTATAGGGCGTATTGGTTTTCTGTAATTCAACTGCGAGAACCATGATTCTCAGCAATTGCCTATTACCATCGTAGCCACTACTTCAAGGACAGCAGCGTTTGCAGATACTAGGCTCATGTGAACACGAGCAAGATCATGACACACGCCTCTAACCATCGAACGCAGAAACTCACCTTCCCTCTTTTGCTGTATAATTGCAGCAATATGTTTTTTAGTTTCAACAGAATCAATATACTCCGCACTTTCAAATGGTAGCTCAGTGATAAGACTAACTAAAGCAGTCTTCACATGAATAGTTGTTGATTTACTTATAAGAGAAAGGAAATTCTGGAGACATGTTTATATAATACTTGGATCAGGAAAGGCCCTCACTACACCAAAGACACATTGGGCCTATCCACCAGCTGCCACGTCTTGAGACAGAAATACTGACAACGACCCTGGTCAAACTAGTCACGCATTGAACTCTAGGTGGCTGCCATGGTCAGGCCGTAGAGTAGGGATAACAGCAGATACACCAACACTGGACAGTAAGGATAAGGGTTAGCCAAGTGGTTAGGAAATTAACTTGAATGGGGATGTCGCGGTTTCGAATTTTCATATCCCCACCCCAGCACCATTAGCTACTCCTATGTACCCAAAAAAAAAAAAAGCAACTAGACAAATTAGCCAACTATAGATCAGACAATTATGATCATAGATGGTCACAATAAAGTTCAACGAAAGCCATGATTCAAGAATATAACTGAGTGGCCTCGAGAACATAGCCTTAATCCGAGGCTCCAAGCATAATCTGCTTGAAAAAGGGTTACAGAAACAACAAAACATTCAATGGCTACTAAAACTACATCGTACAAAACAATTAAAACTTGCAAAGTTAAAAACTGATCTGGTTTAGAACATATATCATGGATCGAGTGACGTAAAATCTACTAAAAAAAATGCAGCTTAGTCATGATCATTGTTTTGAAGAAACGTGGATTTCAAAAACAATAAGTTAATGCAAAACTTACACGAAAGTTTTCTTACCTGTCCATTCATGCAAACTCATTTGCTAGTCCACCATCAGTAGCGGCATGCTCCTCCAATTCATCCACGTCATCATCCACATCAATGGGAACATCTTCACTATCACTAGTACAAATATCTAGAACAAAAGGCATTAAGTATTAGTCACAAACTTAACCAAAGAAAAACACAGAGAGAGAGAGAGAGAGAGGAGTGTAATCAAGTAATCTATCTGAAGCAGAGACACCCAATCGCATAGTAATTTAGTACCATTCAGAAAAGTACAAAGAGTGCGGGCAAATGTTGTAGAGAGACAAAAAAATTAATTTCAACTTCTAAGCAAATGATACATGCCAGAAAATGTATGTTCTGAACTGATATATTAGAAGCTCTTATCCATGTCTTAGCCCAAGGAGTCCCCATGCCTAAATCCAAAGGAGAGAATTTGTGTAGAAGTAAAAATTCAGAGAGTCTGTAGCCATTTTGTCGTTTTTCTAGGAGGAAAGCTCAAAAGGTTACTGTCGACACAGTAAAATTAATGAAGCATGAGAAGGATAGTAGTCCCACAAGCAAAGATGCATGTTAGCCGTTCTCAATATAGAAAACCAGTCCAACCCGCAGCTTCGTTCTTCTTAGCTGCGTTTAACTAATTGACAATGGCAAAGGAAAGAGAGGCGATGATTTTGAAAAACATAAGCGAGAGAACATGAGGCAAGAACAACAACCATTAGCGTTGTTCATTTTTCAAGAAAACCGGACCATACCCGCGGGTAGGACCAAACAGGAAATAACCGGACCACGGCCAATCGCTCCGGTCCCGGGTTCCTGTATATTACACATCTGCGTTTCCGGTTTAAACGGTCCGGTTCCAGTCTAAAACCAGATTACTAGGTTTTTTTTGTTACTGGGTTTTCGCTAGTCAACAGTCATAGAGTAGGGTTAGTTTTTTTTCCCAACTTTCAAGACTGCCTCTTCTCATTCCTCCTCTACTGTTCTCTGACTCGTGGTCGTCGCTCGCTCTCCTCCAACTGGTGACCACGAGGACCACAACCGGCACCTGTCCACCTCACCGCACCTTCCGCTCCCAACCGTCATCGATGTCTCACTGTCAAGTAAGGTTTTCTCTCTGTTTATCAAGTTTTTCATCCATGTTTTCTTGTTGTCTCTGTTCCGTAAATAAGTGTTACAAATTATAAAAGTAGGTTCTGTGTTTTACAATTGTGAATTGTCATGATCGTGATTCATGGCAGCAAACAAAAGAAACCAAACATAAAACTAGGTCCATTTTTTAGACAATGGCATAGGATTGAAAGTTGAGACTGAGGTGGGTTTGAATTTCGCAAGACTTGTTTTAGTTTGGTAGAATTTCGGGGGTTGGAATAGGAAACAAGTTGAGTGCAATTACATATTTACATCACATATAACTATATAAGTATGCAATTTCTTGCATCTTTAGCCAAAGTTCATAGAATTGGAAGGTCTACCCAACAAAATGATACTTTTTATAGTATACGGCAGGTTTTTAATTAATAGATAACCTATTTATGTTGCATCTGACTTTAGGTAGCTAATAGATGTAAGTTCTTTGCAGAAACAGGAAGGAAATTAGATGAATTAAAATCTAACCTCTCACCACAAGAAAAGAAAGAGCCCTTACTAATCAGTGATAATACACTATGTAGATCTATTAATTGATAATCATTACACCCTCCGTCCCAGCTCAAACGCCCCATCCCCAAATACCCCCCGTGTTGAGAAAGATGTACACACTAATCGGTTTATTAAAGTTTCAAAAAACTATATAGCGAATTAAATTAGAGTTTTCTCTGACTTGCCATGCAATTTTTTTAGAACTTTGATTAACCAAGTAGTGTGTACACCCTTCCCAATATGGGATCATTTTTTACATGGGGCGTTTGAGCTGGGACGAAGGGAGTACAAAACAATTTTGACTTCAATTAAATGATAATCATCTCTCCTAAACAGTGTTTGGATGGGCACTGAAATACACTTCGTAGATTGATTTCTCATTTTGGGAATAAGGCTTGGTTGTTGTCGTTGTTGTTGTTACCGAACTTAATTCATTTTACTTAATTTGATAAAATTGTGAAATAAACCCCTTAATTCTTTTATCGACAGATGGTGAACACCCGATCCAAAAAACGAAGGCAAGACTCTAATTCTGATATGTTGCCATCAGATTGTGAAAATGAAAACTTCACAATTTATCATAGCTCGGAAAGACAGGAAGAGCATGAAGAAGAGAACGAAGAGCAACTGAAGAAAGTGGAGCAACTGAGGCCTTTGATACCAATTTGGAAGG
Source organism: Spergularia marina (assembly GCA_963680865.1). NCBI lineage: Eukaryota > Viridiplantae > Streptophyta > Magnoliopsida > Caryophyllales > Caryophyllaceae > Spergularia > Spergularia marina. The sequence continues at coordinate 4,506,349 of OY804551.1, read as the reverse complement.
ACCCTAAGCACGACAATGTAGCGAAAAGCCTATTGAGTTCATTTCCGAGAATTTAAACATGAAGGTAAACTTAGGGCTGAATGTGTTTATTGTGAATAAGGATTTTGTTGTCGATAGTAATAACACTAATAAGAATGGCTATTCTGTTGTATTTAAACATTGGCGTGTGTGTCCTGCTAACCCTGAAGCTCCTTCAAACAAGTCTAAAAGGGAAACAAACCACACTTGTTTTTAATAGAAATGTTAATGAGGGAGAGGGTAAATTGAAGGGATGGACTTTGAATGTCGAGGAGGTTAAAGAAGCTTTGATTTTTATATGATTGTGATTAATGAGTTGCTGTTTCGGTTTGTGGAGAAACCTGGTTTTAGGCGTCTTATATATGTTACTTGTCCAGACTTTGAGTTTTTATCACATATTACTATTGCTCGTGATTGTTATGATCTATACTTGAATGAAAGAGCAAAACTCATTGAATTGCTTCTTCTTTCACGTCAAAGTGGGCCTTTCACTACTGATACATGGACAAGTATTCAAAAAATCAACTACATGTGTTTGACTGCTCATTTCATGGAAAATGATTGGAAGTTTCACAAGAAAATGATATGTTTTAGGCCAATTTTTAGTCATAAGGGTAAACGATACTGCTAATGATGTTTATAACTACTTAAAAGATTGGACCTTGCAGAGTCTTTTGTTTACTTTGACAGTGGATAATGCTAGTTCTAATGACACCGCATGAGGAGAGTTGAGAAAACTTCTTGAAAATAATTCACTCACTCTTAGCAAGTGGATATACATGCATGTGGAAATACATATCATTAACCTTATGGTATGTGATGGGTTTAAAACAAACATCAACTCCATTAATAAGGTTAGATATGCTGTTCGATTTGTTTTGGGTTCCCAAGGTAGACTATTAACCAATGGATAACACCTTAGGGGTCAAAGAGCTCCTAAATAAACGAAGTTGATGCCTGCCCACACTAAATGCGGATGCCGAAGCCACCGTATAGATAGGCATTCCTAAAACATCACGAGCTAAACATGATAGCAATGGATATCTACGACCATTCAAGCTCCACCAAGCCAATATCTCATAATCTCGGTCCGTTTCGACTATTGTCGCATTAAAAACATATCAAACTCGGATTTCCCCTATCCGCCACAGCACCATATGAACTTGGTCTCCAATAGACTTCTTCCAATCCATACGATCATCGACATCGGGCCCCTAAGTTATAATTACTGATAGTTGAGCTAACATCCTTTGGAGGATACAATCACATATATAACCTCCTATACTCCTCAAATAAAGACGTCGCTTTATAATACACTAATTTTAGCATTTCATCATTTTTTAAATGCACCATAAATCCGAATAAATAAGAATTTTAATCCTACTAACTTCTTCCTTAGGATCAAGAATAGCCCCCATGTACACTAACACATTCATCTTACCAATATCACCCCAATACTTGTCAAATTTCTTTTTTCATAGCACAAAGCCATTTTTTCTAAATTTTTCATCATCACTTGAACTCCACTTTTTCAATTGATCAAGTGCACGAGCGATGCAAACCAAAAAAAAAAAACTAGAATTACTAGTTACATACGATGAACGAGAAACTTGATCGATCAATTATTGTTCATTCAAAAGAAACGTGAGTTTAAAGTTTCTCGTTCATCGTATGTGACTAGTACTTCTCGTTTCTTTTTTATTGCTCGTGCACTTGATCAATTGAATAAGTGGAATTTGAGGTGATGATGAAGAATTTTAAAAAAAAATGGCTCGTGCTTTAAAAAAAGAAATTTGACAAGTATTGGGGTGATGTTGGTAAGATGAATGTGTTAATGTACATGGGGGCTAAACTTGATCCTAAGGAAGAAGTTAGTAGGATTAAAATCCACATTCACTCGGATTTATGGTGCACCTAAAGATGAGGAAATGCAAAAATTAGTGTATCATAAAGCGATCTCTTTATTTGAGGAGTAAGGAGGTTATATACGTGATTGTATCCTTAGAGGGATGTTAGCTCAACTACCTTTAATTATTACTTGGGCTACGATGTCGATGATCTTATGGATTGGAAAAAGTCTATTGGGGACCAAGTTCGTATGATTCGGTTCGGTCCGGTGGCGGATATGCGAAATTCGAGTTTCATAGGTATTTGAATGAGACAATAGGCGAAATGGGCAGAGATTAAGAGATATTGACTTGGTGGAGGTTGAATGGTCATAGATATCCAGTGATTTCATGTTTAGCTCGTGATGTATTAACAATGCCTATCTCTACGGTGGCTTCGGAGTGTCAACTAGGTTTATTTAAGAGCTCTTTGACCCCTAAAGTATTATCTATTATATTTAGGAGATCTCTTCTCGTTGAGGCATTCTAGGGTTCTCCAATATCAACCATGCTGAATTGCTTCCGCGGTGGAAATAATACTTCGGATGGGAAGAAATAAAGGGAAGAGGAGGAAAAGGGATCCAACATGTCAACATCTAATGTCTAAGCGACGCTTAACTGCCATTAGCCCAACTAAACAGATTCCCAAAAAAAGAAAAATAAAAAAGGGTGGGCGAAAGAGGACCAACAAAGAATAATTAAAAAACAATTTGGGTCAAACAAGAACTATCATAAATGATAGTGAGAAAAAAAAGAGCAGATAACACGGAGAAGATGAAAACTAAACATAAAAAAAAAATGGTAAATAGAAGTGATAATAAGTGAAAAGGAATAATAAACTCAAATATAAACATTCAGACACTAGTTTCATTCATCCATTCGGCCCCATCCTAAGTTAAACACATATCAACACAAAGAATCTGTCGAACATGCCAAAACATACTTAAAGATATATGGTAACATGAAAAGAGGGAGGGGAGAAGATTAATCCAAACTAGAAAAAGAACACGATTATCAAACACACCTACATTAAATAAATATTTAAATTTTTTTTTGAGTTTTTTGCGAAACCCTACCTTTAAAAGCTCCGATTTTGCGAAACCCTACCTTTTATAATATTTTTTCTGAAAGTACCGTAAAAAAAAAAATTCTTTGCAAAACACTACCTAGTCTCCCAATTCCGTCTAATCTAACGTTTTTTGTACTTTGACTGTTAGTTGACAAAATTTTCCCTCCACACCTAATATGCTAATCACTTCTTTTTCCCAAAAACAAAAAAAAAAAAAAAAAAAAAAAAAAAAAAAAAAAAAATTCCCTCCAGACCTAACAACAACGTTTTCCCTCCCAATATTTCACACCCAAATTGATTTACCCACCACCTAATAAGTTCCCCCAAATTTTCTCACCTTCTTCAATTAACCTAGAAACCCCCAAATCTTTTCCCAGCTTCATCAATTAACCCAGAAATCTTACCTTTTATAATAACTCATCTCAAAATCGACAAAAACTGGGACAAATCGGCTACGATCGCCGTCGTAGTTGGTGTTGTGCACACCATTCTTACTCCGCGCAACGTTAAGGAGAGAGATGAGAGAGCGAGAAGGAGTGAGTGTGAGCAATTAAATATGGATTGATTGATAAAAAGGTTGGGGAAGATGGTGAGTGAATAATGAGTTACAAATTGATAAAAAGGTTGGGGAAAATGGTGAGCGAGAAGCTGCTTGTTAATGGAGTATACTAGTATAGAGGAGAGAGAGAAAGCTTAATGAAATAAGAGACAAAGATGATCAGTCCTACTAAATGGACTTTGGGGAAGGAATGACGTGATAGAATTTTTTTTTTTTTTTTTTTTTTTTTTTTTTTGGGAAAAAGATGTGATTAGCATATTAGGTGTGGAGGGAAAATTTTGTCAACTAACAGTCAAAGTACAAGAAAACGTTAGATTAGACGGAATTGGGAGACTAGGTAGTGTTTTGCAAAGAATTTTTTTTTAAGGTAGTCTTTCACAAAAAATATTATAAAAGGTAGAGTTTCGCAAAATCGGAGCTTTTAAAGGTAGGGTTTCGCAAAAAACCCTTTTTTTAATTGACAAGAAAAAAAAAAGATATTCATGCATCAAGAAATATACACGAGATGAGTATAAGCGATAACGCATCCCCATAGGGAGCTAGTAACAAGCTCTTTCAATTTGTTGAAAATTAAAAGCTCCCCCCCCCCCCCCTCCCACCCCCGCTATGCCCTATAGAGAGGATTAGTTTGTTACTCTCCCCGAAAGGAAATCTTTGGTGCGAGATGATATGGAGAAGATACCACAGTGTTATAATGGGAGAAAAGGGAGTTGAAGAAATAACATCCCAGGAAGTAGAAACTCCTTAAAAGGATGGGCCCAGCAATTATGCAATCTCGCCACTTTAGAGAGCACTTTAAACATATCAAGTCAACAGTAACTTGGTGCTTGTTATTCATCTCAGGTAAGCTGGATTACTATGCTTATAAGAGACAGGTCTGAAACTCATACTTTATTGCCCAAAGAAAAAAAAAATGGAGGAGAAAAAAAAAGTCCGAATTCCAAAAACAATCCACCAAATATTCCAAAGCTCCAAAAACAGGATTCCTTTGTTTTACACGTCCAGGAGTTATTTTTGAGAGGCTAGAGAGCATCCTGTCATCTCATATTCCTGCTCTCTCCTCTCTCTCATTCTAGAAACCTATATCCCAAATCTGCGGAAAAATGTCATCTTATTTTATCTTTTGTGGAGGGCACAAGCAACAAAGTACTAACGGACTCAACCTTCTCTACACTCAATAGTTAAAGAAAGAACTTTGATAGTGCACAAAAGACAATGATAAGATAACGTAATTGGATTTCATGAAATGGGGATCGTTAGGGGTGTGAAAAACCCGGTCTGATCAATCAGTAGTCACCCTTTTGTCCAGCCTAAACCTTAACTGTAAGTTCCATTAGCGGATAAATTGCTAACCGGATTATTCGGTTCGGGTCGATCGGGTAATGGTTTAATGCGGTGACACTATTTCAATTACCAAATAAAGAAAGTTTGGGTACATGCGCCATGTTGTCAAAGCCTTGATATATAACCCAAAATGGTGCCTTTAAAACATGGACTACTAATTTTCTCTAAACCTTCCGCATAAGTTGATTTTAACTAAATTTAGTCCGGCCCAAGCAAGTTATCCAATATCTGTTCATTATATTAACCGTACACCCATAAAGTCTTGACACTAACCCACATTATTGGTTCAGTAACCTTATTTTTCAGTTCAATCTTTCAGTTTTGTGTTTCGGGTTTCTATTTCGGTTCCCGGGAGGGGGGGGGGGTTAAAATGACAATTGTGGTAAATTATTACCTAAACTATCCTTAGCGAAACTATTTTCCGAACTAACCAATTACATTCAAGCATTTTAATATGAAAAGAAAAGTGAAAAGAAACAAGTCCGGGGTGATCTTCCCCCAACCCCGACTCCTACATATTTTCTCCCTACTTCCCTTCAAGAGTCTCTCCTCCACAGCTTCAAGTCTAATCCCCGACATTAAGAACCTCCCACCAATGCAAGAGAATGGTTTAATTATGATCTTAGATTGAGTAATCATCTCGAATAAATCACATGATCAATCAACATTTATGTTCGTATAAGCTTGAAATGGAAACCCAATAATACTCCACTTATCGAGCATTGTTTCAAGTTTTGCTTTAATGGAGTGAGCACATGCATTTCCCCAAAGATGATGGATTTGCGTAATCATAGTATTCATTTTTGTATTTCAAGAAATCAAATCATACTACACGCCGAAATCAATGAATACATAAAGTACCAAGGCTTTGTTAGGTAGCATGTAGTCAACCTTGTAATGTAATGGGAAATTGTAATTCAAATTGGTTAGGCAAGGAGAAGGAGAGAGTATGAACATGAAGGGGATGAAATCGACGTAAGTTGATGTAATGATGATTGCATATGTTTTGGCATAAACAATCACCAATACATGATATATAAGTAATGGGAGTCTTGCCTAGTAATGATTATGATAACCTTCCGTTTCCTAATTTCCCACTAATCCCGTGTTTAATGAGTTGTAATGGTGATTACTTTATACCCTCTCTACCAATAATTCCCTGATTTTTGTGGGCTAGTTATGGAGGTGGATCTATAAATGAGGGTGGAGAGAGAAGTGATGGAGATGAGTAGGAGAGAAGTGGGTGGGAGGGGGAGCTGCATCGCCTGCTGCTAGTAGTGGGAGATTATTTTTCAAGGCTAATGATTTAGAAAATAGTTTTGTGAAATAGTTACTTAGGTTGATAGTTTGGTCTTAATGGTTATATTGCCAAAAATCCTCAGTTCAGCAGGTTTTTTGCACACCCCTAGGGATCGCAACAACGGAGTTCTCAACTTCTCATACATTAAAACTACAGAATACATGATTTGCTTGATGTATTACCAAGAAATTATAGCAACATGCTTCAGTCTTTTGATCAGATTTGCACAGTTGAATTTTTAAGTTCCCCCACCGCAACGCTCAACCATAACAAAAGCTTCACGATTTGAACAAATAAAGAACTCCAAGGAAAAAAAAAATATGTCCATGTTACATTTAGGGCAGCATCAGAGCTTATAAAGGAAACACAAAACTGAGCCAACTACTAATCACAGATCCATTTCAGAAACATATCTCACATAATGATAGGACTAAAATTGAGACACAAATATGAACAGACGTGCATAAGCACTAGGTAGACATTTCATGGAAGACTGAAGTAAACCATTTGGCAAATAGCATGGCCTCAAGGAGTGCTCATTTTTGGTAATATACCACGTTTTCATTTCAAAATTGATGCACGCTGATGGTCACGTTGGAATAAAAAAAATGATTGTTCAGAAACTACTTCACGAATTTATAATACAGATAACCTGAAAACAAGCATGAGAATTAGCAATCAGGCATGAAAAAAGAATCACCTTTAGATATTGAAGGCGAATAATTACACAGGTCACTTGAGGCAGCAAATCCATCAAGAAGATAAGGCAGCTCGAGCAACCTCAATAGTGCCTCAGTTTGAGGATTGCGATGATGTTCTGCAACCAGATGTCCAGACATAAATCCACAACATGAATATGATTAAGAAACGAATAGCATCAAAGAAAACAAAGAGAACACTTTACATGCCACACCACACCATATATAGATGATCTCTGACTGGCTGTATTTTAGTTTTAGCTCGCTTGAGTTATTTTCACACCCCAAAGTTTTTCTCGGAGTCCAATTATTAGTTACCTAGTTTTAAGATGATATTTGTTTTCTCCCTCGAAACTTTTTAATTCGACTTGTGGCCTAGTCTCTCTCCGACCCCACACCTCCCTGTGTAGCCCCACTCTCTCTTCTCGCATTAGTTAAAACGCTTAAAACTTGGTAATGAAACCTAAGACACTTAAAACTTGGTACTGAAATCTGGTACAAAATTGTCTAACTCGCAAGAAGAGGATGTATATATGAAAACCTAACACCCTCACCAGCTAATGCAGGTATGCAAAAATAAATTGTCTTATAAGGATGATGGGATTTGACTCAAATACAGGACTGAGAAGATTTAGAAGCATGGGGCATACATAGTATAAGTTTATACCAACTGCTCAGAGAAGTCTGTTGACACTTCTGGCCAAATTCAAATATAAATTATTAGTCGACATTCAAACATAGAACGAACAAAGCATACAAATTGCTCGAATTTACTAAACCTCAGCTTGATCCAACTCTTTACAATCACTAAATGAAGCATAAACATCAGAAAAGAAAACCATAATTTCTAGCAGCTACAGAAAGTTGACATGTAAAGGAACCATAATGATATGACCTTTCAATGCATGTGATTAACAAAAAATACACTTTAATTTTCCCTTTTTATGTCTCCACCGGAAAGTTATCTTCCATATTCTTCTTCTCTTTCACTACTCAAACTCCTTTCTGATCTTCCATAGTGATACACCTCATAATTTTTTTCTCCTATTTCAACCCTTTACAAATACACTGCATTTGATTATTTGAATACATGATGTTCATATTATCACCTAATCGAAAAATTGAAATTAATCCTTACATCTTCAAAACTGAAAAGAAAAGAATACCCAAAAAAAGACACACATTTTCGCCAAGTCAGAAAATAAACAAACTATTTTGCCTGTTTCAACTTTTGAGACCTAAAAAATCTCAGTTAACAAAAAAAAGAGGAAGATTATCAAATTGAAAATCAAGAGCATACTCGAGTAACTTATCCGAGCGTCTCTTCAGAAAATGTTTCGGATACTAGGATTTCTGACGATGACCTCCGATTTTCTGAGCTCACGGTTCGGGATATATTTCATTGTTCTTTTTAAATCTGAAGAAAATTATAGGTTCATAGATTTTGGTGAATGATTTTTTAGGTAAATTTGAGTTTTTGGATCTTCAATATGTTTTTTATCAACTTTGGGAGTACGTTTAACTGCATTGGCACTTGAATATTGGAGGAGATGTGAAGGGGAGGATGGGGTTACCAGGAAATTTTAATATGGGTATTTTTTGTTTGCAGGATCAATAATATTACATCAAAAAATAATTTCGTTTTTGGCAATTTATTAAATGAATAAATGCTATGTCTAAACAGGAGAAGGAACCAAAGTTCACTAGAGGTCCTCAATGATAAAGACTAGTTGGCAAGGTCCTTGCAATAAAAAGCACTAGTTTACATGACCAACCGCGCCTGGGCTATCTATTTATATAGTTATACTCGTTTGATAAAAATGTAGGTTTATTTTGTTATAATATTATTAGGAACAATATTTTACATCATTTTTTTCCTTCAACTGTTGTCACCCGTCATGCTATATAATTATTTATTTTACTAACTCATCATATTTTTATTTCCTTCCCACTTTTACATCACCTGTTATATTATTTCAATTTCATTCCATATCCCGTCACCCTGTTATACTATTTCATTTTCATTCCACTATCACGTCACCCGTTATACTATTTCATTTTCGTACCACTATCCCGTCACCCGTTATATCACATCATATTTAAATTTATTACCATTAATTAGCTTTACTATAAATAGCTAACTTATCACCATAAATTATCATGTTTTCTATAAAATACCTAATAATTACCATATTATATAATGTCATTGTGCTATCCAATTAATACGTGTCAAGTGTCCTCCTAGGAAAGACTTAGTTTCAGGTTTAAATATATAGTATTAGATAGATAGATAATAGTATGGGTCCTAGCTGGATGCTTAACTCGACATACCCCCAATAAAGAAAGTTATGAACGACAACATTCTAAGGTTGGAATAGATTTTCAAAAATAGCAGCTGCCTCAGCCCAAAGGATTCATGTCATCTGAAAAGTTTGTGGGAGCCTAGGAGGGGTAACTCCCGTAAAAACATGCAAGTTTTTCAGCAACCAAGGGCAGCACTGACCTCAAACTATTGCCAAACAACTGCTTATCATTATTCCTCCGTAAACCTAAATATCTTGTCAAGATTATCAGCATCAACATACTCCTTCAATTAAGGAACTTCTCTATATGACTTTTAGTAAATACACACGTGTTATCAAAAAGGAAACTGGCCCAAAACGCGAATATACGCTAAAGTGAAGCAAATCTAAACACAAAAGACAACCAAAATGGATCATCATTACCTATCGTTGGGCCATTGGAAGCAGACTGACCAGGATCATAACAGGGAGCAGTTTGGGCAAAATCAAAGGGTTTGGCCCCTCTTGCTTCAAGTCTAGTCTTCACCCACTGACGAGAACCTGCTTTGTCGTTCTGTACATTTCTACATAGAAGGTAGTCAATTCACGGTCAAGACTCTAGTTAGTGATAATTTAGGAAGAAAGAAAATTTGCTTCACATACATACCTAAAATCAACCCGCTTAGTTAAGGGGAAGGCAGAATGTGATGCCCGAGTTATCGCAAGCCATTCTTCATCATAATGCAGTTCAAAAGGTCCAGGCTCTGACTCAATTTCGATAACCTATGATCCATAAATAGTTTCATCATATAGACAGCAATTGATGAACTAGAACAAAAGTAATATTAACCAGATTATACCTGTAAGAACTTGCGACCACGCAGACACTTGTCAAGGGCAAGGAACTTTGTGACAGGACCCTGTTCCCCATGTTGAACCAGGGCAGAGAATTTGCAGTGTAAATGAGCAGAAAACCAATATGAAGGTTGTAACTCATCCAGCAGCTTAGCAGCAGGCTTACTACCAAGAGATCTATCCTCGATCTGGGAATGTGAAAAGAAAATTAAGTCCGTGAAACCGACAAATGAGGCGCACAAAGATGTATAAGTAATAAAACTATTACATTGAACATCCATATTTAGAAGATAAAATTTCGTTAATTTTACAACAGGGACAATGAGGACAAGGTTACAAAAAACGCAGTTTACAACTTTGATTATAGCCATCAGGTTAAACACCTCAACTGTATGTGTGCGTGAGAGAGAGAGAGAGCGAGAGAGAGAGAGAGAGAGAGAGAGAGAGAGCGAGAGAGAGAGAGAGAGAGAGAGAGAGCTGTCTAACACCAATTTCTGGTTCAGGGTCTATTAAGGTAAAAATCCATCTGCGCTAGACATTCTCAAGTATTATATAGCTACATAGAGCTGTCTAACACCTTCAAAAAGTAGAATACTGCTTCAACACTTAAGTTCAAAACTTTATAATATACATGTCTAGATTACCTCTTTCCTGAAAAATGGTTTCTTCCGCACAAGCTCCCTCCAGTCTCCACAATCAGTAATACCAACAGGCCAATCATGTGAAAGAAATATATCAATTGGCTCTTCCACTTGCAGAAGTTTCATGACATCATATTCACGAACATGATAGATGGATCGAATTTCACTCTCATTGTAGGGAGGTCTTTCAAAATGCCCTGCCCATGGAATTTACATCGGTAAAGACATTTTTGTTGGGAGTGGGGAGTTCAGGATATAAGAGACACTGCAAGTGTTTACAAAAATGCCAGACTAAGAACATAAAGACCAGAAAACTTTTAAATGACATAAATAACTAAATAATGTATCTTAACTGGCCAACCTAGTCTATAATTGCGAGCATTGTATATCCCTGACAATCCACCAATTCGAATGTTGCCAAACTTGATTACTCCAGCAAAACCTAAGAAGTATATGTTAGATGCAGCCCATCCACCATAGTACCTAGAAGACAAAATATGTCATGATTCTATTGGAGAAAACACATAAGGTGCAGGATAACGGAACCTAGATGAGCAATGACAAATGAGACACATTTAGGGACATTGATAGCAGCCAACGCACGTTTTCAATTGAGTGAATTCAGCTGTATCAGCAATCTCACATTAACAAACTAGAAGTAGACCCAAAATACACAAGTGAGCAAATATCAATTTAAGCTTCAGCGTCCACAGCTGAGGCATCAGGTTGATCACCAGATTCGCCACTGATTACTCTTCTAGATGGTGCTTGATTACCCTTTGATTATTTATTAGTTCTTGTAGTTGCACACAACTAAAAGATATTTCTGTGTAACTGCATCTTGCAGTATGTCAAGCTTATGTTCTCTTTACTAACGGACATTATGCCTGAAGAAAACAAATGACGTGTACCTTCTTACAAGATAAACTCAGCACCTTCAACATCAAATGTGATGCAAAAGAATATTGTACGCACCTTGGATGAACTTATATAGCAGATATAAAACCACTTACAATTCCCAAAGATAATTGGATGCTTCATGATTTCCACCGATGAAAACAGTTGGAATAGGAGCAACTTCTTGGCCTGAGTAGTATTTCCAAAAAGTGTTCATGTGCTTGTATTTAGCTGGTACATTTAAACTCTCAAGATCTTTTTTGTTTCTAACAGCCTGCAAGAAACGAAAGGGAGAATCTCAATGTAAGACTAAGACCATGTCATTTTATTGAGTAACATACTAACAACCCGTGAGTAACTATGTGATGTTTCATTTCTTGAAATTTAATCTTTCCAGCAGCTATAGAAAATTCATCTTAGAACTTGCAGGCTCCCTGACCCCACCGTAAAACACATTTTGTGAGTAATTTCATATTTCCATTTTTCACAACTGTTATGCTACAATATAGCCGCACTTTCCACTAGGCATAAGCAATCAAATTGGTTTTGAAACCATCCACGCTTCATCCTCCATGTGGTAGATAGTCGACCCGTTCCTACTAAAAACACGTTGTTTGGTAGGGAGGAATTTGAAGGAAATGACATGAACTTTTTAGCTTTCCAGGTTTGGTTTGTAAAGCTACATAGGAATGGACGGAACAGAAAGGAAATGATCTTCCAATTAAACTACCTGTTCCTTTCCTCCTAAAACAGGCGGAATTGGACAGAAAGAAAGTTGACTACACAAAAAGACACAATTTCCTTCCGATTATTATTAATATATCTAAACCAAACAACTAAAACACTCCTATCTCTTATTCTCCCTTCCTATAGTTTTTTTTTTTTTTCGTTCCTTTTTTTCCGTCCACTTCCTTTCTTTTTCGCTCCTTTCTTTCGGTCCAATTCCTCTCTACCAAACAAGCAATAACAGGACCGTCTTCATAGGCTCACAACCACAAACAATCACAGTGAACAAAACTTCTTAAAACTTCTAGACACGGATTAACAGCTTGCTTGCTTTGACCAAATGTTGAACTCAATTCGACTGCCAATCCCTTTACTCAATTTGCTAAAACCTCAATATGAGACCAACTTTGAACTCAATTCGACTGCCAATCCCTTTTCGCCCTTCGACCTAATGTACATAATATCATGAAACAACACTCTCTACCAAAGAATCTCAAATTGTATTCTCTTCAAGTCTGGCCACACTCATTTACCCGGAATTGATTTGGCTGAAAAAACCCTAGCGTCAATTTCACTCTTCCCTCATGGAACAGCACACGCGTAAGCGTTTGTACAAATTAAATGCAATTAAGTAACAAAAAAATTCATGATTTTCAGTCATACAATATCAACAAAATTTAAAGAATTAAAAAGAACCTGAAAGTCGCCGCAGCAAAGGAGAAGGTCAATTTTGGTATTTTGAGACTTTTCCAATTCGGCGATGGTTTTGTAGACATTGTCGAGGTCGCCATGCATACATCCTTCTACTGCAATCTTCATCTTCTTCCCTCGCTTTTTTCTTGGGGTTTTTTTGGGGGTTTAATCAAAAGTTTGGAACTTTGCCGTTGCGGAACACAGGAATTTTAATCAGAGATACGGGAGCGGGTTGACCGGCCTGATGAAAAGGTTTCGGCTTTACAGTGGCCTGAAAGTCGGGTTAAATACACGTCGGGTTAGACACGGGAATCGGGTAGGATGGCGTTCATGAAGAGTTTTGGATTCACAATAGTCATGGGATGGCTTAGACATGATCATAAGACGAGTTTAGGTAGGGTTGCGGTGAAAAATAGACCAAAGTTTTGGGTTTTACAATGGCCAATGGGTCATATGGGATGGGTTGGGCACCATTTGCATATGTCGAGTTGGAGTTTAATTTTTGTAAGGTCAAATCACAATTTATAAACGGTAATGTTAAAGGAGTCTGGATCCTCTTCAGTTTGCTACTTACGAACTGGATGCTCCATTTCGTTTCATTGATGGTAGACACGTGTGGTGTTCATTTTAAAAGCTAGATTTTCTTTTCAACCTCATCAACTTCATCACTTTAGTATTCCCAACATACCTCTTGTCTCCCTTCGGAAAGAAAAAAAAAACATACCTCTTGTCATAGTCACTTTCTCTCCTATCATGGTTTATCCTCCCTTCATTTCTCTCTCATCATCAATCAAAATTATTCCTCTCACATCATTTACTAGGATAATTGCAGCTGACCAGAGTGAGACACGCCGCCGTAAAAGTAGTCGGGGAACTTGCCTGGGATCGCATGGGGGTTTTGTGGTGGTTGTTATGGTGGTCATTTCAGTTTGTGGGGGTGATCTTCATCGTCACCGTATTATTTTTGCTCGGAGAATTGTGCTTGTGGGTTTAAGTTTGGAACCTTTCTTTTTCATATTTGAATGACGATTGCATCTCAACCATTAATATTGAGGGGTCAATAAATGCTGGCCTTTTATTATAATTGCACATTTCCGTTCTTTTGAGGATTTAGAGAGGATCTCAGGCTCCCAGTGTATGTTAAAGGGTCTAAAACTTAGACACAATTAGGTTGTAAAATTAAGTTTACATTGTATGTGGTAGTAAAGTTGAGTTAACATTAGTAAAAATAATTTTGCAATGAAAAATATTACTCCAGTAGTAAATTTTAACTAAATGTTGCTAGTGTAGTAAATTGATGTCAATGATTTGGCACTTTTAAACTGTCTAGACTTTAGATCTCTGACATGTGCCTTTTGAAAGAAACGGACATATTGAATTCATGATTGTGAGAATTATAAAAGATTTAATTCACACAAAAAGACAAAGGATTAATAGCAATATTTTGCGTTTTCATGTCCTTAGTATTTTTTTAGCCTCTCGTCAATTTCTCACCCTTCTACAATTTGAGCAACCACACTCATTCTCATACATTCACTCCACCTCAATCCCACCACACCTATCTCATTTCATTTGCACATCTAATGCGCTGATGTGCAAACCCTAGTCACACTTCAGAGAAACACTGAGTAAAACACTTGTACATAATTGATCACCAAACCAATTAATATGAAACTTTTGGCAAGCAACAAAAAAACAAATCAATGAGGGTTAGGCCTAAAGAGAACATATAGAAATGAATTGAATCTTTTGCCAATTCACCCTATCAACCATAATCCATAATCCATAATCCATAATCCAAGACAACTAGACCTTAAGTGTGCACACCCCCTACTGGGTGTTTTTAACCCAAGTAGAGTAGACTAGAGTTTAACCATCTTAAAGACCGATGCGGTGGGGTAATTAATAGGAGTCGATGCGACTCAAACCAATAAATAAGAGTTCTTTTGACTCAAACAAATAAATAGGAGCTCTTTTGGTTCGAATAAATAGTTAGGAGTTCTTTTTCTCCGTCTAAGTAACCAGTATCTTATTGAGAGAGAGAGAGTTGATGATCACAAATCATAAAGACGTTACCAGACCAACATCATAATATAAATTGGCTATGCGCCACAAACCAAACCAAATCATCCAAATCAACCAATTCAATATACATTTAATCTTACCTTTTAAAATAACATATTTGTCACAAGTCATACCATATACCAATATCAATACAATAAATCCAACCAATCATAATACGACAATTATATAAACTGAATTGTTCTCCACCTATCATGATACTACGTTCTCATCCAATCACACCATTCACATATAGCACATAAGTTTGAAAGGTTTCTACAAGTTTAAGAAGGGTTGAGCATGCTAGCTTACCTTTTTAAGCAAACGGAAACTCAATAGCACAACAATCACTAGTACTCCTCGTCTACGAACTCAGACTCTACAATTATACAAACGGCATTCCCAAATTAACACCTAATCTTATCAACCAACCAACTACATATCTATGTGTTAATATGTATGATCCTATATGCAATGTATGAACATGACAATACCAAATCCAAACCAACAATTACTAATTATCCAGCAATTATAGTTCTATTTCAATAATTATCCAATAAAACTCAAGTAACACTCAATTTATTATAAAAGAATTTCCCAAAGGCCTAAATTTAGTTTAAGACAGTATATAATTCATAAAAATCAATCCTTAATTATTATAATTTTTTTAGGATTGATTAATACAATTTATATTATGTTTTAATTATCAAAAACGTGTTTAAATTACATAAAATTACATAAAAATGAATTTAATCAATTCAAATCCGAAAATCAGTTTATAATTTCTTAAATTACCAGAATTTCGAAATATTGATTATCATAATTAATTTGGACTAATTAATCTTAATTAAAAACAATTAATCAAAATTCCCCCAATTTACAATTTCTACAAACTTGAACAAAACCCCAATCTAAAGCTCTAATCAAATTCACGAACCCTAAATATTAGATAGTAAGCATACCCAATTCAAGACTTTCGAAATCAATCGAACAAATTCGACAATTAATCTAATAAATCCCCAAATTCGAAATTAATGAAAATCAACTCAAAACAATCATCAAGATCAATTCTTTATGCATAAAACTAACTCTAATCGATTATAATCATAACATCTATTAACATCAATTAAACACAAATTAGAGCTTTCAAAACACTTGTTAATCAAGTTTTAAGGAAGGGAACGAAAACAGGGGAAGGGTGAAGGAGGCGTTACCCACAACAATTAAAGGAAGAAGAGAAGGTGGCTGGGTGGTCGGCTGACGAGCTGGGTCGGTGTGCGCGAGCAGTGTCGAGGGCGGCAGGCGAGGTCGGCGTGCGCGTGCGGTGTGTGGGCGAAGGAAGAGGGCGGAAAAAAAAAAACAGAGGCAACTCTATTTTTATATAAGGAGGGGGGGTAGTGTCAGTTTTTCTTCTTTTTTTCTTTTCTTTTCCTTTTTAAAATCCGGGTTTGGGCCAATTGGTGTGGCCTTGGGTTGTTGTAGTGTTTGGAAGATAGCCCAATTCAGAAATTAGAAAATCCTATATAGAAAATCCGACTCCAAAATCCATTTTCGAACTCGGTTTTGAAAATGACAATTAATAATTAAAATCTTTTATTTTCAATAATCTAATTAATAAGTCTAAAAATATTAATACAAAATACTTTAAAATTTTGGGATATTACAGTTTGTGGTTGTGTTTTATGATGCATAAGATGGTTGGGGACCATTGCGTTGAGGTTACATCCGTGATGGCCTCTAACTAGGAAGACGAAGACCATAAACGGAGTGAAGGAAATAGGTAGATGTCTATTCTCCCCGTGCTGCTTTTTAAAAGACCTTGGAGACATTTTGGAGATGATTGTTATACTTGAGGACGTGTAAAGGTCTAAGCATGGGGGAATTTGATACAACCCACTTTAAAGTGAGTTATGTGACGTTTTATATGAGTTTTTACATTGTTTTCGGATTATTTTATGGCATTATTCTATTTATCGTGTTTGTAAGCTTAATAAAAGAATATGCAAGTTTTTGATGCTTAAATGCAAGCTCGTGAAGAAATGACGTGAGCTATGAAGATCCCGAGGGTGCTAAAGGTCCGAGAAGGTGAGAAGCTAGCGATTTGGAGTACTGGATGAAGCCAAGGGGGATGTCGGCTAACATAAACCGTTATATTAACAATGTACGCTAGAGAATCATTTGGAGTCGGGTAACATAAATCGTGTCGAGATTACGAAATAAAGTAATGTACCTGATCTTCTAGCGTATAACACTGACTGATTAAACTCTAAATTCGATGGAATGTAACATCAATCAGAGTAATGGTCTATTTAATCCCCAAAATCGACCACTATAGTAAATATAAGTTTGTTTTTGCTATGTCAGTATATAGGCCTTTATTATGTAATATACCAGTATTTGATAAAAAGAAGACAATTATGTGTGACTTTGTTGGTATAGACACCCGGACAGAGAACACAATTAGTATGGAAAGTTGGCATGCTACCTTACGAGCTATGAACACACAATCCGTGGAATCTACTTCAAACAATCCTCATATTGTACAACCTCAACCCACTATCTTGGATAATCTTGCAACAATGTCTACGTCTCACTTACACCTTTGTCACAAGCTTCAAATTTTCAACCTGCCTCTTTACTTATGGTTAGACAATTTGTGTATTCAGTCTAGTAGCTTGCAGGTGCTTATTTTCGTTTTCTTCTTCAATTTTTAATTTGCTCTCTATTATCATTCCAATGAAGTATTACCATTCTCATTTTTTTTTTTTTTTTTTTTTTGTGACTTAGGATCAAAGAAATGCAATGTTAAGAGGACACAATCAACGAATGTTTCATGAGACACATTGAAGAGTCTGACAACAATACTCAAGAGGGGCGTGAATTGAGAACTAAGCTACGTTTATTTTTTTGTGTAATTAAAGAGAACCGTATGGTGTTCTGTACTACAAGCTAGATGAAGAGTCGTGTCGCGAGATATACTCAAGAGGGGGGGTGAATTGAGTATGGAATTTGATTGGAACTTTTTCATTTTGCTCGAGTTTATCTTGTGTAAAGCAACGGAAGAGACAGACTAGTGTACTGTACCACAAACTAGAGATTGTAGTTTGTGATGGTACAGTGCACAGATCTGTACTATAAAGTAAAGCACGAAACAATGATAAGAGTGCACACAAGATTTACGTGGTTCGACCTCAACCCAAGGTCTACGTCCACAAAATCCACTAGAATTTTATTCCCTACTAGCTCAACCCAAGACAAGTAGAGGAACCCCACAACTAACTCTAATTGTGCTAGTTTCAACTATGAAACTATCCCTACTCTCTCAACCCAAGACAATAGGAAACTCGAGTACAACCCCGTACCCCAAATACCTCACTCTAGAAGAGAAAAGTACAAAGTAATCACCTCGTAATAATGCTTATTAGACAAGCGGATAGAGGTAACAATTTAGACCTATGATGAGAATTGTGTGTAATATCAGTGCATGGTATAGATTGCTATAATGTTCTCTCTGGACGTTTCCTTTGGAATTAAAGCTTCAAACTATTTGTATGGAAAACGTCTAAGTTCTTAGAAAACCAAAGGGCTCCAATCAAGATTACTTCCTTTCCAAGTAATATCAAAGGATAATATCAAATGAGGATAGAATATGCAATTTTACCTCAAATGAAACTCCTATTATATATCTTTTAAACAACTTAAGATTTTATCCAAAATCAAACATGATTATTTCTGAATTAAGAAGTCAAACTATCTCCACAAATATTTAGGATAATTAAAAGATATATTTGCAATAAAATATTTTCTCATTTTCCTAAAATTCAAATATTCACATCTAAATATATATTCTTGTAAAAGAAATAATATATTACAAATATGTGAATCAAACATATAAAATTCTTGAGATACTTTAGAAATCATAACAAATCATTTCCAAAAATACTAATCACGTTTCTTGTAAAACCACTTTCGAAATCATGTGTTTCAACAACACAGAGTACAGTACTAGGTATTGTTCTCTGTAAAAACAGTTTAGCACATAGATGAGACAGATTGCCGATCTGTCTCTTGCAGCATTTAGCACGTCCATACACATCAATCACACACACACACTCACCTTACAATAAGACTAAAGTAAACCTTAGCTAGTCTTCAACGAGAACATCTAGTAAACACTTGTAGCTCCATTGGTGTAGCCGTAAGACAATCAAATCTTCATCATTCCCTGAAAGGTTA
This sequence comes from Spergularia marina, assembly GCA_963680865.1. NCBI lineage: Eukaryota > Viridiplantae > Streptophyta > Magnoliopsida > Caryophyllales > Caryophyllaceae > Spergularia > Spergularia marina. The sequence goes on along the minus strand of OY804551.1, from coordinate 4,487,084 downwards.
GCCCACCAATACTAAACATAGATGTTAACTCATAAACAAGGGAATAATCAACATATGAATCATATCATCTTGTTATCATCAAAACACACTACATGGTTCAACAATTTCCCCCTTTTTGACGATGACAACTAGATGACAAACAAACATGATTCCCCCTTAACCAATGCATGCTTTTGACACCATATTCAACATACAAATACAACACGAAAGCATATACGAAGAGGAGAGTAAACGATAGAACACAAAATTACTTGTCAACATCAAAACCATACATACTCAACACTAGAGATTATAGCTTAGTTCACAACAACACGAATGAATCAAAGTAATGTAAAACGGATTCGAGAATCACACACACACATTTAAGGTGGTTCGACCTCAACCCAAAGTCTACGTCCCCACAATTTCACTAGAAATTCTTCCCTACTCTCTCAACCCAAGAAAAGTAAAGGATTTGCACAATCAACCCAATTGTGCAAAAGGTCGAGTACAACCCCGTACCCCAAATTGTCACTCTAAAAGAGAAAGATTGCAATTGATTATCTCACTGATTGCTTCTCAAAAGCGAATAGAGATAAAGTACAACCTAGACATGAATAACTCAATGTGATCTGGTAGTACAGATTGTTGAACAGTACTTGGACGTTTTTCACTCAATAAAGCTTGGGGGTTTTCTCACAAAAACGTCTACCTTTTCTTTTCATCGAGAACACGTTATAAAGACTTGAAGATTAGGTTAAAACTCAACCAAATCAGTTTTTAGGTGCTCCCCAAAAATAGAAGATAATTATCTCTAAAGATAGAATTAAGAATCCTTAACAAAGGAAACTACAAACTAAATAATCTCATTAAATTGAGTAAAAATCAATTTTCGTAAAATTAACAACTATAGATTTATCAAAGAATCATTTAGAAGATATTAGAATAATTTAGGAAAATAAATTTCCAAAACTTGAAACCAACTTCAACAAGAAAGAAATCTATTTATTAAAAATTGAAATTCCTCAATTTTAAAACCAAAATCTTTGATAAAAATATTCCGACATTTAGATCAAGAATCAACGTGAAAACTTTGACACGGTTTTGTCCAAGTACCAATAGCTCAGTATAAATCACAAATTAGTGTTGGCTATTCAATCAACACACAACTGTACCAACCACCAAAATTATTCATATTACAAAAGACTAGAAATTAGAAACCACTTAACTAGTCTTCAATCCATCACATAAGATCGAATTCTTCTTCTTCAAGTACAGAAGTAATATATAAGTAACACCTGAAACAACCTCACTAAAACAATCATAAATGTGGTTATGGAATAAACAACCTTAGCCCTTGTCATCATCATAACTTACATGGATAATTCAATACGCATCGTAAATAAATATATGAGAGATAGAGAATACGACATAAAGAGATTCGTATATTGATGTGAGAATGACTTGGGGGTGAATCCCCTATTTATACAAATAGATGACTTGGAGAATAAGTCGGAGATAATCTCTACGACATACAATTCTACCATAACTAGAACTTACCAAAACACTTGTATTTCTAATACAATACATATTCCTAAAGTCCTAGTATTCTCATAACTCTAACACTCCCCCGCAATCGCAGCGGCAGTTTCACGAACGATGCGATTGGACCTCAAAATAATAACGTCTTGAACAACATGTCGTCGGAGAAGAAAAGCAACCGGGCAAGGCACGAGTCGAAAATCCGAGACAACCTACTGCAACTTGCTTATAAAGGGCCGGTGATGAGAAACGATGGACTCGGCTAGAAGGAGGCCACACAGTTGACAGGGCCGGTGATGAGATGCGATGGACTCGGCTAGAAGGAGGCCACACATATTCCTAAAGTCCTAGTATTCTCATAACTCTAACACATCGTACTAATTCAAGTAGAGCGAGCGTTGGCGGAGCTATTGGGTCTGAGATGCAAAACAACATTAATAAATTTTTATTCCCCACCCTAGTTATCTAGATACTGCATAGTTCACATTAGACATTAAGACATATTAATCAAAGTTTGTTCCTGTACTATTTCTTACTTCTAATTTCTTTCTACAATTACATTTTTTTTAACAATCTACTATATTAAGAAACCAATATTTGTCATTTGGTGGTTTTTAAATCACTAGAGTAGATTAAGTGGTTTTTAAATTCATTTTTGTAACTTTAGTGTTCTATAAATCCAAATTTTTACATTGGTGGTCTTAAAGTCCCACCCACCTTGGTGGCTAAAAAATACTTCTTTGATCTAATAATCATTTCTTATTTGATAGGCCCCTTTTAGAGGCAGAATAAAAATAATATATATAAATATTATGGTTGAGTATGTTTCATTGAATGTCGAATGGCCTTGAATTTTTTTTTTCCGAGAGCACTTCTATCTTTTAGTTAATGGGAAGAAAATAAAAGAGAGATCCTACAAAGAGACTTCAATGCAGACGCTGGAATAGAACCACCAAAACCGAAAAATTAAAACTAAAGGTTCGTTTGATATCGTTTTTGGTTTTTTTTTTTTTTAAACCAAAATCCCCCTTTTAGAGGCAGAATAAAAATAATACCAACAACCAACAACTAACCCTTATTCCCAAAATGATTTGGGGTCGGCTAACATGAATCGTCATCTAGCTAGTAACCGTCTTGTCTACGCCATAAAATTTCAAAAACGTTGTAAACCATCTAGGAAAATTGAAAACACTTTCAAAAGAATTTTTATAAAGTCGTCAAAATAAATAAAAAGGTTTGAAAAATATTGAAAAAACATATGAACTTTGAACACAAGATAAAGAAAAGTTTTGGGAATAGTTATGAAAACCAAACAAAGAAATCAAAAAGAGTCAAATTAAGTCCTCCGCATGGATAAGGTCTCTCCACACTGTCCTATCCAACATCATACTCTCTTCAAGCCCGAGGAAGCTCATATCACTTCTAATCACCCTCACCCAAGTCATCTTGGGTCTTCCCCGACCCCTACTAATATTATCACTTCCCCACCCTTCTCTTCTAACCGGCGCGTCACTAGACCTCCTTCTAAGATGGCCATACCAACTTAGTCGGTTCTCCATCATCTTGTCCTCGATAGGTGCAACCCCTACTTTCTCCCTAATAACTTCATTTCTTAACCGATCACGTCTTGTATGTCCACACACCCACCGGAGTATGCGCATCTCCGTCACACTCATCTTATGAACGTGGCACTGTTTCACGACCCAACATTCCGTGCCATATAACAGTGCCGGCCTAGTTGTCGTTCGATAAAACTTACCCTTCAACTTATTATATAAATATTATGGTTGACTGTGTTTCATTCAATGTATGTCAAATGACCCTGAATTTTTTTTTTTCCCTAAAGCACTTCTATCTATTAATTAATGGGAAAAAAATACAAGAGAGATCCAACAAAGAGACTTCAATGCAAACCCTGGAAGAACCAACAAAACCGAAAAATGAAAACTAAAGGTTCGTTTGGTATCGTTTTCGGTTTTTTTTTTAAACCAAAATTTCGTGTTTGAAAACTGGTTTTCAGTTTTTAGCTGCCAGTTTTAATTTTCTATAATCTTTATTATTGAATCAATCAATTTGATTTTAATTCGGTAACTTAATTAACTAAATATTATGAAGCAAAAAAAAAAAAAAAAAAACTTGAAAACAACAGTGATACCGAACGAGCCCTAAGCTAGTCTAAGAGCTTAGCTTATAAATATTCCGGGGTATACCTAAAAATCCATAAAGCATGTTCCATATCCTTGAAAATTCGAGAATTTCGTTCTTGCCAGAGCTTAGAAATGATCGTAGTCTCTCGAATTACAATCTTAAATTCTACTTCCATAACGAAATGGTCATGTAAATAGAAGGTTTAATGATGAATGAAATTCCCAATTAATACTAGAAACCCACTTTCGTGGTGAAACATTCTTGATCGATATTAGAGGGCTAATCACTAAACTAGAATCGCAACTTACCACTTATAAATCCAATTTAGAAGTCAAACATGCATGCATTAATATATATTAATCTTAATCGCAACAACGCATAAGATTAATAATCATAAACCAAACTCATGCTTCAGAATTAAACAAGGCATAAAAACCTTGATCATGTGAATAATATAACTTGCTAAATCATGAATTAAATCGCAGCATCTAGCATGTTAGGGTTCAAAAACGATTACTCACACATAGCTAAATTAAGAACAATAATAATGAAAAAAAAAACATAATTAAAGAAAAAAGGGAAGAAAATTGAAATATAAAAATGGTTTGAATAATACTCTGAATAAAAATGAAAATAATCTCCGAATCCGTTTGAAGTGAAGTATTGAAAAAGTTAAAAGTGGAGCAAAAATATAATACATAACAACTTTTTATATAAGGAATTAGTGAATAATCATAACTTTAATGTTTTAAATCTGGTCACACACATAGTATTAATTGATAAATTATTTTATATGCTTGACATCTAAATGCAATTAATAAAATAAAAGTGTCACTTAAATCGGAAGACTGTGTTCCAATATACCATGATAGTATCAAGTACTATGAACGACTATACCTAGGCATGTCTTAAGTTGATATGACATGAACTAACACCAACTATCTAAGGCTATGTTTGGTATGCACAATAAGATAGCTTATTTGGTTAAAGTAGCTTATTTGACAAGTTTCTTAAGTTCTTTGACCAAATAAGTTGGTTTGATAACACCTCTAGCTTAAATAATAAGCTAGCTTATTTAATAAGTTACCCCATGTAATTTATTTAAAATAAGCTAGCTTATTATAATTTTATTCCTAATTTAGCCTCAATTATTTACTAAAATAAAATTAAACGAAAAATAAATAATGCATATTTATGTAATTTTATATATATCATCTCCTATATCAGCTAATTCTGCCAAACAGTCCTAATACTTTTAGCTAAAAACTTTCAGCTATTATTGCAGTTATTATTTCAACTTTCAGCTACTATTTCAGCGTTCAGCTACTATTTCAGTTAGTTTTACCAAACATAGCCTAAATGGGTAGCTTAGTGTAGATATGTTCAGAAATTTTTTTGGCTCGTTTATTAAATGGGTCAACTCAACTAGCCTTATTTTTTAAAGGGGTAGGTTATCGTTGATATATCAAACACGAAAACGAGACATGTTTTAACCCGTTTAACGGAAATGTTAGAAGTATTTGGGTTAAATGTGCCATAAATTGTAGTCTTACAGAACTTCCAGGTTCTTAGTGTTAAGTTATCTCGACACATTTTATTATTTTAATTGAACTGCTCAACAAGATTAGGGGAAACATTTAAATATGTCAGATCCATATCACGGGTTTTATAATGATTTTATGTTTAACACGGATACAAACTCGTCATGAATACAAATATTTGTCAGTTCTATCACCGTGACCAAAACCGCTAACGCAACCAAGGCCGAAATAATAACATCTTGGTTGAGCAAAGAAAAGGAGAAGAGAAAGAAAGCCAAGATTAGTAAATAACCTAACGAACTTTACGCAAGAAACAGAATTGTAACTAACTAACAGACTGGTCTGTAGCCACCTTCCTACATAACCAACTGTAACGAACTCCCTACATAACGAACTGAAACCAACTTCCTAATAACGAACTGTAACGAACTTCCTGAATAACAAACAGATGCAATTTGGTCAATTTTATTTGTTACGCAACTTCCTGTATAAATATAAAGACTGGACATTCAGACATTCACAATTCCACTCTCTCCTCAAATCATACACAAAAATCACAAATAAAATGATTTTTGACATCACATAAGCTGCTTTCTGTTTTTCCTTTCTTCCTCCTGAATTCATACTCAAACCACATAAAGTTCCTCCTTTTTTTTTTCCCATTCTTCCTCCTGAAATTATACTGATTCCAGAAAATTCTGTTTTGTTTGATCATAAAACTCCAAAAACACTTCATCTTTTCCGTTTTTTTTTTTCTTCCTGCAAAACTCTATATCATCTCAGCACATCTTTCATCTTCATCCTTAGCAAATTCTTGATCTTTTCAACTGCAAAATCTTCATTCTCAGCAGATTTCATCTTTCATCTTACATTCAAAATCAGTACTTACAGATCAGAATAATGGCTGCACAAAACAATGCTGCTGCTAATGCTAATCAGTTCCCTGACCCTGCAACACTTCCACAAGCTACACCACAGGACATTCTACATAGTTGTGAGGCCAACAGGCTCCTGAGGAGAGGTAAATCAGTGAGAATTCTTAGGAAGCGGGAGCTCAGGCGAAGCAAGAAAACAATTACTACACCTTATAGCTGTCTAGCCAAGAAAATCGTGAAAGGTGTGAACAACGGTGTGGTTGACGGGCTGGTTCCAAAGGAAGAGGTAGAAGGCACTTGCCGAACACATTATCTTTATAATCATGACAGGGTTGAGAATGCCAGACAAAACTTGGAGATTGCTTCAATATGGGAATCCAGACTAACAGCACAAGTTCAAGAAAGCAACCTTATTGCAGTCTTAGACCGGGATGATCTGAGAGAAATAAGAGAGCGTCAACTTGCTTGCAGAGTGCTCATCAGGAATACCAATGTTCATCTGATTCAGGAAGCAATCACACAAGGGCTTGAGGTTACTGTCACTGACCAAAATCTCAGGAATTATATCGATATGGACCGATAGTCGTTGAAGGTAAATACAAGTTTTCTGTCAAGATTCATCATTGATCATGCTGGCTCAAGCTTCCCTCTGTGGCTCTGTCAGTGAATTTTGCTTGGACACATTTGAAGATAATGTTGGCCTTTACTTTTTCTGTTCTATAGTTGTTTCTTTGTCGTTCGTATGCTTGGATCAAATTAGAATAATCAGAACATTGTCGTGTATTTTTTGATTCAGTTGGCTCTTTTGATCCCTTGAATAACCTGCTTAGATTACGCATCCATAATAGTGTAATATCTGAAACAATATCTCGAGTATGTTTCTTTCTTCTGTGAGCTCAAATTTACAGTTTAATAATATCCTCGGATTTCGGGTTATTCTCAATCTTTTGAACTGTTATTGTCAAGTTCATCATCGAAGGGGAGCCTTGGCACACCGGTAAAGGTGTTGCCGTGTGATCGATAGGTCACGGGTTCAAGTCTTGGGAGCAGCCTCTTGTCAAATAAATTGACAAGGGAAGGCTTGCCCTCATTACACCCTTGCGGTGGGACCCTTCCCCGGACCCTCGCTTAGCGAGGACGCCAATGTGCGCCGAGCTGCCCTTTATTGTCAAGTTCATCATCCTCTAACTGCAATATGTGAAAGACACTAGAAACTTCATCTTGTAATAGTTCCAAATGTTCTTATCAGAACTTTTCAAGAACCTGTCATCTGATTTATGCAGCTTTGCCCATTGGGGAACTGAAAACAAGCTACCATGTTCAGTAACTGTGTTTAGCCTGTGAAACCATTTGTTTCTTGCATCTGTTTGATGAGTAGCTCTGATAGTGACTCTCCTCGATTCTATGGCGTGCACTCGATGTAGTAAAACCCTATGTAAGTTCAGGAACAGATTTCAAGTGATCTGCTCATGCAAACTGTAAATGTTATCTGTCTACAGATTGCAGTTGTTCAGAAACGTTTTTATTGAAGATACAATGAAATTTTTTACGAGTAGTGGGTTCGACTCCGGTTCAGTCATCCACTCCCATTAGAAAGGTGTTCTCCATGGCTAAGGTGGAGTTTTCCACTTTTCTAAAGGATAGAGGCGGTAAGAAGTTATATTGGAGGATTAGGAAGCCGAAGTCTCCGCTTGGTTACCATGATTGTGTGTTTGGTATTAGTTGATTGCGGTGTTACCTCTTGCGTCGAGCCAACGACGTTAAACAAGTGCGCTTCTCGGGAGGCAACCCGAGCATTTCTCCATTTCCTATGCTTATTTTTCTTTAGACTTATGCACAACGCGGACGTTGTTTGGTTTAAGCATGGTGTAGACACCCTACATTTGCACCCATTTTAGCGCCCGATAATGAAAACGGACAGTGGACACGCGTTGAACGGTATCGTTTGCCAATGAGTTTGATATGTTAGTTTAGACCCGAATTACCACGTTTAGTCAAAGATAGCCATTATATCGGGACTCGTGGGTTGACCCATTAGATTGGTCTAATATATGCTTAGTAATATTGGGCTTACGTTATTTAGGTGATTTAGATAAACTTGGGCCAACATTCCCGTAAGACACACTTTATAACAATCTCGTATGGTTGAATTACTAATGTCGTTCAACCAATGACATTAGCATTTGATGATAAGTGAAACTTTCCTACATGCATGGATTGCCGGCTAAGTCTTTTAAATTCACCAAAATAGTCTTTCCTAATTAATTGTGAGTTGGAATAAGCATTGAAGATTATGCTATTTTACTATTAGCATTAGGACACTCCTTGGAGGATACGTTTCACGTAAGCACATCTTATTGGTACGAACATGTCACCAAAAGAGTCCTAATGCCAGCCAAATGCTACTTCCCTCCTAGTATAAATAGTCCCCTCCGTAACCCATATTTTCCAATGCACAATAATGCACAGAATGCAAAATAATGCACAATAATGCACAATAATGCACAGAATGCACATGACACACATCAAATTCCTCCACCTAGTGCGCATAAAATAACCGAGACAACCATGAACAAGCACATGAGTCTCGAACATTATTTCTCACACATACCCGTGTATCCTAGCTAGAAACTCTACCTACATTTTCAATACGACGGTTGGGAAAAGAGCACAAAACACCCTTATCATCACATACACATATACACATCACTCATACACCTTACCTACGACGTCCAACGACCGTAGACTATCCAAACAAATCAAATGAAGACAAGACAATTAGGCTATGTGGAATACGAGGGTCAAGACTGTACCTAAAGTTCATTGGAAAACGACACCGAGATCCGCGATACGACAACACAAGAACGTCCACCTGAGGGCCCCAAAACATATCTCAAAAGGTTTTCAAAGCTTTTATTTATTGATTGTCGAATGTGTCCGATCGTCAGGTTAGTGAATAAATTACTCACGCATGCTTTGCTCCTAGTTCTTATCTCCGTTCTCATCATATATGATCCCTTTGCATGCTCTTGATATTTGTCAACAACACACGTAGCAAATATGGTAAAATTGCATGCTAATCAATCAAGTGGTTTGTTATTCTAATATACTACGTGTACGTACATAGACATATAGAAAGCATGCAATTCAATTCGATAACTTGGGTACGTATTTCAATTGCAAATTTATCGCATGTTTGTTTCAATTTGACTACGTGATTAGTTTTGCGTATATGGTCGCATGTTTTATCTTATCGCTCGCATGTTATTTGTATGTGTTTTCGTCGTTAATTACTACTTTTATATTTAATTCGGATCAATGAGTAGAGACCATCAACTCGATGGGCGAGTTGGGTGCCTAACACCTTCCTAACTCGTAACCTTGCATCGAACCCCCAGTCTAGGTTCGTGGGGTACCTATAAAAAATCCCGCTGGCGACTCCGTGTAATTCACACCTTCTTTTTGGGAGAGCGGATCGGCAACCCGCCGGTACGGCATCTCACACATGGGGGAGGATTGTATATCATTATGTATATTGTTTTGCTTTTTCGCAAAAAAAAAAAAAAAAAAAAAAATCGAAAAATGAAAAAAAGAGGAAAAAAGAAGAGAGAAGAAAGTCAGAAAAGAGAGAGGAGCAGAAAAGAAAGTAAGGAAAAGACACGAGAGAAGAAAGTGAGCCGGTGAGCATGGAAAATTTAATGAGAGGCTAGGTGAAAACCCGAAAGGGCGCCTAGGCAAAATAAGTGGAGCGTGCTACTGTACCGGTGGGGCAATAAGAAGGATGTTCTGAAGGTCGTGTCTGGGTAGGTCTCTCTTGGCTGATATAAGGAGGTTCGGTTGGATTATATAGTACGGTGATAGGATAGAAAATCCTCGATTCCCTTAGATGTTTGGGGCGGTTGGAGTTTATATCGAGGTAGTCTTTGATCCGACGGTGTTATTCCGGACCTAGGCTCACGAGGGTGTTGTGTGTGAGCGGCTTAGGGTCATTTAGGGCATTCTAGGTCCCTTTGCCATTTGGTTATTGTTTGTGATTGTGTTTAATGATGCATAACATAGTAGAGAACCGTTGCGTTGAGATTAAATTCGTGACGGCTCCTAACTAGGAAGATGAATACCATAAACGGAGTAGAGGAGATAGGTAGATGTCTATTCTCCCCGTGCTGCTTGTTAAAAGACCTTGGAGACATTTTGCAGCTGACTGTGTTACTCGAGGACGAGGAAAGTTTTAAGCATGGGGGAATTTGATACACACCACTTAGTAGTGGTAAAAGTTGGGTTTTCATGCATTCAAATGGTTGCTTTTGGATCAATTTGTTAGCTAATTCTATCATTCATGTATTTGTGGTTTAACATAAGAATTGGCAGCTTTGTGTGTATTTATGGTCTCAAGATTGATGTGCAATTGTGTGGAACGACAATGAGGCGATGAAAGATGATCCAAGGAGCGAGATGCCAAGTTTTGGACAAGTTTGGAAGGGATTTCAGTCCATTTACGGAAGGTCAACTTTGAAGCTATATAACTCTCAAACGGCTTGGAATTTTGCAATGAAACCAACAGGAGATTAAAGTTCATGATCTTAGCTTTCCAAGAAGTGGTCATACATCCTCACAGGCCAAGTAACGAAGAAGTTATGACCGTTTTAAAAACATCGCCAGAGCCAGTCCGTTGAAGACGAGTCGTCCGGACGAGTCGTCCCGAACCAGACGACTCCCGCAGAAACTTCAGCAAAAAGTGAAAAAGGTCAAGACGAGTCGTCCAGAACTAGACGAGTCGTCCCAATCCGGACGACTCGTTCGCTGCTGTGTCGGCGTATTAACGGGTTTCCTTAATCCGTTTTGTAATCTTATACTATTTAAACCTAAGTTGCGTCTTTTACTCATTATTCAGTATTCAGAACCTTTAGAGATTATTTTGAAGACTATGCAAGGCTAAAGACCTTATTTCTCGGATCGATTAATCGAAGCTATAGTTTACCGACAATTGTGAGTTTGATTCTAATTCTTTAATTCTTTTGAGTATTGTTTATTTCTCTTATTCTTATTGTTATTGATTGATTTATTGCTTAATTAGGTTGCAAACTAAATAGCCCTAAATCTATCATATCGCTAGATTCACAATTTAAGGACTAATTTTTAGATTGTTGATTCACAAGTAGCAACTAGCCTAGTATTTCTATGCTGAACATCGGTATTAGGTTAGAGAGAATAAACATATTAATTGAAGATCGAAACCGCGTGTGTCTAGATCTTGTTAATCTTAGTTGATATCGTTTAATTGCTTTATGCTTTCGCTGGATTGAATTTAGGCGCGCGTCTTTGTTATCCACCGATTAGGACTATTAGGTAGGGCTGATCTCTCCTCTTAAATACAATTAAGAAACGATTAGAAATTATATTTCTACAACTAAGTGCTCAACGTATTAGGATTAGTTGATAACTATGATTAATTAGGTGAACGATAGTGGGTATTAATTATCCGAGATCTTTTCCTCTGTTGATTTACAAAATACTCTTTTGCATTTTAATTACTTGATCACTTATACTCATACACCCCCCATTTGGTTACTTTACATACTTAGATAATTATCGTTTTCTGTGGATACGATCCCACTTGCCCATTTACTACGTTTATAGGTTTGTGTGGTAATTTATATTTGTTAGGCATACGACTTTAGCCTGTCAGTTGGGGTACGGGCTAGATAATTTGACGGGATGAGAGTCTCACATATGATCGTATGGATATTAGGAAGACGAGTAGTTGATAGGGGTTGAGGGTCAGCAAGATATTTTGACGAGGGTGTGAGTGTTAATTATGGAGATCGAGTAGAGAAGTCGGCAGGGTTCGGAGTTGGCTAGAAATTTTGACACGGGTAAGAGGGGTCCGGACTATCTAGAAAAAATGTTATTGATCCCCATACATGTGCACGGGTACTAATTACATACATACAAATTAGTTCGAAGGTACAAAAATAGAGATAAAGATATAAATAATTTGGTTAACATATACATATAAAGGAAAATATTCATTTAGGGGGCCGAGTTTCAAATTTAGTGGTGGGAGGGTCGCGCAAAAGAGTCGATGTGTTGTCATATAGAGGGGTTGATAGGAGATGTTAATATAAAGGACTCTATTCTAGGAATCAACGCGTGTGAAGGAATTAGAGTAGGAATTGACCTGGTTAGGGAGTTTCAGGTAAAGTAGTGCACGTGAGGTGGAGAATAAACTGAGTAGGAGGCGGGTGCGACTACCGCTTAGATAATTTGATAGGTGTAAAGGTGTCACTTAGGGAGGTGATGTAAGAAATCGACAAGGAATTGGTCAACTAAAAAATTTGACCAGGGGTGAGAAGACGTCTTCTAAAATATTGTTGGCTGTTGGGTGTTGATGATTAGGGGATGCGAGTGGGCCGGGGTGTCTGATAGGGAAGCTGCTAGGGTGATGATTGTCGATTAGAGGTTTGCGTAGACGATTTAGTGCATGGGGAGTTGGCCTAGAAAACTTGGCGCAGGAGGGACTCGCCTAAGAAAGTTGATAAAAGTTGTCGAATACATACAAGAGTCGATTGGTGGTTATTGAGGGGTGGAGCAGGGATTCATTAGGTTGGTATGAGGTCGTACTTCTCAGACGGATTCTAAATTCTTATTTTTGAACATGATATTTAAGTTTAAATTCTTTAAGAAGGTGTTTTGGGAATGTTATTCTCACATCAAAAATTTACCCAAATCATATGATTGGCAACCCTAAAAATTCGAGAATTTGGATTTGTTAGTTTGAAGCAAAAGTTCCATGTGTAAACCAAATACAACCCCGAACCACATTCTACTTTACCAAACAAATGAAATCTAATTGAAAATGATTACAAAAAATTTCAAGTTATTGTTTCCAAACGCTATCTAAAATGGTTTTGTTTAAAATATTTTCATAACAATTTTATATTACATGACATAGATAATTATTTTTAGAAAAACACTTCCCGTGCATTTGCACAGGTGAAAAAATTAGTATCTACAAAATTGCGTGTATCAGTGATAGGAGGAGTCGAGACATCGGTAGAGTGAAATGCGTCAAAGATGGCGATCAAAGAGTCCATGTTGATGATAAGAAGATTACGGAGAGACGGAGGTTGTAGTTTGATACCTTGTTCAATGGTGATCGAGTGAATGATATTGGAAATGTGAACTTTCATACAAGTATTCTTAATCGGGAGTTCATGCGGAGAATTCAGAAAGGAGAGGTGAGGATGGCCCAGAAGAAGATGGGACGGAAGAAATCAATAGGGCCAGATGGCATACCATTGAGGTTTGGAGGTGTCTAGGAGACAAAGGTGTGTAATGGTTGACAAATTTGGAGAGGTAATAAGATGCCGGTGGAGTGGAGGAATAACACTTTGTTTCCTTTGTAAAAGAACAAAGGGGATGTTCAAGAGTGTGCCAACTATCGCGGGATCAAATTTATGAGCCATACAATGAAACTTTGGGAACGAGTGATTGAGAATAGATTAAGAAGAAGTGTGAATATTTTGGAGAACCAATTTGGGTTTATGTTGGGGAGGTCTACTATGGAGGCAATTCATCTCATAAGACAGACAATAGAGACTTATCGGGGTAAGAAGAAGGACCTACATATGGTGTTCCTTGATTTGGAGAAGGCGGATGACAAGATTCCAAGGGAAGTGATGTGGTGAGCCCTAACTAAGAAAGAAAATATATTATCATTAAGGACATGTATGAGCGAGCTAGCACGAGCATACGGACTAGTGTAGTGAAGTTAGAGGAGTTCTCTATTAAGATTGGAGTGCACCAAGGGTCCGCACTTAGTCAATTTCTCTTTGCTATTGTCATGGACGAATCAACGAGGTCAATTCAAAATGATATACCATGGTGCATGATGTTTGCAGATGATATAGTGTTGATCTCAGAAATGAAAGCAGATCTAGAGAGGAGGTTGGAACTATGGAGGCACACTTTGGAGTGTAGAGGGTTTCGGTTGAGCCGGAGCAAGGCCGAGTATTTGGAGTGTAACTTCAGCTATATTAGGCGCTCAGAGATAGGGACAATCATGTTTGATAGAAAAGTTGTTCAACGATCGGATTTCTTTCGATATTTAGGATCGACTTTTCAAAAGGATGGAGAATTGGATGGAGATGTGGCCCATAGGATCAAATCAGGTTGGTTGAAATGGAAGAATGCCACAGGGTTTCTGTGTGATCGAGGAATGCCCAATAAGTTGAAGGGTAATTTTTATCGTACGACAATTAGGCCGGCACTGTTATATGGCACAAAATGTTGGGCAGTGAAACAGTGTCACGTTCATAAGATGAGTGTGGAGGATATGCGCATGTTACGGTGGATGTGTGGTCATACAAGACGTGATCGGTTAATAAATGAAGTTATTAGGGAGAAAGTAGGGGTTGCATACATTGAGGACAAGATGATGGAGAACCGACTGAGGTGGTATGGCCATGTAAGAAGAAGGACTAGTGACGCGCGATTAGAAGAGTAGAACGGTGGGGAAGTGATAATATTAATTATTAGGGGTAGGCGAAGACCCAAAATGACTTGGATGAAGGTGATTAGAAGTGATATGAGATTCTAGGGCTTGAAGAGAGTATGTTGTTGGATAGGGCGTTGTGGAGAGACTCTATCCATGCGGAGGACGTAATTTGACTGTTTCTTGGTTTCTTTGTTTGATTTTCTTAAATTTTCTTTTTTTTCCAAACTTTTTTCTTACTGTGTGTTCAACATTCATATATTTTTCACTGTTTTCAAACTTGCTATTTTATTATTAATTTTTTTGATGACTTTCTAAAACTCCTTTTGAAAGTGTTTCAATATTTCTAAATGGTTCACAACGATTTTGAAACTTTATGGCATACACAAAATGGTTACCAGATGACAATTCATGTTAGTCAACCCTAAATCAATTTGGGAATAAAGTTTGGTTGTTGTTGTTTTAATCCAAATTCTACCGTGAGACTGTCCCATACGATAAGACATCTCACACATTTTAAAAGTAACTATTACTTTTCATACTCATCCTATTTCAAAAGTAACATGTTGATTTATCAAAAGTAACCTATAAATTGGTCTCATACGATAAGACGGTCTCACTGTAGAATTAGTGTAATCTTTGTGATATTTATTTACTTTGTATGAAATTATAGAGATTTTTTGTGGGTATTTGATTTTGGACCAAGATTCTTTTTGTAATTCTTGATGTTGATAAGATTTTTGTTTGTTTATTTTTGTGTAAAACTGGTTGATGGGTTTATAGGGTTTTTGAGTGAGGTTCGAGGGTTTTGTTTTGTTTTTCGGATTTTGATTAATGATTTTAATTTTAATCATGTGTAATCTGGCAGTTGATGATGATCAAAATTCTTGTTAGTAATCCTTGCCCTGGTTTTGGAAGGAAGGACGATTGATTTGGGGAGGAAAAATCTAGGTAGAGTGATGAGATGAGAAAGATGGAGTGGAGAGAGAAAGTTCTATGAAATGGTTAACAAATGTTAAGAAATTGGATAGAAAATTTATTGAGGTCCTGATTTGGGACATAAAGAGTTATGAGGTCCTAATTTGGAACAATTGGTAAAGTTCAGGTCCTCTTTTGGTACTTAACTCAGTCTACAATGATACCCAATACTTTGTCAAATAGGCCCATGCTTCATCCTTTGACCTTACATTTCCAAACCAGAACTTCCCCGTTATAAATCAGCTCAACGTTTGATGGCAGTCTTTGTCTAAGCCGCTCGACAAACCGTTTGCACTTTGAGGCTTCGCCTTTCAACCAATCCAGTTCAGACCACATTCCGCAATTGTCTCCAATACTTAAGCAACGGCGTGCTGAAATATCAACCTTTTGTAGAGAATTTGCAGACTTCAGCAGATAGGTAATCAGGTCCAGGATATTTTGATCAGCTCTGAAACCTACTACTTTGACCTCCTTAAGGTTCTGGTGATGAATCATTGGAGTCAATTCTAGTGCATCCGTTTGCAGATATCCTCCATGTAGCTGCAAGCAGAACAAAGGAAAAGATATTAAGACCAGCAACTTGTGAGAGCAGACAACCTGTCAGTCGGGGCTCTATTTTCGATGCCCTGGTAAAAAAAACCACCAGTTGGGTCAATATTGGGTTTAACAATAGGAGGCCATAGCATAAAAACGGGGGGAAACAGAGAAGTCTAAGTTGCTACAAAAATTGAAAGTAATAGATTTAATTAAGACACCGACTTGAGTACGAAATCTGCCCAACTTTAATCGCTCCTTTTTATATGTTGAGATTTTCCCATAGTCACCAAGCAAACACCAAAATTTTCAGTTACCAATCAGACCTTGTTTTCTTTCTTTTGAGATAATCAATCAGAACATTATTTTTTTTCTTTTGAGATAATCAATCAGACCATTTTTAAGTATTAGGTATACATTTGTAATAAGAGTGAATATGGCCAATACAAAGACAAGGGTAATAAATTCGAGCCAACACAGAGCTACTAATCGGAAGGAAATTGAAGGCATAAAGTGAATAGTAGAAAGGCGTTGTACATTATAGGTCATAGAGCCAAGCAGGCTTTTTCTTTCTCATTGTGTAGGTCATCTGACATGTTCAAGAATGTGGGAGGAGGGATACAAATTAAATTTTGAAGGAATTACCTACATGCAGCACAATAAGCCGCAAATTAGGGGCAGTCTTTAAAATCGAGACAGCAGTACGGCACCCCATAGGGACCAAGGAGGACTCCAATGGAAAATGCAACGCCAATGTGTTCAGATTTCTGAACACAGGGAGTTCTGCTAAATCTCTCATACCCTACAAAGAAACAGCCACCTGTAAAAGCCCAAATACAGCATAGAAGTACAAGATATTTCTCAAAATATGTTTTGCTTACCTTAAATAGACGCACAGAAATGATCAAAGATTCTATCTGTGGAAGATAAGAGCTGAACTGACCAAATATGAGATCTTCTCCTTGAGGATCAGTCAAGTTTGTTGAACAATCTACACCATCAGTTAGGAGCTTTACATTACCCAGTTTCTGAGAATTCTTAATACAAATAGACCTCTGTGATCCCTGATACATGAATGACACAAGATTTGGGGCCAAAAGTTGCAATTTTTGTAGATCCTTACAGAAGTACAGCTCCAATGACTTCAACGATAGACATGGATCTGTATTCTTTGCAAATACTAGCCCATAACTGAACATCAAAAGAAATTTTTCTAGAGATACAAATTTAGATAAGATTAATTCAAAAAGATCATCTGAAAGGTTTATAGATCTCAGGCTGAGAACAGTAAGAGATTCAAAGTGCATCTCAAGAGGAGCACGACACGGGGTAGTAGGTAGTGCACTGCAATGCCTTGAATGATCAATTGTCTTTTCTCTGAGAAAAACACGAGCAGGAAAATAATAGTTGATTGGATGACCACCTGAAGCGAATCTATTGAAGTTGAGATCAAGTCTGGAAACCCCATGTAGGATTGCAAAAAAAATCCAACTGTCAATATGAGAAACAGAGTTGCTGTCTACAAATGGAAACACCAGACGGAAAACATTCAGTTTTGGACCATCGTAACACTCCACAGTTCGGTCGATCGCTTGGACAAATAATTTTTCTTTCTTCAACAGGTTTTCGTATATACCGAAATCCACATTAAAGCCATCCAGCCCTTCAAAATCAAGGTTGGGGCATAATGTCCATAAATACCTCCACCTTCTTGATAGAATGCTCGTTGTAGCAACTGCTTCCTTCATGGTGAACCCGCTGAGAATATGTGAGATGAGCTCATCCGGTAATTTACTAATCCGATCTTCTGTTTCCACTATCTTGCATCTCTAGACATTGTTCCACACAAGAACAAGAAAAAAAATTATAGCGGACGGAAGTTTACAATCCAATTTACATCACAAACGTAAGAGCCAAAACTAATACGATACAAGGACACAAGACGGCACGGATGCAGTTAGACGCAACTTTTTGTAAAAAATGAGATATGACAAGCTTTAAATACGTAGAAAAGACAACACCATTTTATGCTCCACACTATTAGAAAAAGCTTCGGCTTGCAAGTACACTACAAGACATACAAAGAAAAACCAAATAGCCGAATTCTTGTAATATACTCCGTATTGTTATATTTATTTATTGTAAAATCAAAAGTTGATCCAATATCATACAATAAGACAAAGTAACACCAATAAACTACTTTATCACCACATGGTTCTCCTTTTCATAGAAAAATCCCTATGTTATACAAAGATCCAAGCACAGAAAAAAGCAAAAATAATACTACCACGAGCAATGGGCGGTGACGGCAGTCAGACCCATTACACAGTTCAACTCGAAATTTACTCTAGAGCATAACGCTCAACAAATTAACAGATCTAGGGTCTACAATTGATACCTAAGATTCCTAACTTTATAAGTTCTTCAATTTCAGTAACCCAGGCATGTCTCCTTCAGAAATATGCATATCTGCGACTTCTTAATCTTCATTCCCTTGTCACGTAATTTATTTTGTCAAAAGCTCGCCGCGGGATTGCCACAAAAACTAGCCCTGAATCTAGTTAAGTTGCACTTGCCTATGACTCCACCTTAGCTCTGGAGTTTTAACAGATTTTAACCTCACTCGGGCACTCAGCATATCTAATATATATATATATATATATATAGGAAATCTATCAAATGAGAAGTATTAATTTCGTGAGAAGTGAGAAGTAATCTCAGTCATCCATCTCACTTGATCTAATGACCCACATGAAAAACAAAAATAAAAGGAAAACAAAAATAAAAATAAACACAAACCCCAAATCATTCACATTATTTTCTCCCTCCTCTCTTATTCCCCTTCTCTCTCCTCGGCCCTAACCCCCCGCGCCACCACAACGCCGCCGTCGGTGTCCACCGGCGACCACCATTTCCATCGCCGACACCACCGCCGGACTCGTTGGACTACCGCGAGTCTTTGTCGCACACGAGACTCCTTCGTCGAGCATCGTTTGACCGCGAAAACCGTCTTCTCCTTCACTCTTTTCGTTTTTGTTTTTTTCCGGATTTCGCAGCCGCCGTTGATCGTCACCATCGCCGGAATCCTCTCTAATTTCCGCACCTACTCCCAACCGTGTCTTCGCCGATCAATAACGGCCTCTGACGTGCATCATTCCGCCGCAAAACACGCTTCTCTTTCACGTTTTTTGACCTCATTTTTGTTAAATTTGGCCGCCGACGTCCATCTGCGCCGGCGTTCTAAACCCTCGCCGGCCACCGCGGTTGCTCGCCGTCGTCGATTTACACAACTCCGACATCGCCTCTCGTTTTCGTCGTGGTTAGTTGAATTGAAATGGTGGTAATGCGAGGAAAGAGAGGGGAAACGAGAGGGCGGAGATGGTGGAGTTGGCGGTTGGAGGTCGCGCCTTGGTCTGCCGGCGACGGAGTCACGGCCGAAGTAGGATAGGGCGAGGTTGGGGCGGAGCAGTAGCGGGGGTAGGGTTGGGGTTGGGTGGTGTAGGAGGAGAGAGAAAATGGTAGAAGATTGTTTTTTTTTTTTTTTTTGTCATTTTCATTTTTTTTTTGAGTACGTATTTTTATTATTTGGAGTTACGTGTTTTTAATTATTGGAATTAAGTGGAGTTACGCGTTTTAGTTAGTGGAGTTAAGTCGGAGTTACGTGATTTAGGTAGTGGAGTTATTAGAGTTACGTGTTTTATTTGATGAAATTACGTTGGAGTTACGTGTTTTAGTTAGTGGAGTTAAGTGGAGTTACGTATTTTAGTTAATGGAGTTAAGTCGGAGTTACGTGATTTAGGTAGTGGAGTTATTAGAGTTACGTGTTTTATTTGATGAAATTGAGTTGGAGTTACGTGTTTTAGTTGATGGAGTTAAGTCGGAGTTACGTGATTTAGGTAGTGGAGTTATTAGGGTTACATGTTTTATTTGATGAAATTAAGTTGGAGTTACGTGTTTTAGTTGATGGAGTTAAGTCGGAGTTACGTGATTTAGGTAATGGAGTTATTAGGGTTACGAGTTTCATTTGATGATATTAAGTTGGAGTTATGTGTTTTAATTGATGGAGTTAAGTCGGAGTTACGTGATTTAGGTAGTGGAGTTATTAGAGTTACGTGTTTTATTATTAAAGGAAATTGTGTTGGAGTTACGTGTTTTAGTTAGTGGAGTTACGTTAGAGTTAATGAATTTTCGTTGGATTTGGTGGAGTTAATAATGATACTCAAATCAGACAATTTACTTTATGGAGTTAGTTTACTGGAGTTACGCAATTTAGTTAGTAGAGTTAAGTGACTGGAGTTAAGAGTTTTAGGTAGTGGAGTTACGACTAGAGTTATGCAGTTTAGTTACTGCAGTTATGCGAAATCAATGGCTGAGATTATTTCTCACTTCTCACCAAATTATCACTTCTCATTGGATAGGCCCCCTATATATATATAGGGAATCTATCAAATGAGAAGTATTAATTTCGTGAGAAGTAAGAAGTAATCTCAGCCATCCATCTCACTTGATCTAATGACCCACATTAAAAACAGAAATAAAAGGAAAATAAAAATAAACACAAACCTCAAATCACTCACATTTTCTCTCTCCTCTCTTATTCCCCTTCTCTCTCCTCGGTCCTAACCTTCGCGCCACCACAACGCCGCCGTCGGTGTCCACCAGCGACCACCATTTCCAGCGCCGACACCACCGCCGGACGCCGCCCACTCCGACGAGTTCTCGTCGACCGTTCGTGGACTACGCCCACCTTTCCCCATCGCGCAACGGTGACTTCTCTCTCCATCTTTTCACTTTTCTTTTTTTCAAATCTTGCTGCCTTCGTCGATCGCGGTCGTCGATCTTCGCCTTTTCCGGTCTCCTGCCACCATGGCGCAGCTATTACTTCCGCCGTGGAGTGAAATGAAATGTATGAGAGGTGAGGAGAGAGGGGTGACGAAGGAGCGGGGATGGTGGCGTCGATGGTAGAGTCAGTTATCGGAGGTCGGGGATCGGTTCGCTGGATGGGACCGGTCGTATCTCCGGCGATTGAGGTGGCTCTAGGTGAGGATGGGGCGGACGTATGGCGGAGCAGTGGGTGGCGGGGGAGGGTAGTTCGGGTGGAGTTTGGGTGGCGTGAGATGAGAGAGAAAATGGTGGAAGATTGGAGTTTTTTTTTGTTAATTTCGTTTTTAGTTTTCTCTCATTTTCTGTTTTTTTTTTTTTTTTAATTCTCGGTTACGTAATTTAATTGGTGGAGTTATTTTGAAGTTACGTGTTTTAGTTAGTGGAGATATTGCAGTTACGTATTTTGGTTATTGGAGTTAGTGGAGTTATGTGTCATAGTTTTTGGAGTTACGTTTTTAGTTAGTGGAGTTATTACAGTTACGTATTTTGGTTATTGGAGTTAGTGGAGTTATGTGTCATAGTTTTTGGAGTTACGTGTTTTAGTTAGTGGAGTTAAGCCGGAGTTACGTGATTTAGGTAGTGGAGTTATTAGAGTTACGTGTTTTATTTGATAAAATTAAGTTGGAGTACGTATTTTAGTTAGTGGAGTTAAGTGGGAGTTACGTGTTTTAGTTAGTGGAGTTAAGTCGGAGTTACGTGTTTTAGTTAGTGGAGTTATTAGAGTTACGTGTTTTATGGGATGAAATTAAGTTGGAGTTATGTGTTTTAGTTGATGGAGTTAAGTCGGAGTTACGTGATTTAGGTAGGGAAGTTATTAGGGTTACTTGTTTTATTTGATGAAATTAAGTTGGAGTTATGTGTTTTAGTTGATGGAGTTAAGTCGGTGTTACGTGTTTTAGTTAGTGGAGTTATTAGAGTTACGTGTTTTATTAGATGAAATTAAGTTGGAGATATGTGTTTTAGTTAATGGAGTTAAGTCGGAGTTACGTGATTTAAGTAGTGGAGTTATTAGAGTTAAGTGTTTTATTAAAGAAAATTGAGTTATAGTTACGTGTTTTAGTTATTGGAGTTACGTTAGAGTTAATGAATTTTTGTTGAATTTGGTGGAGTTTATAATGATACTCGAGTTAGACAATTTAATTTATGGAGTTAGTTGACTGAAGTTAGACAATTTAGTTAGTATAGTTAAGTGACTAGAGTTATGCAGTTTAGTTACTGCAGTTATGCGAAATCAATGGCTGAGATTACTTCTCACTTCTCACCAAATTACTACTTCTCGCTGGATAGGCTCCCATATATGTATATATGTAATCCTAAACCCGCTCAATTCCCACGCTGACACGTGGCTTAATATAATATTATTATATTGTAAATAATGTTTATCCAAAATAGGATATGGTAAGTATATGGTAATATTATTCTAATAAAATAACATTATTACTTGATTTATGGAAAATAGTTATGTAATATAGTAATTACTTGATTTATGGCAATTTAATCAAATATCTCACGGGTGTTTTAAAATGGGACTTTGGCTTTTGAAATGTGACTTTTTCTCTAATTACATTACAAATATCCCACGGTTGTTCAAAATGAGATTTTAGGTTTTTAAAAGTGAGTTTCCATCTAATTACATTACAAGTATACCAAGGGTGTTGGAAACATGACTTTAGGTTTTAAATGTGACTTTCCATCATTACATAACAAATATCCAAAGGGTGTTTGAAACGAGATTTTAGGTTTTAGATAAAAAATTCGTTTACAAAATTTTAACATTTAAACATAAGTGGCCCGGGCGTTGCACGGGCCATCAAACTAGTTTTATTTATAAGATCAAGAAGTAGGCAAAGAAGGGCAGAGAAGGGTTAGGGCTTCCATTTCCAGCGACTTGCTTTGACCCCATGAAAATCATCTCCATCAAATTCTCCACCTTTTTGGATAATAGATTTCAGATAAAGAACGAAGTCTTTGTTGGATTTATTAATACTAACCTAACTTACTTTCTCAGTACTCAACCCAAATAACACTACTCATATCCATTTGTTCTCTTCCAACCATCAGCCACCTCCACACTTTATACTCTCTACCAGCCACCTAGCTAACATCAACCGATTATCAGGTTAAAGACCCAAGTTTACCCCTATATATCTCTCATCTACCTTCACCAGCCCCGACGTGTAACCTTAATCGCTAACCACATACCACCCTTGAATTCATCTTTACCATCTCTCCAAATCCAAGTAACGTCCCCGATTTGTCCCCCTCTCTCTCCTCTACCTCCAAACCCGACCCCGCAATTCAGTCTTCTCTTACTCCTAAGCCAAATATCAATCATTACTTGTAGAGAGACGGTCCGAAGAGAGTGAGGGAAAGCTTGGGATGATAGGTGAAGAGAGTTGATTTGAAGAGGAGGGGGAAGGAGTGGTGGCAGGTGGAACCACTTCTAGATCAGGGGGAAAGAAAGTTAAAAAGGTCTTTAGCCATGAGCTCTCATACCATTTGATTAATCGGAATCCTATAGCGATAGTGTCACCCACCCGTAGGGGGAAAAGAGCCTCTGTATGACATCCAATTTAAGGTTGATGATAGATGGGAGTGAATCAGGCAACAAGTTATCTCCATATGCTGCCTTCATCTGCAATATGTGAAAACCGACCAGGGGGGGAGGGGGCGAGGTCGAGTGACTTGAATCAATAAGCCACATAGCCCACATTGTGAGTCACCTTATGTGGTCGTACTTAGATGCCACTTTCTCAAATGGCCTTTTGGCGGTAGGGTTGAAGTTTAAGAAACACATAGTCCCATTTGTTCAAAACGATCATCCCTGCGCATAGTTCATCCGATAGCATCCCTCTCTTATTTTTTTTTATTTTTTTTTTTTTTTTGCTGCAAGTAATCCACTAGGGTTTGCCTAACCCGTAAGGGAGGTGGGGGGTCCAGCCCATACACAGCTTTGAACGGACATATTTTATAAAGATGTATGTGGGGAGGTATTCAGAAAATCCGGCCAAAAGGGAGTCAACTCAGCAGCTCTTGCGGTACCCATTAAGTCAAGGAGGAGAGAGGATTTGAGGTGGGGCTGGTGGAGTTCTAATCAAACAAGGGGGAGCTGGATTAAGGAGGAAAGAGAATTAGTGGTGAGGATCGCTGGTAGAGATTTGTGTGCAAAACAAGGGTGTTAGGTTGAGGTGAGAGAAAGGAAAACAGTTTTACAGTTTAGCTAGACTGAGAAATAGTTTTGAGAGACTGGTCATTTTCAGAGAGCATGTCAAAAATTGTGCAAAGAAGTATTATTTTGCAGTCTGATTGCAGAATGATGTTGGGTATGATACCGTTTCGGAAAGCTTAAACCCTAAACTAACTAACGTAAGTTGCATTTTAATATTTATTTCGACTAGGGATTATCAGAATCTGCAGACACAATGGTCTACTTTCAGAAGTAATGGTTTGGTGAGATTTGCTATTAGTTTGAAGGTTTTGCAGCCCATGTTTCCAGTGACACCAATTACAGCAAAGTCAGATTAGCGGTTTCATTCCTAAAGCCGGTATACCCTGATGATGTCAGCATGTTCCTCGGTCAAAATGATCTCTTAAGCCAATAATCATGATTGGAGAGGACACAATAAGAGTGTGTAAATAATTAAGGTTCATTCAGTTTTTAATCATGCAAGTCTTTCTTAATTACTTTGATCAATTAGTAATTTGCCCCCAACATACGGTTTGAAGGGGAGTTAAGTTCTAGTTTGCAAATTGATGAAATGGCAAACTTTCATAATACTCCCCCAGATGTTCTACGTATTTCCTTTTGAAATCTATTCATAATGATATTCGCTTTTGTTTTTTGGTATGTTATTTGTGATATTGTAGTTTCTGAGTTCTGACCTCATATTTCCACCCGACTTCCATTTTATGAGTTTCTTAAACTTTGTGTCATTATCAAATGGGAACACTGAAACCGGGAGATACATTTTTTGTATTTAAAAACAATAAAAGCCATCTTAACAAACATGTCCCTCGGCGACCAAATCAAGTACAACACAGCATCATTGAGACCAAAACCGAAAATCTTAACCATGGTTAATTTACATTATTGCAGCTGTTTTTAGAGCTGTACCAAGTAGGAGCTACTTCAAACTGCTCAAAACGAGAGTAAGTACTACCATGGTAATATGGTGCTCCACTGCTCCCCCTCATAGCGAGTGAGCTTGATAACAAGAAATCCAGATTTTTAATTTGTATTTTGCTATGGTCCCCATCTTCCTTTTGTGAGGGGCAAGGACCATGCTCATCATGCAGGAGGGACCATAATAGAAGCACTCCAAAACTAGAAGAAAAATAAGCACCACCACATAGAAAACGACAACGAGGGAGAGATACCTTGAGCAAACTCTCTCCAGAACCCATCCATGTAGCGAAAGCTGAGTCAAAAGCTGGCATATCCCATCTGTATTTCCATTTTCGCTTCGACAATGTTTCAGTGTCTTGTTCTGATAACTTGAGAATTACATGAGACACGTATTTTCTGCAACGACAATAAAGCAGTAAAACGTCAACATACGAAAAAGTAAAAAAAAAAAAAAAAAAAAAAAAAGATAAAACTCCAAAATTAGCATGATGAAGTATTCAACAGGCACAGTAAGAGCTGCCAAATCATGGCAGTTTTCGACAAACAGAACTTCTGATAGTAACTTCTTCATATTTGCTTTTCTAAGCGGCTGCAAACATGACTAGTCATTAGCCAACAAACTATATTAAGCTTTCTGCAGGCAAAAGAAAAAAATGCAGCATGCACGTGTGCGTTCCACCTTTTAGAACTATAAGATGCACGTATAACAGAGAGACGAGCATTCAGAGCAAAAGAAGATGCAAGAGATTAAATTGTCATGCAACAGAAAACAAGTTCGTTCCTTTAATTGTTGGTTCCATCCACAAGCTTCAGTATTCTCGGGTATATAAATCAAGTGATCAACTATTCAGTCGCATTCTTCTAAGCAGCCTAACATTTGCATACATAAGGCAGACCTAAAACCGTGTCCACAATTTATGTGTTTTAAATACAATCTTTTTGCACTACTAGTTGTGCCATAGATGCAAAACTTGACAAGTAAAAAGGGAAGGCGTGAAATTAAATTAGTGAGAAACATGAAACACATAGGAAAAGAAAATTTTTAAAAATAAATAAATAAAAAAATCGAAATCAGCTAAAGACGAGTAATGACAATCATAAGACCCATACACCTTTCGCTTGCAGGTGAACTCAAACGTTCACCGCCACTGTTGTCTGCACCAGATACATCATGGTCATCTACTGCCATATCTGCGACCATGTCCTCACTTATTTTGAAAGCATCGCCCATCCCACTATAACCTCCAGTGTTATTACGAGCACCTACAAGCAAAGAACCAACAGGACGCTGGAATACAATAGAAAAGAATTTAAAGGGAACTAGACCTTCCTCTGAAAATAAAAGGATAAGGCCATAACAGAACACAAAGTGGAATGAAATAACAGGGGATCCTGATAGCAATTTCAATAAAAAGACAAAATGGTGGTGATTTTCAATTATAAAATTGTATATCCTATACATATCTGAAATAGTCAAATAGGTGTATCCACATAAAGTTGATCTCATGTTTAGGGTCAAAAACCAACTCATCCTATAGATAACAACTTATTGCAAAGAGCAGAGTTAAAATAACAGAGTGACATATCACATAACCATAGCCTGCCTACGGCAGTATACACTAGAACCACTCCTCAAGTAGAGATATAAGTTAAACAAGCTCCAAATATGGGACACACACAGTCACACGCCATAGAGAAATGACAGAAGAGCACACAGGCAAAAAAAAAAAAAAAATTAGAATTTAAAATTAAGTTACTACAGTAAAAAAACTCATTAAGATCCTCTAGAAAAATTTCACCAATTAAGATTTAAGGGACCATGGGTCTCCTATGGAATGAAATGACGTTGATCACCAACGTCAGTTTACAAAGAATAAGAGAAATTATTCTGGAAAAATAATAGCAATAAATAAATCAAAGCTAACTAAATGATAAACTAATGGGCCAGAAAATTTTTACCTTCAGAATCATTTTCTTTGTCAGCTGGAGAGTCCTTATCTTCCTGTTCTTTAAGATCACTTAAATGGAGGTCATTACATATTCTACAAAAAATTCATTAACGTCATTGTTATGAATTTCGGCAAGACACATGAAGCATCTCCAACCTTACTTAAAGCTCTCATGTTCTAAACAAAGCAAAGAGGATAATGCAGTACAGCAGTTGAATAAGCTAAAAGTGACCAAATCTCAATCTAAAAAAATAAATCGACAACTGTTGTAAACAAAATTACTTGTCAGTTGACACAACACGTGTTAGAAGGGAAATCAAGTAAAGCTGTCCAACCTAATTACGACATTTTCAGATACTTTAGATCATCAATTTGCAAAGATGGAAACTAAAACAGGAAACAAGATCTATGCCTCCATTCCTTGATGCGGGCGGATTTGTCATATGCAAGCAATATCGGATACATTGGATATAATAAGGAAAAGATTTCAGTTGGTGATTACCTTTTCGAGTCTCCATATACTTTATTGCTACTAGACTTGATTTTCTCAACAAAATTATCATACTCAGAGTCACCTCTTCTAGCACGCTTTTCGTACACAGCGTCTAAATCTGATATTGATACAATACCAAGGTCAGAGACATACAATTATTATCATTTGTATTGAAAAGTTCATAGTTCAAAATAACCGCCAATAATCCAAGGAAACAAAGTACTCCGTATATCATTCAACAACAACAACAACAGTTCAATTCACACAAACAAAAATTGAAATAAAAAGCATCATAAAACGGCGCTTAAGTTCTACAATTAACTCAATTCCATGCATCCATAAATAAATAAACGATACTCCTTACTTATCACTGGGCAATTGAAATTTCAGAAGGAAAAGGAATATTCAACTTTCACTGATTCGAGCAAACAACAAAGGCTAAATTTAAACATGCAACTGAAACAAGAATCCACGGTGAGTGCTGAATAATTACCTGAAGCGGTGTTGAACCGTTCCGCCATAGTCAATTTAATTATTATCCCCGGGGTATAATGATGGGCAAATCATATTAATTTAACCATTATTAGCTTTCAATTACACTGCTGATGTTTTTTTTATACTTTTATTAACAATGTTTTATATAAAGGATTTGAATTTTAGAAGATAATTTCGGAAATAACTTTGAACGAGATAATCTAAATCATATCAAATTATTTTCTTTTTGGACATAATTTAGGAAGTAATATATTTAGGCGCAATATATTAGAAAATAACACACCTTGGGTTTGTTTCGTTTTAACTCAAAATACGGGTCAACGGGTGGGGTCAGAGTTAAAAAAAATGTGTTAAAAGTAGTCGGGGTTAATATGAATTATTGTTCACAAAAACGGGACCCGAAAATAGCGGGTCACGAGTCATAAATTGTAATTCGTACATGAACATAAAGTACTGCAATAAATTCGTTATACTTATTAAATTGTTTTCATTGAATCAAACATAACTTCTCTAAGATGATACCAAATTAAACACGTTTCTTTTCGTCTTAATTGTAGAAAAACTAGGACAACGGGTCGTCTCAAGTTTAACCCAAAACAATACTGGCCAAAACGGGTTCGAGTTATCTATGACCAGAACTTGATCAAGAAAAAAATGGGCTATTAACCTTGAACAACAGGTCACATCTATTAAGGGCAATTGAGACCAGGAAAGAAGGCATTTTACTGCATTTGAAGGTCACTAGTTACATTATTGACATGATTGAGCATGTTAACTGGCTTGCTAAATATCGCCCACATTATACCTAGCTCTACCAAATATACCCTTACCCTACTTCTCTCACTACAGTCACTAACTCACTACCCTCTCTCTCTCTCCTCCCCCCAAATCTCACATAGTTTCCCGACATATCTCTATCTCTCTTTCACCCCGAATCCCAGCTCTTCATCTCTCTCTCCTCACCGACATCATCTCTATCTCTCTCCTCACCCCCAAATCGCCGACTCTTTCCGACATCTTCATCTCTGAATCATCCCTACCAAGCGCGTGAATCGTCCATCGCCATCGCTATTCGTGCACCTGAATCATCCTCCACCGAACTCGTGAATCGTCCATCGGAAGGAGCCCGATTGATGAACGAGGACGCCAACCGTCGTGAGGTCGTCGGCACTGGAGCTGGGTCCGATCATCCTTTCAAGGTGAATTAATCTAATCTTTTGATTTTTTTTTAAATTGAATTGTTTTGATTTGCTAAATAATCAATTGAAAGTGTGACTTTAATTTCTGTTGCCTTTCGATTTCAATTTTTTGTTGCCTTTCGATTTGTTGAATAATCAATTGAAAGTGTGACAGAAGGCTACACTTTTGTTTTTTTGTTTTGTTTTGTTGAGGAAGTAACACGAAGTAATTTGTTAAAGTATGCAAAACAATTTTTAATTGATGGTGCTGTTAGTGTATTATTTGATGTTAACTTTGATGTGGTGGTAGATCTTAGGTTTGTAGGTTAGATGAAAAATGTTGTTACTAGAAGGAATTCAGTTTGTCTTACAAGGTAGTCAGGTATAGATATCGTAGGTACTTGCTGGAAAAAAAAAAAAAATTGTTGATTGCTTCTGCAAAGTGATTTTACAAGGTACTCCAAACAAATGGATTTTGATATACATTGGGTGGGGGTAAAATTTCAGAAAAATGTTCCGACTTCTAAGCTAATGGGTATGGTCCGTAAGGGAGTATGGAACTGATTCTACTTCAAGTTAGTTCCTACGTTGTTTCTGTTAACCAAAGTTCAAGCTTAATTGGATGAGTTTCTGTTAACTAAGTTCAACATTGTTGCACTTTGCTTTTTTCATAGCTTTCTTATTTGCTTGCTGTTTCAATTGCTTGCTTTCTTATTTGCTTGTTGTTTCTGTTTCTTTTCTTTTTTCTTATTTGCTTGCTGTTTCAATTTCAATAAACCAAAAAAACTTAAAAAACTGTCATAGTTATTTCATAGTTACCCACATCCAACATAAGCAAATGTACTTGAAACCGCAACAGATTTGACAAACTGAGGAAAGACCACAGTAGATTAATTTAATGTTTATATTAAACTTCCCTTTTTCGAATTTAGAAGAATAATACTCCACAACTTGTATGTTTGAACTTGATTTTTTTTAATGGAAAATGTAGGATATTCGAAAAGAGCGCCAAGGTGCTATAACTGCGTCAGATAGGCGAATTGTTGGTGAGCGGATGGCTAAGAAAAAGCAGGAGGCGAGGGCCGCCCAAGCTTGTTGTGCAAATGATAATGCTAATGGTGTTGCTAGTGATTCCGGTGATGGTGTTCCTCCACATGCAACATCAACATCAGAGGCTGTTGAAGGGCCTTTAAGGGCGCCATCTCAAAGAGAGGTGGACTTAAATCAATCTCCCCCCTTCCGTTGGGATACTTTTGCTACTAAAGAAGAAGAGACAATCGAAGAGTTTGGGTTTAGATGGGCAAGTGAGACAGAGAGGAATGTAGCAAGCCAATTGCTTGGCGTTGACAACAATGTTGCTACCGAAAATGCGGATGCCGAAAATGTTGATTCGCAACGTGGTCGTAGTAGCTCTTGTACCTCTGCTATTGCTTCCAAGAGGGCTGGTGCAAGTACTCCAAACAACGAGTCGGATGCTTCACATGATGTTTCTGGTGGGACGGAGTGCAACAAGAAGAAAAAGGCCAAAGACATGTCATGGTTGCTCACCGGTTCAAGGGATGGTGGTACAGGTGGACCATATGATACGTGTGTGATTCCTAGTTTTTGTGGACATATAGCGTGCGCTCTTTGGGAAGATCCAGTGGGGGTTAGTTCCTTTTTCACACTTTTATATTTATGTGACGAGTTATTTTTTAGAGTCTTTTGATCAACTTTTTATTTAGGAGAATATCCATTCATAATCTTCAATAGGCTTCAATATAATTTGAAGAGAATTTTCTTAGTTTGATAATGTTTCTAATATATTATTCATTTTCATTTACTAGAACGACCGCGGAGTCTTAACTCCTTATACCCGAGAACGAACATTGAATTCTTTGGAAAAGCTCACTTTGAAAGACGAGGTTGCTATGGGGTTTGTGACCTCGTCGGGTTTATCTCTTTTGCCACAATGTATGATGCGAAACTTGGATCTCCCTTTGTTGTCTGCTTTTGTTGAAAGATGGCAGCCTAATACCAATACTTTTCACATGCCTTTTGGAGAGATGACTATTCTCTTACATGATGTTTTTTTTATCCTCTGGATTCCAGTAGATGGTGAGGTTTGTAGTGGGGTATATTCTCCGGGGGGCTTGGTTAATGATATAGCCGAGTTGTTAGGGATTTGTACTGAGGAGTTAAGTGACCCGTGGGTCGAAGGTAGGAGCTCTACCCAAATTTACAGAAGTGGAGGTGTTTTTGTTTCCGCACTTCAACATGTCACCGAGAATCAAACTCATCCTATGTTAGCGGCTCAAGGTTACTTGTTGCTACTTTTAGGGTCTACACTGTTTGTAGACAAGAGTAGTGACCGCATCCATTCAACAGTCAACACTTTGTTGAAAGATGTCTCTAAGGTGAAGACATATGCATGGGGTACAGGCTGTTTGGCGTACATGTATAGGCATTTGGGTGTAGCTTCTCGTGCAGAAGCTAAGGGCATTTGTGGTTGTTTAACTCTTCTACAGGCGTGGATTTATGAATATTTTCCGTGCTTTAGGCCTTCTAGTACATTTGCTATTCAATTGGATAAGGATGCTCCTCGAGCTTCAATGTGGGGTTCAGGTAGGCGTGGTTCTTTGAGTGATAAAGGTTTACTGAAAGATTACCGTACAATGATTGATAAGCTTGTGGTGGAACAAGTTGATTGGTTACCTTATAATGTTGATGTAGTGCGTGAGGTTCCCGTTAGTCGTTTCCATGGTACGATTAGATTTGTCGATGTTATTGAATGCTACCACCCTGATCGGTGTTTACGACAGTTCGGGTTTAAACAAACCATTCCGACATTGGTTATGACCCCTCAGTATGCTTATCGTTCTCCTAGGCAATCAATGTATGATGTGAAGTTTCCAGAATGGAGTGATGTTCTATGGCAGAACAAAGCTGGTCATATTTTGGTTTTGAGTACTTTGTCATCGCCTGCACAACCACCCCACGCTCACGCGCCAGATTATTTAGAGTGGTGGCGGATTCATTCACATCCGCATATTGTGAACTCGGTTAGATCTCGTAGTCGGAAAGTGCAATCTTTGAGTACCTCTACAGAAGGGCAGGCGGCTAATGCTCATGTTTTGGTACTACTCCATCTACATTCTTGTTTCGCATCAGTATAATTTGATAGTGTTTTAAAATTTGTTAATTGTGTTTTAATCTTATTTATGTGGCTATTCAATTGTCACAGGCTGTTCTTGGCGCATTTGAGAGGATTGCTCCGGCATTATTGATTCCGCAAGATCAAAGACCACCTGGGCTAGAAGAGCTTTGGAAACAAGTTGATGAAATCGCTCCTATACTTCGACAATGTAGAGGTCGTAGTGAAGCTAGCACAAGTAGAACAGATGGCCACGGTACAAGTGGAACGCAACAGTAGAGTTTATTGTTGAGTTTATTTTAGTTTTCGGATTGTATATATTGAGATTTTCAGCTTTGATTAGATTGACATGTGGGATTTGATCCATTGAGTGTATCGTTGACATATTCCATTTGTGGAATAATGGTAGTTGAAATGAAATTTTAACATTTCATTCCCCTTGAGCATTTTCAGGTTTGCCCATGTCTACACAGGAGTGCAATTTCAGCACTGGACTCCCCTTGTATACACAGGAGTGCGATTTCAGCACTTTTATATGTAGTGTAACCAAGGGATGTCGAAATTTGCGCTCATTTTCAATGATGGATTACGCAAATATATTATTATACAACAAAAGCGATATAATAGTAACTAATTTCTAAATAATTGTACCCATCTTCGGATCCTTGCATCATAAATATGATCCCAACCGCGGACGTTTTCTGTAGCCAATGACTCCCAAAATGGTACAATTGGAGGGATAGGACAGTTATCCGTCAACTTCAGCCGTAGATAATGGTTATCGGCGTGTAATAAGAACAAAATTCCATAAGGCGCACGCACACCAGGGATGGCCCTAGTAGGCAACACAGTATGGCTACCATGCCATTCACGTCGTCCATTGAATATTCCACTACTATAACAAACGATCGCCCAATTGTACAAGTTTGCAAATCCAAACAAGTCCCACGGTGTGGCCATCCAATGTTGTTGTCCACAACCATGACTACCTTGAAAATGAATGCGATTAATCTCATTTTGCCACTCATTTGCATTGTTACCAAATAATGGGCCATATTCGGCCTTAACCATCTCATTAACTAACTGAGACCTCATCATGGCGTAATGACCATCTGATCCCCGAAGTGCATCAGAAATGCATCGAAATCCGCAATGACCATCTCCAGTAGGATCCATATATCCAAGCATAAAGTTTTGAAATGTTGGAGGTAGGTACACTGTGTAATTAAAGGCGGACATATTCGTAACGAATGTCGAGATACATGGAGCAACGGTACCTACAAATTAGATCAAGTACGAGAATTTGTCAATCATTTAAAGTACTAAAATAATAATAAATATCAACTATTCAAAGTACTTAAATGATATTACCTTCACTCCCCAAACTCGTAGTTGTAGTAGTGGTTGTTGTGGTTGAATTAGAGTTAGATGATCTTGATCTTGCATATCTTTGTTGCATGTGCTCGAAGTAGGAAGGATCTCGGGTATAAGATTTTTTCCTCGGCCTACCTCTTCGCTCTACACGAACCGCGGGCTCTCTTATTTGTACATCTTCTCCGTCAATATGATGTTGGCTAGAAATAGTATTGTCAACATTGTTAAAAACCCATTGTACACTACTAAGTGGAGTAGGATTCCACAATGTCTTCCAAAATGTATGGATCTCTTCTAGTTGAATATTTTGGGAAGTTCTTACGAGATCAAACATACGACAACCACATGGGAGGCCATGAGTACGAGTAAGGAAACAACCACATCTATCATGTATTTCATCACCAAATTTGTTGCATCGAGCAACCTCCCCGGATAACAAAAAAAATGCTTTACTTGTTAATTTCCCTCTTAACATCTGATAAGGAATATCATTAAATCCGTGTGGGTGTTTCACCATTGATTCCTCGAGCTCCTTTTTAATCTGTATAAGTTGACCACGAATCATTGCATTAGCACGTTGCCAAATAGTATCTAATCTACGATGTGCCGATTCCAACCATAATTTAAGGACACGATGTGCACTCTCAACTCTATTAGTAGTTCTTTCCCCAAAATGAAGTACATTGTTAGTCCATGCATATGCAAATTTTTCTTTTTTTGGGATCCATTGCCTATGGTAATAATCGTAAAACGCTTTCCTCCATGTACCATGCGTTTGATCCAAGTGACGAACGGCGAGTTTAAACTCCCTTTCTGTTGGGGCATACATCACCCTAGACCATATACCATTTCCCACAATATCTCCTTGTACTTTATCCTTCCATATGTTCATTACCTTAGCGCGAACATCTTTGTCAACGTGCCATGTACATAACAAATTATACGAATCGGAAAATACCTCGGGAAGAGCCTTTAGCAATCCACCTTCGTGATCAGTAACAATGGAGTTAGGACTTACAGAGGTAGGTATCAAACTTCTCAAACATTGTAAAGCCCACCGATAACTATCACTTGTCTCGTCTCTCATGATAACGTATACGATAGTAAAATTCTTCCCAAGAGGCGTGGCACCAGTAATCTCTAATAGAGGCATGTTGTACTTGTTAGCCTTATAAGTCGAATCCAACAAGATAACATAGTAGTAGGCAAGAAGTAATTCAACCGACTCCGGATGACATATGAATAAATGAGTCAAACCGTTATCATCTTCTTTATAAAAATATATGTAATTCTCCTTTCTAGCGAGATGAATCATGTGTTGAGCGGGATTTCTCCCTTCCATATCAAGGCGGCGGACTTTCTGATTCTCGTTGTAGAATTGCCTTATGTTGTGGATGGCTTTACGTTTCAAAGAATCGTCGGATTGTTCGGAAGATTTTGCCAATGCTTCTCTCGCTTTCATAGGTGGTATAAGAGCTCGGTACATGGCATGTACTTCATTTCTCTCTTCATCAGTGAATCTAGTCAATCTCGAATAACCCTCCTCATTTCTAATACCAACCGGATGATTATGTTTTCCACA
Organism: Spergularia marina; assembly: GCA_963680865.1. Classification (NCBI taxonomy): domain Eukaryota; kingdom Viridiplantae; phylum Streptophyta; class Magnoliopsida; order Caryophyllales; family Caryophyllaceae; genus Spergularia; species Spergularia marina. The sequence continues at coordinate 4,451,779 of OY804551.1, read as the reverse complement.
ATCAGCAACCGAACATACACAATATTGTTGATCAAGCACTACTTCAGCAACTCTTACTTTAAATTTGCACCCACATTTTTTTGTACCGGTTTTTTTCCTAATTGCGATTTCGAGATCAATAAGGTAACCCTCGTACCTTACTCCTCTTTCACAATTCAAATAGTAACTGCGTAACTGAGAACTTTTAGCTACTTTATAACTTGCTTTATACAAAAGAAATCCATTCGCACGTGCTGTCGTATTTGCCCAATTAAATGCCTCATCATAAGTCGGAAATACAATAGCGGGATTGAAAAGATGACTATAATCTACCTGCAATATCACATGAAATTTTCTAAATTACACGAAATGATCAGAATTGTGCAAATGGACTTTTTTTTAGAAAACTTGTAAAACACAAGTTTCTGATTGCAGAATTGTCCTATAAAGCCCAGGATCACCCAACTGTCAACAAGTTCCCCCCAACACAACAATCTTGTACCCGACAAGTTACCCTCCCCACAACAATCTTGTACCCTACAAGTTTTCCTCCCCATAACAATCTTGTACCCTACAAGTTTCCCTCCCCACAACAATCTTGTACCCCACAAGTTTCACCCTACTAATGGCTCATGTATATTACATGTTTTGCCTCACCAACAGATTTTCTACACTAAAAGTTCATGCTTGGTAGTAACACGTGTAGATTACAAGTTTATTGCCATATCACAGTCTTTTAAAGTACAAGATCTATATCTGGCGCAAATCTTTTGTTCTACATGTTTATTCTTAGTTAGAAAACTTGTAGGCTACGAGTTTCCTACCATATGAGAAACTTGTAATTTACAAGTTTCCCTTCTTCCACATTCGCAAAAAAAAAAAAAAAAAAAAAAAAAAAAAAATCGCCGACTCACCTCATTTGACGACGGTGGATCACTCATCGTTGTTTTAATGAACCTTTCTCGTCCTTTCTAGAACTGACCAATTCTTGTGAAAATGTGGTTAATTATGGTAGTGTATGTCGCTAGTCTGAGTGGGAAAATTATGGTGAAATCTTGAATTTGGAGGTGTTGTTGGATAGTTGAGGATGATTGATGATTAGATTTGTTTGGATAAGGTAAGATAGGAGAGAGAAAGTAAGGGTTGGTTAGTAAGGGTAGTAATGGGAAATAATGTGGTAATTTGTGGGCGTTTTTAGTAATTGGAGGGCGATAAATAGCAACACCCGCATGCTAAGGAGCTGAATAAGGATTAACCATATCCAATCACCAAATAACACGAGTCATTATGTTATTTCGTGTAAATAATACGGAGTAATAATGAAGAAGAACACTATCGAATGACTTTTTATTCTTCTCATGCAACAATGTGGGACGAAATAATTTTTGCCTAAAACAATGGAAAATATTGAAGTCCCTCTTTGTGGTTGACGTGAGACGATATTCAATCAGGGTAAAGTTAAAATAAAGTGTGATAAAAAATTGTCCCACATCGTCGACCCATAATTAAGTTAAAACTGTTGTAACACCCCGTATTTTTGGTAAGTTAAATAATTAAGGGTGTTACGTTTTATAATGTAATTGAGGGTTTTATTAAGGTTTAATTGGAATTCGATTGAGTTATTATGAGATTTCTGATTATAGAATTACACAAGAGGATTCGTTAGCCATTCGGATTTGGATCGGGTTTGTGGATCACGCAACCCATCAAATTAGCTAGGTTCAAACTCGAGTCTACCCTAATACCCATTTATGAAAAAAATAAAGAAAACCCTAGCTCCCCTTGACAGTCATTCGGCCCCCCTCTTCTCCATCTCTCTCATTCTCTTAGTCTCCACCCGCATAAGATTTCAGCACAACTGTGTCAACTTCAAATACACACAACTCTCACATACAACCTTTGATTAAGACGTGGTTTATGGCGTTAGAACCGTGTTTTCGATACAAATCTGTAGACATATAGATCGTGCCAAGATTCCATCGGATTCTCCATGTAGAGGTGTTTTAGTGGAGCTGTGTCTATTTACCCGAGAACTATTCCGCTCCCTCAGTATCTTGACGATTCCCATTGACTCATAAAGTATTTTTGGACGATATTTTATGGAGATGTTCCTAACTCTAGTTGTAACAACATATCCAAAATTGGTAAGCCCTGTATTTGTATATCAAAAATTATATCATAATTCGTGGGTAAACCTTAATTCGTGTCTATGGTTCAGTGTGAGGTTGATTCCCGTTGATCCGCTTGGATTTTGTGGACGAAATTTGGAGGGTATGTTCCTGACATAACCTTTTATGACATACTCAAATTTGGTGGTCATCCGATGTCGGAGGTAGACGTTATTCATGTTTATTTACTACTGTCTCCTTTTGGATTCGTGTTAGATTGATGTTAATTGTGAGAATTATGACTTATGGATTCACCTTGTGAGTTAGGGGATTATCTTTTGAGTTATGAGATTTCATTGGGGGTATTGGGTCAAGTTGATACAACACAAAAGTAATTCTTGTTGGTTATTGTGTAACTTAGATTGTGGATTCAAAGAGATGGCCTTTGTGGACTTTGAGAAGTGTAACTAGAGGAAACTTGCCAATTAAAGGTAAGAACGTTGGCCCTCATAAGCTTGAGCTTCATTTCATATCATGAGAATCCTTCACGTTCATCATTGTTTCGATTCTTTGCTCATATTCTCTATTTTGATTATCTATCGCCTATTGATATCAATTCTCAATTGTGATCACCTTTTGAGCATCTATGTTGATTTCCTACATTGATTATTGTTATTGATCATCTATTGATATTCTTGTTCCGGCTTTGGCCGTTTATAAATCAAGCTACTATGCGCGAATAACGTACTTAAGACGGATTTAAGATGTATCTATCTATACATATATAACTATACGTGTTTTATGATGTTTAAACCACCTAGAGCGATTAACCTCTGATCAAGGTATATGTAGCTAGGCCGGAGATCAGCTACCGGTCTCCTAAATGACTTCCTCTTAGGGACTGTGCGTCCTACCGTCCCCCTAGGAGGGGTGTGCACACTCGAGTCTTTAGGATCGTTTTATTCTCGATGCTCTAGTGTTGGATCGGCTTGGGGTAGGACCCTTGCGCAAATAAATTACTTAATAAAAGATAAACAAAGATTATTGTGGTGATGAATACCACGTGCGCGCTCTACACGACTCGTGTCTTGGGCACACGAGCCGTGTCCGTTGTTACATTGTATTTTCAAGCTCACTGACTTGAGCACGACTCGTGCCCTGCCCCGTTTCAGGCTCTTGCCTCCTTTGCGTAGCTTTGTCTATTCTTTGTTAGCTACGCGCCTTATCTTAATTCTTTTGTGTCGCTTAAATGTCTTACTCAGCCTGTGCTGACGTTCTTTGTTTTGGGTTGTGTCCCTACCCTATTCTGGGGCCTGTGTCATCCTTTTGGTGGCGCAGTTGACAGGTTTGCAGATTGAGATGCATTGTATGGTTGAAGCGTCATTGCATGTTGGGCGTTTTGATGAGTTGTCACATATTTGCATTGGGGACGATTTGTAGTTTATCTTTTGGTTTAATTCCCGATTTGTAGATTCAGCTAGAAGTCTTCCGCTGTCATTTGTTCTTCTTGTTTTAAATTAGCCTTGCCGTTGACTTGGCAGTCAATGGTGGCATAACAATCCTTTATTTTTGTATTTAAAGATAGCGAAAATTCAGGGTTGTTACAACTGTATGAACCAAATATAAGATTGTCTCACATCACTGACGGATGACGTATTAAAGTATTGTTCTTCTAATAAAAGGCTAATTAAAGGTAGTAATTGTGATCGCTTTTGTATACCACATCGATCATCGCTTATGTGTAACGTACCAAGTCTTATAAGTATATTATTTTTTTCAGTTTAAGTCACTCATAAGCAAAATTCATATACTTGAAAAAGATGTAGTTGTAAAAAAGAACAACCTAAGGGTCTTACGGATTTTGCATGCGATTAATCGTCTGGTCGAGGCGAGGGGGGATGATTTGGTCTTTCTATGTTGTTGCTAGACTTTAGAAATGCCTTCAACTTGGTGGATCGGACTGCTATGCTTCGAGAGGTTCGGATTCGTTGCCCTACTCTTTCGCGTTGGGTTGAGTTTTGTTATTCGAGTCCCGCTCGTTTATATTATGGGGAGCACATTCTCTGGTCTTGTCAGGGGGTGCAGCAGGGCGATCCTCTTGGGCCTTTGCTCTTTGACCTCGTGTTGCAGCCCTTGGTTTGTCAGATCCGGGATTCTTTTGATTTGTCCTTGCAGGCTTGGTATTTTGATGATGGTACTATTGTCGGCGATACCTTGGTTGTTAGTCAAGTCTTGGAGTTGATTCAGCTGGCGGGTCCCCCTTTGGCTCTTCATCTTAATGTTGATAAGACAGAGGTGTTTTGGCCTCGTGAGGATCCTCGGAGTAGGCTCGACGGTATTTTCCCTCCTAATATTGCTAGGCCTCACAATGGGGTTAAGCTTTTAGGTGGGCCGGTTAGTGCGGACCTTAACTTTTGCAGTTCTCTTATTTTGGGGCGGGTTACCAAAACCATTGCGCTTATGGATGCGGTTGCAACACTTCGCGATCCCCAGTGTGAGTTGTTGTTACTTCGGGCGTGTACCGTTGTGCCTAAGCTTTACTTTGCTCTGCACACTTGTCCTCCCCGTGTCTTTGAGTCGGCTCAGGTTGTTTTTGATGCAGCACTTCGTCCCTTCTTAGAGCGTATAGTTGTTGCTTCGGGGCCGGGTTTTGGTGATTGACAGTGGAGACTGGCCACCTTTGTAACACTACGGAATTTGGAAAGTGGTTTATGGAGTTGATTTGTCCCACATTGGAAAAATAAAGCTCATATGATCAGTTTATAATAGATTCCTACCATCATACTACAAACAAGGCATTCACCTTTTAGAGCCCAAACGAGGATTTATGGGCCTAGGAGGTGACTTCCCATCTTATTGGGTTGTGTTGCGACGGACGATGGATCGGACTGTTACAGATGGTATCAGAGCAACCCTGCGACCGCGTGCTGAGTGTTGGGGTTAGGCCCAAGTCAGCCGTCTAGCGGGAGAGATCTTGGACCTGTGTTGATGTTGGTATGGTTTGGTTGAGGCGCAACGGGGACGTTCCATTCTTTAAGTGAGGGAGTTTGTAACACTACAGAATTTGGAAAGTGGTTTATGGAGTTGATTGTCCCACATTGAGAAAATAAAGCTCATATGATCAGTTTATAATAAATTCCTACCATCATACTACCAACAAGACCTTCACCTTTTAGAGCCCATGAGAGGATATTCGGGCTTAAGGGGTGACTTTCCATCTTATTGGGTTGTGTTGTGACGGACGGTGGATCGGTCTATTACAACTTTGCCTTTTTCCCATGGGGGGCTTTAGGGGTGAGCATTGGCGGGTACCCGCTCCAACATCAAGGACCCGAACCCGGACCCGTTGACAACGGGTCCTGTAAACTAGGACCCGTACCCGGACCCGTTGCCAACGGGTCCTAAAACTAAGGAACCGGACCCGGACCCGTCATGGCATCAACGGGTCCCGGGTACCCGCTTAATACAAACTCATACAAGGGGCTGCTACTATATCTCGGCCTTCGTGAGACTCGGTTCACTTAGGTCTCATAAACGCATGGCCCAACCCGAGTTTGCGCTCGGCCCATAGTAGGACAACTTAAAATAGTGATAGCAAACTTGCTAAGCCCATACAAACTTTTACTACGCAAAGCTGTTTATATAGAACATGGATTCCCCACATACTCCATATTTTGTCGATGTGGGACAATTTGATCTAAGAAGTTGTCCAAATTTTCTTGCACATGTCATGTTTTTGCTTACTTAAACACGTCTTCACCCTTTTTATCATTGTCATGGTAATGGTTTTATATGATTTAATAATAATAATAATAGTTTTTTTTTTTTTTGGTACAAAGGAGCAACTAATGTTGCGGGGGTGGGGGTATGAGGATTTGAACCCGGGACATCCCCCAGGCAGGTTGAGTTCCTAACCACTAGGTTAACCTTGATCCTCAATAATAATAATAATAATAATAATAATAATAGTGATGCACATTTCTAATCATTGATCAACATAGTATTTGTGAGATGATAATTAAGATTCACTTTTAAAATACTACTTTATCTTCTTTGGTGTACTAGGGAAAATTCAATGACCCATAGTCGGTAATTCATTATTGTAAACTACTAAACATATATGCTATCAATTAAGCCAATCATTTGTATTGTAATATATTAACTCATTGTTATCCGTAGAGTGAGTTGTTAATTCATAGTTATACTCCTTCTAATCACAACCTCAACTAGCCAATTTACATTTGCACAAGTACGTGCATATATAAGATAAGATGTGATTCGGTGATAGGATTCATACCCTTATAACATAACACATTTAACCATGATATATATAATACTAATGTATTGTGGTATACCCATTCATTCTAGATATGGTACTATTGTGTAATTCGAAAAGACAAGATAATATTATATGATGTAATACAGTCATAATTCTCACAAGCATTTTAAACCAAATCCCATCTTAATCCAGGCAAACCCCAATACCAAAACAAACTAGAGATAGTTTCAATAGCTACACGAAATGTGTTATACCTGCCCATATACCAATCTTTCATGCATGGACAACATACTTATGAATTCCATGGTTTATAGTTGAATAGTCTGAGTCTTAATCATAAGGGATGAAAAGATAATAGATAATGCATAATAAAGAAAATAAGCTTTGGTTACTCTTTATAAATCACTTACATAACTTAAATGAAATTACTATATATACATACAATTTTACTAAACACTAAGAACACTACTAATGCAAATAAGTAACATAAGCTTTGACCACAAAAACCAACAAAGAGAAAAAATGTTGGAAGCAATGTTTTTGTCCCACATCGATAATATGGAGAAGATGTGGGAAAGAATAAGTTATAAATATAGGTTTCCTTCTTAAACTAGCCTCTAGGGTTTTGTCTAAAGCTTACATGGGCTTGGACTAAACAAAAGACCAGCATCTTAAGCTTTTACAGCTTGGGCTTTGCTGAACGTTGGATACGTATAAGCCTGACATAATTTGGGTCGTGTCCACTCGTGCACTTAGCCTGGATGACGGTTCCGGGTACCCGTTCAAATGTGTACCCGTTCTTTAACGGGTACCCGACGGGTAACGGGTTCAAAAATTTAGGACCCGTACCCGGACCCGTTGCCAACGGGTTCTAAATTTTTGGACCCGTACCCGTACCCGTCCACAACGGGTCCGGGTCCGGACCCGCCGGGTCCTAAGCGGGTCCGGGTCCGATTCCGGGTACCCGCTTTTTTTGCTCACCCCTAGGGGGCTTAGTGTTTATTCGGCTGGTGATGCTGTCCATTATGCGTTCTTAGCATCTCGTCTTCAATCCGCTGACTTGCAGGATAAGCTTCTTCGGCGTGCTGGTGTTGTGTCTTCCGGCCCATCTTTTGATGATGCTCTCATTGTGTTAAATCAGACTATGGAGGTTGATATTTTGAGGAACTCTACTGATATTGCTGCCCCCCGACTCCTGAAGAAATTGACAAATATATATTTTACGAGAGTCACTCAGACTGCTGCCTCTGTTTTCTCTCTCACACCGCGTCAGTTGGCCTTGTGGCATTCACAGCAGGGTGAGCATTGTTCGGATTGGCTTTGAGTGATCCCTATTTCTGGCTTAGGGCAGACAATGAATAGTCGGACTTATCGTTGTGTCTTGTGCTATCGTTTGGGGGTCCCTTTATTTTCTTTGGACCGGCCGTCTTCTGCTTGTTCTCGGACTTTTGCTGGGGATTTTTTTGGGGACCATGCAGTTTTGTGTGCCGGGGTTGTGGGCATCAAGCATCGTCACAATGCTGTTCGCGACACCTTGGTGGACATCTGCTATCGGTCTGGGATTTTAGCAGGCAAGGAGGTGGATATTGGATCGCCGGAGAAATAAATCGCCGGAGATCACGAGAGAGGAGAGAGAAATTGAAAACCAGAATTTTTTTCCTGAGAAATGAGGAGAGAGAAACTAAGATGGGAGGTAGGGGGGTTTTGTTAATTATTTGCAGTTACTAAATTACCCTTATGACGTGTAAAATCACGAACCATCAGATCTATATAATCTATCGGCTGTGATTAGACCTCACGCCTCACCTAAGAAATAGACCTCACAAGATCCTAACTCTATATATATGTAAAAATTACATCAGGTAAGAAGTGCTCTTAAAGTCAGAAATAAGAAACAATTTGGACCACACATCTTGATAACTCTCATAACTTCAGTTTTTTTGTAACTTCAGTAACTATAACACTAACTCCAATAACTTTGCAACTCTAACTTAACACCACGTAACTCTAACTTAACTTTAGTAACTTCAACTTAACTCCAATAACTTTAACTTAACTCTAATGACTAAAAGACATATTCTAATATAACTCTACTAACTAAAACACGTAAGTATAATAACTCAACTAACTGTAACATGTCAATATGATAACTCTAATAAGTAAAACACGTAACTCTAGTAACTGTACAAACTCAAATTCATAACTTCAAAAAATTTAAAAAAAAAAAAAAATCCAGAAAATTGAAACCCACCATTTTTTTCTCTCTCCTCCTTTCCCCAACCCCTACCCACTCCCGTGCACCACCATCCACGGTGGCACCACAGCACCGACCACCACTTTGGGCAGCAAAACCACCCCCATTAGATGCGTGACCCTCGCGTGACCTCAACCCCACCCTCTATTCCACCCAAAACAGCCTAAAAACCACCGCGCGACCACATCTCTCATCGTTTTTCTCTCCTCCCTTATTCCCTTCCCCAACCTCTACCACAGGTTTTCGCCTAGAAACCGTCCCCCGCCCCTCATACGCCGTCGACGTCCACACGAACGTTGTCTCCCCTTCGCTATCGTCGCCGTCATATGTTATTTCCGTATATAAAGGAGAAATTGGGGGAGGAAGACGAGGAAATGGCGTCGCTGAAGATGGGCGTCGTGGTCGTGGGATGAAGGCGGTTCAGTAAGTAGTGGAGAAACTGGGTTTCGTGGTGGTGGTTGCAGGTGGAGGTGGCGGGGCAGTGGTGGTCGGGGTGGTGGGAAAGGGGTTGGGAGAGGGAAGAGAAAATGGAGGGGGGCTGGGGATTTTTTTATTTGGTTTTTAGGTTTTTGTTTTTGTTGATTTGGTTTAATCTCATCCATTGATTTTGGGTAAATGTGCGGCTCAGATTGTTTCCTATTTCTGACTTTAAATTAGTTTATTACTGGATGCAGCCCCTCTCCCTCTCTATATATATATATATATATATGTATATATAGGGGCACGTTACGGTAGAAAGTTATATATTGGTAGGAAGGTAAGAAGTATTTATATAGTATTATCAATGTCTGAGATTAAAACCAACAAAACTAATAACACATCTAAACAAAAAGCATTTATTCTTATAAAATGTGCTTTTAATTCAACCAAAAAACACTTTTCAAAATGCACTTCTAATTTAACAAAATACACTTATTCTTAGAAAATCCATTTCTATTTCAACAAAATGCACTTTTCTTATCAAATGCACTTCAAAATTTAATAAAATACACTTTTCTTATAAAACGCACTTCAAATTTAATAAAATGCACTTTTCTTATAAAACGCATTTCAAATTTAATAAAATGCACTTTAATTTAACAAAATGCACTTATTCTTATAAAATACACTTATAATTTAACAAAATGCACTTATTCTTATAAAATGCACTTATTCTTATAAAATGCACTTCTAATTTAACAAAATGCAATTATTCTTATAAAATGAACTTTAATTTAACAAAATGCACTTATTCTTATAAAATGCATTCAAATTTAATAAAATGCACTTCTAATTTAACAAAATGCAATTATTCTTATAAAATGAACTTCTAATTTACAAAATGCACTTTGTCGTTTTAGTATTATAAAATGTATTTTTAATCAAACAAAATACATTTGGACTTATAAAATGCATTTCTAATTCAACAAAAAACACTTATTGCTATAAATGCACTTCCAATTTTACAAAATGCACTTCTAATTTGACAAAATACATTTCTAATTTAACAAGATGCACTTATTCCTATAAAATGTACTTTTAATTTAACAAAAAACACTTCTAATTAAACAAAATGCACTTTGTCTTTTAATTTTATACAATGCACTTCTAATCAAACAAAATGCACTTCTAATTTAACAAGATGCATTTATTCTTAAATAAAATGCACTTTAATAAAAAAAAATTAAAAAAAAAAAACAGAAAAATGAACCACATTTTTTTTCTCTCCTCCCATACCCGCCCACCACCACCACCACCACGAATCACCTAACCACCGCCGGCCACCAGCACCGACCACCACCTCACGCGACGCCGACACCACCATTCGACGCGCGCCGCCTCGGCGACCCCACAGCGGCATCCCAGAGATCGCGCCACCTTCTCTATCCTCCTTTACGTCCCTTTTTTCTCATTTTCTCTCTCCTCTCTCACTCCCTTCCCCAGCCCTTATCGTCAGCCGTCGCCGCCCAAAAACCGTCCCCCACCCCTCGCCCTACGCCGCCGATCACACGCACCACCACCATCGCCGCAAATAGGAGGGTTTTGAGGAGATCGAAAAGTAAGTGAAGGGGATAATGGGGGAGAAGGAAGGGCCTATGGTGGCGCGGAGGGGCGGTGAGATGGTCGCGGGAGAGAGCCGATCATGGTGGCTGGGTCGGGGCCAGTGTTGGTGGTGGTCGGCGACGACCATCGGCGGGGCTGGGGTGGTCTCGGGTTGGGGGGTTGGGGAGGAGAGAGAAAAAGGAAGGGAGTGGGTTTTTCTTTTTTGTTTTTTGTTTTTGTTTATTTGATTTAATCTTGACCATTGGATTTAAGTTGGGTGGATGGATGATATAACTTCTTACTTCTCACCATAAGAACACTTCTTATGGGAACAACATCATATATATATATATATATAGGAAATCTATCAAATGAGAAGTGTTAATTTCGTGAGAAGTGAGAAGTGATCTCAGCCATCTATTTCACTTGATCTAATGGCCCATATTAAAGATTACAATAAAAGAAAAATAAAATTAAAAATACACCCAAACTCCCCAATCCTTCACATTTTCTCTCTCCTCCCCCTTCCCTCCTTTCTCTCTCCTCGCGCCCCTGCCCCGTGCCGCCCACCACCGTCGCCGGCGTGCACCGTCGACAACCTTCGACGACTAGGGAACCACTGGACGACTCGACTGACTACCGCGAGTCGTCGTCGGCCGCTAGCTTCCTCCGTCGAGTAGCTTTCGACCGCAACATACGCGTTCTCCTTCACGTTTTTCGTCCTCGTTTTAATCAAATCTGACCGGGGATGATGGCGTCGTGATTAGAGCTCGGGATAAGGTGGTGATGCTTCAGTAAAAGGTGAAGGCGGTGGTAGGGCGACGGAAAGAGAAGAATTTGAGGAGAGAGAAACGGGCGTGAGAGAGGGGAAATGGTGGATGAAGAGGTGGCGGAGATGTAGCGGGGGAGGGGGCTTCTGCTCGTCGGATCACGGAGTACGTGGTGGTGGAGGTGGAGCGGGAGAAGGTGGTGGACGGTGCGGTTGTGGTGGTTGCGTGGGTGGCTGGGGTAGTGGCGGGAGAGGGGGCTGGGTGGTGTGCGTGGGAGGAGTGAGAAACTGGAAATTTTGATTTTTTTTTTTTTGTTTTATTTTATTTTCGTGTTTAATTAAGAGTTACATATTTTGGTTAATGGAGTTATCGGAGTTATGTGTTTTAGTTAGAGGAGTTATTGGAGTTACGTGTTTAATTAGTAAAGTTAAGTTGGGGTTACGTGTTTTAGTTAGTGTAGTTAAATTGGAGTTACGTGTTTTAGTTAGTGGAGTTAAGGTGGAGTTACGTGTTTTAGGGTTGGTACCACTTTGGTATTGGGCCATAGCCCTTAGGTCAGTGTACCTTAATAAAGGCCCATATGATACAACAAAACCCAGTTAAAGGCATTCCTCAGATAAAAGCAGAATGGAGGGTCAGGATGGAGTGAGAAAACCTAGGATGATTCCTAGGTCCCCCATTCCTTCTGATAAATACCCCATTTTTATGAGCTACAGGGACCAGGTTCTTACACAAATTCTGTCATTCAATCATTTCCCTGATTATTCCCTTGATTATCGCATAAAAGACCCTTTCTGTCTTTAGTGTCACCCTTCCCCGAGCCATATACTGACTTAAGCGTCGGAGGGGCGACGCCTAGGGAAAACCAGGCTCCCTTTTTGCAGGTACTCGGCAAGGCATCCTAGTTCACTGTCCTTCGAAGAAACTCACACCAACAAGTGGCACTGTCTGTGGGGACAGTTTGAAAGGAAAGCCGATCGAGGGTGCCATACGCTTCGGAGATGGCTCCGAGAGGAAAGGCCGCGCGACCCAGCCTGTAGCAGACGATAACCCCATCCTTGGGCGAGCTGACCCGGATCACTCGCGCCTCGATAACCCCGGTGAGGGAACGTCGAGAGTGTCCGAGGTCGAGCGGTCAACCCTTAAGGGGGGAACCCATCACGCTACAGAAGAAGACATGGAGGAGCAGGTAAATTTGGAGGAATATGAGCCAATGGATGACGAAGAAACGGAGAGCGAGCCTCATCCCAGGGACTCCGCTCTAATGAAGGAGCTAGCCGAGGCTCGCACGAGGCTTGAAGTCCAGGCCGACTTGCAGCAACAAATGAACGAGCGGATGGCGGAGCTAGAGAAACGGGTTGCCTCCAAGAGCAAGCACAAGCGAGGCCCTCGAAAGACCCCCTCTCAACGAACTGCGGCGGCCGTCCACAGGATAAAGGAACTCTATGACAAAAACTGGCCTACCGAGCTGAGGGATACCATCAACACCCTAAGGAGGAAGAGAGAGGAAAAGGAGGAGACGCAAGCCTCGCGAAAGAAGCATACGGCGAATGAGGCAAAGGACAAGGGAAAAGGCGTCCGGATTGAGGAGAATCACACACGAGGACGATCGAAGCCTCACGCCAGCTGCCCTCGAAGCCATAGGCCATCCCGCTCTCTGCCAAGAACGTCCAAACATTCAAAGTCCAGGCCCTCTAGAAGCGCGACTCGTGAGATCAGCTCAGATTCTACGAGTAGTGACTCAGCGTCCGCTTCAGAGAGCGAAGCCAGTTCGAGGCATCATTCGCATCGCCCACGGAGGACTTTCGCGTCGGAATCACCCTTCGCCAGGTGGATTCTCGAAGCCGAAAGGGTTCCGGGGGTAAAGAAACCAAAAATGATCGAGTATGATGGAGTCGATGACCCCTTCGATCACTTATCATCCTATATACATAACATTGGATATATGACGGAAGATGAGGCGACGGTGTGTCGTTTGTTCCCGACCACGCTGACCGGGATCGCTCAGCGTTGGTTCGACAAACTGCCACCAGGAAGCATCCGATCGTGGTCCGGGCTGAAGAAGAGGTTTACCGGGCATTTCGTTACAAGTAAAACGAGGAAAAAGACTTCGATCCACCTGACTGCGGTGAAGCAGGGAGAGCGTGAATCCCTGGACGATTACATCCAAAGGTTCCGCTCGACCGCAACTCACGTTGCCAATTTATCTGATGAGATTGGAGTGACGACACTAGTTAATGGAATGGCCGAGGGAAAGTGTAAGTATGATCTCGCGAAGCGCGAGCCCAAGACGCTCGAGCAAGCATATAAGCGAGCCGCCGCCCATATCAACGCCTCGCTGGTGAATAGAGCCGGGCACGTGTCGAAGGAGGCCTCCGCCCCTCGAATCAAGCCACAACAACGCCTCGGCCCTACCGCGGTGCACAGCAAGAAGCCCTACTGGTTCAATACTTCTCTCCGGACTTTGTTCATGGCGATCAAGGAGTCAGATCTACTAAGGCCCCCAGACCCATGACACAGGACGATCGAAGAAACATGAACCTGTTTTGTGAATATCACATGGAAAATGGCCATAGGACGGCGAGCTGCAAGGATCTCGAAGAAGTGCTCGAGAGGTTGGCTGATAACAGAATGTTAAATAGATACTTGAAGCGTCTGAAAGGGCAAAGGGTTCGGTACAGGCAAAACAATACCCAGAGAGGCCCTCGAGGCGGCGGTCAAGCGAAGAACGGTGAAAGGGCTCGAAGCCCGGGAGTGATCGCCACCATTTCGGGAGGTCTCGTGAGCGGAGGACTGAGCCATCGAGGGCGTAAAACCAACATGAGACATTTCGTCAACTCGATCTCCACCTCTCTTCCGGAAATTGTGATCCCTAAGATGACGATTCAGCAATCAGACATCAAGAATGTACGGACACCTCATGACGATCCGGTAGTGATTACCATACAAGTGGCCAACAAGATGGTTCGAAGATCACTAGTAGACACAGGCTCGTCAGTTGATATAATAACGTTCGAATGCCTCCAGAAGTTGAAATACACTATGAGGGACATCACTCCGCTCCGAGAACCCATAGTCGCCTTCGGCGGACAGACAATCTATCCCATGGGGACGATTCGCTTGCCAGGCGCTGTGGGCGAAGGAGCAGACATGAGGAGAGCCCACATCGAGTTTGTAGTCATTGACATCCCGTGTGCTTATAACATCGTCATAGGCAGGCCATTGCTGAATGATATTGTTGGGCTAGTTTTTCCCCTGGGTTTGCTGATGTTGTACGTCACAGACGATGGCCGAGTCGCGATCATCCGAGTCGATCAGAAGGTCGCTCGAGAATGTTATCATGCAGGACTCAGGCCTCCCATGGTAAATCCTAGCGAGGCGCAAGGAGAGGAGTCGCCCTCAAAGAAGAGAAAAGAAGCCAGCACGGCCAAGGCCGCAGCCGAATCATTTTGTTTAGAAACGATAAATGCCCGACACGGCCTCGAAGGGCCCACCCAGCCCTACGAGGAAACGGAAGAAATTGCTCTGGAATAAGAAAGAGCCGACCGGACTGTTCGAATAGGTAAGTCCCTCGAACCTGAGGTCAAGGCCTCCCTGACATCACTGCTAAAAGAGTTCAAAGATGTGTTCGCGTTCGCGGTTGAGGAGATGCCAGGGCTCGATCCCTCGATCATCACTCACAAGCTGAACGCCGACCCCACAAAGAAGCCAGTTCATCAAAAGCAGCGTCACTTTGGGACTGAGCGAGCCCGTGCTATCAAAGAAGAAGTCGACCGATTGCTCGGAGCCCGGTACATTGAAAGATGCACATATCCAGTTTGGCTATCTAATGTAGTGCTGGTGAAGAAGCTAAACGGGTCATGGAGAATGTGCGTCGACTTCACGAATTTAAACAAGGCCTGCCCTAAGGACGGTCAACCATTGCCTCGAATGGATCGATTGGTGGATTCCACCTCGGGGCACGAGTTGCTGAGCTTCATGGATGCTTATACCGGATACCACCAAGTCCCCATGGAAGAGGTAGACAGGCCGAAGACCGCCTTTATCACACCCTTGGGGGTGTACATGTATCGAGTGATGCCATTCGGCTTGAAGAATGCTGGAGCCACGTTCCAAAGACTGGCGAAACAGTTGTTCAAAGAACAAATTGGGAGGAATATGGAAGCATACGTGGACGACCTGATTGTCAAAGGCGTTCGAGCCAACGACCACCAAAAGGACCTCAGGGAGACCTTTGAGACGTTGAGAAAGTATGGAATGAAGCTCAACCCAAAAAAGTGCGTATTTGGGGTGAAGTCTGGAAAATGCTTGGGTTTCCTCGTCAGTCAAAGAGGAATCGATGCAAACCCAAAAAACATCAAGGCTATCTTGGAAATGCCATCGCCCAGAAGTGTGAAGGATGTGCAACGGTTGACAGGGTGCGTCGCTGCCCTAGGACGCTTCATTGCGAAGTCGGCCGACCGTTGCCTACCATTCTTTGCCTCCCTAAAAAAAAAAAGAACTTCGAATGGGATGAGCAAGCGGAGAAGTCATTCCAGGAACTGAAAGAGTATTTGACAAAAATCCCAAAGATATCTGTGCCTCGAGAGAAGGAGGACTTATACGTATACTTATCCGCAAGTGAACATGCGGTCGGAGCGGTACTAGTGGTCGAACGCGAGGGGGTCCAAAGCCCTGTGTATTACGTGAGCCACGCTCTCGCGGGGGCTGAGCTACGATACCCTCCGCTCGAGAAGCTTGCCTTGGCATTGCTTATCTCGAGCCGACGCCTCCGACCCTATTTTCAGAGTCACAAGATCATAGTAAGAACCAACTATCCCTTGGAAAAAATATTGAACCATTTGGACGGAAATGGACGATTGCCTCGGTGGGCCTGCGAGCTGAAAAGCCACGGCATCGAGTACGAGTCAGCATTCAACGAACCAGAGGGACCCCCGAACGAACCGTGGACGCTGTACGTTGACGGCTCGTCCAACTCAGCTGGAAGCGGAGCAGGCATGATTGTCATCCTCGCAGGAGGGGAGAGGATGGAGTATGCGCTTCGCTTCGGCTTTGAGGCGACCAACAACGAGGCAGAATATGAAGCCCTCATTGCCGGAATTCATATGTGCGTGGCGGCGGGAGCCACGGACGTGAGAGCCCTCTAAAATTCAGCCATCGTGGTGAACCAAGTCAACGACAAATTCGAGGCAAAAGAACACATGGCTCTGTATAGGGATAAGGTGCGAACCCTTACCAAGAAACTCACACATTTCCAAATTGAACAGATCCCCCGATCAGAAAATCAGCAAGCGGATGCTTTGGCTCGATTGGCCAGCTCATCCATCAATGACATCCCAAGAGTCGTCAAGTGGGAGCTGTTGCCATTTCGGAGTATTGATCCCATGGCTCGCGTTTTGGTACTCGACCGGAGCCCTGAATGGATGAGACCACTAATAGCTTATCTCAAAGATGGAGAGCTTCCGGATGACCCAAAGCAGGCCAACGCTATCAAAAAAAGAGCAGAATGGTTCACTTTGATTGATGTGGAGTTGTACAAGAAAGGATATTCCTAGCCATTTATAAAGTGTGTTGACCCGGTGGAGGGTGATTATATTCAGAGGGAAATCCACTTTGGAGAGTGCGGAGCGCATATCGGAGCTCGTGCGTCGGCATCAAAAGCCCTGCGAGCATGGTTCTTTTGGCCGACCATGCAGGCCGATGCGGCCGCGATGGTGAAAAACTGTGACAAATGCCAGCGCTTTGGTCCAGTTAGTAAGAGGCCTCCCATTCAGCTCCAGCCAATCTCGATACCTCTCCCCTTCGCAAGATGGGGCTTAGATATCTTAGGGCCATTCCCCAAGAGCCCCGCTCGGAAGAAGTTCATAATCGTGGCCGTCGACTATTTCACGAAATGGGTCGAGGCCGAGGCGCTAGAAAGAATTACCGACCGAGACACCACCAGCTTTATCTAGAGGAGTATACTTACCAAGTTCGGAGTCCCTCGAACGTTCACATTTGACAACGGAACCCAATTTGACAGCAAGTACTTCAAAGAATATTGTGCACAGTTCGGCGTCAAGGCTTGTAACACATCTGTAGCCTACCCTCAAGCAAACGGGCAGGTCGAGTCGTCGAACAAGGTGATCCTACACGGGCTAAGAACCATGGTTGAAGGAGCCAAGGGGAAATGGGTCGATGAGCTGCCGGGTATTTTATGGGCCATTAGCACCACGACGAAGCGAGCCACGGGAGAGACCCCTTTCCAGCTCGTATATGGCTCGGACGCGGTCCTCCCAATTGAATGGGAAGCCAAATCTGTCTGCATAAGCACCTACGAGCCCGAGGAGAATGAAGTTGAGCCGCGAGCCGCGCTCAACCTTCTCCCCGAGTGCCGAGGCAATGCGCTGCTAAAGGCTTAAAAGCAAAAGCAGCAGATGGCCAAAGCATTCAGCCGAATGGTCCGACCAAGAAAGCTGGAAGTCGGAGACATGGTCCTCAGAAATGCTAAGGCAACAGGAAGAAGGCTTCGAGGAGGGAAGTTGAAGGAGAAGTGGGAAGGGCCCTATCTAGTGGTCGAGCAAGTGAAAGAAGGAACGTTCCGACTTAGTACCTTAGAGGGTGAAATGGTACAGAGGCCGTAGAACCTTTACAATCTCAAGAAGTATTATGCTTAGTCATTAATCAAATCAAGGTCAAGTACTGTCTTTGTAGTCCGGATCAAAGCTCGCAGTAGTGAGCCGTAGTTGGTAGTATGTCCGAACAAGTTTCTGGCCGCGAGCCATAGTTTGTGCTTCCTTTTTAAGTAATGAAAGGCCAAAAGCCGCAATGTTGTGTAATATTGTCACTATTAAAACCCCCAACCCCGCCCCCTCCTAGAGCCGTCAAAGGCGTCAGCAAAGCAAGCGTGAAGCAAGTCAACGCTTCAACCTCCTTTGAATAAAGAGCCGAGTGCAATCACCCGAAAAGGGAGCCATTCGAGACGTACAAAAGTACGCGCTACGCCCGCCCTCGGAGGCGAGCCGAATGCAATCACCCGTACGGGGAGTCATTCGAGGCGTTTCGCCAAGACAAGAGTCTATAAATTGCCCTACTAAGGTCGAGGGCATTGTTACAACTAACAATTGCCTGGAGTGGGTTAGAAGTTGCCCCACCTTAATACGGACACGCGTTCCCAACTAGGGCTCGCGTCGAATAAAAAGTTCAGCTGAGAACAAATTCGCCTACGATGGATAAAATCCCGTAGCTCCCTGAACTTCAACTTGGAAAAAGGGAGGCCATTGGGAAGCCTCCCCTCGAAATGCTTACCGCTAGTAGACGGGCTTCGACCAAGTAGTTTTACTGAAACTCCTCGCAAGTATACCACAACCCATGGTAGAACTGAGGCACCCCGAGCATTAATGTCCGATGAATAATCGAACCAAAGCAGGGGCTAAACGATACGCAATTCAGTCAACCCTCCCCCAACGAAGGGTTGGGGACGAGCTAATCAAGCATATACGATATTCGAGCCGAGAGCGCTCGAACCATTATGTATATTGCACCGAAAAATCACCCTGTACAAGGAGTCGAATGTCGTCGTAGCTCAAAGGCGGCAAAACAGTATACGGGTGACGGAAATAAGTTCGAAGTAGTGCAGAGGGGTTGACAAATATAAGCACTCAACGGTGCACTGCCTAAAAATGCAAAACGGGTCGAGGCCAAACACCCTGAAATATGGGCGGCCTCGACAATAATGTTAATGGCCAAACACCCTCGAGAGGGCGGCTTACATACACAATATTTAAAGTATTTTTTCATGGCACATCGCCAAATTAACGTCTATGGGGGAGAAATGGATGCAGGATCCTCAACCGGCTTGGTAAAGTCGAAAGTTGCAGGCAGGTCATACAACTCCTTCTTGGCTGCTGCCTCCGCCGCGGCCGCTTCTGCCTCGAGATCGGCGTCCTCATCCTCGGCCTCACCTGCCTTGGGGACCTCACCAACCCCTTCCCGGTTATGCTTGTCCAGCTCGGTACGGTACGCAGCCTCGAATTCCTCCTCAAACAGCTCGAAGGTACTGAGATTGAAGTTTTCAAGAGACGACCAGGCGAGCCGAAGACCCAACTCGATCCCCTCTTGCTTAGATGAGGCCCTTGCAAGATTGGTTAGGAAAGCATAGACAAGCGAGGCGAGGAAAGCGGCGACGGCCGAACATGCCCGATTCGCCCAAAAAGTCACCTGGCTCGAGGCGTTGACTAGCTTGAGACTCAGTTGGTCCGCGTCTGCCTTAGCCTGCGACAGCTCTCTCGCCAACGAGATGGCCTTCGCGTCCGCCTCTGACATAGCAGCCATCGCCTTCTCGTTTTGCTCGTGGCATTCGACGATATTCTTTTTGGCTTTAGCCAACTTACCCTCAGCTGCCTCTTTCGCCGCTTCCGCTTCCCTCATCTTCGACTCCATCGCTGAACACTTCTCCCTCCATTCAGCCGCCTCGCTCCGGGCCCTCGCCAACTCCCCCTCGCGAGTGTACTCGTCAAGGATCTGTTCGGCGTCGCACCTTTCGCCTTGGCTAACCAGTACAGCAACCTGCAAATAGAGAAACTTTTAGCAGTGGACGAGACACAAGGAGGAGATAGGAGCGGTTGTTACAAGTACCTGAAGAGCGAGCGCTACTGCTTGCTGGGCCTAGTTGTCAGGTCGAGGGGTATTGCGAGCCAACTCGCACAACGGCTTGGCGGCCCTCCATATGTCAGGAGTCCCAGGCAAAGCCTCCAAGGCACGCTGAGAAGCTGAATGATCGAGGCGTAAAAGTTAGAAAAAAGCAACACCAAATACAGATGCAAGGAAACAGT
Source organism: Spergularia marina (assembly GCA_963680865.1). Taxonomy (NCBI): domain Eukaryota; kingdom Viridiplantae; phylum Streptophyta; class Magnoliopsida; order Caryophyllales; family Caryophyllaceae; genus Spergularia; species Spergularia marina. The sequence goes on along the minus strand of OY804551.1, from coordinate 4,431,554 downwards.
TCGAGGAAGTTACCCGCCAAAGGGTCCGAACCGCCTAATTCCGTCCTCTTGGCGGTCGATGTCTCGCCCCCCTCGAGCGGCCTCTTGCCTCGACGCCGAGCAGTGAGGGCGCCCTGCGATGGTCGAGTCGTCAATATCGAGAAGTCACCATTACAAAAGGAAGCGTTAAAGTGAAACAGAAATACCTCTTCGTCCTCATCCTCGGAGCCATCCGAGGCCAAGATAGGGATCACCCGGGGGGTCGGCGCCCCGGGTCAGATCACGACACCCGAAATCCCCTGGCTCGGAACCGCACCCGCTGGACCCTGCATCATCGCCCCGCGAGAAATGATAGAGTCAAGGGGGGTGGTGGCTGCGGCAGTCGAAGGGGTGCCAGCTCGAGCCATAGTGAGGGGCGTGGCTTGAATAGGAGTGGTCGACGCTCCCAAGTCCAAAGCACCTCTTTGAAATGGCCGAGGCTGGGTTGGCCCAGTCAACGGAGGCTGAGGCCGAGACGATGGAGACGCCCTCGTTGTAGCTGGGCGATCTCCGGTCGGTTGAGCCTCGCCTCCTCACGGAATCGTTCGAGCCGTCTCGGCTCGAGCAGCGTTTCGAGCGCTCCTCGAACTCTCCCTCCTAGCCCTTTGAGCCATGAGTCGATTCAAATTCGGCATAGTGGAACTCCAACGGTCGAGGTTCGCTTTTACTTGAGCGTGAGCGGCACCTGAAAAGCGGACAACGAGTTGAGCAAAGAGCAATGTGTATAAGGGGAGCATACATTAGATCGAGGCATACTTTCCTCGGCGTCGCTCTCAGGTAGAACAAGGCCCGAATATACCAACCAGACCAGATCCTTCAACATCGATAGGGTGGGAACCCATGTCTCGTCCCCCGGTCAGCCACCGAGCCGTTGGAAGAAATAGTCTTTACACCGATCCTCGGCGTTAGAGAGCCTCGGAACAGTATCCTGAAGCACTCGACGACCAGGGGATCGGTAAGGTACATCGAGGTGGCTACTCAACGGAGTGCCATCGGTCGTAGTGAGCCAGTAAAACATATTTTTCCAATCGGGCCCTCGCCCGGGCTTCCCGGGGTGGGTAACGATCTGATGGGTCGCCATCTTGCCTCGAACGGCGAAGTTTTTAAACCACCACTGGTCGCTGGTAGCAGTGTGAAGGTACCGAAAAAGGTTGACAGATAGTGGGATCCTTGCGGCTCGGCAAGTCATGATAAAGCCGTTCAAAGTGATGAAGGCATTGACCGAGAGCTCAGAGGGGCAAATGTCGTAGTAGTTCAGGACATGCCTAGAGAAGGAGCACAAGGGTACGCGAAACCCATAAGAAAAGGCCAACGCGTGCACCCCGAGGCAGTTGTCAGGGGGCGACGCGCACAATGATCCCGCTGCAGGGACCACTAGAGTGAAGGGATCGCGAATGCGATTCTCCCTCTCAAAAGCCCGAACAGCAGCACCGGTCTGAGACATCCGCCACTGTTCGTCGATCACGGCCGTGGTGAATGTGTTCGCGTGAACCCTATTTGGAGGGGCTCGAGGCGCCATTGAACGAGAGGGTTCCTGCGAGGGGTCAAAGCCCGAGTTAGGATCGATACGAATGGTTCGAGCCCTTCTCGGGTTTATTGAACCCCCAGACCTCTCGCGAACCGTTTGTTTAGTTCTCGCCATCTGAAAGAAAGAGAGAGGCGGTGACACTCTCGCCTCATGCGAGCCATCGCCTTTCATTTCCCTCCCCCGATGACGATACTGAACACCCCACACTCGATGGGTCGACTAGAAGTCGAGAAGAATCGAAGGGTCGAAGGGGGGAAAGCGAGACAGCCGCGTGGCGTTATCGCTTCCCACCGCCGACCTCGAAAGTCGAGTATGCAATCGGGCGTTATCTGGGATCCCAGTCTCAACACTCGGCCGGTGTCCCATTGCCGCCGGAGTGAGACCGACATCCTGGATTCGTCACCGGACAAGCGAAAACAAGACACGAAAAGTCATGGACAGACGATAAAAATACGTACCGTAATCGAGAAAGAAAGCTATTGCGATATCGGAGGGAGGAAATAGCGTCGCCGGAGTCGAGAGCTGCGCCGGAGAAGGAGCACGGGCAGAGTAAAATGAGTGATTCTAGAGAAGAAAGTTGAAGAAGAATCAAGAATGAGGGTGAATGAAACCCTCACCCTATTTATAGGGGTAAAAAGAGAGGGGCAAAAACGTAAAAACGCATTTTTTACACAACTTCCCAACTGCCGTCAGTCATCATTACGACGCAGGAGTCGAAAGATTTTTCGCGTCTTCCCGAGGTTACTTTATGCGGGATTCGAGGACATAGCGGGCGTGCAAACCGCCAAAATACCCGCCGAATCCCAAGGAGAGCAATGAATGCGAAAAACAAAGCGAGCCGGGGAAACACGAGACGAGAAATTTTCGAGCCATTATCGGTTCGAACCATCAATCCCCACGCCCAAGGGGCGAAATTTTCGAGCTCTCCCAGGCGAGGGATCGAGGACTCGAAAGGGGCGAAATTTTCGAACCGTATTGAGGTTCGAGCCATCAATCCCCACGCCCAAGGGGCGAAATTTTTGAGCTCTCCCAGGCGAGGGATCGAGGACTCGAAAAGAGCGAAATTTTCGAACCATATTGAGGTTCGAGCCATCAATCCCCACGCCTAAGGGGCGAAATTTTCGAGCTCTCCCAGGCGAGGGATCGAGGACTCAAAAGGGGTGAAATTTTCGAGCCATTATCGGTTCGAGCCATCAATTCCCCCGCCCAAGGGGCGAAATTTTCGAGCTCTCCCAGACGAGGGATCGAGGACTCGAAAGGCGCAAAATTTTCGAACCATTATCGGTCCGAGCCATTACTCCCCACCACTAAGTGGGTGAAATTTTCGACGCAGTTTAAACCACACAGAAGTGTTCGAGAGCCTCAACAGGGTACGTTGCATCACACGGCTTTACCAAGGTCCACCTAGTACACCTCGATAAAGGGCGGCCAGGGGTCGTACCCTAGTCGCTGCTAATGAGTCCCCCCAAGTCGGCAATGAAGGGCGTGACCAGGCTTCGAGGGGCTCTGTTGGTACCACTTTGGTATTGGGCCATAGCCCTTAGGTCAGTGTACCTTAATAAAGGCCCATATGATGCAACAAGACCCAGTTAAAGGCAGTCCTCAGATAAAAGCAGAATGGAGGGTCAGGATGGAGTGGGAAAACCTAGGATGATTCCTAGGTCCCCCATTCCTTCCTATAAATATCCCCTTTTTATGAGCTACAGGGACCAGGTTCTTACACAAATTCTGTCATTCAATCATTTCCCTGATTATTCCCTTGATTATCGCATAAAAGACCCTTTCTGTCTTTAGTGCCACCCCTCCCCGAGCCATATACTGACTTAAGCGTCGGAGGGGCGACGCCTGGCGAAAACCAGGCTCCCTTTTTGCAGGTACTCGACGAGGCATCCTAGTTCACAGTCCTTCGAAGAAACTCACACCAACATTTAGTTAGTGGAGTTACGGTGGAGTTACGTGTTTTACTTAGTGAAGTTAAGTCGGAGTTACGTGTTTTAGTTAGTGGAGTTATTAGAGTTACGTGATGAAATTAAGTTGGAGTTACGTGTTTTAGTTAGTGGAGTTAAGTTGGAGTTACGTGTTTTAGTTAGTGGAGTTAAATCGGAGTTACGTGTTTTAGTTAGTGGAGTTATTAGAGTTACGTGTTTTATTTGATGAAATTAAGTTGGAGTTATGTGTTTTAGTTGATGGAGTTAAGTCGGAGTTACGTGATTTAGGTAGTAGAGTTATTAGAGTTACGTCTTTTATTTGATGAAATTAAGTTGGAGCTACGTGTTTTAGTTAGTGGAGTTAAGTTGGAGTTACGAGGTTTTGTTGGTGGAGTTATGTAAGAGTTACGTGTTTTAGTTAGTGGAATTATGTTAGAATTACGAGAGTTAGATAATTTAGTTAAATTATTGGAATTATTAATATTACTAGAGTTAGATAATTTTTCTTAAATTAATGGAGTTAAATCATTGGAGTTAAACAGTTTAGTTACTGGAGTTATAGGACTAGAGTTATGCAGTTTAGGTAGTGGAGTTACTCGAAATCAATGGCTGAGATTACTCGAAGTGAGAAGTAATCTCAGCCATTGATTTCGCATAACTGCAGTAACTAAACTGCATAACTCCAGTCGTAACTCCACTAACTAAAACTCATAACTCCAGTCAGTTAACTCTACTAACTAAATTGCCTAACTCCAGTAAACTAACTCCATAAAGTAAATTGTCTAACTCAAGTGTTATTATTAACTACACCAATTTAACAAAAATTCATTAACTCTAACGTAAATCACGTAACTTCGACTTAACTCCATCAACTAAAAGAAATAACTCCAACTTAATTTCATTAAATAAAACACGTAACTCTAATAACTCCACTACCTAAATCACGAAACTCCGACTTAACTCCATTAACTAAATCACATAACTTCAACTTAATTTCATTAAATAAAACACGTAACTCTAATAACTCTACTACCTAAATCACGTAACTCCGACTTAACTCCACTAACTAAATCGCATAACTCTAACTTAACTCCACTAACTAAAACATGTAACTCCAATTTAACTCCATTAACCAAAACACGTAACTCCAACGTAACTCCACTAACTAAAACACGTAACTCTAACTTAACTCTACTAAACAATATACGTAACTCCAACTTAACTCTACTAACTAAAACACGTAACTCCAACTTTAACTCCAATAACTATGACACGTAACTCCAATAACTTCATAACTAAACGACGTAACTCCAATAACTAAAAGACGTAACCCCAATAACTCTATTAACTAAAATATGTAACTTTAAAGCTAATTTCACCTATTAATTACGTAACTAAAAAAAATAAACAGAAAATCAAAGAAAATTAAAAACGAAATTAACAATAATCCTCAATCTTCCACCATTTTCTCTCTCCTCCCATACCACCAACCTCCATCCTCCCCCCGCCACTCCCTGCCCTGCCCCCGGCCCCACCTGCTCCTCAATCAACTCGGTCACAGCTAACCAGATCGGTCTCCTCAGTCGAACGAGACGCGGCCGTCGAATACCAGACACCACCATCTCCGCCCCGTTATTTTCCCTCTTTCCTCACGTTTCATGCGTTTCATTTCCCTAAAAACCGTCGAAAGTACGAGGATGAGAGGGCATTAGATGCGGCAAGGTGAGAGGAGACCGGCGACGTTGCAGCTCGACGTCGGAGGCCAATCAAGGCGGCGGGATCTGACAAAAAGAGTGCGAAAAATGGGAGAGAGAACACGGTTTTCGCGACCAACCGATGCTCGACGGAGGAGACTGATGTCGGACGAAGCCTCGCGGTGGTCCGACGAGTCTTCCGGTGGTGTCGTAACCGGAGAAGGTTGTTGCCGGTGCACGCAGCGGTGGTGGTGGGCGGCGGGGGGGGGGGGGGGGTAGGTCTGTGGAGAGAGAAGTGAGGAAATGGGAGGAGAGAGAAAATAATGTGATATTTTGGAGTTTGGGTGTATTTTTACTTTTAATTTTCTTTTATAGTTGTTTTTAGTCTGGACCATTACATTTAGGTGGAGTGGATGGCTGTGATCACTTCTCACTTCTCACGAAACTAATACTTCTCATTTGACAGGTTTCCTCTCTCTCTCTCTCTCTCTCTCTCTCTCTGTATATATATACACATGCGAGATCAGGTGCGAACTCCCGCTCACGTGAGAACTGCGCACCGTCATAGAGTGACACAGAATGTCACATAGAGTGACACTCGCGTACAATGACACAAAATGTCTATAGAATGACACCTACATACAATGACACAGAAAGGACTATGCAATGACATGAAAATTTAGAACTCATGTAGGAATCGAACCTACAACATTCGTGTATGTATACAAACGCTTTACCAAATGCGCTATCAAAACCACAATTCATACAATGACACCGAACCGCGTGTCCATAGTGTCACTCTATGGACAAACTCGTGTCATTCTATTGACAAACCTGTATCATTCTATGGGCAAACCACCGATAACACCGAAGTGGGCATAGTGTCATTGTATTGACAAACACGTGTCATTCTATTGACAAACTCGTGTCATTCAACCGCAACCACAACCACAACCAAACAACCACAAGAGTGTCCATCCAATGACATCGACTGCCCATACAATGACACAAGAGTGTCCATACAACGACACAAGAATGTCCATACAATGACACCGATTATCCATACAATAACACCGATTATCCATAGAATGACAAATAGTAGTGTCCATAGGATGACAGTCACGACACATCCATAATATATACAATGACACCGTACACGAACACCGAGTGTCCATAGTGTCATTCTACGGACAAATCTATGTCATATGGACAACTGTCTGTCATTCTAATATCTAATCTAATATATATATATATATATATATATTAGATTAGAGTTTAGGTGTCAATCTACCCTAATCCTAACTAAAGTAATATAAAACATGTACTTGAGACATATTTCGCCCGTGTATAATCAAGGATCTAATCAAAAGCGCGTCATTAGTTAAATCATTATCAGTTCATTGTTCCTATATACAATTTTTTGTTACCTAAGTGTACCTTTACTATGTGTATACTTCTTATGCTATACAAAAATTAGTACAATTTTTCATATTACCCATAGGCTGAGGAAAAATATAAAGCAAATTGAATTCTAATTGGTGATCGACCGTAAATCAACCATACATTGTTTTACAGTGAAGCTTTTTACTATTGAGTTAAGTTACATATGATGATGGTTAATTAGAAGTACGTAATAAAATTTCACAAACTCTAAGCTAAGAATAATACTTTGAATTACATATTGACTGCATGCACACCACCAATTGATTCGTAAATTCAAATTTATGGTCTCGAGACACTACTATAGCAAATACTACCGTACCCCGGGGGTACCAAGAGAATGGTACCCCCCCTCCAAAATTTCCCATGTGTTTATAAAATGAAGCCCAACGCGGCCCATTTCACCTGCCCAGAACAAAAAAAAAAAAAAAGAATTCAAAGCCCAAATAAACTACACGGCCCAAAATAACACACTGATTGCACAAAAATACAAAACTTATCATTGTCAATTTCTCTCTCCTCTGTCTGAATTTTTCCTTTTTGTAGCTGATCGACGACGATCAAATCGGCGAACGAGGACGAAAAATTCACCAATATGGAGGGAGAGATTTTAGCGACCATGGACGAGCAACTTGAGGATATGGCCGAAGAAATTTGCGCAACCATGGACGATGAATTTTGCCCAAACTCGGACGAGGATTTGCCAGGTCGCACATTGAGATGATTTGTTTGAATGTGTTATTTAGATCCAAAAATATCTTATAATGAACGGGTTTTGTTTTGAAATGGGTAGTTATTGTTTAGGAATGAGAAGTTATTGTTTCAGAATGAATGGGTTAAGTTCTGCAATAAAAATGTTATTGTTTTTATAACGAATAGTTATTGTTTCAGAGTGAAAGGTTTAAGTTCTGGATTGAATAGTTATTGGTTTGGGATGAGTAGTTATTGTGTTTATAATGAATAGTTATTGTTTCAGAATGAGTGGTTTAAGTTCTGGAATGAATAGTTATTGTTTCAGAATGAATGGTTTATGTTCTGGAATTAATAGTTTTTGTTTTAGTATGAATGGTTTTATATTCTGGAATGAATGGTTTATTGTTTTAGAATGACTGGTTTATGTTCTGAAATGAATAGTTATTTGTTTTAGGATGAATGGTGTATATTCTGGAATGAATAGTTATTGGTTTTAGGATGAATGATTTATGTTCTGGAATGAGTGTTAGTTGTTTTGAAATGACTGTCTTTATCATTTTCGGGGATCCGAAAGTTGCTGTGCCAGAAGCATCAGAATCTTCGTTGTTAGGCAAGTGTGCCGCCTCTATAGAGGAAGCTCATGGGTTATACAATGACTATGCCTATACTAAAGGTTTTGGAACTAGGTTGCATAATGTCCGAAAAGTATATAGCACTGGTGAAATAAAGGGGAGAGAAATTGTTTGTTCCAAATAAGGATTTAAAAGGCAACCTGAGGCTGTTGGTAAGTAGTTCACAAAGCTAAACTTGAGGACTGGGTGCAAGGCTATGGTGTTCTTTGAAAAGAAGGGTGATGAGTTATGGGAAGTAACTAAACATAATATGGTACATAATCATGTGCTTTGCCCTCGTGATAAAGTCCATCAGTTAAAGTCACATAGAAAATTCAATGCAAATATTCTTAAGATTTTATGAGATTTGGTAGATTCAGGAATTGATTTGCAGATGCATTTAGGTTTTTGAAGGCTCAAGCTGGTGGTTCCCCAGCTCTTGGATTTAGTAAAAAGGATGCATACAATAAACTTGGTGTAGTTAATTTGAAGTTTATTGATTGGTGTGATGCACGAACATTGATGAATATTTTTGCTAAAAGGCGCTAGAATGAGGACGATTTTTACTTTGCTTTTGAGCTTGATGAAGAAGCTCGTTTGGTGAGTTTCTTTTGGAGGGATAAACTTATGAAACAAGATTACACAACTTTTGGAAAACTTCTGATTCATGATACTACTTATCGGACAAATAAGTACACAGTGATTTGTGCTCCTTTCGTGGGAATCAACCAACATGGTAATAATTGCATGTTTGCTAGTGGGTTCATTTTAAATGAGCGGATCGACTCCTTTGTTTGGCTGTTTAACCAGTTTTTGCAGTCGATGGATGGCTTGCAACCTGAAACTGTTATGACTTATCAAGCATTTTCTATGGCTACTGCTATAAAGGAAGTTTTTCCTAACGCAAAACAAAAGCTTTTCACTTGGCACATTTTGAAGAATTCCAAAAAGAACATACCTCATTTAACAAGGCTGCCTGGGTTTGAGGTTTTGTTTAATTAAGTCCTCATGTATTGGGACACCATTGATGAGTTTAATCACTTCTGGAGTAGGTAAATATTCTAAAATATTTTTTTGTTCATTTCTAAGTCATTCTGTTAACCCTTATGAAACATTATATAGTCATCCTGAATTATTACTTAATCATTCTGAAACAATAATAAGTCATTCTAGAACATTACTTAACTATTCTGAAACACTACTTAGTCATTCTATAACATTACTGATCAATTCTGAAACACTACACAGTCATTCTGTATCAATACTTAACCATTCTGAAACACTACTTAGTCATTATATAACATTACCGATCCATTCTGAAACACTACATAGTTATTTTTATCATTACTTAACCATTTTGGAACACTAATTAGTTATTCTATAACATTACTGATCCATTTTGAAACATTGCTTAGTCATTTAATTATTTTAATTGTTTATACACAGATTGGTGACAGAGTACTAGTGTGCAGAACATCCCTGGATGTTGAGACTTTGGAATTCAAGAGAAAAATGGTGTTCGGCCTTTACAAAAAACCGTTTCTCAGGCGGTATTTTTTCATCACAAAGAAGTGAAAGTACAAACAATAGTGTGTCGAGGAAGCTTCATAAAACAGCTTCTTTGCATGATTTCTACAAATGTTTCTGTGGAGTTATTGCTGAATGGAGAAGTAATGAAAAGCAAGAAGATGGGCGTTGTTCCAATGGTTATCTAGAGGTTTCAATACCAAATGTGTCCATCTTGGTACATGTTTCAAAGATATACACAATAAAAGCGTTTGTGATCTTCCAAGACAATTGGTTGGGTTCATTGTCATGTCGGCACAATGGTGATGCTGATGATGGCAATTGGGGGTCTTTTGTTGTGTGGAAGCCAAGCAACGAACTTTTTGCCCATGTTGTGCGGGTCGATTTGCAGTCCAACGAGATTAATTGTACTTGTAAACAGTTTGAGGAGGTTGGCATACTTTGTTGTCATGTCCTGAAAGTTTATTTTATAATGGGTGTTGACAATATTCCAGAGATGTATATTGTCACCCGATGGACTGGAGCAGCAATAAAACCTTCTGAAGAAGGTGACAATAGTTCAAGGCCAAACGTTTCAGAATCATCTACTATTTGGACGATGACAATGCAGCGGCTTTGGAGTGGTTTGTTGCATGCTAGTTCTGGGAATTTGGATGCAAGGCGTGTTTCCTAAGAAGCTTTTGATAAAGCAAAAAATACCATTGAAGATCAGTGGGGCCCTATTGGTGGAGAAGATGCTGAAGCCGTTCATTTTAAACACCTGGTGCAAGAAATGTTGGGTGAAAGAGTAAAAGGGAGATTATTTCAAACCGTTTGAGAACAAGGAAGAAGATTGTCAAGCAGTACACACCATCGGCATCAATACCATCCTTTGTTAATAGTCTTCGGCCAACTACAAAGACAAGGACGAATATTGGCGAGGATAGCACACCACAATCTACACCTAGCAACATGACATTTGATTCTAATCTGTAAAAATAAGTCCTTTTTGTGTTTAAAATGAACGGATTTTTGTTCTGTAATGAACACTTTGTTGTTTTGTCATGGAATGGTTGTTTTATGTTCTAGAATTAGACATGTTTTTGTTCTAAAATGGTTGATTTATGTTCTGTTATGTTTGGTTTTTGTTCTGTAATGAATGGGGGTTGTTCTGGAATGGTTGGGATTTGTTTAGTAAGGGGGGTGTTTGTTCTTGAATGATTTGATTTTGTTCTGGAATGATTGGGGTTTGTTCTGGAATGGTTGGGGTTTATTCTGGAATGGTTTAGTTTTGTTCTGTAATGAGGGGTTTTTGTTCTGGAATGGTTTGATTTTGTTTTGGAATGGTTTGATTTTGTTCTGGAATGGTTGTGGTTTGTTCTGGAATTTGGGTTTGGTTTTGTAATGAGGGGTGTTTGTTCTGGAATGGTTTGATTTTGTTCTGGAATGGTTGGGGTTTGTTCTGAAATGGTTGGGTTTTGTTCTGTAATGACGGGTTTTTGTTCTGGAATGGTTTGATTTTGTTCTGGAATGGTTGGAGTTTATTTAGGAATGGTTGAGTTTTGTTCTGTAATGAGGGGTGTTTGTTCTGGAATGGTTTGATTTTGTTCTCGTTACCGCTCCCTTAAATGTTGCCCCCTATTCATTGTGTTGATCTATAATGAAAGATTTATGTTCTGGAATGAAAAATATTTGGTCTAGAATGTCTAGTTTCAAAACAATAAATATCAATCTAACCATTCCAGAACATAATTTTTTCATTACAGAACAAAACATGACCAATTGCAGAACATAAAACAACCATTACAAAATTAGATCACAAAAGCCATTTACAAAATGAGATCATTTTATAAACATAGAAAATGAGTTATTTTATATTACAAAGAGAATTTGTAAGGTTTCATTATCTAATAACTTTTAATTTTGCTGTTCTTCTACATTTTGTTGTTCTTCTACTTTTTGTTTTCTACAGTGTTGCTTGGTCACCAACTCTTTGGCCTTCAGGATCTCCTCGAGTTCCTTTTCAACTTTCTTAAGTTTTTTCTTTTCATCTTGTTGTTCCTTCTTTGACACTGCTCTTGCTGCTGAAGTCATATAAGCATCGCTTATAATCTCTCTCTTTTTCTTATTGTTGTCATCCAATATTATTTCAGAACAGAGTTTTGCTCGGTAGAAGCGCCTTCTTGATGCCTTCAAAATTATATACAGGTCAATTCAAAATTATTTACACTTGAACAGAAAAAAGATTAGTTTCAAGTTTTAAGTGAAAGCTTACTAATTTCAAATCGAAATTCCAGTTAAGTCCATGAAAGCGTTCCATGTGCATCATCAGAAATAAACTGCAGTCCCATAAGTTTCTATCGTTTTTCCAGGCAAGGTCAATTAATTCGTATCTTCGGTTGCACCTTAAAATGATGTCTGAAATATCTTTACACTGTTTTTCAAGCATAAGCAATCTTAATTCCTCAACCTATTAAGATTAGAGAAAAATAACCATTAGAACAAATATGCCTCATTCCAGAACAAAAACCCATCATTCTAAAACAAAAACTAGCCATTCCAGAACAAAAACTAACCATTCTAGGACAATAACCAACCATTCCAGAACAAAAACCCACCATTCTAGAACAAAAACTAACCATTCCAGAACCAAAACAAACCATTCTAGGACAATAACCAACCATTCCAGAACAAAAACCCACCATTCCCGAACAAAAACTCACCATTCCAAAACAAAAACTAAATCATTCTAGGACAATAACCAACCATTACAGAAGAAAACCCCAACATTCCAGAACAAAATCAAACAATTCAAGAACAAACCCCCTCATTACAGAACAAATCCCAACCATTCCAAAACAATCACCATTCATTACAGAACAAAACCCAACCATACCAGAACAACCCCCATTCATTACAGAACAAAACCCAACCATACCAGAACATTAATCAACCTACCCATTATAGGACAATAACCAGACATTCTAGAACAAAAACTAACCATTTTAAAACAAAATGACAGTAAAACTAACCATAAGTTGATTAATGCCTTCACAATCCTGTAAGGTTTTTCGATTGTCTAGCAACTGACAGCTTGCATCACAGAGGTTGACACATAACAACGTAAAGTGATTCTCGTAAATAATAGGGAAAAATATCTGCAAGTGAGAAAAAACTTAAATTGTTATACTAAGATCTAACAATAAACAAAGATAAACTTAAATTGGTTGTATTTTTGAATGGCATACCAAAAAGTAGTCAGATAAGTCAGAAACGTCACATGTTCTCAGCCAATTTTTCATTGTGTCACGCACAACGTCCATCTTTGTCCTAAGACGTTTCTCATCTTCTTCAAGAACTTCTCCATTTGCAGGTCTTTCATCTTGGTCTTTCTTCTGTTTTAACATTTTTGCATACACCTGCAACATATAAAAACAAAAATTAATCATTCTAGAACAATGACCAACCATTCTGAAACAAAAAATAATCATACTAGGACAAAAACCAACCATTCTAGGACAAAAACCAACCATTCTGAAACAAAATCAAACCATTCCAGAACAAGCCCCCCTCATTACAGAACAAAACCTAACCATTCTAGAACAAAAACCAACCATTCCAAAACAGATCTTAGTCATTTCAAAACATTTCAGAATATAAATGTAAAACTTACAAATACTGCTGTGTTGAAGAAGAATCTTTTCTTATTTTTCCACCAAACAGGAACATTCGGGTTCTTTTGGCCTTTTAGCTCTCTCTTGTTCAGAATGTATGCCCAAACATCAATCACACCAACAGTCATCCAATTTAGTTCATGCATAGAGAATGCATCAGTCGTAGAGAACACGACAGTTGGTGTAAATTCCACCAGTACAAAAGCTTCTTCTCTTCTTATCATTCTTGTAATTGCCTTCTCTTCAGCAATAATCGCTTTTGTCTCAAGTTTATTCAATAGCTTTCTAATATGTGAATTCACCTTTTACATCTCATGGCTGTATTCAAACTCCGAGAGAAATGCATTGTCAGTCACTGCCCTCTCAATAGGTGTTAAATCATCAAAATCACTTGCTCTCTTCTGAAGAAATGCCGAAACATTTATTGCTTTGTCTTCCAAAGGCATAAGCTGAAAATCAGGGGGCCTATCTTCTTGTGAGCTGCATACTCTTTTTCGTTCTTCTAGCCTGTCCTCGTACTTTTGAATTATCTCCTCTGACAATTCTTCAGTTATTTCTTCAACATCAATAATATCTTTGCCGAAAAAAGCATTTGAAATAGGGCTCGGCAACTTGACAAGTGGTGGAGAAGGTGTCGGTGTAAGTAATTGGAAGCTTGGTTGAAAATCTGCTGGCACCACATTTACAAAATACTTCTTCAAATCATCCATGAAGTTGCGTGTTTTTTTCCCTTTCTTTTTGCATGGAGGGTTGCTCTTGATGGTTATGCCAACTTCTGGGGTGTCGAGAAGTATATACACCTGCTGAAACAAAAAATAGATCATAAGAAAACAAAAAGAAACAGAACAAATTTTATTCATCATTGAACCCCAAGCAATCATTCCAGAACAGACTCAGGTCATTCCAGAACAATAACTATTCATCCCAGAACATAAACCATTCATCCTAAAACAATAACTATTCATTCCAGAACATAAACCATTCATCCTAAAACAATAATTATTCATTCTAGAACATAAACAATTCATCCTAAAACAATAACTATTTATTCCAGAACATAAACCATTCATCCTAAAACAATAAACTATTCATTTCTAAACATAAAACCATTCATCCTAAAAAATTAACTATTCATTCCAGAACAAAAATGCCTCATTCCGTAACACAAAATGGTCATTTCAGGACAAAACAAATTTTCATTGAGAAAACATAATTTTTTCAATACAAGTGAAAATTTCATAAATAAACAGAAGAAAAAATATTACATATTGTTCGAAATCTTTTTTTTCAAGACAAATTTGATTATTACAAGAGTCTTCGTTGTCTTCTACATTTGAAATTTGTTGGGTTTCTTCAGTTGTGATATCGGCATCTGGAATCGAATCCTCGAGGGAACCCAAATCCATTTTTGGGTCAGGTGTTGTTGGAGCGAAGGTCTGAGCATCCATTGATATGAACTTCGTCTTCTTTAGAGGAGAATCCGTTTCTGAAGCGATTTCAGCTATGACTGGTGTCTCGAGGTAAGGAGGCATGGCTATTCATCTCGTGGCAAGGATCATTAAGCTGTAATTAAATTTTCCAAAAAAACAAATGGGATTTATAAGCAAAAATAATTCATTCTAGAACAAAAGTATGTCATTCTTGAACAAAAACAGATCATTAAAAATCAATCATTATGAAACAAAAACACATCATTATAGAACATATATTCATCATTATAGAGCATAAATTAGTCTCTCATTCTCGAATATCAATTGATCATAGAACATAAATATGTTATTCTGGAACAAAAACTGATCATTATAGAACAAAAATATTTCATTCTGGAACAAAAACTGATCTTAAAAAAATCAATCATTATGAAACAAAAACAGATTATTATAGAACATATATAAATCATTTTGAAACAAAAAGAAAAATTCTAGAACAACAAGAAACCATTCCAGAACAAAAATCAAACATTGTAGAACAAAACACCAACCTTTTTTTTCAAGAATTTCACCAGTTTCGTGGCGGCCAGACTTTTCCACAGTTTTAGCGTCTCTCTTCTCCATCTGCTGCATTTCATCTTGGGAATGGATTTGCAAAAACTCTTATGTTCCCAATAGGTCATCAAGCACAGCTGTTGTCGACTTATCTTGTAATAATCCACTCATTGGACCCGAAGATGAAGTTTTGAAGCGTTTCAGCCATTTATAAACAAGCGTGGGAGAGTCAAGTCTGTCATTCCCTGGAGATTGTGTGCTTGGTGTGTCAACCTTCAACTCTGGGAATATTTCTGGAGTTGCAAACGTTTCTTTTGTAGGAGAAGGTTGAGCTTCAGGACATTGCACCCGTGGAAGAATTCTTTTTTGGTTCAGAACACTTCCTCTTTTTGGCTATATGCTTCCTTCGTCTGGTTTTCTGAGAATTGGTACCCTCAGATCGTTGGCTTGATGGGTCTTGTGAAGGTTGACTCGATGGGTCCTCGGATGATGGTGGATTTGCCCAAAAGCTTGGGGATAAGAACTTTATAGCCTCATTAATTTGCCCACCAGCTGAAATCATTAAGGCCTCAATAGCTTCAATAGTCTCCATCACTCCTGACTGACTAAGAAAACGTTTCCCCTCCGATGAAATTTCTTCGATTTGAACCTCTTGTGAACTTTGGGAATGTTTTTCTTCTTGCAGTTTATGCATAGTGTGCCTATGAGCTACCTCCAAATTCTGACCAAGTTTCAAAGGTCTTTGAAAGGGTCTCTGACAGGCAGAACATAACTCATTATAAAACAGAAATTAACCATCCTAGAACAAATATTCCTCATTCCAGAACAAAAACCCACCTTTCTAAAACAAAAACTAGTCATTTCAAAACAAAAACTAACCATTCTAGAACAATAACCAACCATTCCAGAACAAAAACCCACCATTCTGAAACAAAAACTAATCATTCTAGGACAATAACCAACCATTCCAGAACAAAAACCCACAATTCTAAAACAAAAATTAGCCATTCCAGAACTAAAACTAATCATTCTAGGATAATAACCAACCATTCTAGAACAAAAACTAGCCATTCCAGAACAAAAACTAATCATTCTAGAACAATAACCAACCATTCCAGAACAAAAACCCACCATTCTAAAACAAAAATTAATCATTCTAGGACAATAACCAACCATTCTAGAACAAAAACTAACCATACTCAAACAAATACTATCCATCTTAGAACAAATATTCTCCATCCTAGAGCCAAAACCAATAATTCCTAACTGGTAAACAACCATTACAGAGCAAAAGGAATTCATTCCAGAGCAACTTTAATTCAACCCAAAACAATTAACAGTCATTTTCAATACGAAAAAAGCGTTAATTATGAAAAGAATAACACTTACATCTAATTAGAGGTCTCTGATTGCTTGATCTGTTGGCAAATATGTTGGCATTGGGAAACTAATAAATTGGCCTTGTTGTGTTGCTGCGTCAACAGCGTCGACACGTATACCCATTCCGAAGCCCTTGACACTCTTCTCCTTGCCAATTCTGGCCCACATCTTTTTATTATCCCAGTGTTGGATCTGTAATATCCCAAAATTTTAAAATATTTATATTATTATTTAAGGATTATTAATTAGATAATCGTAATGGGAAAAGATTTTAAAAGTTATTTGTGAGTCGTTTTTAAAAATGGGTTCGGAAATAATTTTAGTGCCTAATTGTAATTTGGTTTTCTTATTTTCGATTTGGGCCAAACATACTAGCTAGTAGGTACTACAACAACCCAAGCCAACACAACTTGGCCCAAACACACAAACCATACCTATCAGACACAACCCCAAAGAGAAAAAAAAAAAAGGAAAAAGGAAATCAGGAAAAGGAAAAAAAAAAACACAAAAACCCTCAATTTCTCTCCCCTATCACCAGACAAACACCCCCCTTCCCTTTTATTTTATTTTCTTCATAAACCCCCTCCCCTGCTTTCCCCTGTCTTCTCTCTTCGCTCGCACATCACGCCGCCACCTTCTCCTGCCCAGCTCGCCACCGTTCTTCTTCTTTCGACCACCGCAGCACCTCTTCTCCTCGTTCAATTTCGTGAGCAAACGCCTTCTCCTCTTCTTCCCCTGTTTTCGTTTTCTTTATTAAACATTGATTTCAATTCGTTTTTCTTGCTTTAAATCATGATTAATCAGTTCTAATATATGTTATAAGTATTGGGTAATCGATAAAGTTAGCTTTATGCATAAAGATTTGATTTTGATGATGGTTTTGAGTTGATTTTCACTAATTACGAATTTGGGTTTAATTAGTGTAATCATTCGAATTAAGTTCAATTAGTTTCGTGAATTATGATTCTAGCATGTTTATAATATGTTAATTAGGGTTCTTGAATTTAGTTTGAGATTTAATTGGAGTTTTGTTCAAGTTTGTAGGAATTGCAATTTGGGGGAAATTTTGGGTTAATTGTTTCTTAATTTGATTAATTAGCTCAAATTAATTATGATGAATATTATTTCGACATTGTGATAATTTAGAGAGTTATAAACTAATTTTCGAAATTAAGTTGAATGAATTCGTTTTTATATAATTTGTGTAATTTAAGCATGTTTTTCCTAATTAAAACATGATATAAATTGATTTAATAAATCCTAAATAAATCATAATAACTAAGAATTGATTTTTATGGATTAGATTATGTTTTAAAAGTAATTCTAAGTCTTTGAGAATTTTCAAAATAAATTGAGTGTTATTTGAGTAATAGTGACTAACTACGGAATTAGAATTGTAATTGTTGGTTAATTGTTGATTGTTGGATTAGAAATTTAAGTGGTCATGAGCATTGCATATAGAATAGAATGAACATAAGTGTTAGATGAATGATTGGAGGAGATTAGTATTGATTTGGGATTTTTGGTTGTAATTGTAGCCCTTGAGTTCGTAGACGAAGAATACTAGTGACCGTTGTGCTGTCGTGTTCTTGTGTGCATTGAAAAGGTAAAGCTAGCATGATCAACCTTTCTTAAACTTGTAGAAACTTTTCAAACTTATGTGCTATATGTGAATGGTGTGATTGGATGAGAACTTAGTATCATGTTAGGTGGGGAACGATTCAGTTTTCTTTATGGTTATTACATTGTACTTGTGTGGTTATTGCAATGGAAAGGTAAGGTGGATTTTGTGTGTGTGATATTGGTTGTGATTTACTTATGAATAATTGAAATTGTGAATGTGAATTACGAAAACAGTGTGGAGGTTTGATGGAGAATGGTGGGATAATGATTGTGTCGGAGCCTCGGAGTTGCTCCTAATGATTGTGTCGGGACCACGAAGATGCCCCTAATTAATGTGTCGGAGCCTCGGAGTTGCTCCTAATTATTGTGACGGAGTCGCATCGATTCCTAATTATAGCGCCACCGCATCGGTCTTTAAGAGGGTTTGGCTCTAGTACTACTCTATTAGGTTAAAAATACTTAATAAGGGGTGTGCACACTTAAGGTCTAGTAGTCTTTGGTTTGTTATGATACAATGAATTGACAAAGTTGTGAAGTAATACGTTGGATTGGATTGGAAGTTCGGAGTGGATTCTTTATTTAATTAAGCTTGGATAATGGTTGTAGATTTGTGGAATTTGATCTTGTGTTGTTGATTTGAATTTATTTGGTTGATATGGAATATGTGCTAAGTGTGTTTTCGAAAATAAAACCTAAAACGTTTTCAAAATCCAGGTAAGGGTTTTTGGTTTTCTACGAGTTGAGGTGTTAGCTTACTCAATTTCACTGACTTTTTCAACTGTGGTTTTTGTGTTTTAAATCCACCACAGGTTTGAAGTGTTTGATGCATTGCGGGGACAACAACTCACTAGATATTAGTTGAATCACATAAAGCTTAACTTTAAGCTATAGACCATTAATAACACTTAGACTATTTCGTATTTCATATTTCGGATTTTGGATTGTTGTAGTTTAATTATTGGATTGTAATAGACTATTTTAGACCATTAGACATTTGTAGTGCTTCTGAACTCTCCTTGCATTCGGGTCTTTGACTAGAGTGCGGAGTGACACCTCTGAATTTCCTTAATTTGTGTTTTGGTTCTCGATAAAATGTTTTTAAAAAGGAAAGGAAATTTGGGAGTGTTACAGGATCAGTGGAAGATTGCATTTCTAACGTTGTCCATGGAAAGACAAACTATGAAAGTAAAAGAGTTGGAGGAGCAATGTGCAACCAGTAAGAATGCAACTTTCGGTCTCCTTGAAGTTCTTGATCGATTTACACAAGTAATCCAATACAAATTCATACCAATTGTATCGACCAATCATGTCTGCATTGTCAGTCGCTTTGCATATATTAAGCTGCACAAACGAACTTGATATAGTTCCAAGGAAACATGAAACGATAAACAAAACAAACAGTTGCTTGAACATTGGGCCCCCATCAGTTTCCGCCATAATCCTGTCCTCGAAATCTTTCCACGCAATGTAAACTTGCCTCTCATTCTCCCTGCCCAATATTAGCTTCCATTTTTCCTTAATAGAAGAATCGGGGTTATCCTTCCGATCCGTACTCATCTCTGGAAAGGGAAGATCACCGTGTGGTAGGCCTAGGATGTAATGAACATCCAAAGCTGTGAATACCTTTTTCTGATTTTCACAAAAAGACATAAGTCTTGTCCACTCGTTGAAATTTTGTAGTAGCCACTGAAACATGTCTTTTGGCACATCTTCAACTTCAAGGAATAACAACCCATCAAATCTGATTTCTTTGACTGCTTTGACTTGGTTTGGGTTCTTTTTTATTTTATCCATTATTTCCTTTACCGCAGTAGGACTGCACCGTCGTTGTATAGTCTTTTTATAATAATTTCTCCTGAATCAACATATACAAATTATCTCAAGACAGAAACTAACCATTCTAGAATAAATCATTCTAGCACAAAACCCGGCCATTCTAGGACAGAAACTAACCATTCTGAAACAAAAACCAACCATTCCAGAACAAAAACCCACCATTCTGAAACAAAAACCAACCATTCCAGAACAAAAATCCACCATTCTAGAACAAAAAATAACCATTCTAGAACAATAACCCACCATTCTAGGACAAAACCCAACCATTCCAGAACAAAAACCAACCATTTTAGGACACAAACCAACCATACAAGGACAAAACAAATCATTCTAGGACAAAACCCTACCATTCTGAAACAAAAACTAATCATTTCGGAACAAAAACAAACCATTCTAGGACAAAAGCCTACCATCCTGAAATAAAAAACTCAACCATTCTAGAACAAAAACCAACCATTCCAGATTAAAACCCAACCATTCTAGGACAAAACCCTCCCATCCTGAAATAAAAACTAATCATTCTAGGACAAAACCCTACCATTCCAGAACAATAGGCAACGTTTCCAGAACAAAAAATAAATCATTCCGGAACAAAAGCCCTTCATTCTAGCACAAAAACTAACCATTCCAAAACAAGAACTAATAATTCTGACACAAAAGCCGGTCATTCCAGAGCAAAACTAAATATCATAACAAAGCCGATTATTTCAGAACAAAAACAAATCATTCTAGAACAAAAACCAACCATTTCGGAACAAAACCTAATAATTTCTATGCCAAAAATAACCATATCTGAACAAAAAATACACAGATCTGGAAACACTGTTACATGCAAAAAAAATACCTGTTTTCTTCGATTTTTTTGCTGCCTTTTTCCTCTAACCGTTAATTTTGTGCTGCAATTAAACTTATTTTGTTACTGCATTTGATTTAATTAAAATTTCAAAACTAAAAAACGACGAAAATCGTACAAATTTTAATTCGAATTTTTTTTTCACCTTTGTTCTTCAAGTTGTTGTTCATGTTGTTCACTTTGAGTTATAATTACGTCTTCTATCTTCCTTTTCTGCTTCAGTTGAGCCATTTTAACCAATTTGTTTGACATTTTCGAAAGAAATTTGTAGAAGAATAACGATTTTTTGTATAACCTCAAGTTAACCGTTGGAAGAGAAAAAGTTTGTTTTTGTTGGGGAAAACTTCTTTAACAAGAATGAATGCTGTAAATGCTGTTTTTGTTGGGGAAAACTGTTTTACTTTTTTTCCGGGCCACGATTTTTTTTTGGGCCACGATTTTTGTTTCGGCCGCGTTTGCTTTTAATTCTAGGCACGTGCTATTAGTTGGGCCGGGGTGTACGAATAGAATGGTACCCCCGGGGTACCATAGAAGCGTTGCACTACTATAACATAAATCTTACATACATGAATAAGCTAACAGGGTTTTTGTCGGGGATTAGGGGCAATGGTTGAGCCTTGAGCCTGATTATTTTGGCAATGATAGATTTGCGGAAGAGAATCTGGGTATGAGTTAGACATCTAATTTCCTTGACTACAAGGAATGATCACTATTAATCACGTCAAGATTACAATTTCAAAGTAAGGATCAGTGTAATAATCACGCTAAGACTACGTTTCCTCCTAGATTAAAATTACTACCTTCGTATAACTCAACGATGTAGGACACAAACAACTTCCCTTATCGCGCCAAAAATACTCTAATTTTGCTTTCTAAATGATGTGGATTAGTTTCAAGCTTGACAAAAAAGAAGAGTACCCAAAAATTGTCAACATGGTTGAATCATGATTCATGACCAAGTGCAACATATATAACTCCTCTCATACAATTGTAAAGAGACTTAGAGACGTAGATATACCCCAATTACAAGAGTTAGCTCACATTGCTCATGTAGAACACGGTAATATGTGTAAGTTACTTATTTATTTAACTTGAAATTTTCTTGATCAAATGATATAATGTTAGGTTAAGAAATACAATTAAAAATGATCTACTAAGAATTCCTTTAGACATATAATTTATAATCAAATGCCTTCTAGACCCTACTATATGACATAAAGACTATTATGGAGTATAAATTGTAGGAAAACGCCATACTACATACGGAGTACATAAGCAATAGCAAGGACTACGAATATGAAAGAAATCGACACAGATAGATAAATCTAAGATAAAGCTATTAATTATTAGTTTAAAGTAGTGTGTTTTTTTGGGTACACCCAATGTACAAGAAAGCTAACGTATAACCTTAGAAAAGTAATATAATTGCAATACATACATAATGAATATATTTATCGTTTGTTTCCACAAAGACTAATAATTTTTTAGGAATAAAAACTAATAACAGTCGCGTTAGAAATACAATTCGCATCTACCATTTTCTGATGCGATGATGTGGGACAGTTCTCAATCTTGCCAAAAAAAGAAAAAAGAGTGGTCGAAAATTGTCCTACATCATTGAACCTTATTCAAGTTCAGAATATCTCCTCTTATAAAACTCTAAATAGACTCAGAGACCCACTTGATTTTAACGTAAGCTAATCCTACCCAAAAGTGTAGGAGAATAATCAAACAACAAACAAATCTACTGTAATACCCCAAATTTCAGAGGAGGTTCCTAAGAGATTAGGGGCTTATATGGGGTGCTTAAAAGGATTGATAGTGCTACTCATACCAACAAAGTCGACTTTCCTTTTAGAAATCCCATGTGATAAGAACTCCAAAGTTAAGCATGCTTGACTGAGAGTAATTTCAGGATGGGTGACCTCCTGGGAAGTGTCTCAGGGTGCGCATGAGTGAGGTCAAAAATGCGTCGAAAGGACCCGTGTTGGTCTGTGAGGCCAGCCCACAGCCTGGCAAGCTGCCATAGGTGACTACTCTCGGCTCAGGCGATGAGCCGGGGTGTTACAAATGGTATCAGAGCAACCCTGCGACCGCGTGTTGATCCTGTGGTCAGGAGTGCCCAGGTCAGCAGTCTAGCAGGGGGAAAGATCCTGGAGTTAGACTACGGTTGGCTGCTAGGCGCAACGAGGACATTGCGGTCTTAAAAGGGGGTGAGTGTAATACCCCAAATTTCAGAGGAGGTTCCTAAGAGATTAAGGGCTCATATGAGGTGCTTAAAAGGATTGACAGTGCTACTCATACCAACAAAGTCGACTTTCCTTTTAGGAATCCCATGTGATAAGAACTCCAAAGTTAAGCGTGCTTGACTGAGAGTAATTTTAGGATGGGTGACCTCCTGGGAAGTGTCTCAGGGTGCGCATGAGTGAGGTCAAAAATGCGTCGAAAGGACCCGTGTTGATCTGTGAGGTCAGTCCACAGCCTGGCAAGCTGCCATAGGTGACTACTCTCGGCTCAGGCGATGAGCCGGGGTAGGTGTTACATCTACACTTGGCTACAAGTCATCTATTAAGCTAATATGAACTCTTTTTCCTTATCCTACGAAAAAAATAATTCATTATTTATTTTAATCCTAATCAACAAATTAATTTATTATCTATTCTAATTTTTCTCAATTTAGTATAAACTAAGAGCTAAATAAGTCTAATAAGAGTCCATTATTTCTATATTCCCATTGAATATAGGCTAATCCAAAAGCTACATGATAGTAGACCGTTTTCACAATCTTTATGACATTAAACCTCATCTACAAGCGTACTCCTCCGGTTCTATTTAAACGTTTCACTCCCCTCTACGCATTTATTACGGAAAAATAGTAAGTAATTTTTAGTGGCTCATTTAAAAAATAAATTAATTCTCAATTTATTATAAATTAACCACGAGCTACAATAATAAGATATACATTTAGTAAGAAAATAACACAACAAAATAAGAATGATTCAACAATTTCAATATGAGTATCAATTGTCTAAAGTTTATGAAAATGTCACATTAAATTCTTTTATGAGTAGATCAATTACACTTTTTCAAACTTTTTTTTTTGGTCAATTGAGAGTAAATAACGGAGAATAATATAAACTTAAACAAGTAGACCCTAATTGAGTCTAATAAGAGTCGATTAATTATATACTCCCATTAAAAATAGGCTAATCCAAAAGTTACGAGATAGTATTCCATTTTCACAATCTTTATAAAATTAAACCCCATCGAGAAGTATACGAGTATATGTTATCATTAAAATAACATCATATATTTCAATGAACCTTCATGGAAATTGGACAATTAAATTTCAAACACGCATATCTTACTCCTTTATTAACCGAATTAAGCGTAATCCACATACTTACGTTACAAGCTAAGTAAACCATGTAAATCTACAACGATATGGTAAAACATAGTTTTACGATTTCACAATATTAATTTTGATTACAGTTAAATATGTAGCTGCAAATTAAAATTCAAAAAGTTAATAGTTAAACAAATTTTTTTATGGGTGAATTGATGATATAAGTTTATTCATTCTTTAATGGAAAGAAGAAAGCCCGGTTTCACTACAATCTAAAACAAACAAATCTTTGAAAAAACAAAAGCACCATTAAATGAGGCCGCATGGATTCGAACCTAAGATCAATAGTTTGTAGATTAAACCATCAACCATTAGGCTAGTCACGTGTTTATGAATAAACTGACATCTTATTTTATATGTAATGAACCATCAAATGTTAAGCCCCATAAATTGGTGGCCTTAGGCGGCCGCCTAGCTTGTCTAGGCTAAAAGTCGGGCTTGCTAATGCTAATTCAATGTTCATCCCTGCTTCATCTCTAGGTAAACAAAAACGCTTCCTACTTGTATAAGTCATCTTCTTTGATCGATCTGAAATCCCTCATAGCAAATTTTTAAACATGCATTTTGTTGATTTTTCTTCAAGATGTTCTTTTAAATTAGAAGATTTGCACTCCAGAAATGTGCCAGACTAAATATAATTGAGTTGAAAAGTTGCACTTTGCCTGCATAAGCTTAAAACCCAAAACCCTAACACTACCATAACTGTTTATAGTTTTATAAATTTTGCCTTGAGAAAGAGTAGGACTTTAGTTGGCTTTTGATTCCAGTTTAAGAATGAAAGAAAAAAGGACAAACCTTTGTTTTCCGAGCCTCTAGTGAGTTACAGACAGAGTTCGAGTATGACCTGTAAATTAATTATCACACCACACCAACTTTAGTGCATTTTCTCCAAGCTACGTACAATTACTCCCACCCTCTAAGTCAAATAACGACATAGTGATGAGGTACAAAACATCAGCCTACTAAGGTGCAAAGAAAGTCATAAAGTTGTGAGGCGTCACTGTAACAACCGAAGGTTAGTTTGTCCTACATTGGGAATCTGAGGAGTTTTAATATGTTTATAAGAGATTCCGGCTATCATACTACCAATAAGGCATTCACCTTTTAAGGCCAAGAGATGATATGAATTTAAAGGGCGGCATCCCATCTTATTAAGATGTGTTGCGGCGTAAGAAGGTATACATGGTATCAGATCAGAGCAACATTGTGACTGTGTGCTAAGTGTTTAGGCGCCCAGACCACCCGCCAAGCGGCGCGATCATGCGATATTTATTCCTATTGGTTTTAATTGGTTTGAGCCGCAACATGGTTATTGAGTTCTTTGAGTGGGAGAGTTTGTAAAACTCTAATGTTATTTGGAAAGTCGTTTGTGCCACATTGGGATTTTGAGAACTTTATGATATGTTTATAAGAGATCTCGTCCATCATATTACCTACAAGACTCTCACCTTTTAAGGTCAAGATAATATATATGAGCTTAAAAACGACTTTCTATCTTATTGGGTTGTGTTGCAAAACACGATGGGTCGGCTAATATAATAATGACAAGGTTATTAAGTCATTAGGGTGATGTTAACGTGAGGGTGACTCTAAATATCACGTGATCACTCCTGTATCGTAACACTACAGCATTATGGAAAATGGCTTATACAATTGGTTTGTTCTACAATGAGAAATAAAGAGTCTTATGCTCAGTTTATAATAGATTATATTCCTACCATCATACAATCAATAAGGCCTTTACCTTTTACAGCCCAGAGAGGATATATGGGCTTAGAGGGTGACTTTCAATCTTATTGGGTTGGCAACTGAACTCCTTGATACGACCCACTTAGTTGTGGGTAATGTTGGATTTTAATGGTAGAAAATGATAGCTTTTGGATCGGTTTATTGGCTAATTCGATTATTTGTGCTTTAATCTAAAAATTAGTGGTTTTTGAATGTATTGATCGCCTCAAGATTGATATTCAAGTGTGTGAAACGACAATGAGGCGACGAAAGATGATCCAAGGAGCGAGATGCCAAGTTTTGGACATGTTTGTGAAGAATTTCAGTCCATTTACGGAAGGTCAACTTTGAAGGTTCATAACTTACAAATGGCTTAGAATTTTGCAGTGAGACCAACGGCATATTAAAATTCATGATCTTAGCTTTACAGGAAGTGATCATACGTCCTCATAGGCCAAGTAACGAAGAAGTTATGACCGTTTGAAAAAAGTCGCCAGAACCAGTCCGGCGACCGAAACAGAGGCCTTTAGACGACTCGTCCCGAATCCAGACGAGTCGTCTCTCTGGAGACGAGTTGTCCCGCCGCTGCGTCGGCATATTAGACGGGTTTCCTAAACCCGTTTTGTAATCTTTTAGTATAAATACTTTAAACTTTCGGTAGTTTTATTCATTCAGTTTTCTCAATACCTAAAGTATTATTTTGAAGAATTATGCAAGGCTAAAGACCTTCTATTCTCGGATTATTAATCGAAGCTATTATTCACCGACAATTGTGAGTTTGATTTCTAATTCTTAATTTCGTTTGAGTATTGTTTATTCTATTGCTATCTTTGTTATTATTGATTGATTTGCTGTTAATTAGGTGGCCACTAATTAACCCTAGATTAATCTTTATTGCTAGATTCTCAATTAAAGGATTAATTGTTTGATTGTTGAATCGATTAGTAGAAACTAGGTCTAATTGCATGCTGATCATCGTGATTAGATTTAGGGGAGAATAAACATATTAATTGAAGATCGAAACCGCGTGTGTCTAGATCTTATTAATCTTAGTTGATATCGTTTAATTGCTTTATGCTTTCGCTGGATTGAATTTAGGCGCTCGTCTTTGTTATCCACCGATTACGGCTGTTAGGTAGGGCTGATCTCTCCTCTTAGCTACAATTAAGAAAGGATAGGAAATTATATTTCTACAACTAAGTACTCAACGAATTAGGATTAGTTGATAACTGGGACCAATTAAGTGAATGATAGTGGGTATTAATTGTCCGAGATCTTTTCCTCAATTGATTTACAAATTACTCTTTTAGCTTTCGATTACTTGATCAATTACAAACTCAAAACCCCCAATTTAGTTACTTTTGAACATTTAGACAATCACTGTTCTCTGTGGATTCGACACCCACTTACCCATTACTACGTTTTAGGTTTGTGTGTTTATTTATATTTGATTTAGGCATACGAATTTGGCCTGTCACTCCTGATTCTCTTTCTGTCTGTCTTTGTAAGGTAGCAGAGGAGGGCAAACTGTGATCTTCCGTTCTGCGTGCCCGAGAACAACCTCAAAACAAATGAAAGAGAAATCATAGATCAGTGTGATTCCAGTGCCTTCCATCGGCTCTAGCACTTATTCAATTGGCTGCCCTGCCCCGACCCCGACTACATGGGAACAGATTCTTCTTTCTCGGAAGTGAAGTAGGGGGCCAAGGACGAGCACGTAAGAATGTCGACCACTACATAAGCCACATACCAGGAGAACTGATTGGATTGTTTCGAGCCGAACGGACAGATGGCGCTTTGGAAGAAGCGCTTTCACCTTGCCCCATATAGAATAGAGGGCTTGGCTTTCAAAGTTGCTCTACCTTGCCTTGGGAATTCTTCAAGCTTTAGCAGACGAAACTGTCAGGACACTTTTCGAGGTGTAGTCAGTGAGCATCATCGGATGGTGCAGAAGATGCCAAAGGCGATGCGTCAGCAGGCTTCGGTTGTTGTTTTTCGTCCGACCTTCCCCCCGAAACATCAAGTGGCGCAACATCCATAACCGAAAGAAAATGAATCACCCCACTGGAAACCAGTTCTCCTGTGGTTAAGCAAGAAATTTCCTCTTCACTGGTCCCTTATACCCCAACCGGAATAAGCACTCGGCATGCCGTCGTTTCAGTGACTTATGTGGCTTCCCTCAACTCAGTCTTTTTGGTTCTTGAGTATGGTCGAAAGTTTGCCTCGATTTGGTTCCGCTCTAGTGGCCCAAGATCAGGAAGGAGATCCTCAGTAGTGGTAACCCTTTTCACTCTTTCGCGAAATTAAACACAGCACCTTACAATGTTTATGACCATTTAGATTTTGACGTGAATACGATCATCTCCCAAAAGAACAATGAAGTATCGTCGCGGTAAAACGAGCTAGGATACCAATCGGTCAGGGAATCAGCGATTTCCTTTAACGAAAGGGAGAGCATAGAGACTCAAGAATGAGGTCTTAGCCCCTGAGCCGGGGGGTGCATGCGGGGGGGTTGTGCCACGACGAATCGCAGGAAGAAAGCAGACAGAGAAAGTAAAGCGCCCAGCTCCCTAACCTAATGCGACACCGGGTTTGGACCGCAAGGAACCATAGCGCCAGGCGTAGCAGAGCGGCGACCCGGGAGCAGATTCCCCACCGGCAGGCAGGATCCTGCTCTCGGACGCGGGATCGCTCATGCTCCGAGCCGAAAATAAGGAATTACCACTCATACAATGACTCGGCTCCTAAAAAAAAAAAAAGAACGGGAGGACCCGTGGCCTGAGCTGGGGAAAGCTTGAACCCAATTCCTACTCGGATACTCGATCATTACTGAGTCCCGCGCGTTCCTTCTTCTCCTTCTTCCATAACCTGAGCTTGTAGAAGGAAGAGCGGGGACTTGGCTTCTTGCTAGATCACGCTCGTAGAAATGCAAGATCTCACTGCGGTAGATTCGACCTCGGAAGTCCGGCCGGAAAAAAAAATGATAACCATCGTAGGCTATTGCTAGCTCGATAAGCTTTCTGGCTGGGAGCTGTATAAGCGGTTACGTCCAAAAACTGCTTCGTGAGAAGGGCGGTGGACAGTGTTCTGACGTATGGTGGGTAGGGATATTACATATAGTACCAAAGCAACCTTGCGACCGCATGATGAGTGCTAGGGTACGGCCCAAGCCAGACGTCTAGCGAGGGAGATCTTCGGCTTGTGACTATTGGTATGAATGCTTGAGGCGCAACTAGGACGTTGCGTTCTTTAAGCGGTGGAGTTTATAACACTACAAGATTATGAATTTTTTTTTATTTAATTGGTTTGTCCCACACTAACAAACAAAGGCTTTTATGATCAATTTATGATAGATTCCTACCGTTATACTACCAACGAGGCCTTCACCTTTTAAAACGCGGAGAGGATATATGATTTTAGAGGGTGACTTCTCATCTTATTGGGTTGTGTTGTGACGTATGATGGATATGGCTGTTATATGTATGAACTAGGGCTTCATGAAATTTCATTTCAAACTCAAATGAATTATTATCTCGCCATGTTGAAAGACCTAAATAGTGGATAAGACATGGTCTAAAGGGGTAATACAAATGTGCCTGTTAATAAACTGAAAAACAAATTTGAGTTGATAACAACTCTTTAATTATTTGTCCCGCTTGAATGAATTATGAATTGATCCATTATCTAATCCGGGTTATTCAGCCCTCGTTAATGAAAAGGCTAATTCTGTCAAGTCACACATCAAGCCCACGAGATATAAATGTGACTACAAGCCCATGAAAAATAGGGTTTCTACTGTATAAAGAAAGATTATTCTATCACATTCATTTACGAAAGTTGGAAATCAGAAACAACATATTACTAGGGTTCTCTACAAAACGTATCTTCGCTAGTGCAACTTAAGGAGAGATTTAAGTCTCTGCGACCTTCTCATCTCCATCCTTCTTACCCCCCTTCCCAGTCCTAAATTCTGGTCATATACATACCCTCCAAATCCTAAATTCGTCTCCTACCTACTCAAACTTAATTCTCTCAAATACCCTCTCAATCCTTTCTTCCTACCCTCTCAATATCGTTCGTATCCTCTCAATCTTAATTATTACCACTTTCAATCCTTCCTACCAACCATCTCAATCTTTTTTGCTCTATATCGTCTTGATATACTCTATCGTGTACAATATACCATCGTCACGGACCACGGCAGACTACGACTAGTGGCTCAATCGCACAACCTTACATATGTATGTGATGCACCTCTAATTCTCAATTTATTGTTTCTTTTGGGTACAAATACTTCTAATTTTTTGTACATAAGAGCAGTTAATGCTGCGAGGGGGTGGAGATATGAGGATTTGAACCCGCAACACCCCCAGTAAGGTTGAGTTCCTAACCAATAGGCCAACCTTGATTCTCATTCTCCATTTATTGTGATAATATATTTGAGATCGTATTCGATCATTCCAATATTAATAATATTCATTTCTTTCGTAGTTTCTATTTAATCAAAATTCGATCTTACAAACCGAATATTCAAAAGAAAAAGAAAGGGGAAACGGTAACACTGAATAGCGGCTTCTTACTTACTCTTTCTATTTGTTTTTGTTTTTTGACTGGGCAGCATTTGTTACTCAGAGATTTTGAGCAATTTCTGGCCAAATCAACCGTGCAATTCCCGCTCAAATCAATTTAACAGCTTTACAGGTAGATGTTAAATCCCTTTTTCCATATTATTAGATCGTTGTTTTCCCCATTTGATCAATGTTTTCTGCTTTCTGTTCATTGTAAATGTGTAAATTTTCGTTTAATTTTTTTTTTTTGGTGAATCGGGTGAATTGTCGCTGAAGATTCAATTTTTATGGTAATTGATGGATTTGTTCCGTGCAATTTTCAGAGTGTTTGTTGTTGTAATTGTTGTATTGGGAAACAATTGAAAAATAAGATAGAATTTTTGCATTTTTGTGTTAATTCAAATGTCCGAAAAATTCCAATTCTTAGGGGCCTCTTATTGGAATTTTGCGCAGGGCCTCTCAAATCTGCGAGACGGCCCCGTAAATAAGTTGCATTTGAATGGAGGTGGGGTTAGGGTCGTGAGGAGGGAATGGAGGGAAGAGGAGGAGGAGAGTGACATTTAAGGTAATGTAGAATGTGGTTGTGGGGAGGGCAGGATGATGGGGTCCAATTGGGGTTGGCGCATGGTGTAGGGACATTGTTGGACAACAGGCGTGGTTGTGGTAGAGGGGCGATGTTTATGAGGAGGGAAAGTCATCGCGTGGTTTTCAGTTTTCTTTGGAAGCTTCCGCAAACCATTAGCATCATGACTCGATTTTTGTGTTTCTCCGACAGCTGTAAATGAGGGGATACGGTGAGAAGGGTGATGATAGTAGGTGGTAAGGTGTATTTCCTTATGGTGGAGATTTAATGTGTTCTAGTCGTACAAGGAGTTCTCTCCTTAGAATTGTTCGTTAATTTAGTTGTTTATACAATGCTTGCAATTGAGAATTTGGGAAATGGGAACTATGATTTACTAATAGTTTGTTATAGCTTACAAAGCATGAAATGATTACATTGAAGGCCCTGTTTATATCCGATTATTGTGGTATGGGGAAGTCGCAACAAATGCATCTGTCTCGTTCATCTTTACAACCAATATTTGCTCAATTCTTTCCATGTTTTATTCTATTCTTCTGCAGTGACTTATCTAAAGCTAACGGTGAGAAATAGTATGAGTAATTGAGTTTGACTGATAGCTCATCTCATCTATAATCTATTGAGAGAGAACTCGTTTCTCAATTTGTAAATGATGAATTATGCCATTTCAAGTCATGAGATTTTCATTTCTATTAACCCCCTTGACTAAAGCTGTGATTTGGGTTACTCATTTATTTTGTTATACAGTAAGCTTTATCAGTCTAACCTGTTTTTTCCGAAATCTACATTTGATCCTGTACTCTTTTAGAAATATTGTGTTATGAGGATTATGTGATATTGAAGACCCAAAATCAGTCATCTTTTTGTTTCATTGACTGTGCTCATTCTTCTGCTAATTAAGCTCAAATTTCCAAAATTTATGATGGATTTTTATTCTATGCATGATGCACTACCGGAATCCTGCTGGACCAACGTTTCGTTAGCCCCAATTTTGATAATTGTTGAATAGTGAATTTCAAATAACCTTCTTTGATTGGATTTGGTAATGTCGATTTAACATCTTGGCTGCGTTATGTGAATTGTTGGATATCTTGCACCTGAACTATACTTGAACTATACAGGCTATTGGTCAAATTGTCATAATGACTTGTCAAAGTGAAGAAGCCCCAGACCATGGAGAGGAGTTGATGGAAGTTGATATTGCTGATGCTAGCAAGGGCTGTATGACTCAGATAAAGGAAAATGGTCTGCTTCTTTGGCCTGTACTTCCACAGGAGGGTGGAGAAGGTCTTCCCTATGCGCCTGTAGATTGGCCAAGTCCTGGTGATATTTGGGGGTGGAGGGTTGGAAAGAGAGTAGCTACTTCAGGATACTATATGGACAGATACTTGTATCTTCCAATACGTTTTCAGAAAGCTAGAAGGAAAAGAGATGGATTTGCTAGTAAGCTCTCTGTTGAAAACTATGTCAAAGCAAAATACCCTGGTACAGACGTTGTCGCCTTCTTTTCTTCCTTTAGTTGGAGGATCCCTTCAAAGCAAGCATATTTGCTAAAAGGTGAGCAAGTTTTGGCATTTAATAGTCTGATTTTGTGGTATTTAAAATTTCTTACCACGTCTAGTTAAACATTAAATTTTCTCGCCTAAGATAAATAGTGAAGTACTCTTTTCATTACAAATATATTTTGTTGTCCTGTTTAATATTATTTCTGTCGAATTATCTTGGGAAATAGTGATAATGGGGATAAGAATAATTAGCTGTTTGAGCAAAGTCGGTGTTCTACGGTTGCCATCAACCATCAGGTGATTGTGTGTGTGGGATGCGGGATGGTACATGTGTGAGTTATTTTGTGCAATTTGTTCAGGCATCTTTGAACTTCATGAAGATCTTTGTTTCATTGCGTTGGATCCTTTATATCACGGAAAAGGACGTCACTTTTCTCTTTATGAATTACATCATAACTTTCATGAGGTTTGGTCTATATTACTGTGTATCCTGTATATGTTAGAGTGCAGAATTTGTCCACATATTGCTCTTAGTTTTTGGACACTGTTCCTCTCATTAGCGACTCTAGGTTATGATTAAAGTAAGTGCTATCAGAGTCTTCCTGTTGTTGGAGATGTGTCCACCAACAAATGTGCTCCACAAATCATTTCTTTGCTGAAGGTCTTAAGGGCATTCTCTAAGAGTTCTGCGAAAAATTCATTGGCTCCATGTCGTACGACCTAAAGTTGGGTGTATTAAAAATCAATGACGAAGCTATGCTAGAAAATTTTTGGTGATTTACTTTGATCAAGGAACTTGGTGGATATGTGTATGCTATGTTAGATGTGTAGGCATATAAGAAATGCTATAATAAGTAAGATATTTAGGAAGGAAGATTAGTCATATCCAATGATGATGAGATGCTGGAGACTTCCCTATGGTGGTTTGGCCATTTGAGATGAAGACTGAGTGAATCATTAGGTAGGAGGGTTAGACAATGGCATATTTAAGGAATTTGGAGGGGTAAGAAAGACAGAACAAGTCTTGGGAAAAGGGGGATTGAGAGTGACATGACGACGACGTACTTGTGATTGGAGAGTTTGGTT
Organism: Spergularia marina; assembly: GCA_963680865.1. NCBI lineage: Eukaryota > Viridiplantae > Streptophyta > Magnoliopsida > Caryophyllales > Caryophyllaceae > Spergularia > Spergularia marina. The sequence continues at coordinate 4,397,912 of OY804551.1, read as the reverse complement.
CTGCTTGGGGTGTACTGTGTGTAGTTGAGAGAGAACTATATGGATGATTTTCCTGCTCTTATTCTCTCATTTTTTTTTATTAAGACTCAAATATACTCTGTATGCTTTTCTCTTCACATACCTTATCTACCTTTTCCTTTCTGTTGTGCCCTTAGACTTTTTGTAAATGCTTACCTTTTCTCCGTATGATTACTTTTTGTCTCCCCTCTGTTTTGCTTCCTTCCTTTCCCACTTTTTTAGCTACATTTCCCTATGACAGCTATTCTTGACCGACTCTGAATGAATCTTGGACTGAAGCTTTGTTGTTGTTGTTGATTTTTTTTTTTTTTTTTTTTTTTTTTTGAGGGAATGTTGTTGTTGCCTGCTGGATAAAACAAATTATCTATTCAATGAATTTGCCTGGATTTTTCTTATCTTACAGCTCCCAGTTTCAAGATTCTAAAATAGGATTCTAGAAATGTTGCTGGAGGTTGATTTCGATCCTTAGTGGAGTGAGCAACTGAAAATTGTGTAGGCGGCGGTATCAGTCCGTTCTGCATTAAGATTTATGGTTTTGATATTTTATTTGTTGCTGCCAGTTGTATACATGAATTGCTGCAATAAAACATTCGTAATTTTGTTTGCTAAATAATAAGAAACGTTTTGAGGTCCTTAGTTGTCGCAGACTGGGACTTAATGATGTCTGAAATAAAGGGAATATAGTCTAACAGCATTCAAGGCCGAACAATTGCGTTTGCCAACCATTTAATCTTAGACTTGCCTTTCAGACTTTACGTTGTTATCTACATATTCCTTGCCTTTCAGACTTTACCTTCAACATACATGGGTTGTTGTGAGTAAGCTTTATCTTATTTTTTCCCTTTCGTAGGAAGTTCTTGAACATATGACGTGAGACTCATGATTAGGAACTGTAGGAAAAAATGTTGAGGACCAAGTTTGAGTAAGGCTGATAAAAGTCGATGATCACTGACATTTTGGCTCATTCCTGAAGTTTGAAATGAAAAGGATTTTGGCATTACCTTAATTAGAGGGCAGATCTATTGGCATAATTTCCAATGTAAGCTAGAAAATTCCTGAACTCATATCTATTGTTCAGTGCTGGAGGTAATTATATAGATATTGTTGCTGCAATTCTTGAAAAGTCAAACAATTTTGTCGTAATAGATTCCAAAGATATACAGGCTTAGAAAAAAAAGAAGCAAAAGATCAAAAGGAAATTTGTGTTTACTTCTTGGTACGTCGTTAGTGACATCTTTAGTAAGAAGAGATTCTCAAGTTAGGACACTATGTGTTAGTACAGGAATCGTTATAGTAAGTTCTTTGACACCACATCTATGTCAGATATTAACACTCCACTAACGGAATAGTGGAACATGGAAGTTATATGACTGTTGGACATGGATGTGGATGTTTGTGGTGTGATGATTTGTCGTTGTACTCGGCCTCACAGAGACAGTGATTGAAATTTGTTAAAGCTGCCCGAAAACTTCGTATTTGTTGCATGGTGGAAGTGGATTTTGTGACACATCCAGTGTTTGGGAGTTGGAATTGGAAAGCACTTGACTGGTTGCGTGCCACAAAGAGCCACGGCTTTTATACCCGTCGGTTCGGCACTTGAGTGGAAATCAAAGGTGGTCTCAGGTAGCAGAATAGAAGAGGAAGCTTAGTGGAATTGTGGAGAGTAAGTAATTGTAACTGCACTATTAGTTATCAGATCCTTAAATGGTGGGGAGAAGACGTTGAGGCCGATGAGAGAAGGAATGGAGTGAGGCAGCCAATGTTTGATGATTTTGATCTAGGGTTATGTTTTTGCTTTTCTTTGAACTTCCAAACTTTATATACACTCACCCTATATTCCACCTCAAGTACGGGTATGGCACATTTGGAGACGGCAAGAGGTGGGGGATTGCTCAGATACTGATAGTGAGAATTATGCAGAGAATGAATGTGACTTTGTTTAGTACAACTAATGAGGCTGTGAAAGTTATCACATCTTTGTGGTCATTCAGTAGTAGGTGGTAAGTTTGCTAATTGGCTGGATAAGGAGATTTCTCTAAGTCATGATAAGACGTAAATCCCATGGAATCCAGTAAAATATTGTGCTCAGTTGCAGCATGCTATACCACTTTGCATCATTCTTGCTTGGCTTCAACATGACTTGGGGATAAGGTGCGCTAAACACATGAATCTTAGAGAGCTCAACGTAGAGATGGATGGAAGCACATGTGTAGATGATGAGAATGTTATGAACAGTGATGTATGCAGTCTAGAAGCTGTGACTGATTCGTTTTCTGCCTTATGTCCGAACACTTGCTTCATGTGTTGAAAAATCAGTGAATGTTATAATTATCTCTTCCTTCATAGTGAGTTAGATTATATGTTTTGGCATTAGTTGGCTGCTGTACACGAGGATCAGTGGTCTATTGACTCTATTTTACCTCTGCACTTGATTTTCTCTGGATAAAGTTTGTGGGTGTAGGGTGAATAAAGAGACGAAATTGCTTTGTAATTGCACCGTGTTTACTATTTTCTGGGGCATTTGGAATGAGTGAAATTCACTAATGTTTCTGGGGCAAAGTCTTTGACTATGTTTGGGGAGTGTTGTTTTTCTTGCTTTTTTTTCTTTGGGTAATGTAGCAGGTATCTTTTAAGAAACCCCTTTTAATAGTTGCAAGAATCGAGCATTTCTGTAACTATTTTCAGTAGTGTTCTTATTTGCTTCACTATTTTTTTATTAATGATTTGTTTCCTTGTAAGAAAAAGAAATGTGGGATCGCTTTGTTTTGGGTAAAGAAAAATGAGAAATGTTTTGAAACATTCACTTATTTTCGTGAAGCAGGTAGACATGATTTATGTACTTGTGTTCAACCACACAGAGTCTATGATTGGAATTTCCTAGCTTTCAAAAGACTTGATGGGTTCACTTTCTTTACCTTGTTTTGGGATATATTCTAAGTTTCTTTTTTTGTTCTTAGTTTTTTCTGATCAGATTTTTGTTTATCCTTGGTTATTCGTTAGTTTCTTCAGGCTAGGGTTTAAGAATTCCGTCCATTTTGCTTTCCTGAACAGTATTGCATCAATTGATTTTCCTTCACATCTGAAGTCAAGTACTTCTTCTTTACCAATTTCCGTTTCCATGTTATTACCTCGATTTCCTTCTATTTCAGTTGGAAACAACTCCCAATACTGAGAAAACATCCTCGCTCTTTTTCTTAGGGAACTCGAGCTACCATCTGCTCAGCCTTTCTATAACGTTTTTAATGTTCTGTTTTCTTTACTTCTACACTGAGAGTGTCTTCAGATAGAAAGAAATGGAGAGAAAGGTAGGGGATTGAACATGAGGGTGCCAAAAAAAAAAAAAAAATGTTTGTATAATTGATGGGAGAGTGAGTAGAGGCAGGGAAACCTCACTATTGATGCTTAATGCATCTCCAACATTATCTTGCTTCCTGAACATTTAGCTAGATCAGCAAACTTAGCTTGAAATAAAACCCACTCGATAGCTTCTGTGAATATTTTCTTTCTCTCTCTTTTTTTTTTCTGTTGCTTATCAACACAGTTCAATTATATGATAATTTTCCTTCCGCATCTCTCCTTTTGAGACATTTGTTTTATTCATACAGGGAAGAAAACTGATTCCTCCCAATTCCCTCCTCTCATTTTCTTCCTCCACTTCCATCCCCTCCTTTGCTTGCTAGTTTTCTATCCAAGCATAGTATAATGATGATCATGATGGAATCGGATAATGGCAAATTGTTCTTCATGATCTATTATGATTGGACTGTTTGTCTAGGTAGTGAGAAACGCTTGACTTCTTTGAGTTGGACTTGTAGGACTTAGATTGGAGTTACTATTCTAATGGTATCAAAGATTTAAAGCTACTTTCAGTGGCGGATAGCAAGATAAAGAATTTCGAGTTATGAGGTGCAAAAGGTCACAGCCGTCTTATATCTTTATCTTCGAAGTTTACTTCACAGTTATCTAACAGCCCCAACTTGGATAAAAGTGAAGAAATGGGGCGGCAATGCGGCATAGTTCGAAGTTCGAACCCCTGACTTCTTGTCAGCAAACAAAGCCGCAAAACATGCCCCATCCACTAGGCTCTCTGCAATTTTATGTGTAAAAAATAGCAGTTTTATATATTACTGGACTCTTTCTAAAATTCTATGGGTGCAACTGTACCCTAGTAACCCCACCCCCCCTAAATCTGCCCCTGGCTACTTTGTTACCCACTTACCCGAGTCAGAGTTGTAGGAAAGTTATTTTAGCTAGGCAAATACTATTAGTCACGGTGTAGTTAGAAAGCAATCAGTGTGTTGCATGTTCAATGGGAGGATGTTAATGCCAATTACACTGCTAAAATCACTGAATAGAGCTTAAATGAAAACGCGTAGTAGCACTACCTTAGGAGCCTATTTACTTGGAAGCTCCGTAGTGTGGGTTGCTTGGTTGTTTGCATTTAGATGATTAAATTTCTGAAGGAGAGCAGAATAATCTTATTGGTTAGCTTCGGGTATAGCTTGACAGCTAATCTGCCTTATATAGTTGGTCAACTTGTTATTAGCATTTGTTACTCTGCCTCTGGTATCATTTCTGTGTACGTTGATGTAATCTATTTAAATGTTGGATTGGCCTCTGAGTGATCCCTAAGACCTATCTATACTTGCTAGTTCTTAGGCTACTTTCCTCTTCTGTCAAATAAGCTTAAATTTATATACGTTGCAGCATCTATTTTAGTTGTGAAATATCTTATTGGCTCAATGGTGGTTAATTCGTTATTTGTTCTGACATTATTGTCTTCGTTGTCTGAAGACAAGCATGGTTCTGTACGTATATCATCTGAAGAGATGGCAGAGCAGTTCCCCTCCAATTCAATGCCTGGTGTAGCAGTTTGTAAAGCTAGTAACAGATTCTGCTCCAGTGTGGTGGAAGAGGAGGTATCACTGGTTTCAGCTAGCCAATCTTGTGACGTTTGCTGCAGTGAACCTGGTTTTTGCCGAGAGTGTTGTTGTATTCTTTGTTGTAATACCATAGATCTATCCTTTGGAGGCTACAGTTTTATAAGATGTGGGGCAACAACAAGTAATGGTTCAATATGTGGTCATGCAGCTCATCTGAACTGTGCTCTTCGATCTTATATGGCTGGAACTGTAGGAGGTAGTGTAGGACTAGATACTGAATACTACTGTCGTCGCTGTGATACAAGGACGGATTTGACTAACCATGTGACAAGCCTTTTGAAGACTTGTGAATCCATTGAATCTCGAGACGACATTGAGAAAATATTGAGTTTGGGTTCTTGCATTTTACGAGGTTCGCAGAAGAAAGGTTCACAAAAGTTGCTGAATCATATTGAAATGGTTTTGCACAAGGCAAGTATGATACCTCAAAAGTGCTGCTTTTTTTTTTTTGGCATGAGACCTTTCAAAGTTTGTTTGCCCCCTCTTTTCTGTTATCCAAAGACCTCACCAATTTCATTTACAGCAGCTCCAAACTGAAAGTGATTTAAGAGATGTCTGGAAAGAGGAAGTGGATGTGGATGTTATACCTGCCACAACAGGTGATGATTTAAACTCAGCCCCATCCTCAGTTTAGTACGGAGTATATGATCTTTTGATTTCATCATGTTGTACTCCTACCTGAACTTTGTGTTTTTTACCTGTATCTATTGTACTGTGTTTCAGAAAAAGTGGAAGAGATGAATTACACACTTCCAGAAATGCGTGAGAACAACTTTCAGCATGAAAATGAATTTCTGAAATTGGAAGATAATATAGATCAAGTTTTACAGGAGCTTAGGAAGTCGCAGGAGCAGGAGTTCAGAATAGCACAAGAGAGGCTCTTTGCTAAAAAAGATTATCTCTTGTGTCTGTACAAACTCTTAGAGAAGGAAAAGACCGAATTAGTGCAGCCTACACCATCAACTGATCGTGATGCATTGATCAGCTCCATTTTAGTAAGGGAAGAGCATCTGAAGCGTGAGCTCACAAAACTCAGAGACATGGGGAAGGTTGCTCATGGTTTTGGGAGAACACCGAAGCCAGTTCTGAAAGACCATTTTGATATTGATGTTGAAGATTGACATCATTTCTCATACTGTGACTATGCCTTACTCGCTGCTCTTCATACAGTCAGGAAGAAGGTGACCTTCCACCGATGAGTTCCTAATCGTAAAAACGATGTGACTGTTATAGCTGGCCTGCGATTTCCCTTTGTGGTAGTCTGCCCGAAGGCTTGGGTTCATGTTTGTGCTGGACTGCTGATGTAATATTTAGCTGTGGTTCGATGTTTCTTAAGTCCTGCTTGTTCTGTAAGGTGGATGATTGTGCTTACCTGTTGCTTAGCTAGTACAGATCTGTACATCTTAATTAGAACCTGAAAACTCAAGCCTCATCAAAGTGATCCTTATTATCAACTTTAGTGCCCTACAATCTTAGAACCTGTAAACGCAAACCTCATCAACTGGAGAATAATTTTTTTTTTTTTTTTTTTTTTTTGGTGAGGTCACAATCGGAGTTTAGTTCTATCATTTAATTTACTTGATAGTAACTCTTGATTAAATTTTACACATTGTTTTTTTATTGACACCAATGAAGAAGCGTGATTCCTCCAACACTTGTTCACAAATAAAGGGTAATGATAATTGATAACGGCGTAGATATGTTGATTCTTATTGTGAATTTATACTTCCCCAAATAAATTGGTGTTGCATTAATCATCCCATAATGCATGTATATTTATAAAGTAACAGTGTTAATGATGATTTCGCAATATCCATGAGACATACTCGTAAATGAGTATCTCTAATTAAGTAGATCTGTACAGTGGGCAGAGACTCTTAACACAACTATAGAAGTTGAATCTTACGTATACTCTTACTCCTTATATCTCCAATTTTAAGTTCATACTCGACGATAGAAGTTGAGTTCTATGAACTGTCCCCGAAGTTTTGCGCAAACAAAACTTAGTCGACAATCGCCCGACTGCGAGCCTGCGAGGCACCCTACATTTGTAAGGCAGTACATATCTCTACAATGTGCATCAGTGCATCCCAGCTTGAGTTTATTAGGCAGTAGCATGTTTCTAAAGCCGTTGTACTGTCATATATGCTCCTTAATACTCGAAAAGCAGACAAACTACGCATTCTGGCTTCTGCGATACGATAGCTGTCGAAATCTAAATCCTCAGTTTGACGGCTGCATGCATGCATGCAGCATGCATACATTACTTTGTCGACTTTATATATAATGTTCCAAATTAAAAATTCCGGTTGTTCAAAACTTCAGTATCCAAATTTTGAAACAAATTTATATTAGTTTTCCGTTTTGAGTCTTCGTATATTTTACTTTTTGAAGGGTGTGTCGTCAAGTAGGAGTATATATTAGGGCTCCGACATTGTGAAATACGTTTAGTATATGGTTAAACTGTAAATAAATTTAATTAGTGTTGATACAAATATAAACCATCATAAATCGAAAATTTTTGGGAGTAAATCATACACACTCCGTATGTCCCTAATAATGTTCGAATTAAAACTCGAAAACTCGAAAACTAAGATATTTAATTGACGATAGAACAAAACAGAGAGAGTATATAATATAATAGTTACCTTTGAGACACATAAACAAAACAAAAAATGTATGCAAATGGATCCGAAATCCAGGTCACCTCATTAGCTTATAAATATTCGGCATTATTCTTCTGAATATATATACTCGCACTCTCCTCTTATTATAAAACTGACAAGTGATCGTACGTGGTTCTACGTACGTACTATGGCTATCTCTAAAGCCTTTATTCTCTCATTTTTCATCTCGATCTTTCTTCTTCAAATGGTTAGTATTTGTGATCAAAATACATTATTTGTCATTACTAGCTACAATTATCGATGTGATGTTAATTCACCATATATTCTTTGCTTCTCTTAATTAATTAACATCCCCGATTTTAATATTTTAATTTGTAATACAGGTGAACGCCAATAAAAATTATGGAGGCCCGAGCTTAGGTATACGAATGTTATGATCCCATATTTTTTGCTTCTTCTACATGCATGCTTTAATTTATTCAATTACGATATCATTATTCAACTTTATTTAAGGTATAAAACCCACTAATTGTGGCTCAACTATTAATTAGTTTCCAGTTTTTGGTTTTTTGCGTAAAAAATCTAGTTAAATAAGTTACAAAATTAACTTCAAATTGTTTGGTTGTATAATAGTCATATAGAATATGAAAACTGACAACTGAAAACTGAAAACCATTTTTTCTGGTTTTCAAAAACAGGACATTGGTTTTCAAAAAAACAGAAAACTGAAAACAGAAAACGATATCAAACAAGCCCTTAGGCTTTTGGTTTGTTTATTTGATTTTTTTTTTGTAAAGAATTAGTGTCCGGCCGTACAACAATGGAGGAATGATAACCGCCATTGTTGAGTGTAAAGGAAGCTTTGAGAACAGAGAAAGTAAAGAAAGCACAGACGAAATAGAATATGATTGTATTGATTAAGTTGAGCAAATGTATTTACAGAGTGGACTATATATACAATTGATGATCCACACATTAGCTAGCTACACCCTCTCCTATTCTATAACCACCTTGTAACAAACTTCCGACAAGTTGTAACCAACTTCCAGCTCAACACCTTGAGGTGGCCCCTAATCTATTCAATTCATCGTGGAGCAAGCGTTTGAGTGAAGTCTTGAGATGGCAATAGAAGATGGAAAGCAGTGAGCAAGCTCCCTGCTTCACATCCCCTCCTCAAGTTGGAGCTTCAGTGAATGAAGTGAACAAAAGACCCAACTTGGAACTGAGTGTATGTGAAATGTTGTTGACTACCTAAAGGATTTGTCAACAAATCAGCAAGTTGTAATGAGGATTGTACATGAGCAGGCACCAACAATCCTTCTTGTAGCTTTTCTCGAACATAATGACAATCAATGTTCAGGTGCTTTGTCCTCTCATGGAAAACCGGGTTTGCAGCAATGTGTTGTGCTGCTTTATTATCACAGAACAAGGTCACAGGTAGAGGTACCTGTACCTGAAAATCCATTAGCAGATTATTCAACCAGACTATCTCTGCAGCAGTATAATACATGGCTCTATACTCTGACTCAGTACTGGATTTCAAAACAGTCTTCTGTTTCTTGGTTTTCCATGAGATCAGTGCACCACCAAGGAACACACACTGACCAGTAAGAGATTTGCAGCTGAATTTACATGAACCACAGTCTGCATCACAAAAGGCTGTGAGCTTCAAGTCAGATGCAGAAGGATAGAATAGAGCAGCATCAATTGTGCCCTTGAGATACTTCACAACATGTAATGTTGCCTGAAGATGAGGTTGTCTTGGAGTAGACATAAACTGACTTAGATGTTGTACTGCATATGACAAGTCTAGTCTAGTGAGGTTCAAATACAATATTCTGCCCACTAACCTCCTGTAAGTTTCTGGTTCAGCCATTAGTTCACCATCATCAGGTGTAAGATTTAATCCCTTAGGCAAGGGAAATGCAGCAGCATTACATCCTGACATCTATGTATCTTTGAGAATGTCACCACATATTTGCGCTGATTGAGCAGAATTCCCTCAGTAGATCAAGTAACTTCCAGTCCTAGGAAGTATTTGATCAATCCCAAGCCCTTTATTGTGAAAGCCTCATGCAGGACTTCTTTTAGATGAGGAATATATGACATATCAGTCCCTGTGATGAGTAAATCATCAACATAGACCAGTACAACTGTAAAAGAGTTGTCATTAACTCTTGTAAACAGAGAATAATCATGCTTGGACCTGAGAAAACCTTGAGACAACAGCAGCTTGGATAACTCAACATTCCACTGCCTTGAAGCCTGCTTTAACCCATACAAAGACCTTCTCAATCTACAGACTTGTCCTGGTTTAGCTTTTGAATAGCCCTGAGGGGGTTTCATATAGACTTCTTCATCAAGATACCCATGTAAAAAAGCATTGTTAATGTCTAGTTGATGGATATCCCAATGTCTAGCAGCAGCAATAGCAAGTAATACTCTTACAGTGGTGAATTTAGCCACTGGTGAGAAGGTGTGCTTGAAATTCTTACCCTCAATTTGGCTATATCCTTTGGCTACTAGCCTGGCCTTATACCTTTCAACCGTGCCATCAGATTTGAATTTAACTTTATACACCCATTTGGACCCTATGGCTTTAAAACCAGGGGGTAATGTAGTCAATTCCCAAGTATTATTCATTTCAAGTGCTTGAATTTCCTTATGCATAGCTTCCACCCAATTATCATCAACTCTGGCTTGATTATAGGAAACTGGTTCATGGATAGATAATACCCTCTGCAAGGAAGCCACATAAGCTGATGGTATGACAGTAGAAGCCAGGACAGAAAGGAAGAGGAGCTTGCAGATGATTCAGGCAAAATAACAGGTTCATTCCTTGGTAATAATGGGCAGACAAAGTCTTTCAACTTCATAGGTGTTCTGATAGATCGAGTGGAGTGTCTGACAGGTGCCTCTGGAGATGCTGGGATCAGGAATGACAAAAGAACTTGAAGAATCTGAACCCTGATCTTCTATTGAAGCCTGCAAATGTTGCTGATGTTCAGAACTTGTCATACTTGGTGTGGTTGGAACAGACAGTATTTCACTGTTTTCTGAATTTGCTGGCTCAGAATTTTCAGTTGGAGCATAACATAGAGGAGTATCATCCACAACAGCATCACCATAGAAAGGAAACACAGAAACAGATGTCTGATTTGGGTTTGCAGTAGGAATATTAATCTTGTAAGGAAACACATCCTCTTGGAATATGACATCTCTGCTAATAGTGATCTTGTTGGATTCCATATCATATAGCTTATAAGCTTTCTGACCATATGGATAACCCAAGAAAATGCATTTTCTGCCTTTAGCATCAAACTTATCTCTCAAATGTTTGGGAATGAGAGCAAAAGCTTGACAGCCAATAATTCTGAGCTCATCATAGCTTGGCTACTTGTCTAGAAGTACCTCAGTTGGTGTCTTCCAATTGAGCACACTTGAAGGTAATTTGTTGATGACATGAGTAGCAGCCAGTAAACAATCTCCCCAAAACTTTTTAGGCAACCCAGCATGCAATAACATAGCTCTAGCAGTTTCTACTAAATGCCTATGTTTTCTTTCTACTCTGCCATTTTGTTGAGGAACACTAGCTGCACTTCTCTGATGAAATATACCAAGCTTATGAAATAAGGCACCACATTTAGCTTGAAAGATCTCAGTTCCATTATCTGATCGAATGACTTTCACCAAACAATTATACTGAGTTTTGACCTGATTCAGGAATCCCTCAATTGTAGAGTAAACAACAGTCTTATCCTTTAAAAGGAATGTCCATGTTACCCGAGAATGATCATCAACAATGGTTAAGAAATAGGATGCACCAGTAATGGAAAGAACTCTATATTGACCCCATAAATCCACATGTAAAAGTTCAAAAGTTGCAGATGCCCTAGATAAACTTCTAGGAAAAGGTAACTTGTGAATCTTTGCCATAATGCAAGTAGAGTAGTCATAAGATTGTAATTCAACCTTTTTTATTCCATGAATATGCTGCATTTTGGTTACAGATGTGTGACCTAAACGAGCATGCAAAAGCTCAGAGTTGCTTTTCCTAGAGCAAACTCCACAATTATTACAGGCATTACTACATGTGCTCCTATTACATGAAGTAGGTAAAGGTACCAGAGATGGTCTGAACTTGTAAAGACCTCCCTCCTTGTCACCATCAGCAACCTTATGCTTAGTGACAGGGTCCTGTAATATGCATTTTGCATCAGTAAACAGCACATATAGATAAATGATTTGCTGATAACAACTTGCTGACAGAAAGCAGATTGTGCTTGAATTCAGGTAAGTATAACACATCAACTAGTGTGATTTTAGGATGAATAACCATATCACCTATATATCTCACTGTCTGTGAAGACCCATCGGGTAGCCCTAGCAGTATAGGTTTAGGTAACAGTCTCATGTTCAAGAAATTATCATATAGAGGTGACATATGATCAGTGGCCCCTGAGTCTATAATCCATGTTTTGTCAGGCATAGCAGGAATAGAAGTAACATTAGAAGCAATGATTTTACCTGCAAAATTAACCACAGGAGCTGGAACTTCAGAATGTCCACCTTGCTGTGACTGAGCCATCTTCATCATCACCTGATATAAGGCTGTGACCAGATTAGGATCAATCTTGACATTAGTTGCAGATCCCCCTGAATCCTGATACTGATACTCAAAGCTGGCATCATTGTTGGCTTCGACTGCATTTGCAGAGAATCTCCTGTTTCCTGGCTTAGGATTGGCCTTGTTGGAGTAAAACTGGTTCTTGAGGTTTGGATACAGCTTGAAACACTTATCCTTAGTGTGTCCTCGCCTGTTGCAATGCTCACAAAAAACCACAGTTCTTCCATTTTCACTTTCCATTCTTGGTCTCTTCCCATCTTTATTCCAGACATTCCAAGCAGGTGGTGGCTGACTGGCATTGGACTAGAATGCAGAGGATTCAACAGGATTTGTCATGCTGTTGGTGACATTCTTCTGTGTCTCAACATGCAGCACAAGAGAATAGACTTTGTTAGCAGGCGAAAAAGGCTCCATTGACAGAACATTTGTCCTGAGGTGTTCATATCTGTCATCCAATCCCATCTGAAAAGTGAGAGATTTTTCCCTTTTTCCTGCATCCACCACCTGTTGCAGAACATTACAGGAACAGCTGTCTAATGCTCCACAAACGCACTCATAAAATCCTTCTAAATCATCCAGATCATGCCATTTGCGCTTCAGCCTGTTGTAATAATCAACCACTGACTGATTATCTTGAGAGATGCTCCTGATTTCTTTCTTCAGCTGATACAACATAGGACCATTGGTTTGTCCATATTGTTCTTTCAGATCACTCCACATAGCTTCTCCAGATCTGAAATTCATGTAACATTCTCGAACCAACTCAGGAAGAGAGTTGAGGATCCAGCATTTCACCATGCTGTCAGCACGATTCCACTATGCCTGCGTTGCACCTGCAGCAGATGGCTTTTTTACTGATCCATCCAAGAAACCTTGTTTATTCTTTGCAGACAATGCCATTATCACACCTTTACTCCAGACTGAGTAATTCTTGCCAGTGAATGGTGTATTGATGATAGGAACACCAGGAAAATCAGAATTCGAGATGAACAAAGGATCATCATACGGATTCATCTGATTGTTGTTGTTTACAGCCTCAGAATTGACTGAATCAGCCATTTTCTAACTGACGACTCAAATGTTGAGTAAAAGAGAAGTTTCAAGGATTTCGGGACAAATATGACGATTTGGACAGAAATTTTCAATGTGAAAACTCCTGAAGACAGCGCGAAGAAGCTGATGTAAGTTTGATCGAAATTTGAGAAAAACCTCGAGAAATCGGGAAAATTTGAGTGAGATTTAAAACGAAATCAGTGATGATTTCGAAAAAAAATAAAGGATTGTGATTGTACGAAGGATTACGAACAAAATGAGATAAAGTTTGTGGAATTTGGACCGAATTTACGCTCGATACCATGTAAAGAATTAGTGTCCGTACAACAATGGAGGAATGATAACCGCCATTGTTGAGTGTAAAGGAAGCTTTGAGAACAGAGAAAGTAAAGAAAGCACAGACGAAATAGAATATGATTGTATTGATTAAGTTGAGCAAATGTATTTACAGAGTGGACTATATATACAATTGATGATCCACACATTAGCTAGCTACACCCTCTCCTATTCTATAACCACCTTGTAACAAACTTCCGACAAGTTGTAACCAACTTCCAGCTCAGCACCTTGAGGTGGCCTCTAATCTATTCAATTCATCGTGGAGCAAGCGTCTGAGTGAAGTCTTGAGATGGCAATAGAAGATGGAAAGCAGTGAGCAAGCTCCCTGCTTCACATTTTTAGTTAGACACATGGTATCATAGCCGCCCAATAGTTTTGTCTAAGAGCATCTCTAATGCTAAGTTTTTTCTTGTAGTTTGTGTTTGCAAGCTAATGATGTTATTTGTTTACCCAATGTTTTACATTTTTAACTTGTAGCCTAGCAAGCCATGTAGCTCTATCAAACAACATTGCTTGGGAATTAAAGAAAAATAAAAATCAATAAAAAAAAATATTTCATCCCTACATGAAAATAGTAAAAAAAAAAATATAACAAAAATAATTGCAGTCCCACTCGAAACTACACTGGTTGCGGTTTCCCCTTGTACAAAAACTATTGTAGTTTGGCTTTGTCACATCTCTTGTACATGGCTCCCATATGACAAATACAAACTACAAGAGTTGTAGTTTGCCATTGGAGGTGCCCTTAACACATGATTTTGGGGATAATTTTGGTTACTTTTAGCTTCTTGCAAAACAATTTGACACACTGACCGCTACACTAACTCGAATTACCTATGATTTATTAACTACTGAAAATTGTTTATATTCTTAAGTTGAGGGGGTTCATTATTTGAACCTCTTGAACCCCCCCCCCCCCCTCCCTCCGCCCTTGATTACATAAGTATGTATCAAGTTATTTATTTTGAAAATGTGAAATCAAAATGTGTATATGTATGTGCGTTGCTTGGAGATTGTGGCATTGCATGTAAAGCGAGGTGTAGCATGGCGTCAAGGTCGAAGATGTGCTTAAGGGCATGTGGAAATTGTTGCTCCCTTTGCAAATGTGTTCCACCCGGCACGTCGGGCAATGCGGATGCCTGCCCCTGCTACGCAGCCATAACCACCCATGGTGGCCGTCTCAAGTGCCCTTGAACACCTTGTCATGGTGATTGTTGCCACAACTCGTCGCAAGAAAGTATTAACCATCATTATGTATTTGTTTTTCGTGTGCTTGTCGAGTTTGTAATAAATAAGGGTAATGATAAAAAACTCACGATGTGAATCAACTGATCCACGCTCTTATGTGCTTGGTCATAAACTCGCATGGGTCTATAACTTACATGAAACAAAAAAGCGTAGATCAGTTGATTCCTGTTGTGGATTTATACCTACCCATAAATAGAGTAAACCTTTAAGTTTTCGTTCACGAGTGTATGTACATGTGAATTGGTAATTAACAAAGGTTGTGCATGCTTTTTCTTGATACCATTGTGTTAGTTAGGGACGGAGCCACGGAGCGAGAGTCAAACTATCTATAAGATCTCGCAGCATATATAAGAGTGTGTATTAATATTAATTTAAAAGCTAGACTATAGTCTCGAAGAATGCAAACGACTTATGGTCTGTTCAATGTAATTCATAAACAGTTTCTGGAAACATTTTTGGAGGAGGAGCTCCAAATTGGAGCTTATACTTGTGATAAACAAATTTACAATAAAAGTGCTTCTCAGAAATTAGAAACAACTTATCATTTTTGTGTGTTTGGTCAGTTTTCAGTTTCTTGGACCCATAAACAGTCCAGAATCAATTAAGAAGTTTGGCTAAACACACCTTTAGTGTGTGTTTGACCTAACTTTTCAAAGTGCTTTTAGTCCATAAAACCATAAACTTGGTCAAACATATACTAGTATAGAGATTTTTAGAAGTTAGAAACTATTTAATAAAAGCACTTTCTTAAATAGTGACCCTAGAAAACAGACGACACCAAATTGGTGTTTCTGTTTATGTTTCCCTAAAAATAGTCTATTTGTGAGATACTTTTAATTTGGCAAAAATAAAAAATAGATTACAACAACAAATGAAGTGTTTTTGCAGTATGTTGAACCAAACACTCACTATTTTATAAAAAAAAAAAAAAAAAAAAAAAAAATTTAAAGAAACTGATTATGAAAAATAGAAATAGATCATAAAAATTTGGCTAAACAGATTTTAGTATAGATCAATTTTTCCAGATCTAAAAAATATAAAAAAGAAAAAGAAAAAAAAAATTCACGAGCAGAAACAGGCCACAGGCCTAGAGCAGATCTTTGTTTGGCATGCATGCATGTTGGACCCAGATCCAAGCGCTGTGGGTCTAAGCATGAGTTGGAGCTAAGCAGCACCGTCGATGGGAGTTTTAGTGACGTTTACAACTTCCCGATTTGCTTATAAATCAGGAGGTGTCAGCAATTCTACGAGGATTCCCTACCTTCCCATTACACTGGAGTAGTACATTTTTCTGATTTAATTACTCGAGTAAACCCAGTACGTCTTGAGTGAGGATCCTCTCCAGTTCTCAATCAACGGCCACGATTCAATGCCCATAATATCTATGGCCCAAATGCATCCCACATTCTCACGTCAACCTATAGCAAAAACTGCTAAATCGCATAGCTCTACCACCCTGCCACACTTCAACCCAACTCGCCGACAAGCTCTCGCCGGCGAAATATGTCATGGCCCCACCACCACCACACAACAAAACCCCGATTCGTTTGTTCTTAGTAACATGTTCGACAAATTTAACTTTTCATTTGCTCAAATAACTTACTAGTATTTTTGAGTTCGACAAACTTCAATCAACACCATTAAACTTCTCCAACATGTGCGCAACTTAATTAGACTTGAGCTGAGATCAACATAAAATAGGTCAGGTTAATTCAGACCAATAATAATTTTGTGTTAAATATATATGATGGGATAAAATTAATCTTGAATCAGTAGAATATCCGACAGACCGACACAAAAATATTTCGCGCCAAACAAATTTAAGTCAAATTAGATTCAAGTCAACTCAATCCCAGCTCGCTTTATGTATAAAAAATTGCGGCACAATCGTTCCCGTCAATTCTAAGTAGCAACCATAACCAAGGTTCGTTAAAATTAAGTAGCAACTGCCTCAAATCAAATGAGAATGAATCATGGTGAAAATCTAATTACATAACTTACGCCGTCTCCAATTCACCGACCAGACTCAGTAATTCAGATCAAATGTTCAATACCGGCCACTATGTTTAACCAATCGGGCACTAACACTATCTCATTGACCATGATTTCCTTTACACGGTTACATACCATTGTATATTTTGTATCATTATTAAAAGAGTTCACTTGTGAAGAACAAGATTCGCTCAGAACACGAGAAACCAATTTCCACTTGTTTTCTTCCCCTCTTTCTCTCTACCCCTTCTTCCTCACTTCACTTCCTCTCCATTTCTTTTTTCCTCTCCATTTCTCCTACGTTTATTATAAAAAAAATACCCTCAAAAAAAAAAAAAAAATAATTAATTTGGATTATTTATATTAAAAATCCTGGTATAAAAATCACATCCCCCCCAACATTTCCAGTTTTTCCAATTTCCGGCATACTTTTCGCCACACACTTTTATTATATTTTCTCTCTCTTTATTAAACTCAATCCATTACTACATTCTTCTTCTTCAATCTTCATTCAATCTTCCATCATCATTCACTTCCATTTTAAATAAATAATAATACTATTAAGAATTTCAGTAACAAATAATTCAAAGGATTACTTTGATTTTGTTTGGTTTAGTTGGATTATTAGTTTGATGAGAGAAGGGAGAAGAAAATGGGCAAAAATGGAGGTAACTTGAGGAAGACGCTCTTCACTCCCTTTAACTTTCTTTGATTTTTCTCCTCTCCAATTTTACTGTTTTTTTTTATATTCAACCCAAGAAATCGACAATTTTGTTTGTTGTTTGTTTAATGGGGAAATTTGTCATCTTTCTCAACCTCAAATATTTGTTTGTTTTTATTATTAATTAATCTAATAATTTTGGGGTTTTTATTTTTAAAGATAAACCCATCTGCTTTTTTTCTACTTTTACTAGTCGCCTCTGCTTCTGGGTTTTTCTCTGCTCCATTTAATTCTCTTAATTTTGGGGTTTTATAATAATTTCCCCATTTTCTGTTGTTTTTTTTTGTGTGTTTTGTGTATCTTGTGTGTGAAGATTCATCGAGGAGAGGGAAAGTGAAACGGTTGAGTGAAGCAACAATGTCGTCTGATGTTGAAGATGTTGGGCACACTCGCAGAAAATCCAAGCTTCGCAAAAAGGTTTTTTTTTTTTCATTTTTTTACTGTATGTAATCTTTCGATTTACTTTCAATTTTGTAATGTTTTTTGAGATTATGATAAAATGTTGTGGAGTAATTTTTTTTACTGTAGATTTTGTGCGATTCTGCTTCTGTCCCAAGAAAGCTGCGTTCAGGTAATTTTTTTTTTATTTTAAGAATTTTTATGATTATGAATTTTGGGTATTTTTCTGTGTAAAATTCCCAAATATTATTGAGTAGTAGTAGATTACCTTTTTAGGGTATGAAATGATGATTTTGTGGCTTAAATGTTACACTTTTTTGGATAATTGGTGAGTTTTAGGTTCATGAATCAAATTTGCGTAGTAGATTACCTATTTTGGGTATTTTGTTTTAATATGATATGATATGATATGTTTTGTACTGATTTTGTGGCTTAAATGTTACACTTTTTTGAATAATGTTTTTACCTTTTTGGGTAATTGGTGAATTTTTGGTTCATGAATCAAATTTTGTTCAGAAAATATGAGTAGCAGATTACCTTTTCTGGTTATTTTTTTTTTGCTTTAATTTGATATGAATTGAATTGGTGACTTAAATGAAGCACCTTTTTAATAATCTTATTTTTTTTTTTTTTGGGTTTGGTAGATGTTGGTCTACTTTATCGCAGAGTATGAGTGAAGCTGCTAGTAAAGTTCATTGTTTTTGCTATTTTTGGAAAGTGTAGAGTATTATAATGTTCTTCTGGGTGTCCTACATGTTAGTATAAAATATTCAAAGTGTAGAATTACCATTAGGGGATGGGATGTTTGTTGAAGAGAGGCTTACAATGTTTTAACTTGATCTCATGAGGGTGAATTTTGCGTTTTGATTTTTGCAGCTATTAGTAAACGAACGTGTCAATTCGCCCCGGTGCCCATGTTCGATCCATCGAGATTGAAACACTCGAGGATTGGTGTTGACCCACTTGGAAAGGATTTTTGGAAGAAGTCTAAGACAAGCATGGTTTGTGAGTTTGTTCTTTGTAATGCCCATAGATTTATGATTAGTGGTTTTTGTTGTGACGTTGTTAGGGAGTGGTATGACTGATATTTGTATCTTTTGCTATGTGGCAGAACGGTTTTTCAGACCATTCTTCAGGACGGGCTGTTTCTGTACCTATCACGAAAGAGGAGGAAGAAGTGGCTGAGACATTGTTTGCTTTGGCTGGAATGATCTCTCTCAATAGTGAATCTTCTAAGTCAGAAACTCGTGGTTCAGCGAGGGATAGCCAAACTGTGTCTTCCTCTGAAGGTGGTTCTGATTTCTGAATTAGCGTTAACAGCTAACCTCTGACTGTTTATCTAATGTTTTGTGTTCTTGTGTTTGCTGGTTGTTGATATGATATTGTGTACTTTTCAGATCCTGTCATTTCGAAAGAGGAGCATGGAAGTACTTACAGTCGAATTTCCAGTGATGCAACTAATGTTATTCCAGCAGCAGACGACTCTAAACAAGACTCTGTCCTGGCGAAATCCTTGAATGAGACTACACTAAGGTGGCCTAAATTATCAGAAAGAAGACAACTCAACCAAGACCTAAAAGTTTCGGTTCCACCAATGCAGCTTCAGAGAATTCCACCTTTGCTTAGGGCTTGTGATGATAAAAAACTTGGAAAATCTGCTTCGGTTTCCCAAATGTTAACTGCACCCGTCTCCCAGAGAGGGTGCGTGTATTTTAATATGAATTTCCTTTACTGCTTCTCCACGTTACTTTACTATATCTAACAATTGCTGAAACATGCTATTGGTTGTGTGCAGATTTAGCAAGACAAAACTTGAGAAAGTAGTGCTGCCTAAGTTGCAATCTCCACATCGTGTAGATCCCCGGGCATTGGATACATTTTCAGTTCAGGAAAGGGAACAGGATACATCATTAGAGAGGGGGGATACTAATGGTTTGGCATCTACCTTTTGATTTCAGCTACTCATTTGATACTGTTTCCATATGTAAAGATTTTGACGCTGTGTTCAGGGCTGACGTCAAGATCTGTGCGTGGATTTGGGCTTGATGGACTCCTTAAACCGTACTCTTCTTTCCCCATCAGATTTTGTTTACGCTTATAGTGGGGAATCTAACCTTTTCATTTAGCTGAAAGAATTTTGTTTTGCAGTTCCTCGACTATCGGTTTTCCAGCGTGGGTCAATGCTACTGCATCCTCCTTCAGATCTGGTGCATGTGGAGACAGTGTATCAGTGGACAAGGTGGCCTTTGTCTCTGTGTAACTTTTAGGTCTTAGGGTTCATTTTTCTGTACGAACTGCTTGCATACAAAGTCCCAGGGTCTCCTTCCTGACTATTTCATTTGTTTGAACTATGTAGGTACCAAACTCTGTTAATGGTTCAAAAAGGAAAAGATGTATCACTCACGTTTACATCAGCAACCTGATTCAAGGGATGCAGATGTCAGAAGGGAAAGTCAATCAGTCCTCAGATGCCTGCCAGTTGGGAACATCTCAGTGTTCATCTATTGCCGCTGAGAGGAATGATTTGAGACAGAATTTCAATAACCATACATTTGGCTTTACTATGAACCCCGTACATCAGGGGGGTACAGATGAGGGCTTTAAGATTCAGGTATCTCAAGGCCCTTCTTATGATTCTCACTTTCTTATGTTTTGGTTTCAATCTCACATAGTTACTGCCATGACAGAGCTTTGATTTTCTCTCTTTGTCAACTGGAGTTGGCCCAAGAGTAAATAGTGGTGCAAATAGGCTGGGCACTAGTTCGGAAGCAAAAGGTCAGGTACCTCACCTGCATTCAGCGTCACAGGCTAGTGCCTCTCTACCATGCTCGAATCCACAAAATTATTATCCCTTCAAAGCTCGCCGTGATCAAGTAGCAGTAGCATCAATGGCTTTGCCACCTATGCCACCTCAGGTCTGTTCACGTTCTTTGCTCCTGAGAATAAAGGATGCATTTAGTCGTGTTGATATCATTTCATAAAACCTCTTCTGTAAGGCATTCATGGCAAAATTTGTACTCACAAAGGAATTGATTGGAAAGGAGCAGAATCAGAGTTCCAACTGCAAAAAAGAATTGTTACATCCTCCCATGGAGAAATGGCTGTTATTCATTCTTATCATTTGCATTCCATTTCCTGAATCTTGAAATTGCATACTCCCTCCTTTTTGTGGCGAATGGCTGTTACTAAATCTGGGCTAACCTTTTTTTTTTTGGATGTCATCTGTGGGCTAAGCTAAAACAACACACTTTTTAAGTTTTCTGTTAAATCACTGGACCTTAAATAACATTATTCGACTTTTACTTACAGAAATTTGCCCTGTATTTTGGCAGCCCTTTATAAAAACTTACACTTTTAGTTATAAAAGAGGGAATTTTGTTGTATATCGGTGAGTATCTGTTCTTTTGGTGGTTTTCCTGGCACTTTTGTCATGTTAAAAATGATTTTTATTGCTGAGAAATTTCATATAAATGTGCTTGGTGCAGGTGCATTTGCAAATGCCGCAATATTTTGCTAATAATGCTTTTGGGGGTGCCTATATGTCTCATACGGGAGCTCCTAAATCTACATCACATGCACAGCCTATATCACTGCAGCAGCAGCAGCAGCAGCAGCAGATTTGGAATACTCAGCTAGCGGCACAGTTGAGGCCTGGGGCACTTCTTTCATCTCATGTTGCAAACTGGCAGAACAGAAGACAAGATCCACGAAGCTCGACTCAGCATATAGAGCCTCATGCACCACTATCCCAACCTTCTCTTGAAATGATTGGAGCTAAATACCTTCAAATTTCCCAGCAACAGCAGCAACTGATTGGCCGATGTCCACCTTTGCCTCTCTCTAGTGCAAAGCCGCATAGTGGCCAACCTCCTTCAGTATGTGAAGACAAGGGATCTCATTTTCGGCCAGATGGTGTTCGTCCTTTCCAACTTCTCTGCAGTGAGCGATCATGAGGCCACAAGAATCTTACTTGACAGATAGGTGAATCTGTTTAAATTTTCTCTCCTTGATTTGGAAAAGGTGCTTGATGTATATAGCACTGAAACTGGAGGACGGGACTAAAACGAGGTAGGCATAAATGAGTAAGATGGTTAAACAGGAGTCGGGAAATGGAGGGTAAATCGTTAGGGAATCGTTAGGGGTAGATGAAGAGAACGTCCATTGAAAATGGAAGCAATTTGAAAAAACTGTATATCATAGTTTCATAACATACAGAATGAATGCAGAGGTTAAGTACGCTGTGCCATGCTGCAAGACGGAAGGATTATCGTTTATTGCCCATATTTAATTAAGAGTTTGATGGAATTGCTAGGGCAAGGGGAGCATTCATCAATGTCCTATGCTCGACTATTTCGCGAAAGATGGAGCCAGATCTTTCCTCTTTGTTCTCTGGAATTAGTGTAGAAACTATATTAATGTAAAGAAATTTCGATCTTACACAAGGCGTCTTGATACTAAGATTTTTGCGAGTGGTTGATTTACTTCTCGAATGTCGCCTCAAGAGAATTTATTTCTGTCCAGAGTATACAGGTATCTGTCTTTTCACTTAGGGCTTACCATTCATAATGATGCAATGTCTGAATTCTGAATACAGGCAAATGGTGTAAAGATATGAGACGGTGAAAGTGTCACTTTCACCTCAATGACAGTATTGTGTACGTGTTTACAGGGTGCCATTTACAATATTAATGATGATACAGGAAACTAAAGCGCCTTACGTTTTATTCCTAGAACTCGAAATATAATCAGGCGCAAGTAGTGCACAAACACCGACCTGCAATGTGATTTGGAGCAACACTAGAACAAAAAGGGGGGGGGGGAGATAAAAACTGGAGAGGAAAGATGCTACTTGGTTGGTCAAAGTGGCTTTTAGAGCAAAAAAACCATGTCAATACTTGGAATTAGCGGCAGCTAGGAGGGCTGCTCCAATTCCGGAACCATCTTTCGAGTGTTCTATAACCAAGTTTTCTGATAACTCCGGTCCTATAAGCTCTGTCACTGCATCCTGCAGGTAGTTTCTGTATTGAGGGTAATGCTCGTACAGGCCTCCATCCATTGCCACCACTGTTCGTTTTCCAAATATTAGACCTTTCGTGTCCTCCTCCATCTTTTGGAGAATCCCGATGATTCCTGCTCCTGCCAAACGCCCACCCCTCTTTGCTATTGTGTCACAGACCTCAAGGACGACTCTGTTGGCAATTGTACTAGACTCAACCTGCCTCAATCAAATTTAGACGAGATTGTTAGTCACTCTTCTATCCAGCCTTTGCCTTCTCCTATTCTAATTTCTATATCATTTACCAGTCTCCATAGTATTGTCACAATCAATTGAGCTTACTCCTGTTTCATTGTAGAGAATTGAGCCAACTTCCTTCAGATCATTTGACTTGTCCTGCTGCATTGCGCTTATATGTGGGGTTCTGTCAGGAAATTATAGGTTTCAGGATGGTACATCAGGAAATCAATTTGTTTATGATTCTTATTTTTTGTTTTTGTCTTTTGGAAATTCCACGAAAGCGAAACTAAATGATCATAACATTCTTGGTGTAGTATCAATTTGTATGTTTTTTTGCAGTAGTGTAAAAACTAAGAAGATTTCTAGAAACATTTAACAACCACCACCAGTCCACCACAACGTCAATGACACCAACATTGTTAACACAGTGCCCCAAAGGCTCTTCCAGCTATGGTGGCGTATAGGGTGTAGGATGTATGCAATATTAGAGACTATTTCCAGATGACTCAATATGACAACTGGTTCACAAATTTCATAGACCAACTCCTATTTCACAATATAAAAAGTGGAGACAACTTAGTGAGCCATTCTTCTTATCTCAACACATTGCAAAGCCAATTAAATGGTGCATCTTTGGCTCCAATTCGTATAGAGAAAGATAGGGAACAAGTAAAAGCAAGTGATGTGTAACTGAAAGTTGAGAAATGATTCGGTAGCAGGGAAATAAAAAGTTTCAACTCAAGTTACCTGAGTGAGAAGGGGGTTTGCAGTTTATCCGGAACACTATTAGTGCCAAACAGTGAACCTTCTTCAGCCAATTTTACTAGCACTCGCCTGACAATCTCGCCCAGGTACATCCCAGATATTGTTTTCTCAAATATCTGTATAAATCATACAAAATATTTTCAAAGACGGTTCAACTTTCTGCTGTCAGAGTTTTAGATAGATCAGTCTAATTATTTTAGACACTTGGTTAATTAGAGTATACCTGCTCGCCAGGGTTGATGCTCTTGGCATCCATGTCATTATCGAATTCAGTCAAGGGAAGTCCTGTGGAGAAGGCTCCCCATTCAGTGTTAACTATCTGACATAACATATGCATATGCTTATCAATTAATGTGTAAATTCAAGATCACCAATCAAGAGTAGTTAGCAGGAAATTCAGCTTACTGTTGTTTCAGACATGGAATTCTGAGCATACTGTTTCAGGATGGCATCTGTTCGTTCGACATAACAGGCATTTGTTCCGGTTCCTAAGATGACAGCAACCATGACGTCGTCATCCCAATATCTTGCACCAGCTAATGTTCCCACTGTATCATTTACCTAACTAGTACTTCAGCAAAGAGTGCCAGGGCCGAGGACTCTTTCTCCGTGGTTCCTTAAACTTAAGATATAAGGGGCTTTAGAAATGCAACACATACCAGGGCAGAGACTTGCATATCTAGTCCTCGCCTTTCCATAGCTTCATTCAAACAGGCCACTACATCTCGTCCGGCCTACAAATAATATGAATGGCTATGAATCATCAAGTACGCAAGGAAAGCCCTCTTAAGACTTGCACCAGAGCAAGGGGTTCAGACAAATTCTTGTAAGATATTCAACAAAATTAAGAAATCTAGCTCTAAAGAAGCACTAACTGTTCCAGAGACTGCAAAACCTTTTGTCCAGTTAATCAGTATGCCGGAATCTATGGATGTTTGTTTCACAGGAAAAGAAAAGGTGAACCCTAACTCCCTCTTCCTTCCTCGAGAGAGATGGAATTCACCACGCTCTTTCTCCACGAAGTTTGCCAGACCGGAAGCAATGAAGTCGAAGAGCTCCTGTTACCATATGCTGTCATCATTATTCTGAAATAAAAGCTAACTGAACGTGTAGCAAATTCACATGATTAATCCAACACACCTCGGAGGTACCAAACATGAACTCTTGTGGAATCGTAACTTGCTCAGATTCAGTAGCAATAACTCGTTGATCCTTGCCCCCTAATTGCACTCTCAACACTCGGAAATTCGTCCCTCCAAGATCTAATGCATAGAACAATCCTTGCTCATTCCTTCAAAACATTTCAGGTATGAAAACGCAATCCCTCAACCTCAACTACTCACCAGCATAATCTTTTAAATCATGAAGTCCAAAGGTCAAAACACTACTATAATGATGAAAAATAGGATCCGAGAATCGGTTCTAATGTACGTAATACTCGATCTTAACCATCAGGTCAAGACTTATTGACTTAGAATATAAAGATCAACATCAAACTAGAGGTACTAGGCACTAGCTAGTCCAAAGTCCAAACAAAATCGCGCCACAAGTTTTATTGTAATACCTTCTAATTCTGGTAAACAAATAGATTTACTAATTTTGGTAATGCTGTTCAACTGCTCATGTGCTTTCAAAAGATTGCTAAACAAAAATGGTCACTAACTCATAAACTGATGAAAATCACTCTACAGTACATAGTAACGTATACTACGTGTGACATTACGTAACAAGCATTTCTCTCGATCGTGTCGGTATCCCAACTCATAAACAACATTTTTCGTGAGACGGTCATATACGAGACATTGGGTTGATCAAAACACGAAACACGATCAAACTCGATCGTGACCTTGATTCCATCGAATATTGAAACAATTAATTTTTTTCAATAATAGTATAATAAAATGAAATAAAGTTAAAAAGTAAAGAAAATGAAATACCCAGTAGGAAGAGCATGGACAAAGGTGAGGATCATCTTAAGATCACTACCACCATCAAAGGCAAGACCAGCTCTCATGTCATCTCCCATTGAATCCGCCACGTGGCGCAACAGGGGAAGTGGGGTCGCGCAGTCTTTTTTTAACTTGGTCAAGATGGTCTTGGTCGTCGTCTCAGAAGAGAGGGCCCCACCACTGTTAGATCGGACGGTCATCTTGATCCTATGTTGACTCACAGTGCTAGCAGCTTTTCTTGATGATCCGACGGCTGTGTAGCAGAGTGATCCCACGGCTGCTGATGATGCTGCCATTTTTATTCTTTTGGTAGGAGAGAGAAAGTGGAGAGAGAATCAGGAATTTTTTTAAACAGAGTTTGGTTGCAGAGAGTTGAAGAGGAAGACGATACAGTTTAGTTTAGTAACATGGTGGTCTTTTTTCAGATGTTGTGTCCGATTGTGCTCGTTGGGTGCTCGTTGGGGGATGGTGGGTTCGCTTGGTTGCGCAAAGGTTGGATCATGCTTAGACCTTATAAATGAACTCTTAGCATTCGAATTTGAATCGGGTCACTTAGTGATACGAGTACTTGTGTTTTTGGATTGATTTGGGTTTGTCAAATTTTAGTCAGTTTCAAACTTGGTGATACACTTTGAATTGGATCAACATGGGAAACGTGTACTAATTTCATCTAAACGTTTTTTAAACTCTATTGGCGTGATGAGTGATTGGAAATCCTTCAAGTTTCGGGCCAATTGGGTCGGGTCAATTCTAATAAATTTGTTTGGTTTCGTTCAGCATGAGGGTCAAGCTATATTCAGGCCATTTTAGATAGATTGAATAGTTTTTTATAGGGGTCAAAACTGATTTGCTAATTTCGGGTCTAATCCGATGTTTTAGTTTGAGCATACGGATTATGATGTTGGGAAATCTGTTGGATTTGTCAAGTCCAATCACATCGGACCATTACATTTGAGGTTGTGTTGGCTACGGAATTCTTTATAGGTCTATGTAACGTCTCACATTGAAACCGGTTATTCGTAGACCGTGGTGGCATTTAATTATTACTTAACCACTTCTTGACCTCGTTAAAGCACGGGTCAGCTCTCTGGTATATCTTAATCACTTTATTGAAAATTCAGATGTCCATCGAACCACCAGCAAGTTAGTGGAGTGGCAGTAGCTCAACCAATGCAAGTGAGCTGCTATAAGAACCTTATTGTTTAGGTAGCTTTTGAAATGTAGAATCTATCTATCTAGTTCTACTAAAACAAAAGCCACCAGGACACGTGGCATCCAATGGCTACACATTTTCCTGCTAAAATTTTTGTTGTTCCTAATAACATGGTTTTTAATAATTTTGTTCCTATTAATTTGCTGCAAATTCTAACAACTCTAAGTTAATAATGAAAAAGCAGCTAATAGCTAGGGCCTTCTATTAACAAAAAAAAAAAAAAAAAAAAAAAAACAACTTTAATATGTTCCTAATAATTTTCTACGCTAAATTTATGAGACCATTTCAACCAAATATATATACGGAGTATATCCCAAAATTTTGCTCTTCTTTATCTACTTTACAATCAAATTTTGTCCTCTTACTCACTGATGTAGTGATTAACCATTTCAATGGCTAAAGACTCGCTCAAATAGAGGTAACTAAAGGTCACTATTCTTTTATTTTTGTGTTCTTATTTATTTGTGTAATCTTCTAATGCAAATTTCATCTCTATTTCTAAGTCATGGGATTGTAAAGTCACTGAAATTTTGAGTTGGTAAATAAATTTGCCATAATACAAATGTTCCCTTACTAATATTCATACTTAGAGATACATTCACGCACACACACTTTGATGAGATTGCATTTTATCCAGTGCAAATTAAAGTCGTACGTATACATGATAGCTAAGCTATTCAGTTTTTTTTTTTTTTAAAAGAAGTCCTTGATATCTTGAGTCGGGAAATAGATTCGGGTATATAACTACGTTTCGAACGCCAACAATATAAATCTGTTTTACCAAGACAAAGTTAAGCTAGACGTGTTGCCGCATGTTACAATATTAAAACTTTTGGCTACACATTTCTGTGCATAGCACGGGTATTATACTAGTTCAAATATAAATCAAATGTTTCGGAATGATGAAATTTCAAAATGACACCTCACACCTCTTGAGATGTCATTTGTTTTTGACCTAATTGGATTTGATACAAATTCCAAAAAAATTGACACAATCTAACTCCTCAAATTCTTAAGTTGTCAAACATAAAATTTGATTCAAATTTAAATTTGATTCAAATTTGAATTTGAGAATAAAATTCTTGTACCCAAACACTCTTTTAGCCTAATAGAGATTCTATTACAATATAGTGAGCATTGTAATCAAGCTCCACTCTGATCTCTAATATATTTGGTTAAATGGATAGTAATAGTGATTACATTACTGATTACACCCCTCCAGCCAAACTAGCACGAATTGTTCTTTTTAATTATATGTAGTTGGAATTTTGTGGATGATAGATTTTACTCCCTCCATAAAATTATACATGACTCTTTCACATTTCGAGATATTACATTTATCCGTCAATATCTCATAAGATATATTAGTAAAAATTATGAAAGTATACATGCATGAATGTATTTTTCGATGCAAATCCAACTACATACGTTTTACAATTTTTCGACATGTATTTTTCTCCAAAATCGTAAGTCAAACTCTTACCTCGTAATCCGAAAACGTCATGTATTTATTTATGGAGGGAGTAAATTAGAACTTGATTCTTGAGTGTGTGATCACTCCTCAACAAATAAATTAACAAATGATTCTTGAGTGTGTGATCAATCCTCAACAAATAAATTAACAAATGACCATTGAAAAGGAAAAATTGGTGATGTTGGGAATGAAAATGTACGTTAACGCTCATGAAAGCAAAGTATCCACAAGACCACAGTGATGTGTACAACATACTACAGTAACACACTACACACGAATACAATACTCGTCACTTAGTCCCACAAGCTTACTTGTTCAGCTTACAGCAGGTGAAAGGTCATCCTCCAGGTGTGGTGCAGCCGATTCTGTTTGCTTGGGCCCATTCATTTTAACGTATCTAAAACTTCACTTTTACCATTGGAACTCCTCCGTCTCTCCAAATATTTTTTAACGTTTTGATTTTCGTACTTGTCGTGTTATATTTTAATATAGATATTATACTATATAATTGACCAATTTGTGATGAGAATGCGTCATCATAAGGAGTAAAGACGGTGTTCGGTTTTACCTCTTACTCCTTATAATACAAGAGCAGAGAACGCAACTAAAATGTAAATGTTACATGTTTTTAGTGCTATTGCGAAGGTGAGAGTTATAATACGCCTCAGGATTCGTGGTATCTTCATCCGTTCTTTTCATTTGTCAACATTTAATAATTTGAATATACGAGAAGAACGCAGATCAAATGTTAACAAATAAAAAGCACAGAAGAATTATAATTCACCTCGGACAGTAATAAACACAAATAAAATGCCACAAAAATTATTAAATATGATCAAAGGAGCAGCAGTTCCACCGAACAGCATATTACTCACAACTTACACCTTCCCCTTCACAATAACCGAATTCCAGTGAAGTCGACGCCAAGTAACGAAGCTTTGCTCATTTTCATACCATATATATCTCTAATCACTACCTCGTCTCTTAACTTACTCATTATATATATGCATCCCCTTCAGATATTATACAAGCTATACATAATACTGTTCCATATACTCCATATTATTAGTTCGTGGTTACGCTAAATGGCCACCAAAGATGGGGTTATGGTTATGAGCCGGAGGGCCGAAATCGACACGCGAGCGCCTTTTCGGTCCGTTAAAGAGGCTGTTTCGTTGTTCGGGGAGAGAGTCTTGGCCGGAGAAGTTTATGCTGCCAAATTTAAAGAGGTGTGTGCCGATTATGCTTTTTATTGCCAAGTTTATCTAATACTAGTATAAAATTGTTCTACTCTGTTTTCATTGATGTGTATAAGCCTAGAAAGGGTAAATTCGTACCAATACATATGAGACCATGAGAGTGTCATATAATTCTAATATTGCGAAATGTTAGAGGTTTAACTACTAGACACGGAATGAATTAAGTGCCGTGACATAATTTTGTGATGTCAAATGATAGAGGTCTAATGTGTACATATATATATATTTGACAGTGTCTAATGTTTTCCCACCACCGTAGTCAATCATCTATATATCATCTATCAATTCAATAAATTCTTCAGTATCTAAAGAAAAACTTCTACATCAGCCTTCGCTTGTATTTGTGTAATTGGTTTCTCACAGAAGCTTCATACTCAAGTAAGCATATACTTGAAATTTCGTCAGTGCATGAGACATTATTATAATTAATCACTTTGAAAGATTAATTAACCCGTTTAACCGTTTTGCACAAAAGATTAAGGATAAATGTGTCGTTACAAGACCGGAATTTATCACCTAGTTTGAAATTGTCACCCAACAATTTTGTTTAATTTTTGGGGGGTGATCCTAAACAATTTGTCACCAAAAGGTTATTTCAATAATTCATTCGAATGAATCATCAAACACGTCGAGCAAATTTTGTGTAATAAACTAATAATGTAATGAAGTAAAGTACGCGTCCAAATTTTAGACCTTTAGCATTTTGCCATCTTTTATATATCAATGGATAACTGATTGCGCATTTGCGCTTGTGCCACATACATGAAGGAATTCTTGACGTTGTTATGAAGGAATTCTTGACGTTGTTACTCCTAGAACTTCAAAAGGCAGTGAATTGACCATCTTGTCAAATTAACTCAATATAGTGTCTTTGTGCCCATTTACATTCCACATGTGAGTGTTTCACATTGAAAATGTGAAAATTTCACTACTTTATAATGTTGTCAGATGAGAGCCGTTTGCGTTTTCACATAATCTAAACGTTACATTACCACATTTTAGTCTTATCACTTAAAGAGTGTGTAATTTTTTAACTTGCTGCAGATTGACAAAGACATACTCCACAACAACCATGGGGTTGTAAACAACGGGCAGCTCGGAAATATGACAAGTGAACTAAAAGAAACAAAACAAACACTTGAAAAGGCGAAAGAGGATACTAAGGCCATGGCAAATTGCTTATCATCTCTTAAGGAGGAACTCGAGAAAACGAAGAGGGAGCTTCATGAGCTAAAACTCGAACGAGAATCGGAGAAACAAATGATGGAATTCGAGATGGAGGACCTCAAATACATCGAAGACCCACCGAGGTCGGAGCCAAGGTTACCAAGAAGAGGTGAAGAGGAAGACCACATTGGTGAGACAACACTCGAATTCCAGAAGAAGAGATATGTTACATTTGCAAATGCTGCCTTTTCTCAACATGTTAATATTTTACCTGAAAAAAGTGGGCCTTTCTTGGAGAGACATCCTTCTCTTAGGAAGAAGAAGAAGCAACCCTTGATTCCTTTGATTGGAGGGTTGTTTTCCAGGAAGAAGAAGAGCTCTGAAGTCGCCTCGGTACTACGAACCCCTTAACAACAATGATGCCAGTAATTCAGAGATGTAAATTAAACCTCTTAAATAAGCTGTAATTTTCGGAAATGAATTGGATCGGACAATTCAACATCATCCCAATGCTCTTTTTTTGTTTGGATTTTTAGTGTATAATTGATGTTTTTGATTCTACTCTTGTCATTTTCCATATGACCATATATATTTGCCAATAATGTCTAAATGGTGGCCGACTTAATTAGCATAAGTTTGTTGGTCCTTTTCTTTTCAGCTGGAAAAAAAAAAAAAAAAAGCGTGCATTGTACTCAGACGACATGCCTTAACCACTCTCCAACATAGAGGCGAGGCATGCTTATATCCGATCTTCCTTAGCTCGCTATCTATGGGGGCTTAATTTTCAGACACTTGGATAATATTGGTGCAGATGACAAATTCTTGATATGTTTTAATAGGATAATATAGGGAAAATATATTTGCATATTATTTGTTATAATTCCCTTCTGTTATTAGTTCCTGTATTTTAGGTAATTAGGTGTGAATGTCTTGGTCTACAAGGACTCTAATCTTAATCTTAATCTTAATCTTAATCTTAATATATTTATAAACGAAGCTTTTTTCGTGGGCATTGAAGTGGTCTAGAGCCTTTCGAATTTTCTTAGAGCTTCTGGTAAATAAGGAATTAATTTATGTTATGAAATATGGTGAATAAAAAATTAATTTATGTTATGGAATTGTTGTTATATCATACGTGAGTTTATGGTAATCATGTACAAAATTCATATATTAGTTATGGAAATGTAGTATACCATACATAAGCTTATGGTAATCATGAAAATAAGCTTATGGTAATATGTTATGCTAAAATAATATTCCATAAGTCAAAAGTCTAATATAACATTTTTTACATTTTGGTATATATAAGCAACAAATGATGACCTTCAAAAATGAGATACTAATACTAATAGCTATAAGTCACCCTATTATAATTTTTGGTGAATAAAAAAAATTCCTTTATAGGTAAGGGAAGATAATAATTCCATATATTCAAGTATATATGGTAATTATGAATGGTGAGATAATACAATTTTTTTTTCTTATAAGTTAAGAAAAGATGAAATTCAAAATTTGAGTTTATTGTAGCCAGTTACGTGTTTATTTAACCGCAAACATACAACTAACGAGTTGATCTCAAGGAGGTGTGAAAAATGTCTAAATCGTCTAAAGAATTGAAGTCAGGTATGCTATGGTCGAAATGGTAGGTGATTCTATCAACTAAAACTCATAAGAATTTAAATGGATTGGTGTATTAATGCAATCAACTAAAAGCCTAGGCCGTAGATATCCCCACAAAAATGCATCAACTACGATAATAAAACACATTGCAAGTCATAAAAACATAGATTAGGGGGAATTATGCAATACAACTACTACTTATCCGGGCGAGGCTATCATAGACTTTCTAATTACAATCCTAAGTCCTACTTCCGTACTGAAATGATCATGGAATAGAAGCATTAAGAACGCATAAATTTCCCAGTTAGTCCTAACAACCCACTTTCGTGATGAAACAGTCCTAATCAATATTAAAGGGCTAATCACTAAACAAGAAACGCAACTGCATGCCGTTTATAAATTCCATTTAGCACTCAACAAGCATAAATTAGTATAAATCTAATCGCAACAACAAGTATATAAATTAGACAACAATAATCAAACTCAAGTTGGTAATTAAACCTAGCCATAATAAGCCCTAATTATATGAATCTAAAGACTTGCAAATTTACGGATTAAATCATAGTACTAGCATGTTAGGGTTCGACCAAACCCTAAAAAAAGACTACTCACACATATCTAAATTAACAACAACAACAATAATAATAAAGAAGAACATAATTAAAGAAGTGTAGAGAAAGAATTGCAATACTGTGATGGTCTGAATAATACTCTGGATGATAAAGAAAATAAATCTCCGAATTTGGTACAAAAATGCTTGAATCTTGAAATAAAGTTGGATGCAGAAAAGAATGAAAGTTTAGATAGATAGTACAAGGGTTCAACTAGGTATAAATAACTAGGAGGTTATTTTATAATTTCCTAAAAGAAAATAGGAAATAAACCCCCAAAATTAGAATAAAGGAAAATCCAGAAAAAATCAACTTGTGCATTTACATGAGTCATGCAACACAGCGCACGAGTCGTGCCCGGATCAGCCGCCAATTCGTGTTTATGCACGAGTCGTGCAATTCTGGCACGAGTCGTGTAAAACTGCTCCGACGGTCCAACTTCAAACGCTTCTGATTTCTTCGTTAGTTATCGGATTAAGGCGTCTGACCACTTTTTAGAAAGCTAAGACCATAATCTTTCACCTCCAATTGGTTTCACTTCAAAATTCAAAGTGGTTTGGCAGATATTGAGCTCCAAAGTTGGCATTGCGTAAACGACTTCAATCACGCATCTTCAATACTCCAAAATTTCTTTATTATGTCCTGAAAAGCTCAAAAACCAACAACTATACCAAGGACATGAAATATTTGATAATCGAGTGTAAATGGGTCAAATCTATCAATTATTGCACCGTAAAGTCCTATATAATTATGCAATATAAGGACTTATCATAGCCATAAAAACAGATATTCCCTCCTTTGAGTCCTTTTCAAAATGTATGACGATTTAATTTTGCGATATAAGGTATTGGCGATTGATTTCGCGAAAAAAAAAATGACTTATGTACTTAAAGTTATACTCATTTGGTTGGTATCTACTTTCATAATATTATAGTTTTGTAGTTTTTGGCTTTCTATTTTAATATTTTTTTTCATTTTAATGACTCACCTCCAAAAATGAAATGATATTGAAACATATTTTTGAGGAGCAAATGTTGTATATATAAAATATACCGTCATCATCATTGTCCCTTTTTTTTCATATTATTATTTTTGAAAATTTTCTATAATTATCATCATTTGCATTTTTTTTATTGCATTTTACATCAACGCATCTTGATAAATTACTGTTAAAAATATTTTGTTGTAAAAATGGTAAAATCAAGAGAACATCAGCCTACCTTAGCTTGTGGTTATTTGGATGAAAATTGATTATGTCTTAGTCATTTAGAGCCTGTATGATTTGATAAAAAATATTTGATTAAATGAGAAATTATTTCATGTGAAATTAACATTTCAGATGTTAATTGATCTAAATTGATTAAAAAAAGAATTGTAATTAATTAGAGAACCTTAGTTTGAGGTTATTTGCATGAAAATTTATTATCTCTTGGTTCTTTCATTTCTGCATGATCTGGCATGAAGCTATATGATTAAATCGGAAGTTGTTTGATTTGATTTGCATACTTAAGATGTCGAGTGTTCTAAATTAATTAGAAAAATAAATGAATTTAATTAGGTGATGCCTTAATGGAAGAAATTAATTTGGATGAGTAGGTCTCTTTGCACTAAAACTATTGCTATCAGCCAAAATTATTAGGTCAGCCACCTTAATGTAATCTTCTTATTAGAAATTCAACTTTTTTTTTTTTTTTTTGTATTGAATCCTTCTGGAAATGGGGAAAACCCCACAACGCAAATAGAATTCTCCTAGAGCTTTAAAAAAAAATTATGCACAGTCCTAAAATATATAATACTCGAATTACAAATATATTCTATCTATTAACATAAGGATAGTTATGAGATTAAATTAAACTTTTTTAACTATATCATAATGATTTCGATAATGGATAGTGCGTATATAACATATTATATTTTTAATGTAACCGTGCAACGCACGGGCTTTAATCTAGTATATTTATAAACGAAACTTTTTTCGTGGGCATTGAAGAGGTCTAGAGCCCTCCGAATTTTCTGATAGCTTCTGGTGAATAAGAAATTAATTTATGTTATGGAATTGTTGGTATATACCATATGTGAGTTTTTGGTAATCATGTACAAAATTCATGCATTAGTTATGGAAATGTAGTATACCATACATAATCTTATGGTTTTCATGAAAATAAGCTTATGGTAACCAGACTAAAGATATCACATTTTCATAATTATGAAATTATTTTATATGTTGTGGGAAGATAATATTCCGTAAGTTAAAAGTCTAATATGACATTTTCTACATTTTGGTACATATAAGCACCAAATGATGACCATAAAATTTGAGATATTAATACTAATAAGTATAGGTCACTTTAATATAAATGGGTAACCGTTTAACTTATTCAAATGAATTTCTCAATACTAACAATTATACGTCAACTCTATTGAATATGTTAAAAGCCCTACGAATTTTCTTAGAGCTTTAGGTGAATAAAGAATTAATTAAGTGTTATAAAAATGTAGTTACCATATGTAACTTCCATACGTCAAACTTACATTTTGATATGTCAGAAAAAAAAATCTGACGACATTATCTACATTTTGGTAAATATAAGAACCAAAATTGTTTCTTTAAACTTCGAATTAGAAATAGTAATACTAACAACGATAATCAACGGTTTTTCGGTAAAAAGCTCCGCAGCGAAAACGACTCAAATTTTGGTGGTAGTCTCTACGTATGATATAATGAGGATTTTCAAAATAGAGTAAAAAACTCAAGAGAAGATAATGAAAGTAGCCAAAACGATCATAAATCCATACAAAAGTGACGAGCGTCGAAACGCATGAAATACTTCATAAAATGAGGAACCAACACTCAAATCCAACAAATATAATACTAAGGTATCTAATTTAACGTTTGGAGGACATATGACTTGTTTCGTAAAATAGATCAAATTTCACCAGAACCGCAATGCATAATCCATGGTTTTTCGACAAAAAAGCTCCGGAGCGAAAACGGCTCAAATTTTGGTGGTAGTCTCTACGTATGATATAATGAGGATTTTCAAAATATTAGAGTAAAAAAATTAAGAGAAGATAATGAAAACGGCCAAAACGGTCATAAATCCATACAAAGTGACGAGCGTCGAAATGCATGAAATATTTCAGAAAATGAGGAAACAACACTCAAATCCAACAAGTATAGTCCTAGGGTATCTAATTAAACATTTGGAGGACATTTGGCTTTTTTCGTAAAATAAATCAAATTTCACCAGAATCGCAATACATAATCCACGGTTTTTCGATAAAAAAGATCCGGAGCGAAAACGGCTCAAATTTTGATGGTAGTCTCTACGTATGATACAATGAGGATTTTCAAAATATTAGAGTAAAAAACTTAAGAGAAGATAATGAAAACGGCCAAAACGGTCATAAATCCATACAAAGTGACGAGCGTCGAAATGCATGAAATATTTCAGAAAATGAGGAAACAACACTCAAATCCAACAAGTATAGTTCTAGGGTATCTACAGTAATTTCTGGAGAACATTTGACGTTTTTCGAAAAATTGATCAAATTTGACCGGAATCGCTGTATATAATTCACGGTTTTTCGATAAAAAGGCTCGGGAGCGAATACGGCTCAAATGTTGGTGGTAGTCTCTACGTATGATATAATGAGGATTTGAAAAATATTAGAGTAAAAAACCTAAGAGAAGATAAGGAAAACAACCAAAACGGTCAAAAATCCACACAAAGTGACGAGCGTCGAAACGCATGAAATACTTCACAAAACGAGGAACCAACACTCAAACCCAACAAATATAGTCTTAGGGTATCTAGTTTAACGTTTGGATGACATATGGCTTGTTTCGTAAAATAGATCAAATTTCACCAGAATCGCAATACATAATACACGGTTTTTCGATAAAAAAGCTCCGGAGCGAAAATGACTCAAATTTTAGTGGTAGTCTCTACGTATGATATAATGAGGATTTTCAAAATATTAGAGTGAAAAACTTAAGAGAAGATAATGAAAACGGCCAAAACGATCATAAATCTATACAAAGTGACGAGCGTCGAAACGCATGAAATACTTCAGAAAATGAGGAACCAACACTCAAATCCAACAAATATAGTCCTAGGGTATCTAATTTAATGTTTGGAGGACATATGACTTGTTTCGTAAAATAGATCAAATTTCACCTGAATCGCAATACATAATCCACGGTTTTTCGATAAAAAAGCTCCGGAGCGAAAACGACTCAAATTTTGGTGTAATCTCTACGTATGATATAGTGAGAATTCAAAATATTAGAGTGAAAAACTTAAGAGAAGATAATGAAAACGGCCAAAACGATCATAAATCCAT
Organism: Spergularia marina; assembly: GCA_963680865.1. Lineage (NCBI taxonomy): Eukaryota > Viridiplantae > Streptophyta > Magnoliopsida > Caryophyllales > Caryophyllaceae > Spergularia > Spergularia marina. The sequence continues at coordinate 4,360,304 of OY804551.1, read as the reverse complement.
ACAAAATGACGAGCGTCGAAACGCATGAAACACTTCAGAAAATGAGGAACCAACACTCAAATCCAACAAATATAGTATTAGGGTATCTAATTTAACGTTTTGGAGGACATATGACTTGTTTCGTAAAATAGATCAAATTTCACCAGAATCGCAATACATAATCCACGATTTCGATAAAAAAGTTTCGAAGAGAAAACGGCTCAAATTTTGGTGGTAGTTTCTCCGTATCATAAAGTGACCAACTTTCCAAAAGTTAACGCGGTTTCCTACTTTCGTTTACCGAACTCTATAAAAGGAGCTTAAACAGACCCTTCTGTCTCCAAACACACTTTCTCTCTCATCTGCGGCGTTAAAATTTCTCTCTCTAAAAAAAGAAAAAAAACAAAGAAACGTCCTTCTGCAATTATAATCACCAATCTTCATCTTTACGATTTCGTCAACAAGAAGTTTCCGATTGTTTTTATTCCCGAAGAAATTGAAGACTTCGTTCCTCTTTTCCGGCAAGTTTTCCCCTAGATTAGGGTTCTATTTGCGTTTCAATTCAATTGGATTTCTCCAGATTATTCAAAATTAGGGTTTCTGTTCGATTTCAATTGAGCATCTCTTTCAATTAAATTTGTAGTATTTTCTTTATTGTAAACCCTAGTTATTGTATCGTGTATCGATCTTAGTGGAAGATTGTGAATTTTTACGAGATTGTTATTGATCTCGATTTCGAATTGTTCATATTTTTGTTCTGTTTTGTCGCGTGATTCTTATTTCCCCCAATTCGATCGTATTGATTATCGGAAACTAATCGCAAAACAAAAAAAAAAAAAAACCAGCGATAATCGAAAAAAAATAACAACAAATTTGTGAAAAACAGAGAATAAATTGAAAAAAGAGGAATTTTTGGTAATATAAGCGAAAAAAAAAAAATTAACATGGAAAGGGGGAATTCAAATAATGATATGAACAAAAGGGTTAACCCAAACAGGGAATTCCGCAATCAATCTATGGCTGTTAGAATCAATCCGAATCCGAAGGCGGTAAATCCACTGCGTTTTGGATTGACTGATCCAATCTCTGTTGCTGAGCCTACAGAATCAGACATTGTTCAAAACAAAGCTTTGGAAAAGGTTAATTCTTTTATCCTTGTTATTGTTTGATGAAAATTAGGGTTTCTGAAATGTTTTGTACAATTTTGTATTTTGTATTTTGATATCATATGTTTGTGGAATGAATATTGATGGGTTTATTATGACAGTTTTTAGTAGATTGTGGATCCTATGAATCTCCTGATGAATCTGTCAGGAGGAAGGAAGTGTTGTCCAGATTAGATGAGGTATTTTCGGCTTTACTGTATCTTTTGTAACACGGTTTTAGTTGTGTGAAGATTGAATTGAATTTCGATTGTTGATTTAGTTGTAATTTTACTTTCTGATTGTATTGTAGGTGGTCAAGTTGTGGATTAAAAATGTGACTCGCGCCAAAGGCTTTAATGACGATGTGGTTGAATCCTCGAATGCAATGATCTTTACCTCTGGCTCTTATCGTTTGGGGGTAAGAATTGTTTTCTGGCTCTTATCGATGTTGATTATGCATATTTGTCTGCCAATGTCAATGTAGAACTGTAACTTCACAGGTTCACTGTAGGCAGGAGTTGTTTGTTACGATTATCTCTCAAATGTAATCATCGATTTTGCCACAATTATAATTTTTTTTTTCTTTTGCAAATGTCTTGTATTCGGAGTCTAATATCTAGACTGCATTGTTATGGCTGTGTGGTAAGCTGAGATCCTGACATATTTGGGTGAAGTTTCTCTGACATTAAATTTGTTCCCCAACTCCTTTTGTATAATGGAGATATTGATTTTGCATATTTATCTGCCAATGTCAATGTAGACCTGTAACTTTACAGCTTCACTGTAGGCAGGAGTTGTTTGTTACGGCTTATATCAAATGTAATCATCGGTTTTGGCACGATTATGCTGTTTTTCTTTTGCAAATCTAGACTGGATTGTGATAGCTGTGTGGTAAGCCGAAATCCTGAAAGGTTTGGATGAAGTTTCTCTGACATTATGGCGCGTACTTGCAGGTACATGGCCCAGGTGCTGATATAGACACTTTGTGTGTCGGTCCTAGATATGCTACTAGAAAGGTAATACGAGAATTCATGTGTTTCCTAACTTATGAATGGCTCAACTGTACTGGCAATCCTAAATTCTTCTTATGTATGCTTATTTCAGGAAGACTTTTTCGGCGAGCTTCACAGAATGCTTGAAGAGATGCCTGAAGTGCAGGAACTGAACTCTGTGCCGAATGCTTATGTTCCTTTACTGAAGTTCAAGCTTAATGGGGTTTCAATTGATCTTCTTTATGCAAATTTAGATCTGGAGGTTATCGCAGAAGTGAGTTCTTTGTTCATATTCTGGATATTTGTTCTGTCTCGTTCATATGATTGTATCTGTAGTTGATCTTGGCATATCTGATCGACATCATGTGTTGCAGGATCTGGATCTTTCATCGGATTCTGTGTTACGAAATGTGGATGAGCAGACTGTACGCAGTCTCAATGGATGCAGAGTCACTGACCTGATTGCTCGTTTGGTTCCCAATGTCCAGGTAAAAATAAAATATATCTTAGCCTTTACCAGGAGTCTAGGACATTTTAAAGCATTGTTTATTTCTTTCCTAACATCTCTGTTTTTGAATTGCAGAATTTTCTAACTTGTTTAAGATGTATCCGATATTGGGCAAAACAGCGAGGTGTTTACTCGAATGTAAGTATAGTGTGATCTGATTTTGCAATGTTCGTTCTTTTGAGTTTCTGTATCGTGTGTAATTCTTTGAAATTTTGCATGTATCCTTAATACTGTTAAGAAGATTGTCAGTTGTGCTCATTATACTGTACTAATTTATACTTCTTTGTTATGACCAGGTCGCAGGGTTTTTGGGTGGTGTGAATTTGGCACTTCTTGTTGGGAGGATATGTCAGCTGTATCCAAAAGCTTTGCCGAGCACTTTAGTCTTCCGGTTTTTCAAAATTTACAGCCAATGGCAATGGCAGAATCCCGTTATGTTATGTGATATAAAGCATGGAAATTCAAGGCTTCGAGTGTGGAATCCTATAATTAATATCACAGATAGGAAGCATTTGATGCCAATTATAACCCCAGCATATCCATCTATGAATTCTAGCTACAATGTGTCATCAAGTACGTTGCGAGTTATGCAAAAGGAATTCCGGAGAGGACTTCAAATCTGTGAGGTTTGATGACCTATACTTGATCTTGTTCTGCTCAGTACACTTGTCGTTTTATGCTTCTTTTTTCTTTCATGTCCATCTGATATTGCTGATATATATGATATCTGATCTTGCTTCTGTCTTCTGTAAATGGCTTATTTCGTTCTGAGCATTTAGGTTTTACTATGATGTCTATCTTTTTTCTCAACCCACGACTATGATGTCTTCCTTATGTGCTTGTTTGCTTTAAAAATTGTAGTAGTAGTAGTGGTACTTACGTGGTAGTGTCTTTAACACCCTTTGGATTGTTTGATGATGATTTTTGTTGATATTGTTTTGCCACAGAATGTTATGTATACCATTTTTACACTTTTATACTCGTTACTTGCAGGAACTGGAGACATCAAATGCTGCTGAATGGTCGTCACTCTTTGAGCCCTTTGCCTTTTTTCAGTCTTACAAAAACTTTCTGCAGATTTGTGTAGCTTCTGCAGACACAGCTGACTTGAGGAGTTGGAAAGGTTGGGTTGAATCCCGACTTCGTCAGCTTACCTTAATGGTTGGTATCCCAAACACCTCCATTTTTACCTTAGCCTTTTTGTGGTGGAACTACCACCTTTGTTTTACTAATTGTTTAGCTATGATGGACACTTATGTTTTGTGTTTCAATTTTTACCCAGCTTGAGAGACACACACAAGGTTTGCTGCAGTGCCACCCACATCCTTCTGAATTCTCAGTTAATAAGCTGTGCAGCTGTTACTTCATGGGCCTACAGAGGGAACAAGGTCCTGATGCCAAAAATAGCGGAGCGATTGATATAAGGTTCTTGATTGGGCAATTCAAGCATGAAGTTGAGGCATATGAGAATCGGAAACCTGGAATGTCAATCAATATATCTTATGTTAGATACCGAGACCTTCCTGATTTTGTCTTCCCTGGTGGTGTCCGTCCAATAAATGCGGTGAAAGGAGCTTCAAAGCGGAAGTGTTCTGACTTAACTCAGGCTGATCACGCCATAGAAGGAAAAAGGATAAAGCTGGATACATCAAATAACACGGCTTCAACTAGCCTTGCCTCTCCAGTTCATGCTAACGAGTTACGACCTGAATCACAAGAGGCTGCAAAAAGGGATTCCGTGGCTAATGATGCTGTATCTGCTACTTCACCTTCAACTATTTCATCATCTAGCTCAGAGGCTTCTGAAAAGATACATTTTGACAGTGGTATTAATCAAGCCGGACCTGGTAGCTCGTCTGAGCAAGGTAAAGAGTTGAGAGATGAAGAGCGATCAAATGACCTGGGTAACGACAACGATGGGAAGAAGGAAGATGACACAGAAGGCAACGACGAAGTACAATCAAACAACCTGAGTAAAGTGAACAATGGGAATATGGATGGTGACAGCAAAGGCAATGGTTCTCATGTTGCGAATGAGATTTTGGAGGAGCTTGAGGTACGATGTCTTAAAATTTCCAAATTCTTTTGATTCTGCATTACCTTTCATCCTCGGTGCATGAAATTTGCATTTTGTCATAGTCCCCTGGCCTTGGTATGTTTTACGTTATCTGATCTTCTGTTGCTCTTTTTGGTGAAACAGCCTTGCGCTTCATGGGCAGCACCCGTGTCTTGCACATTACCTTCCAGCATATCTAAGCCGAAACCAGTCATCAGGTATGTAAATCAAGTAGTGAAATTTTTAAACAACATTTGTCTCTATATATGCTCAGTTGTATCAGGTTAAGGTTTTCTGTGAAACTTATGAATGTCATGTATGCATTGGCAGGTTGAACTTCACAACTTTGCGGACCGGAATCCGTTCTGGAGTATAGAAGATTTCATCTGCAGCGCAGAGGATGGATATAATTACACTGTATCGGTGTCGGTCAGATAGCATCTCTGAAAATGTGCTTTGTAAAGTCGATTGTACATGGGCCATTGTTATTTTGAAACTCCTACAAATGGAGAATTCGTTTTTGTAAATGTAAATGACATTGTTAATCAAGTTATAAAATGTCCTGCATAGGACTTTTCCGATCTAAATTTCTTGTCATTCTTGAGCCGGAGCATGGATGTCTGTCATGCACACAAATGCGGAATAACGTTTTTTTTCTTTTTCTTTTTGGCGAGGTAATGATGCAAATAATAATGATGCAAAGTAATGAACTGCATCTCGATCTATATGTCCACGGCCAGTATGGTAGCAGCAATTGGTACACAAGGCATCAAATTAGGCTAGAAAAACATTGCCCTTTAGTTCGGACTGTTGGTGTTAAATTAGTTCGAACATGAAAGAGGAATCCAAATCGCACGTTAAGAATCCGAATCTCGCATTAAGAATCTAAGGGGGCGTTAGGTTCACATGGGGGATTGGAAAGGGAATGGTAATGGATTGGATTAAAGAAAGGATTCAAGAATCATTTTTTGTTACCCTTGTTTGGTTAACTTAATGAATGAAATCAACCTTACTTGATTCTCTTTCTTGATGTTTGGCTTAGTCAACTTTGAGAATCAAAAACTTGTAAAACACATATTATGTTAGTAACTATTAACTACATACGGAGTATTATGCAGTGATAAAAAAAAATAAAAATAATAATAATTTGATTAATAAATTATGAAAAGTATAAATGTGATTAAAAATTAAAAAAATATTTAAAATATAATTTTAAATAAATTGTAACGTTTTCTTCTTCACAGATATAAAGATATGAACTTTATATTAGACAATCCAAAAATTTGAGATTGAAATTGACATAAATATTTGGTGGGTTAATTTGATAAATAATCCATAAAAATAACACACTAGAAAATTTCGATAGAAATCAATTATTAGCAGACATAACAAAATTAAGACGAAATCAACATAATCAATCAAAATTAATGAAATAATCAAACAAAGTAAACGAAATAATCTAGCAAAATTAACGAAATAATCGATCAAAAATAACGAAATAATCGACAATCGAGCAAAAATTTACCTCAATTAGTGCGAGGAGAGAGAATCGATGGACGAGCTTCGAATTTTTCCAGAAATTTGGGAAGAGCAGGGGGAGGAGAGAGAAAGAGGAGGGAGAGAGTGAAATACGAAGAAATGAGGCGGAGATAGGCGGAGATAGGCGGAGAGAGGCGGAGTTTTATGAGGGATTCATTTTTTGAATCCTTGGGTTGGGGGTGGGTTTGAATCCGGTGGATTCAGATTGGGATTTGTAACAGGTTGGAATTAGAAAAGACCCAATCAACATCAAGTAATGGATTAAGTGGTTCCAATTCGTTTGTGGGCCTAAATATTCATGAACCAAACAGACCCTTAAAGTAAGGAGGGAGTACGTCTAACATTATTAGTTTATTACTGCCAGTTTGACATGATACAACACCACAATTTTCTACTCGGAAGACTTACAATGACACGTGAACAATCTAAGGGTGCATTTGTTTCATGAATTGGAATGGAAACGGATTGGATATGGAATTGGAGTTGAATAAATACAAGTATCATTCCTTATTAAAGTAGTTTGGTTCCATTAAAAAGATGTATCAATTCATTAATTGGGGGGGTTTAAATTTGTTACCTTAGCTTTTAGTTTGGTTTTATTTTTAGGGATTGAAAAGGGAGTGGGAAATGATTAGAAAACAAACACAATGTAATGGAGTAGTAATCGAATCCGTTTTCAATCCCCAAAAATGATGATTCAAACATACTCTAAAACTTGTTCAAAAAGAAAAAAGAAACAAGTTAAAGCCCAATTTTAAACGTGTCTGGTGTTTTCGTGTATCGCTTTAAGTGCCTCTGTATGTCTGCGTTGCAAGGTACATCAGTACTAGGGGTGAGCAAAAAAAGCGGGTACCCGGAACCGGATCCGGACCCGCTTAGGACCCGGCAGGTCCGGAACCGGACCCGTTGTGGACAGGTACGAGTCCGGGTCCAAAATTTTAGGACCCGTTGGCAACGGGTCCGGGTACGGGTCCTAAAATTTTGGACCCGTTACCCTCCGGGTACTCGTTGCTCAACGGGTTCAAACGGGTACCCGTTGCTCAACGGGTCTAAACGGGTACCCGTACCCGTATAAGTCAATAACTTGAAAAAAAAAAAACTTTATAAAAAAAATTATAGAATTCAAGTAATAGCTCAATTCAAAGATAACCATGCAAATACATAGTCTAATAATATTGACCAAACTTGAAGTCCATGAACTACATCTACCACTCAAAGGGGTCTATTTATAAGTGAAAACCTTGATCACTCTTACTTCCATGACCAATGTGGGGACAAAGTCTTAATTTTTCTTATAAACTTTGTCAACCTACATAGTTTGACACTAAATTTCGACTAGTTATTTGTGTTATTTGAGGAATATCCCGGAAATAACTTTTGTAGATCGTGTTGCTAGCTTTCCATGAACGCTTGTTTCGACCATTTTCGAATTTGTATGTGAAAGTTACGATGAACACGAGAACACTACTTACACATAAAATGGATGGCTATATTACTTAATAATCACTTATCAATGAGTTATGACCAAAATTGAGAAAATAATATAAATCAATAATAAAAACCTAATGATCACTTCGTGATTTTGTTAAGTTATCCAAGTGATTAGTATATATAGATTTCTATATGCTATAATAATTACAATGTCACTTATGACGATCATTACAAATTACAAAAGATGAGATAGCGTAAAAATTAGTATATATAAGAGTTTATAATGTTATTGAGTGTACCATAGTCAATAAAAATGTAAACATAATGTGTAATTCATATTCCATTCTATACATTGACACTAGTAGGCACCATTTCCGACACATAATACATTGACCATCACGCGTAACGACATCGATCCTCATTGAGTTAAGCACAAATCGCTTCTCGACGAATATATTCATAACACCAACAAATACATACAATATATAGAAATGGATTCTACACATTGCTAATTATTTTGACATTCTAATGAAACTATTAATACATACTGCACCATGTATATTATGTGATTGTGCAAAAAACTATTACTTAGCTAATAAGATAAAATACTCCAACCTAGTAAACATAATCCAAATCACCAACTATTTAAGCTAATATAATAAAATAGCTAACTATTTGAAAATTGCTAAGTGATTATTAGCTTTTATATAGCTCATGTATATAATTTTCTCCATTTTTATCATAGCTAATGGAGAAGTGATTGTTAACTAAGATGTCCATTATTTGTGTAACTAGTGTTCTTGTTTCAATCATAAATTTGACATACGAAGTCAAACATAGTTGCAACTAGCGTCTACGGAAAGCTAGCAATACGATCTACCAGAGTTATTTGATGGCATTTTCTCAAATAATACACTTACGTAGTCCAAATTCATGGTCGAATTAAGTAGGTTGATAAAGCTTATAAGAGTGGGAAAAAAAAAATTGTCCCACATTGGTCATGGAGGAAAGAATGGACAAACCCTTCACTTATAAATATACACTCTTGCTTGACTCTTCTAGTACTTGGGCCTCAAAGTTGGTCTAAACTTAATGAACCATTGCATTTGCATGGTTACCTTTAAGTTAGCTTAAAATTAAACGGGTACCCGCTACCCGTTGTGACTATTAACGGGTCCGGGTCCTAATTTGTAGGACCCGTTGTCAACGGGTCCAACTACGGGTCCTAATTTTTAGGACCCGTTAGAAACGGGAACGGGTCCATGATTTTGGAGCGGGTACCCGTTCATGTTCACCCCTAATGAGTACACAATTTAAAGCACAATTTTAAACGTGTCTGGTGTCTTAGTGAAGTTGCCACAAAGCAGTTAGTTTTTTTCTTTTTCTTTTTTTTGGCTTTCACTAATGTTCAACGGGATGGGGAAGAGATTTGACAATTTTAGTAATTAAGCATATCATTCGGACACCAGGAAGCGTATATATTGATCATTTTACGTTCATGATTATTAGCTAGATATCACCTTCTATATCTAATACTCCTACGGTCCTGATTAAACTTCCCATCCCCTTTTTTAAGGTTTTGACTTTGCTTTCCCCATTTCCAAAGTATTACGTTTTTTGTCGAGTGAATAATTATGGAGGCAAGGTAAAGATGTTGGTTATAACTAGGTTTTAAATTTATTTGCTAAATGAATCATTAAAAATTATTTATTAGCTTTGCTTTTAAGGTGCGCAAAAGAAAGCGGGAAGTTTAATCTGGACCGGGGGGAGTATTTCAGAAGGAAGAAATAGAGGGAGCCAAATAAAAGTATGAGATCACGTTGTAACAGTTAACCCGCATACCACCGCGGATTATAGAAATATGTAGTGTTAGTTGTTACAACCGCATTTAAAGTTCCATGTCATGTACGTATCTGGTAGGTCAGCTGTCAGGTAGGTTATTAGGTGTAGTCGTAGTCGAGACATATGCCCAATACCGTTGCAAAGTGGTAAAACTCTTATACATACACATGTATTGATAATTGATGTATATACCATTATTTGGGCCGGGTTGGGCCATTACTCATTAGTGAGTGAGTTGATTTGGGTGGCTACTAAATATCATGTTGATCAAATTTTTGTTTTTTTTTCACGGGCCAGTGTTCGGTTTAAATGTACTCACGATTGCGTTCCTGAGTCTTATATTTGGTCAAATTTGAAATTGCACAAGTAAGCTAAAGGTGGCGATCGGGTAGATCAGAGGGGTAAAGGGTTGATCTTCATCACATCGACTGGGTATTGGGTTAATTAACATTATGGCTATGTTTGGTAAAACTAGATGAAATAGTAGATGAACGCTGAAATAGTAGCTGAAAGCTGAAATAATAGCTGATAGTATTAGGAGTGTTTGGCAGAATTAACTGATATAAGAGCTGATATATATAAAATTACATAAAAATGCATTATTTATTTTTAATCTCATTTTATTTTAGCAACTAATTGAGGGTAAATTAGGAAAAAAAATATATGATAAACTAGCTTATTTTAAATAAGTTACATGGAGTAACTTATTAAATAAGCTAGCTGATTATTTAAGCTAGTGGTGTTACTAAACCAACTTATTTTGTCAAAGAGCTTAAAAAACTAGTCAAATAAGCTGATTCGACCAAATAAGTTAGCTTATTGTGCATACTAAACATAGTCATATACAGTAAGTTAGATGAATTAGTTCACTTGGTTTGTAAAGGGGTTTGGTTTGGACCGAGTTATTGTTGGGTTCGTGCTAGCTAGGTCTGATTAGGTTGTTGCCGATAATCATGACAAAACATATCCCTGTTAATATTGTGTTGATGCAAATCCAAGTCTTTGCGTTTTCTTGCTTAGCTTGCTAATTGGTGGTTTATATTTGAATATCTGTGAATTGTACAAGTTTACATCTTAACAATGTCGTGATTGTCCGGTTATTATAATTAAGTACGCCAGTTTGGCAGGCGTTGTTGAAACTTGGGTTGAGGTGTGCTTAGTTTAAGTTGATGGGTCGGTTTTGGTTCCAAATCGATCAAGTTACATAGAGCCACATATGAGGCCGATGTGTGTAATTTACAGGGCGGCGGGTTTGTCAACTCTTGAGTAAAAACTAGGTAGCTACTAGCACAATGTAACACAAGAAAGAAACCCCTAGAGATACGAACATCCAATGTGTAATTTTTACTAGTTGCCTAGTGCAATAAGATTACAATCATGTTGAATTCAGTGCAAAAACCTTCTAAAACACCAAATTTCGAAACGCATGAAGCAAAAGTCGACAGTTGTGTTCTTACTCCTACGCCATGAATTTCAAAATTTTGAGGAACTCAAGACGGTATGAGATTAGCACACAAGTAGAGGTATATGTACCTTCTATTAGCAAATTAAACTAATTCATGCCCCATTCATTTTCTAGTATAAAAATAACCTGACATGAACCTTGTTACGCATGCTGTATACTTCACAAGTCACAGAATCTACATAAGTTTATTACTGTAATATCTGCGGTATAAACTTGTTAGTTGATTACTGTAAGGTCAAGTTAAAGGAAGTTTCATCTCTGTTCCAGAGGCTAACACAAGCAGGCCTGCTATCATGGTCCCCTAAAATTTACTGGTACGTCATTGATTTTTTTAATGCATGGATTTCAGTAATCTCACTAGGGATTTTCAACTAAGATACTGTAATGTTTAAGAAACACTCTTCTTGTTAATTTAGTTCATGACAATACCCCTTAGAATACGATTCTTTTTTTATATAAGAACAAGTTATAGCTATGATTTGAAGTTTGAGCAAGTTTTAAAAAGTTGAATTAGTACATACTCAACCCTCGTAGTTTGAGCAAGTTTGGTAGTTATCAATGTGGATCATCAGTCTCATTTTTCTGTCCCACATGTACCTCTTCAATCATATTCTACCATTTTGTAAATCTTTTCAAATAAATATATCTTTAAAAATTAAAATAATGGAATGTTAGAATATGATTGGAGGGTAATAAGATTTGAGTGAGGTTAATCATCTTGCCTTTCATTAATCAAATAAGCTACTTATATAGGCTAAGTACAAGACATTGGGAATACGCTAAACTAGAAGTTTCTACACAATACATTACCTGGGAATAACCTAAGCTAAACTAGAACTTTCTACACAATACATTTACTTGGGATAAACTAAGGATATACAAGAACTTTCTACATAATATTTACGCAAAGTACAATGATATCGAAATAGATATCGTAATACTCCCCCTCAAGTTGGCGCATGAGGATTACGAACGCCCAACTTGCCAAGGAGAAAGTGAAATTGATGATGTCCCAAAGCCTTAGTAAAAATATCAGCTAGCTGGTGAGAAGAACGTAAATGAGCAGTAGAGATATTGCCGGTCATAACATGTTCGCGAACAAAGTGACAATCAAGATCAATGTGTTTCGTGCGTTCATGAAATACCGGATTGGAAGCAATATGGAGGGCAGCTTGATTGTCGCAAGAAAGACGCATCAATTGTGTATGAAAAACACCTAGGGACGCCAAAAAGGACTTGATCCACACAAGTTCACAAGTTGTGTACGCCATTGCTCGATACTCGACTTCGGCGGAGGATCGAGCAAGTGTAGGTTGCTTTTTGGTCTTCCAAGATATGGGGGACTCACCCAATTTAACAATGTAACCTGTTAATGATCGTCAAGTGATAGGACATGTAGCCCAATCCGCATCACAAAATCCAAAAAGCTGAAGAGCACTGTCAGCCCGAAGAAGCACTCCCTGACCAACTGTCCCTTTAAGGTAACGGCACACCAGAAGGGCAGCATCCCAATGTTCTTTACGAGGAGACTGGAGAAACTAGGCAAGGATATGAACAACATAACAAAGTTCTAGTCTTGTGATAGTGAGATACACGAGCCTCCCAACTAGACGACGATAGCGAGTAGGATCATCTAAGAGAGGGCCTGCGGCTAAAGCTAAAGTATGATGCTGCTCCATAGGAAAGGTTGTTGGCTTGGCACCACTCAAACCCATCTCTGACAGAATATCAAGTGTATACTTGCGTTGTGAAAGAAACAAACCAGTAGAATTCCAAGCAATTTCTATGCCCAAAAAATACTTTAATGGACCAAGGTCTTTAATTTGAAATTGAGTTTGAAGATACTGCTTAAATGCAGAGCAAGCTGAAGAGGAGTTACCAGCAAGAATAATATTGTCGACATAGACCAAAACAACCAGAAAAACATCACCTTTGAAATATGTGAACAACGTATGATCAGCATGAGATTGGGTAAAACGATACCGTCGCAAAGCATTACTCAACTTGGCGAACCAATTTCTAGGAGACTGACGAAGACCGTATAAAGATTTTCGAAGACGACAAACCTTATTAGGTGCAGGAGCTAAAAAACCTTGCGGGAGCCGCATATAGACTTCCTCATGAAGATCACCATACAGAAATGCATTGTTAACGTCAAGTTGGTGTAACTCCCAACCTTTGATTGCCGCGACAGCAAGTAAAGTACGGACACAAACCATTTTGGCGACAGGAGCAAAGGTTTCTGTATAATCCTCCCCCTCAACCTGACGATCACCCCGAACAACAAGACGAGCTTTGTAGCGCTCAATTGTACCATCAGAATTGAACTTGATTTTATAAACCCATTGACAACTAATGGCTTTCTTACCGGGAGGTAGATCTTCAATGCTCCAAGTACCATTGCGTTCCAGAGCAGCAATCTCGAGACGCATAGCTTCACGCCATTCTGGGTGCTGAACAGCCTCGTGATATGTGCGCGGCTCACGAGACGCAGTGATAGCTGCCAAAAATTTGTTATAGGCAGGAGAAAAATTAGAAGCAGAAAGATAATTTGCTAAAGGATACCGAGTACCTGAAGAAGTGACTGAACGGGGTTGTGGTGTGATGGGGGTGACAAGTCGTGCTGATGACGAGCGAAACATCTTGGTAATATAATCATTAAGATAGGCAGGTGGACGTCGTTCACGGTGACCCCGACCAAGCTCAGAAGTATGAGTAGTTGTTGTAGTAGATTCAACAGGACCACCTGGAAGCTCAACAGTAGTCTCGGTAACAAGTTAGTTATTGGTGGAGGATGAGGGAGAGGACACCGGGTCAGAAGGACTGGAGATGTTGTTAGGGCCAGGGTCGGTTGAAGGTGAGTGGGTATGGGTAGGACGTGGAGGCCAGTACCAGTCACTATCAACAGGAATCGACGAGTCTTCATCTTTGGAAGTGGCAGAATCCAAAAGGTTAGGATCGGCAAAAGGAAAAGTTGTTTCATCAAATATAACGTCGCGAGAAACAAACATTTGGTGAGACTCGAGATCATACACTTTCCAACCTTTTTGTCCAAAAGAGTATCCTAAAAAGACGCAACGCCGACCACGAGGAGCAAACTTGTCCTTAGACCGTGGTCGATTATGGGCATAACATAAACAGCCAAAAATACAAACCTGGTCATAAGGAGGTGGAGATGAAAAGAGTTTCTCATATGGTGTCGATCCCTGTAACACCATGCTAGGAGTACGATTAATCAAATATGCTGCTACAAGAGCACACTCTCCCCAGAATTCAATAGGTAGATGGGCTTGAAAAAGAAGTGCACGAGCAACATCCAAGATGTGGCGATGTTTACGCTCAACACGAGTGTTCTCTTCTGGTGTCCCAACACAGCTATGTTGATGAAAAATACCACAGTCCGAAAAAAAATGGCGTAAAGCATCAAATTCTGACCTATGATCAGTCCGAATCACTTTTACAAGCTTACCAAATTGAGTCTTGACCATAGCGACAAAGTCACGGATCAACTTTCCTGTCTCAGCCTTACTACGCATGAAAAACACCCACACAGCACGAGAGAAGTCATCAACAACAGTAAGGAAATAATGTCCCCAAATATCCATATGTATTAAATCAAAAATATCAGAAACAGTAGAGTGACTGATGGGAAAAGGACTACGAGTCTGTTTAGCTCGGCAACAAATATCACACAAAGAACGTTTATTAATTTTAGGACTATGGCTAAGTGCAAGAATGAAAGATAACGGCTTGGCAGAGGGATGACCCAAGCGTTGATGCCACAAATCAAATAAGTCGGTGGTCTGGACAGAGGAGACGATCTCGGGATGAACCAACGGCTTGTAGTAGTACACCCCATCACGATATTCACCCGCTCCAATCACCTTCTTCGAGGAATGGTTCTGCAAAACACAAGTATCAGAAGAAAAGGTGATCAAACAATCAGTGTCGATGATGAGTTTGCCTCTCATCATATGACTGGTGATATTTCTCTGTTGACGGATAGAGGGTTATATGGAATGGGATAGGAAAATTGAACACTTGATGCGCACTGAGTGTTGGCACATGCAAGGTTGAAGTTTCAATCATCCCTAGGCATAACATAACGTGAAAAAAAAAAACAAAACTGGCAAAATTTAGAAATTGGTCTTTAACATAGGAGTGAAATAAATAGACAGAAGTCGTGAAAGAAAAAATTTAATTAATACAAACCAAACACAAAATACATATACTGGTACATTGTAGAGTTATTTAATTTAATTTCTGAACATTACAGTCCTTTAATTTGATGGCCTGGACGTAGCTTAGACGAACCATAAATCAGACGGAATACACGTGGTAGAGTTACTTCTCCTTAATTTATGGATGGATGTAGATAATACTAACTAGAAACCAAAGACAGGGTACGATATTATCACATCCAGCCCTAAAATTTAGTGTAAGATCCTCCAACTAAGATATAATCAATAAACTAGTAATTATAATGTGGTAAGAATAGGAGGTAACGAAAGAAAACAAAGAGAAAGCAACTGGATTTTCATGTGCTCTTCTAAGTTTGCTTACGGTTTCATGTGAAGACTAATTATTATTATTCTTTACCTATGGTATAGGAGTATACATATAATTAAATCTGAGTGGTACGGTTTAATTTGTATGTATCCGATCTTCTGATTCACAGGCTCCCATGTCTTACGGAGGTTTGTACTACAATTCCATATATGGTCAAACAAGAACTTGATGGATTCGGTCGATCATCCCCACGTGAAATCTACATTAAATCACGATTATGAGTTAATTATTATGGCTATAATTAGGTCAAATTGTGTTTTTCGGTTCCCCTTCGATCTAGTTAATTGCCTAGTAATTCAAACCGGTTTATAATGGTTTTGAAATGTGAATTGATATGATATTTCATTTTCTATATAAGCTATGTACTAAGATAACTATAACTAGCTCAAGCGTAATGATGATACGCCATACCAAATAAACCTAAATCTTGGAACTTAGTATGGTCATGTACGAGTAATTTAATTGACTGCTCGACTAAATTCATTTGATTTGAGTTGCGTTAATATTTATGTTGATTTGTAGGTCACACTCGATTATATTCTAATACATAGGTAAGTGATCAATAGTGCAATGTCAAACTTAAACTTATAGTAATTCATATTTTAAGTATTTTTTGTAGGAGAATTCAATTTCTATTTTAATTATAAGTATTAATTGCGTCTGAACGATTAATTTAAACTTTCGTTTTAGGTTCTACTAGCATCACACATGATGACTCATATGAAAGGTGACCATTCTGTGAATCTTACTTAGATGCTTAGTTTTTAGCTAATAGAAACCCTAATTTTGGTTTATAGTGCAATTGGCTGGAGTTGCTGAATACATGACGAAAATGGCAATCTAATGCACGACATACAGAGGAGCAGTTGAACAATATATATTCCAACAAAGAAGCATACGTCCAAAAGGAAGTTGCAGTGCTCACAACAATTCCCTATGACTCCGACTAAGAAGATGAAGGCAACGATGTTCTTTTACAGTCCATTTACTGTAGAAGGTTTAGGACTTAACTCTGGTTTCTGTTACCGGGTGTTGCCTTCTGTAGGTTAATCTATTTGGTTGTATACGTTCCTATCTTTTGTTATGAAATTTCCGCTTTGTCATACGCACCAAAAAAAAAAAAAAGTGAATATTTATGTACCCAACAAGAACAAACGAAAGATTATAAATAGAGCATATGATTACATGTTACATTATCTGTATATGCAATAACAAACAAACTTTGTGATCTTGACTCTTGATCTTTGATCAACTCTCGCTATCTAATAAACCTAGCTAGCATCACTAGCTAAATTAATTACCCACTATGATTTGACTTTTTTTCTTCTTTTTTTTTTTTCAATCTAATAATGCAACTCCAAATAAATGATAAAGATTGGATCTTTAGACGAATACTCACATATTTATAAACTCAAGCTAATAAAGTGAGCTGAAATTTGCAACAATCGATACTTTAGGTCGTCATTGCTAGGGTTTTATAAATTACAACAAAGCAAGGGAGGATAGCTCTAGCGTTGTAGACAACCAAGTCCTCGAGATTCGAGTAGAGCCCGGCCGACCCGGCCACCGAGTCGTAGGTACCACCACCTCCGGCTGGCCCTTCCGGTGACGTGTCTTCCTCCTCCAACGGCGCATCATTGGCGCTGCGCTTAACTCTTCCCGCTATCACGCGACACACCAGCATTGCTCTTCTCCCGTCCGTACATTCCAACGAATCATGGGCCTTACCACTGCTTGCTGTTGTCCTTACTCCCTTGTTTCCTTGGAAACCATGCCTATATTAGTCCAAAAATGAAAGATTAACGTTAGAGAAGTTATAATTAACTTTTTTGTTGCATGTAGGACTACCAATTTCCACAATTAATCATATCATGTCTCTGTTCTCTTGAGTGGTTAACGTCTCTCGAACCAAATATTAAGTGTGACATACACTTGAACGATCAAACATCATAAATACGGAGTACCATTTATGAAAAAGACGATATTATGGACAATTATGCAAAAACAATGGAAATTCATGAACAATATTTTTGCGTTTTTTTATATTTATGGAGCGCTGTAAAGAGAATTTTGCTTTATTATGCATTTATGCATGTTACAATGTTTGGGTTAAAAGAGGACAAATGGAACCAAGCCAAGAAAAGGTAAGATAAAATGCAACTAATTTTTGGAATGAATAACTTTGATAGTAACGGTTCAATTGAATGGTACGAAATTACACTGTCCTTTGTACTTGTAATTGTCTACAAGTAGCTTCTCATTGTTGTCAGGTACGCACAAGTAGTTCTCAAATTATGTGCATGGTGCGCACCCAAAAAAAGATTATGTGCTCCTAGATAAAGATGACAAGAAAATTCCAATTTACATGTGTCTTCTTTCAAATAATTTAATAAATACTTTACTATTGTTAGAAATTTAGCTTAAATTAAAATAAAGTGGCAACTTTTTCGTTTTAAATTTATGGAATAGATATGTTTGTTGTTTACAATGTTTAATTTAGAGATAACAAAACTTTCAAATTTTTCTTAGTAATAAAATGCATAAAGTGTACAACCAAAAAGATGGGAAAAAAAAAATGAATGCGAAGAACACAAAGGTCCCCCAAAATTTAAAGCATTTATTCGATCACATATCTTTGATTTCAATTTGAAAAATAGCATAACTGCAAGACCTTCGTTCTTTACTTTAGCATGCAGTTCATTTTCAATTTCAAAATTTATTACGGAGTATTACTATTTTCTCTCTCTTGTAATCTTTCATATTATAAACACTGTATTTTACACGAGACTTCAACCATAACAATCGATACGACATATTAGGCAATTTGATTACAAGTGCATGCTATGGGGTTAGACTTATCAAGTATTCGCCTTTTCAGACTTATAATGTGTTAAATTTTTAAATCACGTAAGATACATCTAAAAATATGCATGGTGTTATAATAATTCATTCAGAATAATGAATTTAGATCAGATCAGATATTTTTTGGACGGAGTGAAGACGTACCTAATAATGGTGCAAACACCACAACCAGGGACAGAAGCACATAAATTAGAAGAGCCACGTGCGCCAAGAGAGCAAGTAAGAGAAGTGCAGTGGAATCTGAGTAGCTCATTTCCATCAGCGGCACATCTTGGGTTCTTCTTTGCGTTGTTATTATTACGCAACTTAACCACGTCCCTACAATCTTCGAACCGTTGGATCGTCCGTTGCGTGTTTTGGACCTTTAATATCCGTTCGATCTTGCATATCGGGTTGTCCTTTTTTAGCCAGCTTGACTTGAATATTATCTCCACTATGTTCCGACCCGAATCTTCCGGACCAAGCTCCGACACTGCCGCCACCCACATAACAACAACGACAACAACATTTCACTAATCAATTACAAATCTAATTAAACTTTTGCATTTGTACTTTAGCACATACATCAAATATTCTCGCATACTATATGTCACTGTAGTTGTTTATGGAGGGAGTAATATGTCACTGTGCCATGCTCCACTCCACTCCCTCTTCTCCACCGCACAGCTCCTCCCCCTCACCATTCCCGGCGGTGAAGCTTGTCACACGGGGTGACCATTTGTACGAAATTGCCATTAATCAATGATGACGGTGGGGTTGGAAAGTGACAAAATAGATGAAAATGGTGATGATGGTTGATGTTGATCTTATACTTGAGATTTTAAAAGATGGTGATGATGATTATGATTATATTATTTTAAACGAAGGGAGCAGCAGGATGCAAACTTGTTTGCTTTCTTTTTTGAACTTTTTTTTTTTTACTACCATTTAACCAATTAAATAACTAATCAAAATCCCTTTCCTTAAAAAATCAAAATAATCAGATAAGAATTGATAAACAAAATCAAATTAATTGAGGAAACAAAATATTTTGAGTACATAAACAAATACTATACTTTGTAATCCGGTGTGGTAGAGTGTATTATAGGAACTTTTATTAACCATGGTTAAGAAAAATAAAATGGTTTAAATTTATCTTATTCTAATTTAATGGTCGCGATTTTATTCCTTACCCTAATTGTCAAATACTGACAACTATAATAGAATTTTTGATAAACCATATATAGTTCCGGATCGGAGACGACTACGGGTAAAAGAAATGTTAAGCTATTACTAGGAAACGTTCCGAAAATTCGTATAAGTCGGAGATTAAAACAACAAATTAAAGTTTAGTTAGTTAATTGAATAACAGTGCTTGCAGTTTACATTTTACATTGCCCCGAATCTTCTAATATTGTCAAGTTCATTGCAAGTCGAAGTTAATACATATAAATAAATGGCTAGCTCGGATTTCCTCGGTGGTCCGGTTTTGGCGTTTTTGGGTCAAATAAAGTCTTGTTATTTACGTTTGCTTCAATATTTATAGCTGTACATTTCAATCATACTATAAAATAGTCCCACGCAGTAAAAAAAAACTCGTTACTGCGTTACTTAACAGTTAAACAGTCCACGCCCAAAATGGCACGTTAATGCGTTATCACATTACGAAATTTACTCGTAAATCTACCCATAAATGGTAAAAGAGGCCAAGAGGGCACACGGTCAAAGTTATTTATGAATGAAGTAGCTGGATGATAACAAGGGACATAATCATCAACTAACTTTTGACTCCACTTTGACTGTAAATATTTATTACCACTATGGTAGTACAGTAATTATTATGGCCTCCGAAGAGGATACATAATGCTGGTTTGGAGGAATGCGCGGGAAGTCGCACTCTCTTTCTTTTTTTATCGAAGGACATTTTTTTTAAAATTATTGGAAATTGTTTGGTTAAATATATAGGAAATGGCTTTTCTAGGTCATCAACTTCGGATTTCCTACATTTTGAAAATTGAATTATCGATAAAATTTCAATTCTTCGAATTATGTCAAATGTTGTATAATCCGTGGAAGATGTAATTTATTTTGTTTCCGTTATATACTTGGATTAAACAACAACTAATATATATATATATATATATATATATATATATATATATATATATATAACATAGTATACGAATCTTTGTAGAATTGTTGAATTTTGAACAATAAAACTCAAAAGGGTTAAATTTTTTTTTTTACCCAACCTTACACAACTACCGGCTACCTAAATGCAAGTGTACAATTGTACATTTCTATTTCTTATTGATCTGAAAAGCATTTACTAGTAATACGGAGTATATGGTAGGCCACTTCTAAGTACCATTTAATTAATTATCTGACAGATATAAAAGCCTGCCATCTCTCATTCACATCAAAAAATTAAATTTTGAATCCTACGTCCCAATTAACAAGTACTAAATTCGTATAAGTGACCAATCAAATAGTACCGTAATTTTTGCCGTAAAAATTAATTATTTCCATTTTCAAGAATTTAGTGTAATTTAACTTAATTATAGATACGACAACTTTCGTTAACAAGGGATTATTGTCTAGCATGGTTCACACAACCTTTATTATCACAACAAGTCACGCTTCTTAATAGCTTACAACAATAATAAAGTGTTATACTTAGTTTCGGCATTATTTAAAGTCGGCTAACTTGAATTGTCATATAGACGAGTTACCTGCATGTCGAACCGCTTGATGATGCTCCAAACTCTCAATCTTTGGGAAAATTTCTCCACAGTGTGGGCATGCACATACGGTTGATCTTGGTATAATTGGATACCTATCAATCAATCAATCAAATAATTTCAATTAAAACCCTTAATTTTCTAACTAATTAACAAAATCACATAACAAAATGTATAATTAACTTGTAGTATAAGCTTACCTACTAGGATCAACAATCATGTGACACTCGTAACAACCAGAGAGCTTCCTCAAGGGCATACCACGAGAGGAAACGGAATGAGTACTCACACCGGATCTAACCGAACCCGATAACGACCGACTCGAAACCGATCCGTTGTTGATTCCGGAGCCAGTCTTAGACCGGCCCAATAACCGGGCCTCCTGGCCCAATGAGCTGCTCTCAGGGGAGGAGTTGTCGGACCGGTGAACCACCCGACTTGTATTGCCATGGACAACGTCTCGGAAACTACACATGGACCCACATGAGGAGCTGAGCTTTGAGTAGCCGACTGTGGGTGATGGCCCATTTGTTACGGTGGTCTTTGATGGGTCATGGACTCTTGACCCTTCTACTTGTTTACATGTAAGGAGGTTCTTTATCTGGTCCCATGATGATTGCGGTTTCGGTTTTGGTTTCGGTTTCGGTTTCGCCTTTGTCGGCTTAGCCGGCTGCTCCGCCTGGTTGTGGCTGTGATGATGAGGTTTACGACGACGTTTTGGAGATTGGTGTTGTTGACCTTGTTGTTGTTTTTGTGGAGGTTTTGGTTTTGGTTTTTTGGGTGCAATGGTGGAGCTTGAAGTTGGAGTAGAGAATGTGAGGATACCCATGAAGAGTGTTTAGCAAGTATGACTTACAAATGAAAGGGAGGAGGGGGGAGGGGGAGGGAGGGAGCTTTAGAAGGTTGAGAATTTCATGTGTTTTTTGGGTTGTGTTAGTAGTGAATGTATGTGCATTGGTAGTTTAATATATATGGGTCGTGAGATGTGAAATACTATATTAATGATAATGGTGAAATATATCATCAGGGATATGGAGATAGAGTAGAGTGCTGGTTCTTTTGTCTAAGATGTTGTTAAGCTAATGGGTAACACATAAGCTTTATTAAGAGTATATTAGGGAGTAATTGTGGTAGTGTGGTATCGGCCATATACTTGTGTGTTGTGTACTTGAATACATAAGCCACCCACAAAAAAAGGTTGTGTAGCCTTAATAAAAAAAAATATTTTGTCTATTCAACTTAATTTTTCAGGATTTGATTTGGATTAGTTAAAATGACCGTCATTTTATAATAAGTCCATCAACTAAACTAACGTCAAACTCATGTCCCATAATTAAATGAAAGAAATGGAGAGCGTAGTCACATTCTATACGTTGTGTTAGCAAGTCTTCTTGAGTGACAAAAAAGCTACCATGATTAAAAAAAAATTAAGACATTACCAGTATCATGGTTACCGAATAGGTAGTACGCTTGATACTAACTAGTTTGCATGCCCGACCCGTGCCGAGTTGTATATCTATATTGTTATACTCGTTTTATGAAATTGTCAGTTTGTCTTTGTTATAATACTAGTTTAAAGCCCGTGTGTTGCACGGTTACATTAAAATATTATATATTATATACGCACCATCAATTATCGAAATCCATTATATTATAGCTAAACAAAGTTTAATTTAAAGTCATAAGTATATTGTAGAATTCATATTCACATTTTCAATATGATGGCTAAAGTAATATCACTACGTCAATAGATAGAATGTATTTATAATTCGAATATTATATATTTTAGGATTGTACATAAACTTTTTCAAAACACTAGGAGAATTTCTAAGAAGATTACATTAAGGTGGTTGAACTAATATTTTTGGCTGATAGTAATAGTTTTAGTGCAAAGAGACCTACTCATACAAATTAATTTTTTCCATTAAGGCACAACTCACATAATTAAATTCAGTTATCTTCTACTTAATTTAGATATTTTAAATGTGCAAATCATATCAAACAACTTCCGATTTAATAATATACCTTAATACCAGATCATATAGAATTTAAATAACCTAGAAATAATCAGTTGCCGTGGAAATAACCTCACACTACTACAAATCCCTTGATTTCTTGACGCTTTAAAAATGGTTTCTTGACGCTTAAAAGCGTCGTAAAATAATTTCTCGACGCTTGAAAAAAGCGTCAATATTTGAGGTGTCAGAATATTGTGACGCTTTTTTGTGTCATCCTTTTCGACACATTAATGCGTTGAAATAAAATATTGACGCCCCATGGTGTCAACAATTCCTGACACATTTTTGTGTCAATAATTACTCTCGACGCTTTATGTTGTCCTGAAAGCGTCAAGAATCATCAAAAGTCTTTTTCACGTTATGCGAAGCACTTTTGGCTTCTAGAGACGAGCATCAAGAATTTTGAACTCATGGTATACAATATGTCATTACGCGACCTATATCAAACATTTGCATTTGGTCATTAATCATCAATCGATCCAAAAGTTGTTTACATATGATGTTACATCCGGAACAATACAATGTAATAAAGCGCTGCTAACTAAAACAACGCAAACTATAGACTTAAAATCCCAAAGTTATATACTTATGTGTACTCAGAACACTTGTAGCTTGATGGCTTCTGTGAGTCACAAGCGCCATGGCTGCCATACATAAAGAATTCGAAACCTACAAATAATGAAGTGAAAACTTGTTATTTGAATATATTAAACCATGGCATAAGTTTAAGTAACACAACCACAACAACAAAAATCATGAGTCACCATCGATATAATGGAAACATGTGCAGTAACATAAAGCAAAAACATGGTTAAACACAAGAAGCACGATTACATTAACATCAAAAATAGCTCTAGGATGTATGCCGTATTTTGTGATTTAAGTGTACCGAAAGATATGGTGTCTTTTTTAGTGGAGGATCACGTTCAACCCAAAAATTAAACCTAGAGACCTAGTGTTGTTTCTAACCTCCTAGCAACATCATTCCAGCCATAAGTATTATGTCTATAAAGAATGTTTAAGCATCCTGAAATTAGCCGAGTACCATCACAAATGCTACAAAGTTCGCCAAGAAGAAAATAGTCTTGCCTTGATCAACCGTATGTGAGCTATTAGGCTTTGTATGACACTATGACTCGTATCTTTTTATGCGCGCTCTAGCCTAGGACTTATTGTTCTAGCTTACTGCCTAAGCCTTATTCTATAAGCTACTGCTAAAAGTATGCACGATATAAATAAGTCTGTACAAAAAAAAGAAAACAAAAAAAAAAAAATCAGAGAGAATACCTGTTTGTCGTGCGAAATCAGAAAGTAAAAACTTAATAAGGGTCAATACCATCTCGCTCCGCAGTCAAAGCAACATATCGCCTGTAGTTGCGTGGCTCCAGCACCTAAGACACCCTACCAAAGAACAAAGAGAGCAAAAAAAATTACCAATGCAGATTTGTCAGATAGAACAGGATAAGCTACATCTTCTGCATTCTAGGTACTCTCATCTTGGGACTCAAGAAGTCTGGGTTTGAAGGGCCTATCTAATTTAAGATAAATAACCGTAAGCTAAGAAAATAGGTAATGTTTAAAGGAATGGCCGAAACTAATATGATGAGGTTGGCGATAAGTCAACCCGTTCTGACACTATACGCAGTCATGCATTAGCTTCAACAAAAGTATGAAAAATATAGGATTAGCTCTAATACAATTGCATACTGAATGGGTTTTAAGATTGAACAAACATAGATTCATACACAATTTCAAGGTCATTAAATTCATGCCTAAATAATGGTTACACAAACTGAAGAAGGTTAATATTTCTTTTTGACATCATTAAAAATATGTATTGGGGGTGTCGATACAACATCAAACAGTCCCTTAATGCCAACAATTTTACCCCAATATGCACAAGAATTCCTATTGCAAGCCATGGATCTAGGTGTTTATTAAAAATATTGTTCATGGTTTAACGAAAATGTGACAAATAGTGAGGCATATTTCTAAGAAAACAGTCTGACAGTTTCAGCAACTTTCATTCAACTTTGGAGCTGCATATCTTTTGATACAAAAAGAAGATGGCTACGGTTGTTATATGGGTGGAAAGATCATCTTTCAAGCTTTCTATTGACACCAGTTAGGACTCCATTGAAGTTATGGAGTAGATTTTATATAGGATCAAAGTCGGGGTGGCAGATTGCGTGACCAGCAGAACAGGGGTTTGACCTGATGTCACTCAGAGGTCAGTATCTCACAAACCATGATGAATTTTTGAGAAATTCTTTTTTCAGTTTAAAGCTAAGATATGTAGCTTTAATTTGGTATACAATGGGAAGCATGAATCCATTTGAACAGAAAGTTATGATGACTGCAAGGGAGAAGTTGTGCACATCAGGATGTAGTCAAGTTTGATTAAGAGAAATAGTGTCGTTCATTCAAGACTTCTAATCTTCTATTTCCCATTCAAACTATTGAAAGTCCAAACAAAACATGTCACAACAACACATTCAAAGAACACCAAAGATATGATTTCCTATGCATTCTTTCAATTATTTGAGACCAAATATTCTGGATATTTTATGATTTAATATGTAAACACAAAGAAGGTTAGATCAATCTAGCAAATGGCAATAACCAAGCCCCAGCTCTGATCTAATGAAAAAACAGTTAACGAAATGCCCAAAATAAGATGAACACCAATTATAATACAAAACTCCCAAATTAGATTCAAAAATACAATCAAATGATAGGTGCCCAGAAACATAAGATTCAAAAATACAATCAAATGATAGGTGCCCAGAAACATAAGATTCAAAAATACAATCAAATGATAGGTGCCCAGAAATTGAAATTCCCAAAATCTACCAAAATAATAAGAAAACAAAAGATTATACCTTTGAGCAAAGGACTCGAAAGCAGGTATTGTTGCGGGGAACTCGATTTTTATCACGGCATATATCCCTTCCTCTTCGATTAATATCAAGCAAGTGGTTTTGCTTCAACTGAAAATTATAGCAATTGAACTATAACAAAATAGAGTTTAATTTAAATTGGTTGATTTGTAGTGTTTAATATCTGATAGATTGGTGAAATAGAAGAAGAAGAAGAAGAAGAAGAAGACGACGAATCAACGGCAGTCATCGATGCTTGGATACTTTGGAGGCAGTTTGAGAGGAGAGAGGAGAGAGAAGAGATATGACAGATAAGAGATGGGAGGAGTTAGGGTTTCTTATTTTTCAACTATAGCGCGGAAAAGAGAAGCTTATAAAATTTCAATTTTTGTTGAAAATTGTCAGAGGCGGGTGTTTTACTTTGAGTAGGCGCAAAATGTTAAGGAAAATGTGTCGACGCTTTGCAAAAGTGTCATTGTCAAAGCGTCAAGAAAACAAGGGGATTGTAGTAGTGTCATGCTAAGGTTCCCCGGTTAATTACAAATATTTTTTTAATTAATTTAGATCAGTTAACATCTGAAATATTTATATCATATCAAATAACTTCTCATTTAACCAAATATCTTTCACAAATAAAATTTTGATTCACCAAAAATTGTAATAAGAATTTATCAACTCTAGACGCATAAATAGCTCATAATTAGATGCAGATAAGACCAGATTCATTCAAAAATATAAAAACTATCTTTATTTGTAGGTTGTGGCCAATTGTTTATACATAGAAAAAAAACATAAATTAAAAAAAAAAAGAACATCTTATTGAATAATATATAGTTTAGAGGAACATAATTGACTTATACTCCTACTTATTAGTATTGCGAAATTACTAAATAAGTTGTATTGCTATCCATGTATAAAAAATGAGTGACATATCGTTATTTGTATTACTATCTCTAGTTCAAAGTTTACTATTAAAAAAACAAACATTTGGTTATTATATTTACTAAAATGTAGATAATATCGTCAGATTTTTTTCTCAAGTATTAACATGCATGTTTGACGTATGTAATATCATCTTACTATAACTGATAAAAGAAATCTTTTCTTTTATATTGATTAATCTTTTCAAAATTACCATAAACTTACATATGGTAACTACATATTCATAAGTAATAAATGATTTCTTTACATGATTATCATAAACTTACATATGCTAACTACATTTTCAACACTTAATTATTTCTTTATTCACCTAAAGCTCTAAAAGAATCCGTAGGGTTTTTAACTAATTCAATAGAGTTGACTTATAATTGTTAGTATTGGGAAATTTACTTGAATAAGTTAAACGGCTACCCATTTATAGTAATGTGACTTCTAGTTATTAGTATTAGTATCTCAAATTTAAAGGTCATCATTTGTTGCTTATATGTACCAAAATGTAGAAAATGTCATATTAGACTTTTGCTTATGGAATATTATCTTGTCATAACATATAAAATAATTTCATGATTATGAAAATGTCATATCTTAATCGTTACCATAAAGTTATTTTCGTGATTACCATAAGCTTATTTATGATATACTACATTTCCATAACTAATATATGAACCTTGTACATGATTACCATAAATCACGTATGGTATAACAACAATTCCATAACATAAATAATTTCATGATTATGAAAATGTCATATCTTGTTGGTTACCATAAGCTTATGTATGGAATAATACATTCCAATACTATTATGAATTTTGTACATGATTACCATAAACTCACATATGGTAGTATAACAACAATTCCATAACATAAATTAATTACTTATTCACTAGAAGCTCTAAGAAAATTCGAAGGGCTCTAGACCTCTTCAATGCTCACGAAAAAAGCTTCGTTTATAAATATATTGAGATTAAGATTAAGATTATTAGCAACACTATTATTTTTCATAAATTAACTTACCACCATAATCACCATAATTTATATTATTTTCCATAAATTAGCCTTTTAATTTCCATATTATGTAGTTAGTGCTATCCAATTAATGAATGTCAAGTGTCTTTCTAGGAAAGACTTGGTTTCAGGTTTTAATATATAGTATAATATTAGATTCGTAATACAAATACACAACACACCCTAAATTGGGTGGTGTTTTTGCTTCTAGCGTATCCACAATACGCGCAAATTTATATCATGCTCCCGGGAGCACAATGAACATGGTGGATTGGTGGTCTTTCTCACAATAAAAGAGTAGGGACCGCACTTAAATAAATTTTAAATTATTTTAAGTGTGGTCTCAACTCATCTATTGTGAGAAGGATCGGATCACCATGCTACTTGTGCTCCCGGGAGCATGGTATCAGCATTGCACAATACGTGATACATACGAATATGAATATCATATGCACAGTACTAATACGTAATACGAAGGGGGTGGAGTATGAGCCTCGTCATAGGCGAAAGTAGCAATTTACCCCCTACACTTTTACAAATCGTGCAATTTAACACCATAACTTTTAATTGGGGCAATTGAACCCCATAACTTTTTCTTAGGGAGCAATTTACCCCCCTCCACTTTTTTCTGCAATTAAATAAAAAAAAATTGTATTTTTTAAATTAGCTAATATTTAAGAATACATAAATAAATTAGCTTATACGTATATATCTACGCTACCCATACAAACACATTTTTATTACCCAAAAATACATACATCTACCTAATACTTGTCAGCTTTAGCTTTATCTTACACTGTCCTTTCCTCATCTCCATAAGCCTCTTCATCTTCCTACTTTCCCAATCTGATTTTCATCAATATCTTCGATTTACTGATGAAAATCGAAGGTCGACGAAAGTCGTGCATAGTTTCATCGACCTTCGATATTCATCGGTATTTCGACCTATCCGCTTGATAGATTTTCGTCGACCTTCGATTTTCATCAGTATTTCAATTTTTCATGTTGATTAAATTGATGATAGCAAATCAGCGACAAATCAAAATAACAGGTGAGAGATGAATTGTGAAGGAATCTGTTGATTATTGTTGAATCTCAGAATAAAAGTGCATAGTTTGTCATCTATTAGCTATACGATTGGCATGTGGAGTATTAGAATCCTTGACCTTGATTGCTACCTAACTTTCTCTAATCAAATGAGCTGTACACCTTGTCTCTTGATTTGCAGGGAAACCAAGGCATTCTTTGATAAGTTATCTTTATTGATTTTGTGCTTCGTGCACCCTTCTTTGATACATAAAGAAGGTTTGGAAATAGCAACATTCCAGGTACTCTTCCATTGTATTGTGTTCTGTGAACTTATGGCAATTTGGAAATTTATCATTTGTATGTATATTTTTTTTTTTTGCTCTTGTCGTAGACTAGAACCAAATCAAACATGTGTCTTGATCTATTGATGTCAACTCAACATATTAGAAATGATGTTTTTTATTGAAGAATTATAATTCGAAAAGTCACTAGATATAATACGAGTACACTGATATTTCCAATTATCATCATCTAGCAGCTAGTTCTGACTATTGTCATGCCTCTGAGGACATTTTTTGGAACCAACTTCACCATATGCTCTTTTTCTCTTGTTTGATGGCCTTCCACGCTTAACTCGAGGATCACTTGGTTTGATTGGACCTTTATCCACTTTCTTCCATAGAGCCTGCCC
Source organism: Spergularia marina (assembly GCA_963680865.1). Taxonomy (NCBI): domain Eukaryota; kingdom Viridiplantae; phylum Streptophyta; class Magnoliopsida; order Caryophyllales; family Caryophyllaceae; genus Spergularia; species Spergularia marina. Next base: position 4,330,632 of record OY804551.1, on the reverse strand, counting down.
GTTTAAGGGCCGTAAGGTAAATGAGTACGCCAACTCATAAGTAGCTTTTAAGTACCAACTGGCCACATAACTTTCTGGATTCTCATTCTTTGCACATATAGCTGCTGTTGCATGCTCACACGGGATTCCATTGACATCCCAATATCTACATGCACATTTTCTTTGACCTACATCAACAGCATATGACAGATTGCTGTTATGAGTGTGTTGCACTTCATACACATTTGTATTGGATTCAATTGTTGTCCAGTATTTGATGTCTTTAACTCATAAATGTAACTCGGAAGGCTTTCATATTGTCTTTGTACGACCTTTGCACATACTGAGAGAGCATTCTTCTTAGCCCTTGAAGCTTGCCATCTACAGACCCTTATACCATATGTATCTTCTATATCTCTCATAAACAATTTCAGCTTCCACGTTGGATGTTTCAAAAGCTTTTCTTGGTACTCTTCAGCTAAAAAGTTAACTTTTACCCTTCCATTTCTCTTTGTAGGTGTGCAAGTGTGTATGTCCTTGAAGAATTTAATCTGCAAACACTTGTAATCTTCAGAATATCTAGCACTCAACTTCCAGTGACACTCTTTGGCATAAAATTTGCATTTCACGAGTACTCTATGAGATTCATTGTGACAATATTTCCAACAACGACTTGTTTGACAACTATAGTATATCAATGCTTTTTTGAGAACTTCAGCATCTTGAAATAGTTGTCCCAATTCTAGTTGAACTGATCCAAATGGTGTATTTGGATCATACAGTGGCCATTTATGTTGTTTCTGAACTTCGGGAGCTTCTTCGTCATCACCCGGATTCAAAGGACCTTCATCATCAGATTCCCTTTCCCAATCTTGTCCTAGTTGGTCAAATTGTTCGAGTTATTCATCTCCATCGGCTCCCCAGTAGTCATCCTTGACAATCATAGACTTGTGGTTGGTTTCACTAACTTGAGCACTCGAAAGTTCATCAGCTTTATTTTTCGTCTTCATAATTTGTTTTTTTTCCTGAATTATTTCTTTTGAAGATCCAATCTTTCTTTTTCATTTGTACATTAATGAATTCTTCATCACTACTACCAGCTTCTAAATCGTCCACCACTTCTTCAGGTTCACTTGCAAACTCCTCAAAATCTTGTCAATCAAGACTGCCATTTAACCACTCATATTGAGATAGATCGGCGATTTCAACGGGGATGTTCATGTCATTGAGTTTTCCAGAATAATCATCAGTTACATAAACGTCATGCACAACATTTTCTTTTCCATCGTCGTTAGTGTATTGTATCAAGTACAACTCTATCTTCCCATATATGACTCCTTTGATTCTGAGCTCCTCCAATGTATCCTCATCACTCAAAATCTGCACAACTTTGCCGTTCACTCCAAAGAAACAAATTACATTCGTGTGACGATAACCAAGCCATTCAATCAACTTGTTGAGCGTTTTAAAAGTGAATTCACATATGTTCAACTGACCCATTATTGAACAACCACCCACATATGAAACTTCGTCTGCTAAGTAATTGAAATCACCACCATGGAAGCATTCAACTTTAACAACATTTGCCGACGATGTACTTATTCCATCTGACAAACATGACCCGTATAAATTACTCAATAATGTGGAAGTTCTTACAAACTAAGAAAATATCAACGCATGTATAATAAGATTGAATGATATAGATTATGTTATATTTTGTAACAACACGGTCCAATCTAATCCTCACATATAGTCACTATGATGCCCCACGTCAATTGTACTCCATTTTTATCATTTGACTACAACACTTTTGTCATTTATCATAAACATGCTGCAGGGAGTTTGGAATTTATTCAATAATGAAATGGAGAAGGAAAAATCGCATTAACCGAGAAGCGAAGAAGGAGGAAAGTAGTACCTGTTGAAATGGAGAATCGTTCACCTGCACCTTCCATTGATGCATCTCCCTTCTTCATTAGGGTTTTGTTTATAATTTTTTTTAACAATAGAATAAATGGAGATATACTCCATATACGATGTAGATGCACTGTATATACAATGTATATGACATGTATAAGCTAATTTATTTATGTATTCTTAAATATTAGCTAATTTAAAAAATACAATTTTTTTTATTTAATTGCAGAAAAAAGTGGAGGGGGGTAAATTGCTCCCTAAGAAAAAGTTATGGGGTTCAATTGCCCCAATTAAAAGTTATGGTGTTAAATTGCACGATTTGTAAAAGTGTAGGGGGTAAATTGCTACTTTCGCCGAAATGAATAGGATGATTCTAAGAGTCCATTTTTTAGACTATAGAAAAATTGTCTATAGCATAATCAAGTGTGTTAAATTAAAGATGACAAGTAGTTAAAATATATGGCAAGTAGTAAAAGTATGGTTGTGTAGGTGATTTATGACACTGATAGTAAAATCAAAATTGTTACGAGTCTACCAATAGAAAGAAATGTAAATTGGTGGTCGTTTGGTTGCATACGGGAATTCGAAATGCCCATGAAGTTCCACTTCCCAGGTTTTAGAAATTCACATGAATTTCTCAAAACTGTTAGTATGAATTGAATTCTCATAGGAACTGCCAATTACCAAGGGGGGCTAAGTAAAACCAATTCCTCCATTTCGTAGGAAGTGGAAATTCCCTTGATTTCTCAATTCCCACGATTTTAGGCAACCAAACAACTCCAAAAAATATAATTCATGAGAATTTTGAATTCTCATGATTTTGAGTGGCAAGCAAACGACCACTTGATTTATTTTTAAAATCAAGGACCCTTAAATTGTCTCTCTTTCCTTATAATCATCATTTCCTAATTTATGCAATAAAATTTACTGCACCCTTGATTATAATTAGTATAAACTAAATAATCATCAATACTTTTTTATTTGTCTACATATAGACTTCTATCATTTTTGAAATAAATAATTTTTTTTGTCTGAAGTAAATAACCATTTTAACACTACGAAAACGAATGCAATCATTAAAATGAGTCGCTATTAACACGTAACAAACTTACTGATTACTCCCTCCGTTCCCCTTTAAACACCCCGTTCTCATTTTTGTACCACACAACACGACGCACCATGCTCTCATTTTTGCTGATTACAGCTCTAGTAGCTTAATTTAGAGGTTTGATGACTTTATCCAAGAGCATCCATTGTTTTAGATGACCCATTGTGCCTCGATTAAAGCAAGAAATAGTAGGGTTGGTTAATTACGTAATGTAGCAACTTGGTTGGCCGGCTACATTATTGTGGGCTTTGTATTGTACACGGATGGTAGAGTACTCTTTCTCTGTTCTATTTTATTGGAGTTGGTCGACTTTCTTTCCCAACTTTGTACATGTTCCCAATCTAATCTAATACTCCTTCTATATTTCAATATATGACGTTTACAAGTTATGCGAATTTCATAAAAAAAATATTTTGTCAAAAATTATAAAAGGGTTATACTATTGGATTCATTGTGAAAGATACTTTCACAACATTAAAATTTCATAATTTTTACTCTTATATTTTGAGAGATATCGAAGGTCAAAGAAGTGTCTCGAAATGTGAGAAAGATATATATTTTGAGTAGGATGAAGTATTATATATTTAAACCCGAAACCAAGATTTTCCTAGCTGAACACTTGACACATACTCCCTCCATTTCAATATTTATGATGTACAAGTTACGAGGCAAGTTTTGACTTTCAATTTCATAAAAAAATATTTTGTCAAAAATTATAAAAATTATGCCATTGGATTCGTTGTGAAATATACTTTCACAAGATTATAATTTCATAATTTTTACCTTTATATTTTGAGAGATGTCGAAGGTCAAAGAAGTGTTCAGAAATGTGAGAAAGACATATATTTTGAGAAGGAGAGAATATTAATTAGATAGCACAATGAAATTATACATTATGGCCAATTTATGGTGATAAGTTAGGTAATTATGGTAAAGCTAACATATGTTAATAATTTGAAATATAACATGATATAACGGGTGACGGGATAGTGAGATGAAAATGAAATAGTATAATGGGTGACGTGATAGTGCAATGAAAATGAGATAGTATAACGGGTGACAGGATATGAAATGTGAAAAAAGAAATAATATAATGAGTGACGTAAAAGTGAAAAGAAAAAAATAATGTAAAATATAATTCCTAATAAAATTATACCAAAAAAAACCTATATTTTATAAAACGAGTAGAAACAATATAAATAGGTAGCCCTAGCGTGGGTTGGGCATGAAAACTAGCACATCATCTAGGCCTGGCAAAAGTGACCCGAGACCCAAAACCCGACCCGAAAATTTTGACTTGAACCCGAAATGAAATCACCCGTATTTGACCCAAACCTAACTACACCCACCCCGAACCCGATTATCACTTGAAGTCAAATTAACCCGAATTTGACCCGAACCCGTAATGACCCGTACTGAACTAGGCCGAATCGATTATCACCCGCACCCGAATAGACTTGAATTTTTTGATTTGCGCAAATCAACGTATCATATAAAGTGATATATTCTATAGCATAATGCTCCTATTTAGAGCTGGCAATTCGGGCCGCGGGTGGCCCGGCCGTCGGCCCGATCGACTCCCGGCCCGGCCTGGCACGAAGCACGACGGGCGTGACCCGGGCCGCGACTTTGTATTGGTTCAAAATGCTAACCCGACACGAGGCACGATGGCCCGGCCCACTCAAGGCACGAGGGAGTCGGCCCACCCAAGCCCGAATTACAATTTTAATTATACAATTTAAAAAAAATAAAATGAAATTACACTATATTTCGAAAGGCCCGAACCGCAGCCCGACATTAGGCACGACCTCGGCCCGGCCCGAGCTCAACGTGCTGCGTGCCTCGTGCCGTGCTCGGGAAGATATTTAAATTTTCGGCACGACACGAGCCCGGCCCGAAGGCACAAATCCCGTGCCTGGCCTCCGGGATGGTTGGGCATGACGGGCTGGCACGAGGCACGACACTGCCGGGCCAGCTGCCAGCTCTACTCCTATTCTTCACATGAAACGAGTACCTGGCCTAAACAATTTGATTTAATATTTTCCATCTGTATCAGGTCAATCAATCGGAAATAAATGTAAATAGTACAAATTTAATCATGATTTGTCTCGATTCTTCAACTAGACCCGAATTAAGCCCCCCTTATTGACCCGACCCGTATGAACCCGACCTAACTAACCCAAATAATTTCACCCGTACTCGAAATTGACCCGAAGAGTACTAGACCCGAAATGGCCCAAACCCGACCCAACTCGAAGCGGTCCGAATTTTATAGTGCACCCGAATTTACCTGGCCCGAACCAACCCGACCCAAATAACCCGTTTGCCAAGTCTACTATTATCTATACTGAGAAGAAAACGAATGCATGCATAACATGATAACTTATACTAGGAGTATATGATTTTGCATATAGCCTAATTAATATCTTCTAATACAATAATACCTTAAGACACTTTACCGTTTATCCATCTATCTATCTATTACTTTTAATAATTGCGTGCAAGAAAAGCTAACATGGCGAGCTTTAGTATACAACGAACTAGCATGACATCAATCATTTAACATGTCATTAAGCTCACGTATTGGCGGAACTTGGCAAAAAGTGTTTAAGCCAAGATTTGAACCTTTGACCTCTCAGTTACTTATTTATCACATTACCAATGTGTTATCCACTACTTCATGCACATTATACAATTTATACTATTAAAAGGAAAGGTCTAGTTCAAATGAATATAGATCGACAAGTCTATGTGTAATAGCCCGAATCACTGTCCATCGCAACACAACCCAATAAGATGCGTAGTCACCCCTTAGGGCCATATATCATCTCCATGCTCTAAAAGATGAAGTCCTTGTTGTTTGTATATATGATGGTAGGAATCTATTATAAACTGATCATATGAGCCTTAGTTTCCCAATGTGGGACAAACCAACTCCATAATCCACTTTCCATAATCCGTAGCGTTACAAACTCGCCACTTAGAGAACGCAACGTCCCCAATGCGCCTCGACCAAACCATATCAACATCAACACAGGTCCAAGATCTCCCCCGGTAGACGGCTGGTCTGGGCCTTGCCCCAGCACCCAGCACGCGGTCGCAGTGTTGCTCTGATACCGTATGTAATAGCCCGAATCACCGTCCGTCGCAACACAACCCAATAAGATGGGTAGTCACCCCTTAGGCCATATATCCTCTCCGAGCTCTAAAAGGTGAAGGCCTTGTTGTTAGTATGATAGTAGGAATCTATTATAAACTGACCATATGAGCCTTAGTTTCCCAATGTGGGACAAACCAACTCCATAATCCACTTTCCATAATCCGTAGTGTTACACTATGTTTGGTAATGTTGGTTTGTGAATATATTAAGCTCCTTCTGATTAGACAATTTTAATGAACTATGGAAGAAAAATGACCATAATGACAATACTACGTGATTTACTTTCACATTATACATAAGCCATAAATAAATCTCGGCTAATATCCACTACCAAAATTATTTTTAGCCATAAAAAGATGCTATGATTTCGGAAAGAATAAATATAGAGAATGTACTTTGCATGATTTTGTCCTTCAATTACAAAAATCATATTCTCTACTAAATTTAATATCGCAGAGATAATGTATATAGAATAAAGGCGAAAGTAGCAATAAACGGGTAAATATGATAGATACATCAAAATATAGAAAAGATCTTGAGAAAAAGAGTCTTTATAAACGGGTAAATATGTATCCGTAATTTTGATAAAAGTTATTGCACGGAATTCGTATAAAGAGATTGCTATTAATGGTACATAGATATGATACCTTGTCATGGCTATTTACTTATTTCCAAAATTAAAAGGTACAATATTGATAAGGAAACAACTATATTTACGCACAATCAATCCTCTATTCTTAGTGTTTAGGCGTGTAGGCTTTGGGCCACACTAAATGAGCCAAGCTGAGAGACAAAGCATGATCCACGCCTAATGGGCCTACCGTAATAGAAGGGAAATTACCCTTCAAGGGACGACGACCCCTTTTCAGCCTCATGTGGCCAGCACGGGGCCAGGCATGGGAGAATCCCGTGCCTATAAATACCGCAGCCACATCATGGGAGAAGGTAAGCAATCTTACCTACGTAAACACGCTTAAACCTACCTTCTCTCTCAAACAGTCACTGACTAGACCGTCGGAGGGGGACCCCAAGTGACGTTTGCTTCTCGTGCAGGTGAGGGTGACCTCACACGAGCTAGACGCTCCTTCTTCAACAAATCTTGATTGTCCACTTTTCACCGGAACACTTAGTAAACAGTTCCATCAAGTTATTCCAAGTATCAATTAGCAATTACAATTATTCTGTTCATATATATAAGATATTATCCTAGCTTAATTCTAGATTATTGTTTCTTGTAATTGATTTATTTATACCTGAATACTTTGATCAATGAAGATTAATTCACTCTGCCTAAAATCTGTTACCTTTTTTTTATGGCAGCGCCACCAACAACGACCTCTCCTTGGCTCTTTGACTATGGTGTCACTCACTACATCACCAATGACTTGGCTAATCTCTCCCTTCACGCTCCTTATGACGAATCTGATGAAAAGACATTGGAGATGGATCCTCAATTCCGATAACCCACCATGGTTATTTCTCTATTTTCACCCCTCTTAAGTTTTTCATTTTAAGGATGTTTTATTTGCTCCTCATATTTCACGCAATATCATCTTTGTTTCTAAATTTTATCAAGATAATAATACCTGTGTTGAATTCTTACCCTCTTTGTTTCGTGTGAAGGACATTTTAACGGGTCAGCCTCGTCTCCACGGTCCACTTAAGGCTAGAACCTATGATTGGCGTCTACCTCCCTTGCGTCAACTCAAGCCATCAGCCTACAACGTGGCTAAACGCACTTCCTTGGACTGGCATCACCACTTTGACCGTCCAACTTTTAATATTTTAAAGCTTTTAGCAAAACATCTTTCCTTTTCTTGCACCAGTTTTGATTCTAATTCATGTTCTATTAATAAGAGTCACAAACTCCCTTTCTCCGCAACGTCTCTTTCCTCTACAGCTCCACTTGATTTAGTCTTCACTGATGTCTGGACCTCTCCTGTTTTCTCGTATGATCAATACAAATTCTACATTATTTTTGTTGATCATTACATGTAATACACTTGGTTATACCCTCTCAAAAAAGAAATCTGATACTTACCAAACCTTTCTCCGTTTTCGTGCATTAATTAAAAAGCTTTTTTTGAAAAACCCATTAAACAACTCTTTTTGACAATGGAGGGGAGTATCTCAAACTCACTCCTCATCTTCTCGACAATGGCAACTCTCATCTCACGTCTCCCCTGCACACCCTCGAGCACAATGGTTACGTCGAGCGTCGCCACCGTCACATTGTCGAAACTGGTCTATCCCTCGTGTCCCATGCTCAACTTCCCCTTAAATACTAGCCTCATGCCTTCACCACAGCTACCTACCTCCTCAATCGTCTACCGACACCTACTTTAAACAATCAATCTCCTTTACACTCTTCAACAAACACCCTAACTACGACAAACTACGCAGTTTTGGTTGTCTTTGCTACCCTTTGCTCCGCCTCTACACCTCCTACAAGCTTCAACCTCGCTCCCTACCTTGTGTCTTTGTGGGTTATTCTTCGACCCAAAGTGTTATTAGTGTCTTGACCCAAAAACCAATCGGGTCCATCTTTCTCGTCAGGTCAAGTTTGTCGAATTCACCTTTCCTTACCCCTCCTTCTCGGCAGACCATACTACCCCATCATCCTCACCCACATTTGATCATAGCACTCCATTTTACCCTTATTCCCTATCCCATATTTCTCACAACACAACCTTAAATCAGTCTAACACCACCATTCCCACCGACACAACCCCCTGAACCGACCTGAACCTACCAGCCCTTCCGCTAGTACTACTCCCTCACCGCACGACACACCTCCTGCTACCCCCATGACCAACCCGTCACCCACCTCTCTCCCTCTCCTTCTCCTGACTCCACCGAACAACCCACCACCAACCCAACATAAAAATCATGTTAAACTACAGCAAGTATGCCCTTCATCTCCAGTATGCTATTTCTCTTTAGATTTGACATAAAATTAATAACAGCAATAGAATACAACAAAAATCAAGTAGTGGGAATAGGTGCTAACCATTAAAGGAGAAAAAAATTGGTGCGCCAATTAAAGTTAGTAACGGGTGCTAGTGAGACAATAAAACTTGACAACAAAGAAGGGAAGATCTTTAGAACTAGCCTAAAAAGGAAGGGTAAAGACACATTGGACGGGGGAGTATGATATATCTCAATAAGATCATTGTTAAAAAAAAAAAAAAACGTGATATTGAAATAAACAAATGTAAATACTTTTTGGTTCAGAACTCTTACCATGGTTGTGGAACTACAACTGTCCTATCTACATGAAGTACTAATATTCTATGGATAAGTAACTTGAAAATGACCCTACCAAAAAATTGACATATCTCTCTCTCAAGATTGATATTGTGAAGTTGGTATTGTGAGACTAATAATTTATAGTGTCAACACTTTTATCCTTCTTGCTGAGGTGTCTTTGTAAAATCTGAGAGACTTTCAATAAAAACAAAAATTTTCATTAAGTGATCTAGATAAAAGAAAAGCAATGTATATGAAAGTCAGAAGCTTTTTTTTTTTTTTTTTTTTTTTTTTTTTTTTTTGGGTACCTAGAGCAGCAAACACTGTAAGGGTGGGGAAATGAGAATATAAATCGGAGACACTCTCAGGCACGTTGATTTCTATGCCAATAGACCGGTCTTAATCCGCAAGTCGGATGCTATTATATGCCTTTAACTCGCTTAATTAATTCATCTATAACATCGATCATACTTATCTGTTTTCCCTTTTTTTTGTGTAATAACATGGCAAGTATTTTGTTTCCATTTTAGAAAAAAATGTCTGCCCATATTTTGTATGAATTTCAATTAAAATTAAAATTACAATTACAATTCCGAGATCTAATTAGTTTAAGAGATGAATAATGTAATAATTACTTAAAATTAAATCCCTTACGATTTGCAAGGATAATAACTTATTCTAGATTATTCTTAGAAGGAGAAAATCTTTATAATAGCCCAATATAGTAAAAATAAAACCTCAAATAATAACGAGTGATAAAAAACTTTTGAGTCTATATATTGTTGTGTGTTTTTTAACCACAATTACAATAATCATACGAGTGAAGGACAGTGAAATATAGGCCGCGTTAATTGAGGGTTTGGATCAACCACAAGTTAGTTAAAGAAGAGACATAATCGCACATTTTTACTCACCATTTTGTAATATTAAAATAATTTAATCACATTCCACAATTAACCTTTTCACCATTTTGTAATATTAAAATATTTTAAAATCACTTTACAATTAAAGAAATGGATCACCAACAATTATATCAAATCAATTCACTCTTCAAAAATCTCATTTTTCTTTAAATTATCATAAATCTATAAACTTTATATTTTTCTAAGAACATAACCGGCAAGACAACTATCATTGGTGTAGAGTTCTTATTTTATAATTTTTGTGTTCTTTTGGTTCTCATATACAAAGTATATTATTATCCTAATAAATTTAAATTTTTATATTTGTCAATGTTAGGGCTCGAAGTTTGAATTTTTAACATCACTAAAGTGTCGTTATAGAGTAATTTCATAAGTAAACATTTGGGATCCCCGTGCATTTGTAAGGGTAAAAAAACTAGTATTCAGTATATAATTATAGTGTCTAAGGTATAACATACATTTTTTTTATATATATATTTATGTGACTATTGCAAAAGTGAGAAATGAACAAACTCCACTATATATGATGGTCATAATTGACACAATATGAGGAAACTATGTTCATGTTTTTATCAATGATGACAATCCCTAAGAGCTCGTTTAGTAAGAGTATCAATGTTGTGTTCACTTTTTTTCCTTTTCTTTTTTTAAAATCCAGAAATCAGTTATATAAGTTACAAATTTAATTTAATTTAACCGCTGAAAATTGAAAAATATTTTCTCAAAAACGAGATTTTGGCGTTCAGAAAAAAAAAGGAGTAAATATAAAAAAAATAAAAATCAAACAAGCCTTTGTCATTGCTTTGTTCTGTTTTGGGGTTTTTGCATCATAAAAAGTTAGTTCAATGAGTTATAAAATTAACTTTAGATTGATTGTTCCTATAATCTAATATATATATATATATATATATATATATATATATATATATATATATATATACATATATATATATATTTAAAACCAAATAATTTGGAGTGTATTCAGGGAGTCAGGAGGTCATGAAATGCACACAGAAAGTCCATGTAACAACCCTATATTTTGACCAACTATAAATAGAAATAAATTTAGAATTGTCACGCCGCAATTGACTACCAAGTCAATTGCTAGGCTAGAAATTCAGACACAACAAACTAAACAAGAAAGATACAGCGGAAGTCTTAAAACTGTCGAACTACAATTCTCAAAACCAAACTCAAATTACATAATCCAAAAGAAATAAAGTTTCAATAAATGTTTGTGAATCCCCAACATGCAAATCGACTCCTCAAGCAAGCATCCAAAGCATCAAGACCTGTCAACTACGCCATCGAGAATGACGTAGGCCCCAGAATAAGGTAGGGAACAAACCAGAAAACAGAACGTCAGCACAGGCTGAGTAAGAAACATAAAGCAGAGAAACAAAGATACGCGCCTTGAGACGCGTAGCTAACAAATAATAAGCATTGGATATAATAATGAATACAGAGTACCATCGGGACACGGCAGTGCGATAGTCACGTATCGCTGACGAGACAAACGGTCTTGTCTATCATACACGGCTGGGCTCCTACCCCGCAGCCACCACAATCTCGAACCGGCGCGAGCTAGAGTACATATAAACGATTCCTAAAGACTTAAAATGTGCACACCCCTCGCTAGAGATCCAGTAGGATGCGTACCTCTAGGAGGAAAGCCTAATAGGCAGTCGGTAGCTACTCCGACCGAAACAGTACCTTGATCAGAGGTATAAACAGTGATCGGTCCGTGCCGCATCACATTCACTCTAGGTGGTAATCATATCGTCATTTTCTTTCATCCGTTTTATGTTCATTATTTGATGGTACGTTATTCGATAATACAATTTATAAATGGCCACAGCCGGATTCAATAATTCAACACAATCGAAAAACACAAGCCAAGATCAACAAAAGCATACCACTCGGCCGAGAAGCCGACTGGCCGATTGGCCGATTGGCCGAGAGGCTCGGATCACAAAAGACCGAGGCCAAGTAAGGAAGCCGAGAGGCCGAGGTCGAGCAAACTCAAACGGGTTATGAACGAATATATACATATATATTGAAACAAGCGTAGAAAAATTGAATAAGTGTATGGTTATGAATCAAATGTAGGAATAATGAGCAAGTGAACATGTGAATCAAGTGAGAGAATAGAATAGTCCAAAGATGAATGATCAAACGTTCTTACCTTTCAACGCTAATTCTTAAATTAAACTCTTATAACCAAGTCAATGAACTACACCTCCTCGAATCCACAATCTAGACGCCCAATAAATCACAAAATCAATCGATGATCCCCTAATTCACAAGGTATAATCATAAGCCATAATCTCACAACTTTACAAATATACCATGAATCTAAAAGAAGACAGTGGTATTGAAACATAGATAACTCCTACCTCCGACATCGTATGACCACCAAAATTTAGTATGACATAAAGGGTAATGTCAGGAACGTTTCCTCCAAATTTTGTCCACAAACTCCAAGTGGATCAACGGGAATCGATTTCACACTGAACCATAAACACGAATTAGGGTTACCCACGAAATATAATATAACTTTTTATCCACAGATCTAGATCTTACCAATTTTTGATATATTGTCAATGCTAGAGTAAGGAACATCTCCACAACATATCGTTCTCAAATTCCTTAGGAGTCGACGGGAATCCTTAAAATACCGAGGGGCGGAACAGATTCTCGGGTAGATAGACACATCTCCACTAAAACAGCTCCACAAGTAGCATCCTATGGAATCTTGGCACGATCTACATCTTCCTGAATTCGTATCGAAAGCACGGTTCTAACGCCACCAACCACGCTCCAATTAGAGATCATATGAGAGAATTATGTGTGTTTTAAGTTGACACAGTGATGCTGGGAATTTTATGCGGGTAGAGGCTACGAAAAGAAGAGAGAGGGAGAGAAGGAGGCCGAATGGTTATGAAATAAAGCAAGGGTTTTCTTTATTATATGTATATATAGGTATGAGGGTAGACTCGGGTTTGGGCTTTATTCGTTGGGTGAGATAAGTGATCCATAAACCCGACCCAAACTCAATTATAGGAACTCATTTTATCTTCCAATAATCGATTTAAAAAGTAACACCTTTATTAAATAATTACCCAAAAATACGGGGTGTTACAGTCCAGAGTTCCTTAAACTCTCACATTAAGTATTAAACTAATTAATCCACATGAAACATTAAGAAATGCACATAGAAAGTCCAATATTTGTAAAACTCTTTTGTAATAAAGTTATCATACTTATCAACATGAAACATAATATAAACTATTTTAACTTTGGCTACGTATATCAGAATATTACGATACATGTATTATTAAGTTCGTGTCGAAACGTATTTCAATATAAGATCCATTTACACATAGTTCTGTAAATTTCAGTATGATTTGATTGGTTGATGTATGTCGATAAGTTTAACACTTTTGTGAAAAATATTTAAAAAATAATAAAAAAGAAGCATTATCTAAAGATTTAATATTTCCTACAATGATATACTCCGTAAGTGAGTTAGTGAGATTAGAAGAGCTCTTAACTGACTAACATTTAATTAGTTATCATAAGTTATTTAATTTGAGATTAACTACTCTACAAATAAGAATGAGATAAAGTGTCACATGCAACGCACGAGCTTTCCATCTAGTATATTTATATATAAAAGCTAATAATTTGGAGCGCATTGAGGGCGTCAGAGATTCAATAAATGCATAGAAAGAGTCCAATATTTGCAAAACTGTCACATTAAGAAATGCACATAGAGAATCCAATGTTTGTAAAACTCTTACGTAATAAAGTCATCAACATGAAACATAATATAAACTGTTATAATTTGGGCTACATATATCCGAATATTATGATACATGTATCATTAAGTTTGTTTCAAAATGTACTTAAATATAAGATCCATTTACACATACTTTTGAAAAGTTAAGTATGATTTTGGTTGAGATATGTTGACAATTTTAAGACTTTTGTGAAAATTTGCTTAAAAATAATTAAAAACAAGTATTATCTAAAAATAAAGTAATTCTTCGTATAATGATATACTCAGTAAGTGATTTGGTGAGAGTAGGAGACATCTTAACTAACCAACATTTAATTAGTTATCATAATTTACTTATTTTGAGATGACTAATTAATAAATAAGAATATGATTAAGTATCCCATGCAACGCATAGACTTTCCATCTACAGTAAGTCTTGTGTGAGACGGTCTCACCATAAGTTATTGTGAGACCAACACACACAAAACTGAAATATAAATATAATTATTTATTATTTCAGTGTGTTGGTATCACGTGAGAGGGTCTCATATGAGACTTAGGGTTCCATCTATTATTCACATAAAAAATAAAAATTGGCAACTACAAATAGATATCCACTTTTTCTGATTTGAAAAATGAGACTTTGGTTTAATAAAAATGAGAATAATATATAATATAGTAATATCATATCATATATAAATAAAATAGCGGTAGATTTAATAGTTTTTTAAGGCGTCCACATCAGCAATAACATCAACGCCATGTCATTGCTGACATCATCAATCGCTATTTACGACAATAAAATCTGTATAAATAATGGTAATTTCCTTAATTAAATAATAATTTAACTAATCAATTATGTGATATATTAATCAGCATAATTTCCCAACAATATCACATGAAATTTTTTAGAATCTACATTATAATCTAAAAAATTTCAAAAATCATAAAATATATTCATATTAACCGAAATTTTTGAGGAAAGGAATCAAATCTTTAAAATTAATGACACAAAAAATATCAATTACCATAAACAAAAAGAAAATCTGAAACAACTATGGCACTTTCCGTAACTAAGTTTAATCAAAGATAAAACATAATTACACAAAATTATAATTTAAGAGACTATGTCAAATTATACCGAAATTATAATAATAAAATGGCAAAATCTTTGCAATTTTTTGAAAAAAAGAAAGAAAAATAAAAATTTACCATGAATACTAGAATTTTTATAAAAAAAAATTCAACTATCCATGATTAAATTACAACTAATAATAATAATCAGCATATTTTTTCGCAAACATTCCAGGGTTATACCAATTTCACACTTTACCCTAGCTACCAATATAAAAGGACAATAGCAAACAATAATTTCATAGTAACAAAGATTGTATCATCCTTATTATTACTCCGATCTTCTTCTCTCATGCACTCTTTACCTAACTGATCCTTTAAGGACATACCTTTTATTTTGTTCATATCTTTTTTATTTGATTCTAGCATAATTCTAGCCATCTGTAACTTTGTAATTAGATTAATTGAAGGTCGTTGTTTTCTCTGCATCAGTTGATCAATGCAAATGAAATCAGTGTATTTGTGTTCAATCCTCTTCGGTTAAAAGTTGTATTGTTTAATTGTGTGTGTTCCTACTTCTAAGAAATTTTCATGTGCATTAGTTTAACACTACATGTTCATCAAAAAATCAATGTTCATTAAATTTAAATTCAATGTTCATAAATTACATTAGATTTATTATGTTCTTATATGTTCATTATTTGATTACCTAAAAAATTAGCTGCGTAAAAAGTGAACTTTTTAAAGTTTTAGGCAAGAAAATCTCAATGATTATATTGAGCAACAAATCTGAAAAATATAATTTCCATAAAAATGTGTAACAGAAGGTACTATCCTAAAATAAAATCAATGGAAATGATAACATAATCTAAACAAGTTAAAAGTATCCTAAAAGATATCAATTTATGCTCCTGCAATATTCCGTGATATCATACATTGGACAAATTAAAAAGTTCCCAAAATAAATACTATAAAGTCGAAAATTTGGGAAAAGAAACAATTTCTTACGACAATAAAATCTGATTTTAAGGTTATAAAATATGAATAATTTACTAGCAATTTCACGTTAAGGTAATAAAATCTGAATAATATATAGCTAGAAAAGGAAAAAAAATAATTTCTAAATTTTCTATATTACACTCGGTAAATCAGAATGTTCCAACCTGTCATATACCGGATATATCAGATAATTCCCACAATCAGATGAAATAGTAAAGGAAATCGCTCTCCATATTTAGCCATCTTTAATAGAAGAATATTATAAAAGGTAATACAGAATATTCCAACATGTCATACACTGGATTTATCGAATAATTCCCAGATTACATTGTAAAATCCACGGATGGTCTCTATCGCGGCGGATGCGCGAGTCGTGCGATGATTGCACTAGGATAGGAGTCACCACCAAACAATTGTGGGGTATTTGGAAACCATGCAACACGATCTTGTTCCTTGTTACCGAGGTACTACGTAAACGCTAGGTGAGTTTGTACCCATTGAGCATAAACGCTTGGGGAAGCGAGTCATGCCAAGTACAAAAAACCTTCGCGAGTCGTTTACCGAAAGGGACAAAACCGAGGGACGTAAGGAACAAAATGCGCTTTGTGCCCTACGCCAATATGCAGTCTACGAACCGCAAGACTGGGTTCAGGGGTGACGGTACGTGTTGGGAAGCCATAAAACACCAAACTTCAACCACGTATAGCGGCCTTTACTAGTTGAATTATCGTTTACAAGTCGTTGAGAAGTTAGCCATGCAAGTTACAATCATTTACAAGTTAAATACAACCTAGTAAATTAGCTAAGTCGGTTATTTAGGACATAAACTAGATCTAGGGTCACAACATCGTTAAGATTGATTAACGGTCCCTAGCTACCAATTTGTCCAAGCGTTGTGCGCTATGTGTATTAGGCGTGATTCACGTAATTCGTTTTAGATCTAAATCTTTGTTTGGCAAAATGTAAATTTAGATTGAAAGTATTAAAATGCTCACGTAAAGAAGGGGTAGAAGATGAGAACAAAGTAAAAGAAGAGTTTAGAAAAGAGGGGGTGCCTTCAGGACTTACGTGTGTCCACGATACCACTACTTGCTCTACTATGCTTTGAGATCGTTGCGTTGATCCTTAGTATGCGTCGTAGGGGCTAGATGTGTTCTTGAAGCGATGTGTTGCTCTTCGATTGTGAGTGCTTGAGAGGGGCTTGGTTTGTGTTGTATTTGAGATGTATTGTGTTTAGGGGTGTCCTAGAGTGTGAGGCACTAGGGTTTTTGTTTGTGTTATGCTAGGGTTTAGTGTCGTAGTTGCTAGGGTTTTTTGTGAGAGAATGGGAGAGAGAGGAACAGAGATTAGGGGTGAAAATGATGTGTGTAGTTGTGTGAAATGAGGTGGAAATGGGGAGTATTTATAGTGGTAGAGAGGCTAGGGTGGACGGCTGCCTAGGGTTGCGTGCACCTAGCGCACTGGGTGGTGCGTCAGGCGCAGGTGGCGGTGCGTCTGGCAAAGGTGGAGCTGCGCCTGGCGCGGCTAGTGGTGCGTTAGACGCGTCTGGTGGTGCGCATGGCCCGGGTAGAGCTGCGTCTGGCGCATGGAGACGTGCGTATGGCGCACCAAGGCGTGCGTCTGGCGTACCCTGGCGCGCGGACTAGCTTGCGCAACTGTTTTGTAACGATCATATCTCACTCGTCTATTTCTCAAATAAGGCGTATGACCTATCGTTAGAAAGCTAAGACAATGAAGTTTCTCATGATGGTTTAGTTTCAGTGCAATTACATAAGACTTAGGATTTATTGCTGTTTGAAGTTGAGGCTGTGTGTTTGAGGAATTGAAGTGGGTCAAACTCTCATTTTTTGGCATGGTTTATGGCCTTGTTTTGAAATAAAGACGCATTTGCTAACGAACTCACGCAATAGTGGTTCACATAGTAGAGCAAGTAGACGCAGTTCACAGTATAGTGTCCTATCATCATCGGGCATTTGGGTAGGGACAAATGCAGGTGTCTACAGAAGCCCCCACTTTTACAAAGTCCAAGCCTCAGTCAAAGTATGTAAATTGTGCAAACGGGATGCGAATGCACGTGGAGGGTCGTTTAAGGTCCATTAGACCACCGATGCATTTTTAGAAGTTCGCTATTTTGTACGCTTCATATTGAAAGTTTTTATTGTATTTTAACGGTGCAAATGATGTATTTTGCTCACTATTGGTGTTGAGTATCGGTTCTTAAGGTTTATGTAATTTTGGTCGTTTGATGTACATTTTGGATGCGGACACTTTGAGGCACTATTGAGAAAAGCATCCCGAGACATTTGGCGGGCCGCGCTGGAAGATTGGCGGAGCGCCAGAGAAATCGAAGACGAAAGAGGCAGAGATATTTTGCGACCCGCGATGGAGAGCATGGCGGGCCGCGGTGGATCTTCGCGGGCTGCGACCAGCGGCTTGGCGGACCGCGAAGGGCGATTTTTCCTAATTTCGTATTTTCTATTTTACATTTTTCTGATACTTTATAAATAAAAAAAACCCCGACCCTAGGTGATTCATTCAGACTTTTTAGAGAAAACAAGACTTTCTACGGATTGTATGAGGAGCTAATTCCTTTATTTCTTGATCGATTAATCGAAACTTGCATTGACAATATCGTGAGTTTGATCTATTATTTCTATTGTATTCAGTTATTGTCTTATATTTGGTTTTCAATTCATTCAATTATCTTTTATGATTGCCAGATGTACAACTAGTCTAATTGCTTAGATTGATTGCTAGTTTGGATTAGTCAAAGGAATCTATTGTTTGATTGATCTTTATATTGTAGCAACCCGAATTCATTGATTTGTATGTAATCATCGTTAGTGAATTAGAGCAAAGATTTGACCCACATGTTAAATATGAAACGTGCGTTAGTATTGCATGTCTTTATCGATATCTCTCTAATCCGTATTGCTATTATCAAATTGAATCTAATCGTGTGCTTAGGTTATTTGATAGTTAGGTTTTGGGAATTCTGTTTCCACGATAGAGTAGTTGAGATTGATAGAGTAATAGTGATAACTAGGACCGATTAGTTAGTGCGTTGTGGGAATTAATGGATCAAGATCTGTTTTACTATTGAATACATTCACAAATTGGTTTTGTTCACTCTAGTTAGTTTGATAAACACAACTCTCAATCCCCTATTATTTGTTACTTAGGCACTTAATTCATTACATTTGACAACCCATTTCCCTGTGGATACGATCCCTACTTCCCTACGACTATTGCTAGGATTTAGGTTTTATTTTTGGTAGATAATCGCGACTTTAGTCTCACCAAATTTTGGCGCCGCTACCGGGGAACTGGGTTTTGTTTTTGTTGTAAATTTTTGTGTAGTTTTCTTTTGTCCCTCACTTGTGATTCATGGCCGTTTTCAAATTTATTCAATTTGACAATGAACTCTTTCATGAGTACTTTTCTAGATTGGAAGCTTATGTTCACTTTGCTGGTTCCTATGGTTATTATTATTCTGATTTTGAACTATGTAATGCCGTCATAAAGGGTATGAACTTTCACACTTGGTCCTTGGCAGAGTATATGAGTGATAGAAACGTTTCATACATGCCACCTGATGAGTGTTGGGGTTTCTTTAAGTTCATGTCATTTCAATGTCTAGAAGTGGAGTTAAATACTCCACCACCCCCTTGTTTGATGACGAGTGATGAATTTAAGGAGCCCAACAATTGCTTTCTTGACCATGATGAGCCAAATAAAGTCGATCAACCGCATATAACTTCCCAAAAGAGTGAGGTGTTTGTTTTTATGAGGGAGGTTGATTGGTTTTTGGATGATGAGAAAGAAGATGTGGCGGATGCATGCATTGAGGTTTATAATCCTAAGGATCAACTGTCGATAATATCTTTTGAATAGACTTGTGTGTTGGACCTCAGGCTTCCACCTATCTTGGATCGAGCTCTGTTATCTTCTGTGACTCTGTCACCTATTTCGTGCTTGAATATTAAGCCCAAAATTGACTTGAATTTGTTGTTGTTTGACAATGTTGCTAATATTGAATCATCTTTTGTGCTTAGTTGGGTTAATTTGCTACCCTTATACAACATCTATTCTCGATTGGTTGATAAGTTAACAAGATCACTGAGTTTTATTCTCTCCGATATATATTTTTCATTGTGCAATTTATGCTTGTTGAGAGAATTTTTGCAGGATTTCACTTGAGAGCTTCTATAGGTCCTATCATTCAAAGGTAGAAAGATGCGTCGAGCCAACGATGTTTAACGATTGCGCTTCTCGGGAGGCAACCCGAGTATTTTTTGTTGTTTTATTTTATTTTATCTTTTTATGTGTGTGTCTCTTGTGTAGCAATAAAAAATTGGATGCCGGTGATAGTACGCAAGAAGGTTTGTTCTTCTCTTCCCTTTTCTCTCTTCCTTCTTATTATTCTCACCATTCATTTCCAACCCAATTTTTCTTCACCATGTTTCTTAGACCATCTCTTTGTTTTCCTAGCCACGATTCACCACTTTGTTTGTTGTATACCACCCCATATTTTGTCCTTTACACCCATTGTATAGCCTTGTATAGCTCTTTTCTTTTGCGAACATTTTTTCAAAAAAAAAAAAAAAAAACAAAAAAACGAAAAAATGAAAAAAGAGAGAAAAGAAGAGAGAAGAAAGCCAGAAAAGAGAGATGAGCAAAAAAGAAAGTAAGGAAAAGACACGAGAGAAGAAAGTAAGTCGGTGAGTTGGAAAAGTTAACAAGAGGCTAGGTGAAAACCCATTGGGCGCCTAGGCAAAATGAGCGGAGCATGTCACTTACCGGTGCATAAGTAGGGTGTTTGAAGGTCGTGTCTGGGTAGGTCTCTCTTGGATGGTATAAGGAGGTTTGGTTGGAACTCCTTAGTGGCATTTAGGCTAGGAAATCCTCGGTACGCTTGAGGATATAAGTGGCGTTGGTGTGAATCCGAGGTAGTTGTGGATCCGACGGTGCTATTTCGGACCATGGCTAATGAGGGAGTTGGAGGTGAGCTAGCTTGGGAGTGATTTAGGACCTTTTAGCCTCCCTTGCTTCTTGGTTACGACGTTGCTGTATGATGATATAAGATGGTTTGGTCCGTTGCGTGAGATTACATCTGTGACAGACCCAACTACCAAGATGACGACTCACCGTCCTTTGTTTGGAGTAGAGGAGATAGGTTTTAAGATGAACTTTGCCCGTACTAACTGTCAATAGACCTTGGAGACATCTTTTGGAGAGTTAGGTTGCTCGAGGACGAGCAAAGGTCTAAGCATGGGGGAGTTTGATCTGCCCATTTTATATGCTTCATATTGATAGTTTTTTATTGCATTTCAACGGACCAAATGATATATTTTGCTCACTATTGGTGTTGAGTATTGGTTCTTAAGTTTTATGTAATTTTGGTCGTTTTATGCACATTTTGGATGCGGACACTTTGAGGCACTGTTGAGAAGAGCATCCCGAGACGTTTGGCGGGCCGCGCTGGAAGATTAGCGGAGCGCCAGAGAAATCGAAGACGGAAGAGACAGAGATATTTCGCGACCCGCGATGGAGAGCTTGGCGGGCTGCGGTGGATCTTCGCAGGCCACGACCAGCGGCTTGGCGGACCGCGAAGGGCGATTTTTCCTAATTTCGTATTTTCTATTTTACGTTTTTCTGAGACTTTATAAATAAGAAAACCCCCGGCCCTAGGTGATTCATTCAGACTTTTTAGAAGAAAAGAAGGGGTTTTCATGGATGCTATGAGGAGCTAAGTTATTATTTCTTGATCTATTAATCGAAGCATCGCATCAACAATATCGTGAGTTTGATCTATTCGTTTTATCGCTTTCACTTATAGTCTTATCTTTGGTGCTTATTCTATACAATATTCTTTTGTGATTGCTAGGTGCGCAACTAGTTTATTGCTTAGATTGATTGTTTGCTAGTTTTAATTGATCAAAGGTATCCATTGTTTGATTGATTTTTACATTGTAGCAATTCCCAATTCATTGATTTGTATGTAATCATCGTTAGTGAATTAGGGAGAAGATTTGACTCACATGTTAAATACGAAACGTGCGTTAGTATTACATGTCTCTATCGATATCTCTCTAATTCTTATTGCTAGTATTAAATTGAACCTAATAGTGTGTTTAGGTTATTTGATAGTTAGGGTTATTAGGTAGTGCAAATCAAGCCTTTTAGCTATTCTTAAGGAGAGATTTCGGAATTCTGTTTCCACTCTAGAGTAATTGAGATTGATAAAAGAATAGTGGCAACTAGGACCGAATAGTCAGTGCGTTGTGGGAATTAATTGATCAAGATCTGTTTAATTCCTAAATTACATTCACAATTCGCATTCGTTACTTTTAGATAGTTTGATAATCAACAACTCTCAATCAACTTATTTGTTACTTTAGCACTTTAATTCATTACATTGGACAACCCATTTCCCTCTGGATATGATCCCTACTTCCCTACTACTGTTGTTAAGATTTAGGATTATTTTTGGTAGATAATCGCGACTTTAGTCTCACCAAATTTTGGCGTCGTTGCCGGGGAACTTGGGTTTTGTTTTTGTTGTGAAATTTTGTGCTTGTTTTGATTCTTGGATTTATTTCTAGGAGTCATATCTCTTGTGGTGGCCGCTGCTTATGGTCACCACCTGTGCTACTAATCAAGCTCTTGTCCCTTTTGATTCAGAAATTGAGAGAACTTTGCGGCGTTTGCGAAAGGAGATTCGTGATAATTTTCTAGAGCTGCCATTTGATACCAATTTGGAAGAATTCAAATTTGCTGTTCTGATGTCTACTTAAACATTGAGGGAGCTCACAGCTCCTGATCTTACAACTCAACCATTGTGCATTAAATTTTCAACTCCTGAAGCTGGTCAGGAGGAGGAGAGTCTGGAGATAAAGGATGCATTGCTACACCATATTCCTTCATTTCATGGGGTAGATGGAGAGGATCCAAACCGCCATCTCACTGAGTTCTATTACATATGTAGTGGAATGAAACCGAGGGGTGTGAAGTTGGAGAGTCTGTTGCTAAGGGTCTTTCCTTTCACTTTTAAGGATAAGGCTAAAAATTGGTTATACACATTGCCCGATGGAAGTGTCACTGAATGGTCGAAGATGAAACAATTTTTCCTAGAGAAATATTTTCCCGCCACACGATCTTCCAATCTCAAGAAGGCTATTAGCAATGTGGAGCAAACGGATGAAGAGAATCTACATGCCTATTGGGAGCGTTTCAAGCAGCTGTGTGCGAGTTGTCCGTACCACGGATATGAGGAGAAATATCTCATCCTCTACTTTTACAATGGGTTGCGAGAGGAGGATAAGAAATATGTGATAGCTACTAGTGGTGGTGATTTGATGAACAAAACCCCAGCTCAAGCTAGGGCGCTAGTTTCTAGTTTGGCTGAAAACTCTGAGAGCTACAAGAAGACCTCCTCTAGAAAGGTGTACCCGGCTACTTCATCTAAGAATGATTCTATTGCGGAGTTGACTACGTTGAGGAAAACTTTCATATCTCACTAACAAGGTCAAGTGGCTAGAGTGTGCGGAATTTGTCATGGTGTTGGGCATCCCACTGATTCGTGTCCTGCACTTTTTGATGACAATGTTGAAGAGGTTAATGCTGTTGGCGTTCCTGGACCCCCTCAACGGAAATATGATCCATATTCTAACACATACAATCCTGGGTGGAGGGATCGTCCTAATTTCCGTTACAATAATCAACAAGGTGATCAGCAGTATGGCCAGAACAATAGGTATTCTAATCCGCAATTTAATCAAGGAAACCGTCAATTCAATCTAGGAAACTTTGGTTATCAAGCCAACAACCGTTCACAGAATCAACAGGATAACCACCCCTCTCATGGGCAAGGTACTTCTTCTTCTTCTTCCATGTCGGCTGAGGACATGATTAAGGCCCTGACTCAGAATGTCACCACCATGAAATCTACAATGCAATCTAGTATTCAGAATTTGGAGACGCAAATGGGTCAAATGTCGAGTGCCATTACTCGATTGGAGTCTTAAAACTCTAGGAAACTTCCATCACAAGCAGAAGTGAATCCCCGCAAGAATGTGAGTGTTATTACGTTGCATAGTGGAAAGGTTTTGGAGGAAAAGGAGATTGTAAGGTCAAGCATCCCAACGGATTGTATTCTCGACGAATTTGACGAGAAGGATCGGAAACATTCGGCGCCCCGCTGCCAAGATGTGGAGCGGGGCGCCAAAGAAGACAAAAAAGGGAGGACAGTGACTTTTCGCGACCCGCGAGAGGAGAGTGGCGGACCGAAACATCCATGGCAGCCCGCGAGAGGATCTCGGCGGATCGCGAACTTTTGTGAGCCCGGATTTCGATTTTTCCTCTTCAGCCGCGACGAAGACGACCAATTTGAAAGAGGGGGAGATAGCTGTTGATACCCACTGTATTCCACCTGAATTCCAGTCTACGAGCCGGTCCCAGCATTTCCGGAAGCATTGAAAGACACTCGTAGATTTGACAAGAACAAGGACATCTACGACATATCTAGTAAGTGTGTGGTAAATATTCCTCTCCTTATTCTTCTTAAAGCTATTCCTCGTACTGCTAAATTGTTGAAAGAGTTGTACACTATTAAGAGGGGCAATAAGTTGAAAGGTAAACAAAAGGTACAAATCAGTGAACATGTTTCTGCTGTGTTTCAACGTAGGATGCCTAAGAAATGTAGTGACCCTGGCATGTTTACCATTCCATGTACCTTAGGAGACACCCAATTTGAGAAGGCCATGTTAGATTTAGGTGCGTCAATTAATGTGATTCCCTATTCGTTGTATTCACCCATGAATCTTGGTCCTTTGTGTGCAACTAATGTCGTAGTTCAACTTGCTGATAGATCTACTGCGTTTCCTAAGGGTGTTGTTGAGGATGTGCTTGTGATGGTTGATAAGCTTATTTTTCCTGCTGATTTTTATGTGCTTGAGATGGAGCATGACAACACACGCCGCCCCTATTCTGTTGGGGAATCCTTTCATGAAAACCGCTAGAACAAAAATTGATGTGTTTAGTGGTAGTTTAACTATGGAATTTGATGGTCAAGTTGTGGAGTTTAACATTTATGATTCTATGAAATATTCAACTGATGATCATTCTCTATGTTCCATTGATGTGGTTGAACCATTAGTGCAGGATGTTTTTTTATGTTTATGGTGTGGATGAACTGCAGAGTGCTTTAGATTATAGTTTAGTAGATGATTGCCTGGATTTTGTATTGTCTACTAACCTGCAGGAAGTCATTGCAGAGTTATGACTCCATGGAAGATCTCCTCTCATGCCTGTGGGTTCCACACCCATTTTACTAACCGTGCCTAGCACAAGACCTTTACCCTCTGTTGTGCAGGCACTTGAGATAGAGTTGAAGCCACTTCCTCATCATTTAAATTATGTGTTCCTCAGTGTTGGTGCTGATTGAGGTACAAGAGGAGAAGTTGGTAGTGGTTCTCAAGGAGAACAAGCTCGCTTTGGGATGGACTATAACCGACATCAAGGGCATTAGTCCTACCACATGTATGCACCAAATTCTGCTCGAGGATGATGCAAGACCGGTGAGGCAACCTCAGCATCGATTGAATCCACCTATGATGGAGGTGGTGAAGGCGGAGGTTTTGAAGCTGCTAAGTATGGGAATCATTTTTCCTATCTCAGATAGTCGGTGGGTAAGTCCTACGCAGGCGGTGCCTAAGAAAGGAGGTATCACTGTGGTTACAAATGATAAAGGTGAGTTGGTACCTACCCGCACTCAAACTGGGTGGAGGGTGTGTATCGATTATAGTAGGCTTAACACTGTGACTCGTAAGGATCATTTTCCCTTCCCTATTATCGATCAAATGCTTGAGAGACTTGCAAGGCGTGCTTTTTATTGTTTTCTTGATGGCTATTCAGGTTACTTTCAAGTGCCTATTGCACCGGAGGATCAGGACAAGACGACATTTACATGTCCGTTTGGCACCTTCGCATACCGTAGGATGCCGTTTGGTCTGTGCAATGCCCCAGCAACCTTTCAGAGATGTATGATGGGCATCTTCTCAGAGTATGCTGAGCACTTTATTGAGGTATTTATGGATGATTTCACCGTTCACGGTGATTCATTTGATGCTTGCTTGGCTCATTTGTCTCTAGTTCTCTAGCGTTGTATTGATACTAACCTTGTTTTAAATTCTAAAAAGTGTCATTTTATGGTTGAACAAGGTATTGTGTTAGGACATTTAGTATCATCTAAGGGGATTGAAGTAGATAAGGCAAAAATTGATATTATTCGATCTCTCCCCTACCCCACTAATGTTCGTGAAGTGCGGTCTTTTCTTGGTCATGCAGGTTTTTGCTGCAGGTTTAGCAAGAATTTCTCCTAGATCGCCACTCCTTTGTGCAAGCTGTTGCAAAAGGAGACCAAGTTTGCGATGGATGATGAGTGTAAAGAGGGGTTTGATGAGTTGAAAGAGCGACTCACTTCTGCACCGATCATTCAGGCTCCAGATTGGTCTCTACCTTTTGAGATCATGTGTGATGCTAGCGACTATGCTGTTGGAGCGGTGCTAGGTCAGAAGGTTGGGAGAGCGTCCCATGTCATTCATTATGCTTCAATGACGCTCAATGGTGCCCAACGGAACTACTCAACTATGGAAAAGGAGATGTTAGCCGTGGTTTTTGCTTTGGACAAATTCAGGTCATATTTACTTGGTACTAAGGTAACTGTTTATACTGACCATGCAGCTATTCGTTATCTCATGACGAAGATAGAGGCAAAACCATGGTTGATTAGATGGATATTGTTGTTGAGTGAGTTTGATGTGAAGGTGAGAGATAAGAAAGGGGCTGAGAATTTAGTGGCCGATCATTTGAGCCGACTGGTCCGTGATGAGGATAAGCCATATGCTTAGATGTCGGTCCAGGGACAATTTCCCGATGAGGCGCTGATGGCCATTAGGGATATTAGGCCTTAGTATGCTAACATTGTGAATTATCTTGTTTCTCGTAAATTTCCTCCAGGTTGTTCCAAGAATCAGAAGGATAAGCTTGATTCTGAGGCAAAGAGGTATGTTTAGGACGATCCATATCTATGGAAACACTGCGCTGATCAGATTATTCGGCGATGCATTCCCGACAATGAGGTAATGATGCGTATGTTAATCTAGAATTAACAAACTAAGAGTATTTGCAGCGGAATTGAAAACTAAAAGAACTTATTTTTGTATTTTTGTTTTTATATGGAAATAAACTAAAGAATAACAAAGTAAAGATATTATTCAATACCCGCAAGTAATTGAATCTGCCGAATTCAAAGAGCCGCAACCCTTAATTCGATCCTCCGCAAAGGATTTAAAACTCACGCATGAGTTTGTCCCCCGCAAGCAACCACACAAAGAATTTGAAGGAAACTCCCTTCGACTCTTCGATATTAATACTCAACTGTAATTCTGAAATCTATCTAAAAATACATGAGACTATCTCACCTTATATAGGGTAGAGATGTCTAGCTTATTGCCTTAATTCTAGCTATAATACAATTAGGAAACTAACTTAAAACTTACTAAATAACCAGACTTCCCAAATAAACTAGGAAATACTAATTATCGAAAACAAATTATAAGACTCCCTAAGCAAATAAGGAAAACTCTAAACTAGAATGAATTTAGGACAACACCATAACTCGATTCTTGCTTGGCTCCCGCATCAGGTAACCTCTATACTTACATTTTGTTACTCTCATGCTTGTGGTGGTCATTTTGGTGCAAAGAGAATTGCTAGGAAGGTTTTGGATTGTGGTTTCTTTTGGCCAACACTGTTTAGAGATGCATATGCTTTTTGTAAGAGTTGTGATAATTGTCAGCGAGTAGGTAACATTTCCCAAAGTAATTAGATGCCACAATCCTCTTTGTTGGATTGTGAAATCTTTGATGTATGGGGGATAGATTTTATGGGCCCATTTTCCAATTCTCATGGCAATTTTTACGTTCTTTTTGCGGTGGACTGTTTCCAAATGGGTGGAAGCAAAAGCCACCAAGACTGACGATTCTAAAGTGGTTGCAGAGTTTGTCAAATCTTATATCTTTTCTAGGTTAGTGTCCCAAGAGCCTTGATTAGTGATCGTGGTACCCACTTTTGCAATCGAACGGTGGCGGCATTGTTGAAGAAATCACTACGCCAAATAACGCATTAGACACCGGGTCAAAAACGAGGTAGACACCGGTTACACCCGGTGTCCGGACTGCCGGTGTCTTAACTTAAGACACCGGTTGCCTAAAAAATAAACGGTGTCATATGTTAACAATAAGACACCTGTTATAGTAAAAACCGGAGTTAAATTAACACCCGAGGTGGACTTTGGTGGTCAAATGAAGGTATACATGACACCGGTTATGGGCAAAACCGGTGTCATATGTGCACCAATTTTTCAAAAAATAATAATAAAATAAAAATAAAAATAAAAGAAGAGGCATACGCATGTGAAACTTCCAGTTAACTGTTACTCCGTATCGTTATCAAATTCAAAAATTAAACAAAGTTTATACAGATCTGAAGCTTGAGATGACAACACAATTGAAATTTTGCAATGAATTGGTTAATTCATTACTCGTTTGCTGGTAATATCTTCCGCAATTGTTGCTCTTGTTCTTGTTCACAAACTTGGCATACTTTTGTTCTTGTTTTTCTTTGAAAATTGCCCCTAACACCTCTCAACATATATATCGAAAATAAGTATAACGTGAGCATGTTCAAACCTGAGATTTCAACTCCACCAACACATTTTTCTACCATGATTTTGAAATCTTCGGCCAATTCACCTAATTAGACAAATAATCTCACCAATTAACAAAAGAAAATCAGTTTCAAAATTAGAACAAAATCAAGAAAATAAGAAAGAGAATGAGTGAAACTGATGCTTTAGCAAAGGGACGTTGCTATCAATTTACCTATTCTTTAACTAGATCCCGAATTTAACAACAAACCAAAAAATCAAAATTAAATTTAATCCTCCAATTAACAAAATGTGAATTGAAGATTCGAAGAGCAATTAAGGAGAGAGAAGGAAAAACCATACCGTATGAAAAACAATCAACAATTCAAGAATAGCATATGAGATGGTAATATTGGGAGGAGAGAGATGGGATGGTAATTTTTTGTTGAAGGTGAGATGGTTTTGAGATATGAGATGTTAATTGAGGGAGGAAATATCAAAGTTTGAAAGGAGGGAGAATGAAGGTTTTTCTTTGTTTTGGGAAGAGAGATGATAAATGTTGGCATGACGAAGAATGAAGGTTAGCAGGAGGATGAAGGTTATTTTGTTGAAGGTGATAATGAGGGTTAACATAGAAAATGGGGGCGGAGAATTCAAGAGTTGGATAAGGTAGGTTTTTTTTTTTTTTTTTTTTTTTTTTTTTTTTTTTAAACATAAGACACTGGTTTTTACAATTACCGGTGTCTTATGTGCTCCCAAAAATAATTAAAAAAAAAAAAAAAGTAAAAACCGGTGTCTTATGTGTTAAATGAGATTCTGTTGATTTTTTATTTATTTTTGGGAGCACATAACACACCGGTTTTCTGGAGACCCGTTGTCTTTTGTTGCTTTTAACACCGGTTCATCCGTAACCGATGTCCTACCTTTTTGTAACACCGGTTATTACCATTCCGGTGTTATGTGTTCCGGTATCTTATCCACTTTTTGGCGTAGTGAATACTTTGTGACTCACAAAGTTTCTACCGCCTACCACCCCCAGACAAATGGACAAACTGAAGTGTCCAATAGAGAGATTAAATCCATCCTTGAAAAGACGGTGAATCCGAACCGTAAGGATTGGAGCTTGCGTTTAGAAGATTCATTATGGGCGTATAGTACTGCATACAAGACCCCTATAGGTATGTCACCGTATCGCCTTGTGTTTGGCAATGCTTGTCATTTGCCGGTTGAACTTGAACACAA
This sequence comes from Spergularia marina, assembly GCA_963680865.1. Classification (NCBI taxonomy): domain Eukaryota; kingdom Viridiplantae; phylum Streptophyta; class Magnoliopsida; order Caryophyllales; family Caryophyllaceae; genus Spergularia; species Spergularia marina. The sequence goes on along the minus strand of OY804551.1, from coordinate 4,300,491 downwards.
GGCGTACTGGGCGGTGAAGAGCTTCAATATGAGGATCTCTACACTGCTCACCCCAATCACTACAATTTATCATGTCATTACTGATTATCCTATGCAATGTTCATCCGATATCACTAATTCGTCGGTCTGGGATTCGATCTAATTTGAATAAATGTGTAACAGGTTAGCCGTATTCATTTTTGTGTCAATTGATTTGTATTCATATCATGAATTCACCTTTCTGATTTTTGAGCAAATTATTTAAATATTCTGTTAAATCTACAATTTAACGGGCTGCTAAAAATTTTTAAAGCCCGTGAATTCTATAATTGTACGAGCAAAATTTTTAGAATTCACGTGCAATTGTTGAATCTGAATTAATATTGCAAATTCGTTAAATTTTGATCTGCTACAATATTGTACAGATTGGAATAAATCGGAGAAGGAGACAAGCGAGTTTTACAAAGGATGGATCGTTGCAGTCGATCTTGGCCTTTAAGTTGGAACCGGAACTATCAATTTGTTGCTATAATACTGAGTTTTCTTTGTAAGTACACAAGTGTCATGCTTCCCAAGAGGTCAATTTTACAAGAGTACACTGGAGGTGATCATGGAACTAGAGGCCAATAGAGAAAGCTAAGTGAAAGTAAGGCAGAGGCAATGGGACAGAGCAGCTTACTGTTTTGGGGTGTCGAATCAGCAAAGCAGAAAGATTTGTAGAAGAATTATGAGATCTTTAAGAACCGATGTGGCTCGACTTATTTTAGATCAAGGATAATACGATAGATCAGTCCTTTCTAATATTTTAGTGCTTCTACATAAACATAGACATAACAAGTGCTTCTACATAGTGAGTGTTTGTCTTTAACGCATACGTGTACAATACTATTATGTATCAATAACAATCTATATCGAAACTTCTATTTCGATGATTACGCAAAAATCTTTAGAATGTTTTTTCATGTTGTTTACGATTATGGAAGACGTGTTAACGTGGAGGGAGTATTACAAAGAAAAACTTTTTGTATGTATATGTTAAAACTTAAAACAACCATTAGACATAGTTGGTTCGCTTTAATTAGTTACGGGTAGTTAGTTTAATATACTATATAGCGTGGAGCTATATAACGGACATGTCAAGAACGGATTCAGTCAGCTAAATTAAAAATAAGGTCAAATTGGGGTCAATTACTCAAATGCTCAAGTTAGTGTATAAGTTATTTTCGAATGGACATTGGAACGACCTTACTTACACAAGTAAAGTTACTAAATATGTTTTGCTTCGTATTGTGTTCGTAGCTTTTAGGTGCACTTTGGAGGTGTAATAGTATTCAAGGGATGAATGTATGTAATGTGCTGAGACATTACGTGTAATTTAATCTCCAAAGCCAATCGACATCTTATATGCTATGTCATGTGTGCAGACTAATTTATTTTTATTGAAAGTACTCAATGAAAATCGATTTATATATGTCAGCATGGTGTGACTACATATACTACTTATATACTACATATACTTTAACATAGTAATTAAAGCCGGAGTTAAAGTGCATGGCGGAGAGTAATAAATTTTGATTTTAAATAGAGGGTCGTATAACACAATAATTTTTTTTTACGTATATGCTAAAACTTATACTCGCTCAATTCCAGTGAATTGTTTGACTTTCGTTTTTGCATCAAAACCAAGGGGCGCGGGGAGAGGTAGGGGGAGTTGAGAGAAAAGGCTAAAAATCACTCTAGACACATGGGCAATTGGGCTTCCATGGGGACACTATAGTTATATAACAAGCATAAATCACCGACGGGCTGAACAACCTTCGGTATCCCTACAAAAAAAAAAAAATCTGAATCATTTAACTTCTATGATCGAGCTAAGAATAATAGATCAGGATATGGATTAAAAAAAAAAACAGATTACATTAATACTACAATCTAATGACTAATTTTTATAAACCTAATCGGGTCGGTAAAGTGAAATAGGGTCGGGTAAATAAAGATTTTATTAACATTATTTAATAGCGTCGTACAAGGAGAATACAAAACGGAAAGAATTTTACACATCCAGTTTACACGTAGATACTACATAAGAATAAATATAAGGATGAAGAAATTAATTTAATATTTAGTGGCCGTTTGGTTGCTAAGCCAAATCATGGGAATGCAATATTCCTATGAATGAAAAAATTTGGAGTTGTTTGGTTGCCTAAAATCACGGGAATTGATAATTATCAATTCCCACAAAATGGAGGAATTGGCCTACCTAGCCCCCCCATGGTAATCAAAAATTCATGTGGAATTTCAATTTGTACATGTAACCAAACAGTTTTGAGAAATTCATGTGAATTTGTACAACCTGTGAAGTGGAAGTTCATGGGCCTTCCGAATTCCCGTATGGAACCAAACGACTACAAACTTATTATCGTTGTACATGTGAATATATGATTTTACTTCCTACATTTCCACCAGAATATTCGATGAAAAAGACATAAAGACATAACAACAATAATCACTTTATAAACTTTAGAATTGATGTTATAAACTACCGTTGTCTTATTCGTATTTACTAATATCCTATCACCTACTGGTTAAGTGACCGAAATTTAATTACTAAGAAATTTCTCCAATACGAAAGGAATACGTAAAGATCTATCTAAAAAACAGTGTCAGAGTATATACAATACAAATTATCTGACAAAAAAAAAATAAAGAAAAAAGAAAAATGGGCCAGAGTATATACAATGCAAGCATAAGCTAAATGCAACTAAAAGCTTTTAGAGCATACACCCTCTGTTTCTATAGATTTGCTCCATATCATGTGGGTATAGAGTTTAATACGAGTAGTGGTTTTTAGAGCATACTCCCTCCATATAATCCCACATCTACATGAGGCCTATCTCATTTTTAATAAGGATTGTTTTTTTTGCTAGACAAATGCTATCCGAGAATATAAATGGGACAATCTATTGCACCATCCAAAAAAGGAAAATGGGGATATTCTAAAGAATCGAAGGGAGTATTAAATAAAATAAAATTATATAAAAAGTACTCTACACACATTCAAGTAAGAATATCTTTTGAAGTTACGGAAGTTATTAACAATTGAATAAACACCTCAATATAGTGTTATACCTATGCGATTTGAGTTCCTCATAATTTAGTTACCTCAATCACAGGTAATCACTATTTTTAATATATAATATTGTGTGGCCTTCCATACTATCACAAAAAAAAAAGGTTAGAGATAAAAAAACACCAAAAATTGCACGGTCTACCATATAAGTAGAAATTCTGCAAGAGTAATATGAAAATAAAAATTAATTTGTTGTTGGTTAGAAAACAATACACTAAAAATTGCAAAATATGTTTGAAAATAAAAAACATAAAAAAAAAAAGATATGACACCAATTGTTTTTAGGCTAAAACTTTTATTTAATTTGATATGTTTATGACATTTTATGATGCTGCCACATGTTTTTCTAAAAAAAATCCAAACATCTGATGCAGTTATCTAACTGAATCTCAGTCAGTGACATCTCTTCGTTGTTCATATTATCACGCAATCAACACAATTAATTTGTCACTGCATTTCCCGTAAATTCCAATGTGCCAAACACTAAAACCTATTCCAGACAGTAACTGTCATCATTGTTGTAAATTTGACATAACATCTTATAGTTATAGTATTGGTAGATATTTTAATAAGGTAAATTTATTCGTTTTTAATTTTTTTAGGCAAGCATTATTATTTAAGCCACGTCAGATAAGGGACACCGGAGATTCCTCTTCCGGGGAGTCTCGGGGTATTATTGTAACTTCAGGTCAAACGGTGGGGTTATATTTATTAACATCGAAAGGTCGGGTTATTTATAGAAGATTATTGTGAAAATGTTAGGTTATTTTCATTAAATTTGTCTTTATATATTATTAATTCCAAATTAAAACCAATTCCTATACAAAATATGTTATAATACCCCGTGCAATTTTTGCACGGGTAAAAGAACTAGTTATAATACAATACCGATATCATCATCTTTTTCATCCTTCATCGTACGAGCGCCGTCACTTTCTTCAGTTGGTGCATTTGGATTTTCAGCCCGGTTTTCATCGAAAATTATACCACTGAGCTTCATTTTTAGTCCTCTACAAAACGGTATAAGTTTCTCCTCATACAATTCAAGTTTTACCGCCCTCGATCACGTATATCTTACGTTTTAAACCTTGTATTCTACCACTGTTTTGGTTTAATTTTCATGCTTGATATCAAGTTTTGTTTAGAAGCCATTAATTCACTTTGAAAAGCAAAAAAAAAAAAAAAAAAAAAAAAAAAAAAAAAAAAAAGTTACGCTAGATTTTATTTAAGAGTTATGTACTGTTATGTTTGCGTGAATTTTCGATGGTATCGCACTTAAGGTTGCCATTGCTATAGGGTCGCTGTTATGGTTGTTGTTGCCGTCGTTGTTGTTACTTTTCACGTTGCCGATGTCGTAAGGATTATTGTATTGTTTTGATGTTGGTTGTGTGGCTGTTGATGTTAGTCGAGGAGTTGTCGTGGTTGCCTTGGGGTTGTGTTAGATGCAGTGTGTTACAGTAGGTTTTTAGAGCACGAGAGATTCATCTAGGCGCTCAAACTAATGAGTAAATTAAAGGTAGATTAAAGTTAGGCGCAAGGTATGTTGTTTCGGTGTGCATATAAATATGGATTAATGGAGCATTAAAGAAAAGAGGATACGGCAAATTAGTGTTGAGACTACGTGCATGTTGGCGAGAGTGAAGTTCCGGATACGTAGCTAGTTCTGCCCATGTTGCTTAAAAATGGAGTTCAACCCTTTTTACGATGTGATTAATGGGATCTAACGTATTAGGGTAGAGTCGGTTTAACGGTGGTTATATTGGTATATCATTTCAATGGTTTAAATTCATAAAAATGACCTTTTAGGGGCTGCTTTGGGTGATATTATGTTTTAAAATGAGGTGTATGGTGGTTAAAGGTTTTATAAGTCGTTTTGTATTTGTGAGTCCATGGAAAGGAAGGGGCGAAGTTATAGAGCTTTGTTGTGATCTTTGTATCGGTCCATAATAGTTAACATGCATATATCATACATATCATATATTGTAGGTATATAAGCTAATTAGTATGTTTTACATACTCATGTAGAGTGCGAGTTCGTTTCAGAACAATTTTAGTACTTGCTGAGCTACTAGGACTTACTGCTGAACAAGGTAAGAAGAATTACTTATCTCCTTCAAAGGAACTTCTATGTGCGTTTTAAAGTTAAGAAGTATTTTATAAATTGTTTTACAATAAGGTTTGTGATTTCGAAAGGTATATGTAATTGCTATGTGTAAGGTTTAAATGTAAAGGTTTACCAGCTTTACTAATTCATACAAGTAGTATTTCGAAAGGTGTTTATATATATTGTTAACTCTGGTAAGGGAGTTAACTTGAGTACAGGGTGATCGTAATGGTCTAAGTATATCGTGCACAAAGTATAGATTGGGTGGATTGATCCTCCACCTTTTTTTTTTATCCTCCCCTTCGGAGCAGGACCATAGGGGGATGCATGCATTCGGGATTATTGGTTGAAAGAAGTCGGCCTTAATACTGAAGGAAAAAGGAACAAAGAAAAAAGATTTTGTTGCATGGTTTTGTTATGTTTTCGTATACTAATTAGTTGTTATTGGTTCAAGTGTTTTAAATTATTCAAAGGTTCCCGCTGTGCTATGTGTCTAGGAAAATATATTTTCTTTAAAAAGTGTTTTCTAGATAAGTTGCTTCTTACTCAACCAGTTTGGTTGACGGCTTCTACGTTTTCTTAGTCTTGCAAGTTAGTTTGGAGGTGCTTGGGGATAGTCAAGGGATCAGAGTGACGATCGCTTACCAAATTAAATAAAGTCTAGACTTAGTTAATTTTTCCCTTCCGTATTTTAATTAAGATTATTCGAGAATTGTATTTCATTCTTTTGGGATGTATCACATTTATATATTTTATATTTGGAGTTATTAGATCATTAGAAGTGACCTTCTGCCTTAATGATTGATCTAGGATGTCAGTCGTGGCGTCCCAATTGTCCTTGTTTTAAATCGAACGCATTTTCTAAAGATCTTAGGAAATTGGGGGTGTTACAAAGTGGTATTAGAGCAACCCTGCGACCGCGTGTTAATCCTGTTGTCAGAAGAGCCCAGGTCAACAGCCTAGTGGGGGAAAGATCCTGGAGTTAGACTATGGTTGGCTGCCAGATGCAACGAGGACGTTGCGATCTTAAGAGGGGGTGAGTGTAATACCCCAAATTTCAGCGAAGGTTCCTAAAAGATTAAAGGCTCGAATGAGTTTTTTAAAGGGATTGATAGTGCTACTCATACCAACAAAGTCGGCTTTCCTTTTAGGATTCCCATGTGATAAGAACTCCAAACTTAAGTGTGCTTGACTGAGAGTAATTTCAGGATGGGTGACCTCCTAGGAAGTTTCCTAGGGTGCGCATGAGTGAGGTCAAAATACGCCGGAAGGACCCTTGTTGGTCTGTGTGGTTATTACGCAGCCTGACAAGCTGCCATAGATGACTACTCTCGGCCCAGGCGATGAGATGGGGTGTTACAGAGTACCTCTTCCGCATCGAGACCGATATCATAGTCTCAAGCTCCTCCTCAAGTCGAGCCATGCTCCAAGGCGAGGGTGTTACCGATCTTTCCCTCAAGCCGAGGTATGCTCAAGACGAGGTCGATATCCGAGCTCTTCCTCAATCTGAGCCATGCTCCAAGGCGAGGGTGTTACCGAGCTTCCCCTCAAGCCGAGCTATGCTCAAGGCGAGGTTGACATTCGAGTCCTTCAAGGCGCGGAGGCCGAGGGCAGGGTCTTCGAAACCGAGGTCAAGAAGCCCTTCAGGATTCTTTAGGATTCTTCAAAACCGAGGTTAAGAAATCCTTCCTAGTCAAACCCGACGGTGAGGTCCTAGAAACCGAAGTTGAGAACCTCTTCCCAATCGAGGCCGATGGCGGATTCCTCAAAACCGAGGTTGAGAATTTCTTCCAAATAAATACCGATATGATAATCAAGCGCCTCAAGTCGAGCTATGCTCAAGGCAAGGTCGATAGTGAGGTCCTCGAAACGTGGTTGAGGACCTCTTCCGAATCAAGGCCGATGGCGAAGTTCTCGAAACCAAGGTTGAGTACCTCTTCCGCATCGAAGCCGATGGCGAAGTTCTCGAAACCGAGGTTGAGTACCTCTTCCATATTGAGGCCGATATCAAAGTCTCAAGCTCCTCCTCAAGCCGAGCCATGCTCAAGGCGAGGTTGGTACTTGAGCTCTACCTCAAGCCGAGCTATGCTCAAGTTGAGGTCGATATTCGAGCTCTTCCTCAAGCCGAGCCATGCTCCCAAGCGAGGGTGTTACCGAGCTTTCCCTCAAGCCGAGCTATGGTCAAGGCGAGGTCGATATCCGAGCTCTTCCTCAAGCCGAGCCATGCTCCAAGGCGAGGGTGATACTCGAGCTTCCCCTCAAGCTGAGCTATGCTCAAGGCGAGGTCGATAATCGAGCCCCTCAAGGCACGGAGACCGAGGGCAGGGTCTTTGAGACCGAGGTCAAGAAGCCCTTCCTAGTCGAGGATGATATAGTCTCGAAACTTCTTGCTTGTCTTCGACAATAAGAATTTTGTTGAGCCGATGATCGTTGCCCAAATAAAGGGTAATAGGTGCAATAACATTGCACAAATATATAGTCAAGCTCGCCAACTCGACCAACTTTGGTTGGTCATTCTTTGAAACCCGGAGATATAACTTTGGTTATACCTTTTGTGGAGTCGGTAGGATGATAATAATAAATATGGCTCAAATAAAGAGCTGATGAATTGATGAGTCTTGTAAAATAAATAAGTCTATTCCCCGAATACAGGTATTGAGTCGCTAGCTTGCTCAAATAAAGAGGAGAGGTGCGTGCATGTTTGTTTTTCCAAAAATCCGCAGAAGACGTAATATCGCCGTCAATATGAGTTTTACTCATGCCAATTTTAGGTACAACCCAATCACCAATTTTGGCAAAGAAAATAGAATTTTCACATGATCAATTAATCACGCATCACACCACCTTGCCGCCACTCTCGAGTTTGAGTTGAAGTAAGCCAACCGAGCTCGAGAGTACGAACTCATGCAATTACAAAAAAAATTCAACAATCGAAATGCACATAGTTCATGCTTTGCACTCAATAAGCTTCTCGGTTAATAATTTGATTATGACATGCCATAAACATTCTCGTCATGCAAATAATCAACATGCTTGCTAATTAGCCCTCACTCTCATTCGAGTTGAGATAAATGCGTATCCAACCCGTGGGCGGACGTAAAAATACTTTTCTCACATAATTAAACATGAGATGCGACGTACATTGTAAATACAAACATATAACATGCTTTGCAATATACTAGCATATGAATATTTGGATGGTCAACCAACATACTAATTACGCAAACATGATGTAATTTCATGCGTTTCGCAAAGCAATTTCATAAAAGATGTCACAGTGCATGATTTGAACAAAACCTCAGTAATTAATATTTACTTTTATCAAACATAGGCAATGTTATGCCACGCCTAAGTCTATTATTTGACAAGTAAAGTTGTAAACTAGCACACATTAAATATCATGAAGAAACATGGTAAAGTAAAGACATATTCACATGTCAAATCATACCATAACACATACTCTTAAGAGAGTAGCAAAACAAAATAGGTGACTCTTAACTTTCCCTAACAAAATAGGTGACTCTTAACTTTCCCTAACATATTTTATTTTATTCTATCCCTAGCAGAATCACTTAAATGGGCCAGCAATACAAGATCACTTAGCTTGGAAAGTGCAGAAATATCTCCGAGCATTCGCCATAGATAGACGTCATTTTTTGCTCAAATAAAGAGGTATAAAAAGGGGGCCTTCGCCACATATAATTGATGTTGAAGGACAATATTCGCAACCAGCTCTGCAATTCCATCTAGCCACACTTCGAAGGGACGAATCTGAGTTGCCGCTCCGAGTGGTGATCGAAGTCGAGTGACCACCTTGGACCAGGGCCGAATCTGAGCATTCACTTGTATGGGTCTGAACTGCGCCTCAAATGCAGGTCTAATCCGACCACCCCAAACACGGGCCGAATCAAGTTGCCGCTCTGACCAAAGTAGAATCCGAGCAGCCAAGGTCGGGTTCGACCTCCTCAGTTCGCACATCAAGTCACCTGTGACTACTCTGAGGCCGATGGCTCGCTTTCACCCGTCCTGCCGCCAGCGCGTGTTGAGCCGGCGCGTCGAATACGGGTTTGAGCGGCCGCGTCGAACAGGGTCAGAATTGCCGCTTCAGATGGTGTCGAGTCGGGCCATCTCGACCTCGGGTTAAATCTGGTCCGACTTCTTCGCACCCAGGTAGGGTTCGAGCGCGCATTCCGAAAAGGTCGGGATTCGAACGCACACCACACTTCACACACCATACTTCGCAAACCCCACATTACACCGCACACGCGCACTACGTGCTCCGCAATCGCACATTTCGCACTCCGCAATTCTAACATTTCGTATTCCTCTTCTATGCGTCTTTATTCGAATATGGGAACTAGTTGCTCATCGCCCAATAATAAACTCCACCCAGCTCTCGGTTGTGGCGGTCGAGTCAGACGTTCCGAACCACCACCCCGAACCAAAGGTCGGGTCTTGGTGAGCCAGAGACCACGCACCTCGCTCATCGGTTGGGTCTGATTGTCCGAGTTTCGTCCGCAGTCGCGCACTCCTTAGCTCACACTTCAAAAATCAAACATAATTGTGCGTCTTATCTGTGCGACTTTCCAAATAATGAAATGATAGATCTTGGTATTCCCTGCTGTTGACACTAGAAGTCGCAATCGAAGTTGATGCCGCAAGTCCTCAACCAATTCAATCAAACATACAACTTCAACTGTCGCAGCAAGTATCGCGATCGAGTCTGAGGTTCCGAACCACCACCCCAAAACAAAGGTCGGGTCCTGGTGAGCCAAAGACCACGCACCTCGCTCACGGGTTGGGTCAGAGCTTCGTCCGCACTCGCGCACTTGACACTCCGCATTCGAAAACACAGTGGTATCTCCGCTCAAAGTAATAATTAATCCCACTTCTAGGGACTCATGCGCACTCCCATGTCCACAGTCGAACTGCGCAGTCAACTTAAATCAATCCTCGTAGTCTATCCCCACAGACGGCGACAAATGTTAGTGTGAGTTTGATTTGAGATAGACCGAAGGGCTGTGCTCTCGACCTGAGCAACGAACAAACAGTCAAGGGGCCCCGATTTTCCCTAGGCGACGCCCCTTCGACGCTCAAGTTAGTTATGAGTACGAAGGATGGGGTAGTCACAAAGTAAGATAGTAGTAGAGTAGAGAGAGAATATATAGTGTGTAAAGTCCTCTTTGATTATGGCATGAGTGGGTATTTATAGAGAATGTCAAGAGTCCAAGGAAATAAACCAAGGTACTCCTAATCAATCCTGACCCTTCATTCAACCAAGATCTGACGGCTAATACCTTTGGGCTTTGAGAGTATCTCATGGACCTTTTCCAACGAGCACTTTCCTAAGGGTTGTGACTCATTTACAAAATGGGTACCAACAACAATACAACAAGATTTATTTGTGTGAGATTTATATGTTTCGTTGAGCATAAGAACCAAGATAAGACAAAGGAACGACAAAGAAAAGAGAGAGACGGAGAAGAGTGAGAGAGAGAGAGAGAGAGTAGATTTAGGAGAGAAAAGAGTGAAAATGGAAGTGAAGGTAAGAACTAAGGAGATGGAGGAATATACTGAGAAAGGGGGAGAGAGAGAGAGAGGCGTGAGGAAACTAAAACAACAAAACAAAAGAAAAAAAAATCCTAAGTGCAGTATATAGTCAGTGGGGTGAAGAGTGTAGCCGTGCAGCCCAATATAAAGAAAAAAAATAATATTACTGGTTGCAAATTGGTTGCTAAATTGCAACCAACTTACATCGGATGCTAATTTGTGACCGATTGTTGCGACCAAAATAAGTTTGGTTGCAGATCTAACTTTAGTTGGTTCCTAATTATTAACCGATGTTTGCGACCAATAGTTACTTGGTTGCAGTTTTTAAACCTATTTTTAGTTGGTTGCTACTTTAGCAACCAGTTTAGCAACCAAATAATTATTGGTTGTTAATTTGCAACCAATTTCACATCGGTTGCTAGAATTGGACGTTAAATAGCCTATTTCTTGTAGTGGGGCCGGGCGGAGTTGCTTTGTCCGTGATGAGGGGTGGGTGTCGAGGATGATCTACACGTTTGGTTACATATCCAGAGGTTACGCGAGTGCGGGGAGAGTTGAAGGTGGATGTCGAGGAATGGAGCTTATGTAGGAATGGGAGGAATTTAGGGCCTGTTTGGTTCACATAATTTTGGGCCCAGAAACAGATTGGAAATATTGATTCCACTCCTTGATGTTTGGTTTGGCTTTTTATGATCCAATCTATTACTAAACCGAATCTGAATCTATCAGATTGAAACCCATCCCCAACCTAAAGACTCGAAAATGAAACCCTTAAGGAAACAAAACTCACTCCGCGTCTCCGCCTCATTTCTCATCTTTCACTCTTTCTCTCTCCTCCCTCTACTCGTCCATGTTGAAATTTTGAAGCAAAATTCATTTTGAATTTCTGAAGCAAAATCCATTTCGAATCTCTGAAGATTTCTGAAGCTCATCCATCGATTCTCTCTCCTCGCACTTTGCCAAATCTTCTGATTGAGGTAACTATTAACTTGATTGTCAATAATTTCGTTACTTTGGATCAATTATTTCGCTAATTTAGATTGATTATTTCGTTAATTTTGATCGATTATTTCGTTGATGGATTGAAGCAAATTCAATTGGGTTTTCTATGTTCATTTATTTGTAGGACTTTTTGATGGATTAGAGTTCATTTTGTTGTTAATTAGATTGACAAAACTAGCAGATTTCTCCCAACAACTTCTCTCAGTGTGAAGTTCTTCAGTAGCTAATGTAGACGAGACAGAATTTATGAAGAAAAGTTTTGAGTTAAAAGCGCCGAGATAACAAAGAGAAGAGTTTGGGAGAATTGTTGTCTTCCATTGAATCATACGCAAGTATTTATACAATTGAGGTCAACTTGTGATCCAAGCAACCAACCCTACAATATCTATAGGTCTAGGAGAGTAAATATTTACGTCTAGGAAATTATACATAATAGTCGGAAACTATACATAACCTTACGAAAACTATACATAACCGGGGATTGGAAAATATACCATTTAATACTAATACCCCCACTCAAGTTGGAGCATGAAGATTAGCAATGCCCAACTTGGAAAGAAGTGGATCAAAAATAGATTTCTCAAGGGCTTTCGTAAGCAAATCAGCCAATGGAAGAGACGAACGGACATAGGTGGGTGCGATCAAACCAGACGTCATATCATCTCGAACTGAGTGGCAATCGACTTCGATATGTTTCGTGCATTTGTGAAAGACAGGATTGCACGCAATATAAAGTGCAGATTGACTATCACAATGCAAAGTAACAGGATCGGAATGTTCAACGCCAAGAGTCAACAAAATATGTTCAAGCCATTTGAGCTCTCGTGTAGTATTGGACATAGCCCTATACTTAGCCTCAGCAGAAGAGTGTGAGACAGTCGCTTGTTTCTTCGTTTTCCAAGAAATTGGAGAAGACCCGAGAAAAACAACATAAGCAGTCAAAGACCGTCGACTTATAGGACAACCAGCCCAATCGGCATCACAATAAGCCGCCATACGCAAACATGAATCGGTGCGTAACAAGATACCTTGCCGGAGATAACGAATAACCCGAAGTGCTTCGTCCCAATGAATAACCTTGGGTTGTTGCATAAATTGAGCTAAGATGTTAACAGAATAGCACAATTCAGGTCTTGTAACTGTCAAATAAATCAATCGGCCAACTAGCCTTCTATAAGGTGCCGGATCATCCAAGACCACACTATCACCCGTTGCAAGTCAGTGATTGGGTTCAATGGGGACTGACGCCGTTTTAGCTCCACAAAGACCAGTTTCGTCTAATATGGCAAGCGCATATTTGCGCTGGGATAAGAAAATGCCAGTAGTACGTCGAGCAACTTCAATGCCAAGAAAGTATTTCAATCGACCCAAATCCTTCATATGAAAACATTTGCAAAGGTAGCTCTTGAAGTCTCTAATGGCCTTCGAATCATTGCCAGTAATGACAAAATCATCCACATAAACCAAAATATGTAACTGTAGATTCCACGGATGGTCTCTATAGTGGCAGAAGCGCGAGTCGTGCGATGATTGCTCTAGGATAGGAGTCGCCACCAAACAATTGTGGGGTGTTTGGAAACCATGCAACACAATTTTGTTCCTTGTTACCGAGGGACTTCGTAAACATTATGTGAGTTTGTACCCATTGAACATAAACGCTTGGAGTAGCGAGTCATGCCAAGTACAATACAATTCCGCGAGTCGTTTGCCGAAAGGGACAATACCGAGGGACGTAAGGAACGACAAAATGTGCTACCCTCACGCCAATGTGCAATCCAAGGATCGCAAGACTAGGTTTGGGGGTGACGGTACGTGTTGGGAAGTCATAAGACACCCAACCCCGCCCACGTATAGCAGTCTCTACTAGCTGAATTATTGTTTACAAGTCATTGAGAAGTTAGTCGTACAAGTTACAATCATTTACAAGTTTAATACAACCTAATAAAATTTATTAAAGTCGGTAGTTTTAGCACATAAAACTAGATATTAGGTCATAAAATTATAAAGGTTGATTTAAGGTCCCTAGCTACCAATTTGTCCAAGCGTTTTGCGCTATGTGTGTGATGGGTAATTCATGTAATTCGTTTTGGATCTAAACCTTGGTTAGACAAAAATAAATCTATGTTGAAAGCAAAAAATTGCGCACGTAAAGAAGGGGAAGATGAAAATAAAGTAAAAAGTTTAGTTTAAAGGAGGTGCCCTCAGGACTTACGTGTGTCCACGATGCCACTACTTTCTCTACTATGCTTCGCGATTGTTTCATTGATCCTTAGTATGCGTCGTAGGAGCTAGATGTGTTCTTGAAGCGATGCATTGCTCTTCGAACGCGAGTGTTTAAGAGAGGCTTTGTTTGTGTTGTATATGATTTGTGTTGTGTTTAAGGGTGTCCTAGAGTATAAGGCCCTAGGGTTTTTGTATGTGTTGTGCTAGGGTTTTGTGTTGTAGTTGCTAGGGTTTTTTTTGTGAAAGAATGGGAGAGAAAGGAGCAGAGATTCGGGGTGAAAATGATGTGCGTGTAGGTGTCTCAAATAAGGGGAATGAGGTTGTATTTATAGTGTGGGAGTAGGCTAGGGTTTTGGCTTAGGTTGTCAGTGCGCAAGCCTCGCGCGCTGCCGCGTCAAAGCCCCTCTGCGTGCACGGAGGTGGGCCTGGACCCCTTGACACACCATACAAAATTACATTTTTGGGCTTGTTATGACATGATTATTGTACATGTGAATTTGTGTGGGCAAATGACGTACATAAACATGTTTTCTTGATGATTTTTGGTGATTTAGGCACGCGAGTCTTTCCTGAGTTAGGTCAGGTGTTGAAGGGGAGGAAATATGGTTGTTTTTGGATTTGTTTTGGGAGAAGACGCATTTGCTAACGGATTCACGACAACGGTGGTTCACATAGTAGAGCAAGTAGACGCAGTTCACAGTATAATGTCCTTTCATCATCGGGCATTTGGGTAGGGACAAATGCAGGTGTCTACAGTAACCGAACACTACCACGGACATAGGCATATAGAGAGTGATCGGTTACACATTGTTCGAATCCGTAAGTTCGTAATGTTGCAGCCAATTTCGCGTACCGGCACCGTGGTGCTTATTTCAATCCGCATAAAGACTTTTTCAATTTACAAACTGTACCAGGACTAGCTGCGTTGAACCTAGGAGGTAATTGCATATAAATATCTTCATCTAGATCACCGTGTAGGAAAGCATTATGAACATCCATTTGATGTAATTCACATCGCTTAACAGCCGCAACAATTAATAAGGTTCGCACAGTAACCATTTTTACTTTAGGTGCAAAATTCTCGTGATAATCAATTACTTTGACTTGTCGATCGCCTCGAATAACCAAGCGAGCTTTGTAGCACTCGATCAAACCATCGGCTTTATACTTGATTAGGTATACCCACTTGCCGCCAAGCAAATCAACAATGGACCAAGTTCCATTGTCTTTGAGTACTTGTATTTCTTCGGACATGGCCTTATGCCATCGAGGATCTCTCATAGCTTCCTTAAAAGTTTATGGCTCAATCCCACTTGTAATAGCTGCAAGTAATTTACAATGTGCAACCTATCATAAGATATATAATGAGCTAAGGGATAAGGAGTACCTGAGGCCGATGATGAATTGGGTGACGAAGGACTATATCGAGTAGTATGTGTAACCGTTGGCTTAATAAAATCCATGTACCGAATATTCTCAAATTTTGAACGTTTTCCACGCCCCAAGTCATCATCATCATCCGTACTGGTCACATGTGGAACACTAGTTTCGATTTGTTCAACTATATTGATATTCGTGCCATTACTCTTATCTATGAAACACGGACACCTCTCCCAATTGGCGTGTCAGTGTCCAATACGGTGTCGGACACGAACACCAGGAGGACACCGGGAGGACACGTGTCAGATACGATCGGTCCGGTGTCCGGTTTATTCTCTTTAATTCAGACAGAAAACCCGGTTTTTTACATAAGGGACACCTCTAGGACACAAAAAAAATACATTAAGCTAGCATTTGGACAAAATAGACATTCTTAATCTTAAATTTCTAAACCTTTCCCTTCTCATATTCAATAATCGTTTGTGTTATATCTTTATTTTGAAATTGTTTTAAGCTATAAAGTTAGAATTTCTTATTATTTTATTAAAAAAATAAAATATATAAAATATTTTTATATATTTATATTAAAAATTAATAGCGGTCTCGGTGTCCTAGATTTTGAAATTGCGGTGTCCCAGTGTCCCCGTCCTCCCGGTATCCGTGTCGGTGTCCGTACTCGTGCAACATAGACTCTTATCAGATCGATTAGTCAATATAGGACTTGTACCGCCAATGTCGTGTGGCTAACCAATCACATCATCATTGTTGTCATTCGGTATCGGTATCGGTATTGGCATTGGTCCTTGTACAGGTCTCAGAACTAGTCATTGTACTGGCCTCAGTTTGGTCCCTGTACAGGTCTCAAAACTGGTTCCTGTACTGGCCTCAGTAATGGTCCCTAAACTGGTCCCGATTTCCCCCACTGCAATATGTGAGGGATCGGTCACAGGAGGCTGAGAAGGCAACGATGATACCTCCACCAGAGTGAAAAGAGGATTGTTGTCTTTATCCAACGAATCGGACACCGGAGCAGCAGAAGAGTTCGCATCACGGAAAGGGAAATCATGTTCAACGAACACCACATCACGAGAATCAAAGAAATCTCCACTTTCTATTTCATAAACATGCCAGCCTGGCTTCCCGGCAGGATAGCCCAGAAAAACACATTTACGACTACGGCTAGCGAATTCATCTCGGCTACAATTTATATTCCTCACATAACACAAACAACCAAAAGTGCGCAGCAAGCTAAGGTCAGGCGCCTTGTTAAACAGCAATTCATAAGGCATTTTCTATCCAAGCAGCCGATTTGGTGTTCGATTAATTAAGTGGAGAGCAGCCACAATGCTTTCACCCCAAAAGCGTATAGGCAAATTGGCTTGAAATCGAAAAGCTCGTGCCACATTGAGAATATGACGATGTTTTCGTTTTGCACATCTGCTTTGTTGAGGAGTATCTACCATTAAGGTATAAAAAAAAATTCCATTCTCATCAAAGTAATCACTCAGGCATTTAAATTATGACCCATTGTCACTTCGTATACGTTTCACATGAGTATGAAATTGTCGTTCAACTAATGCATAGAAATTTCGAAGTCGCCGAGGAGTTTCCCCTTTGTCGTGTAACAAATGCACCCAAACTGTGCGTGAGAAATCATCCACAATTGTCAAAAAGAATCGAGAACCACATGTTGTTCGTTGACTATAAGTCCCCCAAATATCACAATGAATAAGTTCGAAAATTGCGGAAGCTTTATAATAACTCAAGTTGAAAGTATTCCTAGTTTGCTTAGCACGTAAGCATATGTCACAAGTTCGACTATCGAAGCTACTCGATTTATTCATACTACTACAACAAGGAAGATATATATTTAGCTAAAACCGAAGAGGGATGACCTAAGTGTTGATGCCACCAGCGCTTCCGAACCAATGAATTCAACTTTATTTGCTCGTAGAGGCTTTGTTACTCGTAGATAATATAGTCCTTTGTGTTGTTCACCCACTCCAATCATCGTCCTCGAGGTGCGGTTTTGTAAGAGACATAAAAGAATCAGTAAATTGAACTATATAGTTCGAGTCACGCAATAATTGTGATACTGGTAGGCAATTGTCGTGGGTTGCACCAAATTAATTCAATACTCAGCCTAGTAGTAGGATAAGTAGAGTTCGTATCCACAGGGAACTAGGTATCGTCTAAGTATGTAACGTTGATTAAGTAACCGAATTGGGGGGGGGGGGGGGGGATTTTGATTGAAAGTTAATTAACTAGGCAACTAATAAAACAATGATCGAGTTGAATTCAATTAAAGAGAAATCTTGGTTTATGTTTCAATCCACCAACAATTATCAATTGATCATCGATATTCACCTAATTCAATCCTATGAACAAATCGTTGCGAAACCGAAATTCCTATTCTTCCTTGAGTAATTAACTCGAATGAATCAGCATATCAAAGTTAATTCTAACTATTAAGCAACCTAGAACACGCGTCTAGATATATTTCAATAGAGGCAATAAGATCTAGAAGAATGTCAACGAAGATAATCAATTCAAACACACGCGGCTTAAATCGAATATAAATCAATTCTCCCTACAACAATCTAACGTTGAATTAGCAATCAATTAGAAAGATGCAGTTGCTACAAATTAAGTGATAGAAACATAAAAGTACTATACTAGTAGCGCTCCTAGCAAGAACAAGTATAAATCATGCAATTTTAGGGCAAGAGAATTGAAATTACTCACAAAGGAATTGAATAGATAAAAATCTCACAATCTGACGATAATTGACGGCTGCAATCCACAAATACCAAGTTGGGAGATTAGTTCTCCATTAATCTTTAATATAAGCCTTAATAATAGTCTCAAGTTGCAAAGTTATGACTAAAACGTAAAACCTAGGTATATATATTGTCTGGGAATATAAAATATGGAAAATAACAAAATAAGGAAACTGGGCTCTCGTCGCCCGCCGCGGATCGCCGAAATATTGGCGCGGTCCGCGCCACACAACCCCGCGGTCCGCCGCCAAACAGGCGCGGTCCGCGCCACAGTTTCTGACCTCGTTTTCAAACTCGTATAACTTCTTCGTTACTTATCCGGTGTAACCACTTTTTAGAAAGGTAAGACCATGAACTTTCATCTCCAATTGGTTTCAATGCAAAATTCCAAATATTCTAAGATATAAACTCCAAAGTTGGCCTTGCATAACTGGACCAAATGTTGGCATTCTTGAGATTCCAAATGGTCCTAATAACCACTAATTCTTGTATCAAACACAAATCACACCAAATAATATAATTAGCAGTCAAATGATCCAAAAACCAATCTTAAACACCTCAAAGACCCGACTTTAACCACAATGAAATAGCGCACATCAGATACCGAGATCAATTCACAACTTAGACTTGGAGCATATTGTACTTCACGTAGCATGAGTCCACCAAGTAAAATTTTGCCCTTTTTAAGAGCCACAACCGAGTCTCCATTGGGTAATCCAATCGGTGACAGTGCAATGTCGACTAAGTCAGTAAAATATTCAATGGCTGACATATGATGAAATGCCCCGGTATCGATAATCCATGAATTTAAAGAGCACTTACCATGAAGACGATCATCAGAGGTGGACTTAGATGACTAAGGGCAGACTGATCAAGCGTCGTCGCGCCGGAGGAAGACGAGGCTCTCACAGTAGCATTGGCTTGAGGGTTAGAGACCTGTCCTCGACTCATGCCTACATTTGGTCTTCCGTCTCTGCCCCCGCATCCTCCTCAACGTCCAGTCACCACGCCCCACGGAGGTCTGTCACCCCACCACTCGGGAAAGCCATGAACACCGAAGCAAGTTCTGGATTCGTGTCCTTCACGGCAGCAACTGGCACAAATCAAAACCTCGGCATTCTCGTTTCGTGCCCCCTTGCCCCACGAGCAGAGGAAGACCCTCGAAGTGCAAAAGCTGCCATGGCCTCAGTTGCTTGTTTCACTTGGGTGTAGGTACGTATGCCCTCATCTTGTATAAGTCGGGAATACACTTGATTTATTTTGGGGAGAGGCTCAGTTGCAAGAATATTGATTCTAGCATAATCGTACACCATATCAACTCCCATCAGAAATTCACGGACTTGTTCTTCGCCCCTCTGTTTTTCAAGGGTATTAGTTATACCACAAGTGCATCCATTGCATAAGCAGACACGTAATTGCTCGTAATCGTTGAGATCATCCCATAGCTTCTTCATTCGTCCATAATAGATATAATTGGCTCCCCTTTGAGTTGCTTGCACTCAACCAATTCGGCCTTCAGCTGGTAGATTCTTGCGCCTTTTCCACAACAAAATCGCTCCTTAATGTCGTCCCATAACTGCTTGGCTACGCTTCGGTAGGAGATTGTTGATCGGAGTTTGCCCTCAATAGTAGCAAAAATCCAACCAACAATATCGGCTTTGATAATCCACCATCTATCAATGTTTCCGCTGGTGGTTTCAAGTTGAGTAATGGACCCATCACAAAGCCTAGTTTGGCTTTCGTAAGGAGTGCATTCCGCATCGCCTTCGACCATTCTTCATAGTTCATTCCATCAAAGATTACGTGAGCAATCTTTGTTCCAGGACGATCGTTGTTGATAATTGAGTAAGGTGTAATCTGGTTATTCATGCCGCCGTTCATAACTTGCTTCACTAAATCAAGTTGTAAGGGTTCGGAAAGAATTTCGGTTTCGGATTCAATTTTGTGTTGGTCAGTTTTCGGAGATTTCGGGGATTGGGGTTGTTTCGGAGAGGTTTCACGGTTGGTCATTATGACCTAGCTCTTGGTACCATAAAAGCACCGAGATAATAAAGAGAAGAGTTTGGGAGAATCGTTGTCTTTGATTGAATCATACGCAAGTATTTATACAATTGAGGTCAACTGGAATTAAACTATACATAACCTTACGGAAACTATACATAACCGGAGATTGGAAAATATACCATTTACCAATCCTAATATATTAGTATCATATGGCCCACCATGGCCACCAAACATAACTTTTTTAATTGTTCTAATCATAGTATGAATAACGTTTTTACTGTGTGTGTTTTACCGTTATTTGATTCACTAATGTGACTAAACCAAACATGAAGAAAGGGAATTATGTAGTGGTAATTACATTCATTCATTTAACCAAACAAGGTTAACAATGAATCATTCTTGAATCATTTCCTTACTCCAATCCATTATCATTTTGTTTTCATTCCCCCATGTGAACCAAACGCCCCCTTAGTGGATTTGTGGTGTAATGGGGCACCGGAGTTCGAAGTAGAGTTGTTGCTAGTGGTTGTTTGGTCGGTTTGGAATGCTCGCAATGAAGCTGTCCATGGGGGCTCGGGGATGGGAGCTGTGTTTAGGGGGATTGGAGAGGAAAGTAACACGGGTGACGGTAAGGCAGGTGAAGGAGAGATGGGCGCCATATGTTGTCGAGGCAAAGGCGGGCATGTTGGATCTCCAAATGGCGTGGCAGCAAGGGGTTCAAAATGTCATTTTGGAGTCAGATTCTTTGTAGTTGATTAGTTCCTTGAAGTCAGGTTTTGTTGCTTTTTCTTATTTCAGTTTTGTAGTGTCGGATATTGTTACCTTTTCTCGTAGATTTCAATCCTGTTTTTTTAGTCATGTTCGTAGGCTAGGAAATAAGGCAGCTCATCCCGCTGCCCATTTTGGTCCTGTAGAATACTCGATTCGAGTTTTGGTCGATAGTGGTCCGGGAGATGTACTTGATATCGCAGCTGCAGATTTTGTAGCTGGTATGATGTAATATATGGTCCTCGTGTTTGCCCTAAAAAGGGAAAAAAAGGCGTGGTTAGTTACTTAAAAGTCGCCGCAATATTAGGCGTTGGTTGCAGATATAAATCGACGCTACAAACCCAAATTAATCCGCGCTCTCCTGCTGTTTCGGCGCTGTCCTACTACCCACCACTATCCGACGCTAAGTGTTGTTTTCAGCGTCGCTACACAAAACCACAAAGGAAACGAAATCAACTCCATCTTAAACCTCATCTTCATCTTCATCCAATAATCGAACAATCAAGGTAACTTGTGCCCAATTATTTCTTCTTGATTCTAGGGTTTTTGTTTCGTTCGTTTTATTTGATCCGATTTTCTTGGATTATTTTTAAGTGATTCGTTTTATTTCGTTACAGTGTTAAAATATCTAATTTCGATCAAGAAAAGTGTCTTCATTTCTTGCAATGTGTTCTCTCCAAGGTCCCCTCTCTCCTCTTTTTTCGACAGATTTCTATGTGATTTAGTTGTTTTGGATCAAATTAACGTACCATCAGCTGTATAATTTGCCAAGATTTTTTATTGTAAAATTTATTTTCCGAACATTAGTTGAAATTGGATGATTTCGGAATCGCGTTAGAACATTGGCAGGTTGTTGAATTTTCTGAAATGCTAGCACATTAGGTGGGCTGGTCCTAGTCACTGATCGTAAAAAGAGTTGGGCTTGAACTTAAGGCGCATAAGAAAATGTCATGAATAAGTATATTGAGTTGGAATGCTATCTTTGTCTTCTTTGTTAATTGGTGAATGTGTTGTGATATTACATCGTGTTTGATACGCCCTCCTACTTTATACATGTTTTTAGCATGTGTAAACAATTTGTGATCCGAAGATCGTTTGGAGGTAGTTCTTTTAGACTTCATTGGTTGGCTCCATTGTAGTCTACATGTATGCCCATGTGGGTAATGACTAATGAGTGTGACAGTTATATGTGCTCCATATATGTGTGTCATTGAAAAGATCTATATTATTCGACGTACTTTTAGCTAACTACTATTGTTTCAGATTAATTTGATATTATTCGCATACAAGCTCCAGATAAGCTCGTTTGTAAGAGTGTCAGGTTTAAGCAAAAGTTTGGTTCGATTGCAGGTAATTTGCTAATAGCATAGTAAATTTTTGCAGTTCAAAGATGAACACAAAGAGACCAGAATAGTTGAGAAAAAAAAAGGTAGTGTTTTGGCCTCTGTTTTCTGTTTAGCCACAACTGTTATCTTGCAATCTGAAAAATGCCGCCTGTAAGCTGAAAGTCGAGGACTATGCAGGAACAGCTAAATTATGCATTAAGGTCTGGTTGTACCTCTCTTCACTGTAACAGCTTTTTTCTTTATTTTTCGATGGTAAAATGTGGGGCTTGCTGATTTTCATATGTCTATAGAGATCAGGTAGTTACTCTTGCGATATTAGTCTAGTCTCACTTATTTTACAACTTTTTTTCAAGGAAATCATTAAAAACTAGACTTTTAATTGGTTTACAAAGTTAATGTACTTGAGGTGATAGCTGCTGTGAACAACTTGTTCTGTAAACGAGTTGTTTTGTCTTTCTGCATTGTTGGTCCCGAAAAATCTGCTAAAGACTCGTGAGGATTAAATCCCACACTCGCACTAGTAGAAAATGATAAAGTGGTGGCCTGTGAGCTGGTAGAGAGTATATACCCCTTCCCCCTCCCTATTTTAGCTAAGAGTATGCTAAGAGTATGGGTAAGAGTTAAAACATGGTTTCAATCGATAGTATATTTGAGATATGTGATTGGCAACATGCAGGATATGAAACTGAACAGATAAGCCAAAGGACAGGTCTAAGGGGTACAAGAGGAAGAAAGAAAAGAGACAACAGGTGCATTTTTCTGTTTTTAGTATGTCTTTGCTTGCATATTAGAAACTGCTCAACATTTACTTGAGGCATCTGCTTCATGTATGATATACATTTTACATACCAAAGCAAGCTGTTAAATCATTGGAGGATATGCATTTTGATACAAAATATGGCGCTGATGCATTGCATAAACATAGTATGTTTCTTATTTGAGTTTCAAGTTCACTTACTTGGACTCCTTGTCTAGGATAGTTTTATGTCATTGACTACTTACTGAATTCTATAATTAATGAAGCTAACATAGCTAGAACTTGAATATTGTTTGAGAAAGACCAAAGACTTTGTTATCGATCGTCTTGTTGAGATTTGAGGATGATTTGTTTCTGCCTTTTCGGGTTGGTAATGTTTCTTGGCGTAGAGTGTGGAATTTTGTGCAAAATGGTTGATTTTATATTTTCATCTTTTTGTCGAGGAGATTTAATGCCATGTATTTCAGGATTGTACTTTGGTAAATGTGCACTAGTTTACACATTTAGAAACATAGTAGTTAGACCTTACTCCCTCCGTCCCAGTTCAAACGCTCCGGGCAATATTTATAGTGGAATAAGAAAAATTGATATAATAAGTTAAGTGGGGTAATATTAATGAAAAGGAGGAGAGAGAATGTGAGGATTAATAAAGATAGGAGAGATAATGTGAGAGAGGATGTGATAATTTAATAAAAGTAGGAGAGAGAAATATATCTCAAAATAGATGGGGTGTTTGAGGTGGGACGTCCCAAAATGGAATATAGGGCGTTTGAGCAGGGACGGAGGGAGTATGTGTTTAGCAGTGAGCTTTAACCGTAAGAATTATAGTTAGCTTCAGCTTTAACTGTAAGAATTATAAAACAATTATGTCCTGCTTAGTTAACGTTCTAATTATGTCTAATTATGTTCTCTGCTTCCTTGCATTATTTTTTGATTCAATGCCAGGGAAACGGGGATTTGGAGCTTTGCGTTTCCGCATCGGGAGCATATCAAATGTGAAGGACACAATGTCGTTGTCGACTGGAGACAAGTTCGTATTGGGGGACGTTAACCATGCCGCAAATATCCTCTACGACCGCATTTACGATCTTCATCTCAATTGGATCGACCTCGATCAGAGTTTTAGAAATGATTTAATATCAACTCATCCTCACCCTACAAAGGTCTTTTTCTTCAAATTTTAATTCAATCTTCAACTTATTTGATCACATTTTTCTATTTTTTGTTTCCATTTTTGCCAAAGTAGCATTTACCCTTTGGTCGTTGCAATTTTTGTTGCAACAATCATTCGAAAATAAGGCTCTATGTTGTCGTTTTTCTAGTATCATGTTGTTGAATTTAGCGGGTTAGGGATAGTGTGATGGAGTTTGAGTGTTAGTCAAATTTGGAATCACTCGGCTATTCCCATATTTGGTGTTCGGACTTGTGTAGCTTGGAACTATTATGTTAGAAATAATCTAGAAAAATCTAGATTAATGTAAAAGTTAGAAAATGTTCTAGAATTGTTTAACAATTAGAGAGAAGGAAGATTAAGCTAGAAGATTCAAGAATGTAGGTCAAAGTGTGACAACCGACATAGAGCTCTATAAATAGAGAGATCATGATGTATCAAATAAGTAAAAAAAAAGAACAAAATGTAATGAAGAATTCAAGAAATCAAACATTACAAAAATATGTAATCTCAAAATTTTCAACATTATTAGTACTTATATCCAATTTCTAGACTTAATTAGTGCTATTATCTCTAATTCAGTGGCCTCCGATGGTGGAAGTGGTGAACCGTTCGAAGTTGCCTACCGTTCTTACTGAACGATATCGGGCTGCTAGTGATAAAGGTTCTACTATGTGTGGAATGTTTCCGAGCATATGTAGGGCATGGGCATCAGTTGACAATTGTTTGTTTCTTTGGCGTTTTGACAAGTGGTGAGTACCTAAATGTTAATTCTTTGTTTTATAAATTTAGTGTTTTCTACTTATGGATGCTGTGTACTCTTTTCTTTCCTTTTAGCATATATGAAGAAATTGGAACGAAGCTAAGTTTGATATCCGAAGTAGTTTTACACTTTTTTTCCATGCATGGATCCTAGGCTGTGTACTCTGATGGACGAATCCAAAGTAGTTTTACCATGGGTGGATCCTATACACAAATTTATAACAACAAAAGATTAAAAATGACATTAGATAGAGCAAATTGTGAAGATATGCGTGAGAATGACTATGCCCTCCTCAAAATAATTTTCTTGGAGTCTTTTTATGTGGTCTTGTTGCGTATGGCGAATCCAATGTGTAAAGGAGCGTAAATTGAAAAGTCAGTTAATTTGTTTCTCATCTCTATTGTTTGGGTATGAGTTGTTTGATCTGTACTCTATGTGGACTTCTGTTTTTGAATGTGTGGTTGATGTTGTCCCATATCTATGAGCAGGGATGATCAGTGTATCGAGTACTATGCAGGAGAACAAGTTATTTGTGCGGTTGGCCTGGCTAACGCTAAACCAGGTGTTTTTGTTGAGTCGATCCTGCATCTATTGGTTTTGGCAACCCCTCTAGAGGTACTTGAATATTGTACACACTTCTGCTATGAGATGTTATACAAGCCGTAGATATGGGGTGCTCTTTCTTTCCCATATATTTCATTCTGACTTGGTGCAAAGTTTTCTGACAAATCTTGGGATAATCCTTTGCTTTTAGTGACATCTTTATGTTTTGTTTGAGAAGAATTATTATTCATGCTTTTGTGTAGTGTGGGCCTTGCGTTCATCGCTGCTTTTAAAAGGCTCCATACCATTTATTATGCTCAAGGCTTTTGCTCCTATTCATATGCCTGGGTCATTGCTATTGTTGTTTAGTACAAGTCACATGGAAATTTGGAGTGACTGAATGGCCCCTATTAATGTTACATTATAGCATGTTGTGCTTTTCTTCTCGATTGGTTTATAGTAGATTTTACCATGTGGGCATATTATCTGTCATCTGAGTTGTGTTTTCTTGTCTGAAAAGCTTGTATTACGGCCCTCACAGGCTCACAGCTTTTAGCAAATGTATCCATTCAATGTAACTCCTTGGCAACCCGTTCTTGTGAAAGCAGTGTATACCCTCACTGTTGTAATTTATTAATTGTGCATCGAGTGGTACTGATGGATGTATAATAGACGTCTGCAATTCACCTCAGCCGAAGACAAGATTTAGTTTACATATCTTTCTGACGATGATAGAGATCATAATTATGTTCTATCTTTTTTAAAAAATATGTTGTAGTATCCAATTTAATTCAAGTGAAACTCATTGCTTTGGTAGTTTGATTACATGTAAATTCAAACCAACATTTTATTTGCATATTCAATGAGAAACCCTTCGAGCTCGACAACATCTACTTTTGTGTCTCTGCTTTATTGTTATCTTTACCGCTCTTTTACATCTGCACCTACTATCTATTAACTTGCTTCTTCTTTAAATTTCTGGTTTGTATCGCATATTCAAAATTGTATGGGTTGCTAAAAAGGAAATTGTCTTCCAGTTGATCCTTGTAGGAGTATGCTGTTCAGGAACAACTGATCATAGAAGAGGTCCATATGTGGAGCTTTCCTTGAAGCCACTGCCCGACTATGTGGTACCCTCAGATGGAGTTGCAATGACTTGTATTACTTGCACTGATAAAGGTCGCATCTTCCTGGCTGGTCGTGATGGTCACATATATGAGTTGCAGTACACTGCAGGGTCGTTGTGGCAAAAGCGTTGTCGTAAAGTTTGCCTGACTTCTGGTCTTTTTGGTGCAATTTTAGGGTATGTTACCATATCTGTTCCTGCCTCTTTCATATTTACTTCCATTTATGCATGCTACAACAACAACCAAGCCTTACTCCCAAAATTATTTGGGGTCGGCTAACATGAATCGTCATGTGTAACCATCTCATGTATGTCATACAAGTTAAAAAAAATAATGAAGGTGTTTAAAACTTTTTGTGTCTACCTTCTTTGCATTAATGCTTAACTATGTATATGTATTTCTCTAGGTGGCCTGTGCCTAGTGTCTTCGGTTTTGGAGTTGTCGATCCTATAGTAGAGATGATTTTTGACAATGAAAGACAAGTACTCTATGCTAGAACAGAATCAAAAATCCAAATTCTGAAGTTGCGTAAAAAGGGTTTTGTCCTTGAAAAGATCGGGGAGGATACAAATTTGATCAACCGATCTATAGTTTCCATGTCTCTTGTATCTGTAGTGGAGTCACATGTTCTTCCTCTTGTCTGTGTTCTCTGTGATGGGAGAAGTATATACTATACAATTGGTGATTATAGGTTTGATCCTCAGATAGCAAATTGTTTGGACACTGTTTGGACACGGCCTTGTCCTCCACTAAATGAAATCGGTGCTCTTAGTTACGGTTCTGTGCCTCTTGTTGGTCACACTCAGGGTGATGATTTCTCACTTACAGTTGAAGCATCTTATTACTCATCTGGAATTCTTATTCTTTCGACTGGATCTTCTCTTATCAGTGTGAGTAGAAATTACAGTACTCAATCTTCTCCAGCCCTGAGTAGGTATGCAAAACGAGAATCTGTGTCTTGTTTGCCACTGGAAGGTAGAATGCTGTGTGTGGCTGATGTTCTGCCTTTACCAGATACAGCAGCAATGTTGTATTCTCTTTATTCAGAGAGTGGATTATTTAGTCAGAGACCAGGTGAGTCGTTGGAGAAAGCATCAGCAAGGTTATGGGGTATAGGGTTCCTTACATTGCAGCATATGTTGCCCAGAAGAAGGGTTGTTGTATTCAGTACTAAGGGTATGATGGAGTTAGTTTTCAATAGGCCAGTCGATATTCTTAGAAATATTTTGGCAGCAAACTCCCCAAAAGCATTTTTAGAAGAATTCTATGATCGTTTTGGAACAGTAGAATCTGCTGCAATGAGTCTTATGCTGGCAGCAAATATAGCTGATGGAGAAAATTTCATCAGCCATAGTGTAGTGCACAAAGCGGCTGAGGCTTATGAGAACCTTAGATTTGTTGGAGTGCCTCAGCTCAACGGAAGCAGTAGTTTATTGACTCCAATAATAGCTGCAGGGGGCTTTGACATGGGGCACCTTGTTGAAGAGGCTGGGCCTTATTCCTCAGCTGCTTATGAAGGTTTGTGCTTGTGCATCGCAAGATTGCTTTATCCAGTATGGACCTATAACTTCATGAATGCCAAATATAATCCAGATTCTTCTGATAAGGGTGAGAGATATGTTATAGAGTGCCGGTTATCTGTTAGGGCCATGGAAGTTCTTGAAAATAAATTTCGTTCTTTGGAGAGATTTTTAAGATTACAGAAATTTCAGAAAAGAGGGCTTTATGCTCTTTCTGGGCTTGGAGGCTTGTCTGGCTCAAATTTGAGCGATGGTAGTCCAAGTCTAGGAGTTGGCGACAGGAACATGCGTGGAGATTTATTTGGAGTTCATTTTCGAAACTTAGAATCTGCAGATGGAGTAGGATCTGATACAAGGCAAAAGCTACCATACAGTCCTGCTGAACGCCGTGCTATGGAGGTTGGCTATCTATTAACGTCTATCTGATATCTGTTATCTTTCTTCTTCACATATGTGATATGTCCAGTATTCTGCAGGTAAGAGGGACGGAATGCTTACGTCAATTGCTGCTTAGATCCAGTGAAGCACTTTTTCTGCTACAACTTATTTCCAAGCATGATGTGGCCCATGTAGCTAAAAGTATTGATCCTACCTTAAATTCACCATTATTTTGGATGAGTTTCTGTGATCTTGTTTGTTCTGAGGAGGGTCACGTGCTAGCAACCAGGCTTATATCTGCCTTAGTGCAGGTAATTCATGATGCCTTCAGTTCTACAGTGCCTTCGGAATTTGTTTATATCTTCTGCATGAAACTGATCTTGTTTGTTCCTGTTGATCTGCTTTTATACAGCATTATCGTGCCTCTGATGGTAGGGGAACTGTAGATGACATTCGTATGAAACTATCGGAAGGTTGCCCAAGCTATTTTAAGGAGAGTGATTCCAAATTTCACTATGCTATGGAGTGTCTTGATAGAGCTGCTGTGTCTTGTAACACTGGAGAGAGGGAAAATCTTGCAAGAGAGGCCTTTAACTTCTTTAATCAATTCCCGGAGTCTGTTGACTTGCGCACAATCTGCAGAAAGTTCGAAAGATTGAGGTAAAGTACTTAGAATATCACATTTCGTCATTTGGTAAACTTATAAGTAAAACTCCATTTCTCGGTAATGCTGCTGAAATTTTAGGTTTTATGAAGCTGTTGTTCGGTTGCCACTGCAAAGGGCACAAACTCTTGACCCTGGTGAAATTGCTATCAATGAACAAGACCAAGCAATGAAAGTCCATGTCGTTGCTCAACGCGAACAGTGTTATAGAATAATAGCCATTGCTCTTCGTAACCTGAGAGGAGAAGCATCGCAAAAGGAGCTTGGTTTGTCCAATATACCTGCTGCTTCGTTTCTTGACCAGTCCTCTCAAAAGAAATTTATACGCCAGATTGTTCAGCTTGCTGTCCAATCACCTGATAGAATATTCCTCGGTTATCTCTACCGAACAATGATTGATTTGAGCCTAGAGAATGAGCTTTTGGAGTTTGCTGGTCCAGACCTAGTTCGCTTTATGGAACATGCTGTCTCTGAACCTAGAAATGAGGTATCTTCAATTGTTTTTGCTCCCAAGTTCTGCCACTAATATTGAATTTTCAATATACTCTGTGTCTTTCTCTGGTAGATTCTGGACTTGTTATATTAAGCTTCAGAAATATTCAGCAGTAATTGGTTTTATCTAAGCATAACATCTGTTAAAGGTAGATTATATTTGTCGTGTTCCTTATTCTCAGGCGACTGCTTTATCAAGACAAGCAAATTATCTACATCTTTTGGCGCGCTATTATGTTATCAACGGCCATCATCTGCTAGCAGCTCGCATGTTGTTGAGGCTTGCAGAAAGACGTTCTGTAGACGGAAGTGATGTTCCTAGTTTAGAGGAAAGGTTAGTTTTTTGTATATGCTTTTTGGATAATGGAATAGACGGAAGTGTGCCTTGATTTTTCAACTTTGTTTGCGTCAGGTATGAATGCATAAATAATGCTGTTCTGCAAGCAAAATTTGCAATCAGTAACGAAAGTTCGAAAAGTGCTTATAACGGTATCAATGATGATGGGCTTCTTGATTTGCTTGAGGGAAGGCTTGCTGTGGTTCGCTTCCAGATAAAAATCAAAGAAGAGCTCGAGTCTTTAGCATCCAGGGTAGAAGCTTGTGCTGGCACTTCTTCTGTTCGGAATGAAGGTACTCCTAAGAGCCGTGAAGCTGATTTGGCCAGCTTATCTAGAGAAAAGGTGAAAGAGTTATCATTGGAGCTGAAGAGTCTCACTCAGCTATATAATGATTACGCAGTTCCTTCCGAACTTTGGGAGGTAAATATATTTTGTTTCCGTCTATCCTTTCCGTCTGCAGCTTTCTCCAAAATTATAAATTCATACTTTAATGTTAGTCTGAAATGTTATGCACTCTCTGCTTCATTCACATCATTCCGAATTATACACGTTTCATTCAAATCATTGCTTAATTTATTTATTGCGCAAACATGTATGATATAGTAGTGTGTTTCCAATTCCAATGGAGCCAAATTCTCGCTATACTTTGGGTTTGGAATATAATAAAATAAAGAAACCTCATTAACCTTTTTGCGGGCTTATATTTAAAGGAGCAGTTGGTCAAAGTTACTTCTTGATGCAATTTTTATTATTGGTTAAACGGAAGCAGCTTTTCCACGTTTTAAACATATGGTGATGCATCCCACTTTGCCTTTCCTAGCTATAACCTGGGGTCTTTGAGGCACAGGGTTCTGACTGAAGAACGTGTGATATCCCTGGCCTTCTGTCTATATTTATTGAGTAGAGAACATGTCATATCCCTGACCTTCTGTCTATAATTTCACTGATTTGCTTACCAAATTAGCAATAGATATGTGGTGTGCTGAAACTGTTGCAATGGTTGGATATTCCTCTGGTTGTAATGATAACTGCAGTGTTTCGTTCCTTGATCAGATGTAAGAGCGGATAAGAAATGTATTTTTGGAAAGTCTAACCATTGCTAGCGGCTGCACATATGTCAGTGTGATATGATGGTTCATGCTTTGATTTGCATGTCTGAATAACTTTGAATTAGAGAGCATTTATGATTCTTATCTTATTGCATCTTTATCTCTTTAAGCAAAATTTTGAGTAAAAGCCCAAATAGGGCTAACATACTGGAAGTGACACTTTGTGTTTGTATATTCAGTTTTCTAAATGCTCTTAAAATGTGACTGTTGGCAGACAATGGTCCTTGGAAGAATGAATTTCGCCAATCCCTTCCTTTTTGTTATCCTTACATGATGCTTCTATACGAGAGCCGTGTGTAGAAAGACAATATAGTAAAGCGTGTATTAAAATATGAGTACTGAAGTCTGAAGACAATGAAGAGTGAAGGACTTGGCGACATGGCTTCTCTTAACCTTTATAGTAGAATACTTCTGCTCGTCATTTAAGTCATAACCTCGCAAGGAGTTTATATTTCTGGAGTTCCTAGGCGTTTCTTTGACTAATCACGTAATTGGCTTAGACTTTTAAAAAGATCTAGTGTAGGCAAGTTTGTACAACTGCTGGATTCTTTCATCAGTGCATATCGAGCTCTCATAAATCAGTAAAAAAAAAATCATCTTTCATCCTTTTGGCAGGAATGGGTATATTATTGTGATGTTCATCTTGTGCTTGGTAACCCTGATTTATGCGAAGTTACGATTGTTCATGACAGGTATGTCTGGAAATGCTATACTTTGCGAGCTGTCCTGGTGATGCTGACAACAAAGTTATGAGAGAAACTTGGCTCAAACTTATGGACCAGTCTTTATCAAGGGGTGGTATAACTGAAGCTTGTGCAGTTGTAAAGAAGGTCGGTGCTCACCTCTACCCTGGCAATGGGGTTATGCTGCCAGTGGATACATTATGTCTTCATCTGAGGCTGGACTGGTAAGAATGCTTCGTAATTGATATTTCTTGAACAGTAACTTGTTGCTATTGACTGTGACATGGCGACATGCATGCTTTTTGAAACTTTCAACCCTTGTTGTTTCACTTCTTAAGTTTATCCAATTTTTTATATTGTTTCTTAGGAGAGATGCACGTCTTTGGATGTTTGTGCTGGAGATGAGGATATTCCGAGAGCTCTCGTTTCAGCCTGCAAAGGGGCTGCGGAACCTGTCTTGAATGCATATGATCACTTGCTAACTAATGATGCAAAATTAATTTCACCTATGCTAAGGTTACGACTTCTTTCCTCTGCTCTTGTCATACTTCGGGACTGGGCAATGTCTATATCTGCACAGAGATTTGGCACAACAGCTGTTGGAACCTCATTCTTGCCAGAAAAATCTGCAAAGATTAATCAGGGAATTCAGTATAAGATCACCAGTGCAGCAAATAGGTAAATTTCATAAAGTTTTTAAACTTTGAGCTTGCAGCATATAAATTCTATAAATTGAAGTGCCACTGGGGATTGGGTTCCGAGCTTGGCTTTATGAAAGACTTGCGATTGCGGCTTCTGGAATATCTGTCATTCTCTAAGACTGCCTGTTTGGTATGAAAAAGGACGGTTGATTGTGTGTGTAGGAGAGAGAGAATGTGGAAACAAAGAAATTATATCTTTGATTTCCTGCATAGTGCATGCCCTTGTTTACATAAAACTATTTTTATTTTTTATTTCTTTTTATTTTTTATTTTTTGACATGTTCACCTTTTTTTTTCCTTTGACAAAGTTCTTTCTGTTCACCACTGACATAATTTATGAACTTGGAAATACCAGGTTCAAAACTGAGGTTCGAAGTCTGCCATTTCCGCTGAGCGAGATGGAGACAGTATGTCGAGGTTTCATTGAACTGGAAGAGACGTTAAGTGGTGCAAATTCTTTTAAGCACTTGCAGTGTACTCGTGTTGCATAATCTGGTGCCGAGATTCCATTACTGTAAAAGGTATATTTTGCTTCATCTTCGCCTCTTCGCCTCTTCGGTCAGGCAATCTGTATAGGCTTCTTCATTACTATACATTACTATGTTATTTTGGGTTCTAGGTTCTAACAAACTGACCCGACCGTTTGTCATATTCCAAGTTCCTTGACCCATCGGAACAGTCGTTTATACTTGCTTGATACTACTAGAGAGACTTTACTGTCTTTCTTCAATTGACAATAGTATGGTGACATTTTGTTTCAAACGGAAAAGGCAGACATCCGAATCAAAATAAGAATTGGTGATCAACCAAAGGCATGTATGGAACCTCTGCATCTCTGCAAACTGTGAACATTCTAGCAGCGCCAGACACTGTCGGTTAAAAAGAAATACTTGATATGGAGTAAGACACAATTTTTTAGCGTAAGCGCGCCAAACGGCGCCACTCGCCATTAGTGATTAGTGAATGTACACGTGAAGAATACCTCAATGTGAGGTAATCTTCTTGAAGAAGATATTAAAGTAATGAACTAAATTCATATGCAAAGAAGAAGATTGTAGGAAAAGGTTGTATTTTCATTAGCTGTAATTAGAGTACAATGGGTATATATAGACCCAAGCTTATAACAGAAACAATTTGCTATGACAAATTATAACCGCCATTCCGCCAATGCTGACAAGGCAGGTTGTAACAAAAATTCTGTTACAGTCGAGGAGTGATCCTCTGTGTGCCGGAGTAGCATTGACTGCCGTGTTCCTCCTCTACAACATGTCTTATCTTAGGATGGCCACATCATAGTATTTGAAGTGTTAGCAGCCCTCGATCTCTAGCAGATTAGCTGACCTGACTTACTGATGTCTGATATTTATGCTTAGTGTTTTTGTATACTGAAATATTATATGTCGACGTGCTGATTATGCTGATGAACAGTGATATCATACAGATCACCACAGACCACAGTCAAGACATCAATAGACGTGAACTGTGCAGCCACAAATGAGGCTTAAATGTGGTGTAATAGTAACCTGAACGTGTCTCGACTATTCTGTGTAGCGCTGGGATATTCACCGTAACCTCACTCAACTTTGTGCTTAGTACATTGGTGAGTATTTGGTGTCTGAGCATATTCTGAAGCCAGGATGTTTATGGAATTTTGTCGGGTCTCATTTGTTGTACTCGGACTTGGTTCATGTACTAGAAGTGAGCGTTCATCGGTCACTCATGACAACTGAACCAGGTCCAACTAGTTCTATTTCATGTAAGAATTGACCTTGAAAAAGGTTGTGTGAAGGATTTGGGAATTGAGTCTCCTCTTCCTGTTTCTGACTTATATCAGGTTTGGCATAAAATCAGAAATGGTTAAGTGCTAATACAATGCACGGGAACAGTAAGAAGCAACTGCATGAACAAGGATAAGAACTAGAAGTAACTAGTTTTCCACACTTGGGTGATGGAAGAAGGTTTTTTATTTTTTTATTTTTTTATTTTTTTATTATTTTTTTGGGTACAGAGAAGTGTGAGGAACCAAGTACCAGACAAGGTTTTGAAGTTTTCTCCTTTAATCCCCACTTGAGTGTGAAGCTTGCTTGAGTATTTGGCTTTAAAGAGAAGTAATGATTCATATCCTAAATTCTCTGGTTGGCCTGATTTTGTTTTGAAATTTCAACCCAAAAAGAACAACAAGACTTCACAGCAGGATTCAGGAACATGGTACTTTTAGAAAGACCTACAGTGCGGCGCTGGCTTTCAGAGATGGCAAATCGAGTCCGATGATACTTTAATTGTTACCATCGGAAAGTTAACTTCAACGCCTTTGCAAAAGAAAATTTACTGAAAAAAAAAATCCCATAACTATGTGTTCATGCTTCTCAAAGTTGTACCTCGAGTATCTACTCATCTTCACCCTAACTATGTTGGAGTAAGGCTCAGCTACTGTAATTACTTGTGTATTGATTATTGAATTACACTAAGCTGCTATAATAGTAGATTATTATTTGCAATTGGGTTGTGTTGGGACTTTTGTGGGGTTAGACTGTTATAGCTGAATTCTCGCATTTCCCTGACAAAAATTGTATGGATTGTTGGAACTTGAGGGCAGATATCATGTTTCTATTCGCAATTTTTATGATATGTCATGGCTTTGTGTAGTTGCTATTATTACAACTACAACGTTAATCTCCCCCTTGGGTACCGTAACTTGCAATTTAACGAGCATACTGTAGGGGAAACGTGCTTTTTACAACGGAATGGGAGATGCTAAACGACCCACGACAATTAGGAAAGGAGTACTACAATGATAATCAATCAATCTATCTATTAGATTTAATAATTGCGTGCAAGAAAAACTGACGTGACGAGCTTCTGCGTACATCCGACATGTCAGCAATACGTCAGCAATGCTCATTAGTAAATCAACCACAATGCGTGAGCTAGGATTTGAACCACTAATCTCTCACTTACATATACATTACATTACCAGTGTGTTAACTGTTACTTCATGCATATTTTTACAACTCATTTTATAAAAAGGAAAAAAAACCAGTCAAACTAAATGTAGATGAGCAAATCTTTTATTTTTGAACATTTTGACGAATTATGGAAGTAAATATGACATCAATGACAGTATACATTACGTTCCAATATATTGAATTTTATATATTTCATATGTGAGTATGAATATATAATAGATGTGGGTGTGAATTTAATTTTAAGAAGAAAAAAAATACAAAACATTCACATGGTCCATCTATCTATTACTTTTAATAATTGCGTGCAAGAAATGCTGAGGTAGCAAGTTTCAACATACATCTGACAGGTCAGCAATTATTTAACACGTCACAATGCTCATTGGTTAATCAACCAAAAATGTGTGAGCTAGGATTTGAACCATTGACCTCCCACTTACTTAATCATCACATTACCAATACGCTAACCGTTACTTAATGCATATTCTTACAACTCATTTTATAAAAAGGAATGAATCAGTCCAAATAAATATAGATGACCAAATCTTTTATTTTTGAACATTTTGACGAATTATGGAATTAAATATGACAGTATACATTAGCTTTCAATATATTGGACCTTCCATATTCCATATGTGAGTATGAACATATACTATATGTGAGTGTGAATTTAATTTAAAAAAAAAAAAATACTGGACATTCATACGGCCCATTACATCTGATCTGAATGTGTTGAAATTTTGATTGAATTTCAACGGATTAGTATCGGTAATGGACCAAAATCATTGAAGATTATTTAACAATTCTGAACTAAGACTTTGAGCTGATCTGAATATTACTTTTATTAAGTCATATCAAATAGGGCCTAACTTCGTGCATAAAAGTATATATAAGTCATTATCACATTTCGGGACGACGATTTAACCATTAATTTAAAGAAACAAAGTATTTGGTCAAAAATTATGAAACTTATATTGTTAGATTGTAGCGAAAAATCATATCACATGAATATGTTTTTATAATTTCACCTGTGTATATTTAAAAATACGAGTTTTCTAACGTGTGCCCATAGGGCACATGATAAAACTCATTAACCTTCCTTAATTAAGTGATATTCTCACTTGAAAAAACATATTCTGGATTATTTGTGATTAATTCAAGAGAATATCACTTAATTAAGGAAGGAAATGAAGTTTTATCATGTGGCCTATGGGCACAGTTAGAAAAATCCTTTAAAATATAAGGCAGTCAAACCAGTTTCTCGAACAAAGAGAACGACTAATATTCTTTTATGAAGGAAGTATATGACATCTTTTTTCTTTTGTTAACAGAGGGTGTGATCTTCCGCACATTAAATTGCCTTTTAAAATTGTCATAATACAGTCAACCCACTTTCTCAATACCTTTTTTTCTTACTTGAAAAATGTATCAAGAATTCGTTACATCAGAGATATAAATCAATATGCCTTTTTCTTATTCAGTTATACGGTTTATGTTCACAATATAATTAAGTAATTTTTGTTTCAAACTTAAAGTTGATCAAACAAAATTGAACCCAATTTGAATACCATTTAGAAAATGTGACGGGTGTTGAAGTGCAGATTAAGGAAGTAAGGTAAGAAGTTTGCGAGAACTAAGAGTTGGCTAAAACATTTGATTGGGTACAACTGTAGGGGTGTTAGCTTAGCTAAGGAAGTAGGTGAAGTGAAGCTGTTAATTAGGAAAGTTCGTAACACGGGTGAGAGTTGTTACGTTGAGATCTATGTATACGAGCTAACAACAGAGTGTGCGTGGAAATACCTATGAAAATTGATCAGGGAAGGAGTCAACTAACAACATCAAAAGGGTTGTCGAATACAATAGTCAACGGGTGGTCAAGGGGTAGAGTAGGAGATCAAATAAGTTGGTAAGAGGTTAGGGAGCTGAATTAGTCCTTCTAGATTTTAGATTCTACTTACATTTTTTAAACAAATAAGATCACACAAGTAAACCTATTAACGAGTCGAATTAGGTTAAATATGATTGGCCAGTTCGCTATAGATCGTATCAAATTAAATACAAGTTCGGGTCGCGATTGGACTTTTAGAATCAACCATAAAATTAAAATTTGCCCTAATTTTTTTTAAAATACGAGTCAACGAGTTGATTCGGGTTTGATCAGAAAATACGAGTAACAAACTGATTCGAGTCAGAAAAAATGGTTCGTAACGAAAAAAAAAAAAAAAAACGGGGCGGAATAGGTGTTGGCGAGTCTACAAATCTTACACAAACTCAATACTCTCTCTGTCTTTCTTTAAACACCTCATATGCAATATACAACTTAATTGATGAGCGTGTACATACTAATCGGTTAATCTAAGTTCCAAAAAAATTGCATAGGGGTATTATATTTGATTAATTGATTATTGTGTAATTTTTGTTAAACATTGATTAATTGATTATTGTGTACTCCCTCCTTAACATAGGGGTATTTTGAGTATGAGGTATTTAAAGAAAGTCAAAGGGTGTTTTTTTTTTGGTGTTATTTTGGATTCTTATCGGTGTTATTATTATCTCAGTGAATTTTAAATTTATATTTGTAAATAATTAGGTTTCAATTTACAAAGGTCAAATTTTTATATATTTTAAAAGTAACGTGACATAGTGACATTTTTAAATAAACATTTTAGAATTCCCGTGCATTTGCACGGGTAAAAAAACTAGTATCTAATATATATATATATATATATATATATATATATATATATATATATATATATATAATCCTGAACCCGCTCAATTCTCATGCTGACAAGTGGCATATAATAATATTATTATATTGTAAATAAAGTTTATCCAAAATTGGATATGGTAAGTAGATACTATATGGTAATGTTGTTCTAATAAAATAAAATTATTAATCACTTGATTTATGGAAAATAGTTATCTAATATGGCAATTACTTGATTTATGGCAATTTGATCAAATATCCCACGGGTGTTTCAAAATGGGACTTTGACTTTTGAAATGTGACTTTTTCTCTAATTACATTACAAATATCACACGGGTGTTCGAAATGGTATTTTAGGTTTTGAAATGTGATTTTTCGTGTAATTACATTACGAATATCCTACGGGTGTTTGAAATGAGATTTTAGATTTTGAAAGGTAACTTTCCATCTAATTACATGACAAATATCTCACGGGTGTTCGAAATGGGATTTTAGATTTTGAAATGTAACTTTCCATCTAATTACATTAATAAAATCCCACGGGTGTTCAAAACATGATTTTAGGTTTTTAGAGGTGACTTTCCATCTAATACATTACAAATATCCCACGGGTGTTTGAATAAGATTTTATGTATTAAATAAAAATTACGTTTACATAATTTTAACATTTAAACATAAGTAGCCCGGGCATTGCACGTGCCATCAAACTAGTATATTATTAAAGCAGGCTTTTTTGAACTCCCACAATGATTGGAACCTTCTCGAATGTACATTTTTCCATATCATGTAATTAAAATATTATATATAAATCTCATGTATGGTAAATAAACAAAGAATATAATGTTAATTGTACATGATATGGTAAATAAAAAATAATTAAACGATTAGAACATTCTAGAGTGTCTATTTTTCCATATCATGTAATTAAAATATTATATATAAATCTCATGTATGGTAAGTAACCAAAGAATATAATGTTAACATTTGTATTTAAATCTTACATGGACTAAATAAGTGATATGACAAGTGTACAAATAATTTAATGTCAACTATACATGATATGGTATGTAATAAAAATAATTAAATAAGAATTATACGCTTTATGTAAAGTAAGAAATAATTCAATAAAATGCAATTTTGACCTAAAAAAAGAAGGCTTTTTTGTGTTCCCGCAGCGATTGCAATATTCTAGAAAGTCCATATTTTCGCATTAAAAAGTCCATATTTTTTACTTACCATATCATGTATAATTGGTATTGAGTTATTTTTAAGTTTACCATATCACTTATCATCATGATTAGTACATGATATGGTAAGTGAACAAATAATTTAATTTGAATTGTACATATATATAAAATGTAATTTTGAACTCAAAGAAAAAATGTATGTGATATGGACACATGGTTCACAATAATGGAACCTCAAATATATATACAAACATAAAAACGAACCATGTGAAAAATAGAACTGCAAAGATACCATGTGAATGTTCCTAAGTAATAATTGTTTTAAGAGGTCGGCTAACTCATAGCATTGAAGGTAGTGTTTTTAAAGAAACGTTTAGCTCTAATGACATTAGAGAGTAATGATTTACAATATGACAATTAAAGAACAAAATTTTATTTTAGATTTTAGCAAAAAAAACAATTTCAATTATTTGTCTGAAGGGCAAAAATTAAGTACATATTATACACAAACCTAAAAATGTTGACACCATGTGAAAAATAGAATTATAAGGCTACTATGTGAATGTTTCGAAGTAATAATATCTTTTTGTTTTTTTTTTAAAGTAAACAATAGTATTCAAAGTTGTGTTTTTGTATAAAAGTATAGTTGTAAATGACATTAAAAGTTGTTGATATAAAGTCGAACAATTAAAGACGGAGATTTTATTTTAGAGTATACTATTTGTTTTCTTTTTCAATCATGTGTTCAAAGGGCAAAAATTAAGGTACATATTTTTGTGAAATTCTCCTAATTAATCATAGCGAATCCCTAAATTTATTTACACTCAACTATAATTTTCACATAAATAAGTCATGTAACATGCCCTTGGGTCACACTATCAAAATTTTATAGTAATTATTTGATATTTGACACTAATTTTAAATTGTCTTTAAAAATTATATACAAGCTCATTATCAGGAATTTAATAATTAAGGCTCAGTAAAAGGGTATAAGTTCTCAATTTGTAAAATAAATTTTATAATAAAAGTAATTGTTTACTCGTGTAAAATAAAATGCAAGTAATAGATCATATATAAAGGTTTAGATATTCATGGGTTCAATTTTATCATTATGATTAGACATCATTATTTAGTGGCCCGTGTGATGCACGAGGTTTCATCAAAAAAATTAATTTAGTTCTAATTTATTAGAGGGTGCTAAGTTAAA
Source organism: Spergularia marina (assembly GCA_963680865.1). Taxonomy (NCBI): domain Eukaryota; kingdom Viridiplantae; phylum Streptophyta; class Magnoliopsida; order Caryophyllales; family Caryophyllaceae; genus Spergularia; species Spergularia marina. Next base: position 4,259,912 of record OY804551.1, on the reverse strand, counting down.
ATTGTAAAGTTAAAGACAAATACTTTATTTTAGATTATACTATTTTTTTCAATAATGTGTCCAAAGGACAAAAATTATTCTTTATTTTTTTTTCAAGAGGTTAAGTAATACTCCATCTTCAAGGTAGTTCTATTGAATTAAAATATAATATTAGTGACATTATATTGAGAGGTCTGATTTAAAAGTATAAGTTTTCAAATTTGTAAAATGAGGTTCATATAATGAAAATAATTGTCTAAACCAATAGTTTCCATATAAGGGTCAAATATTTACCGGTTCAAGTTTATCATCATACTTGGATATCGTCATTAAGAGACTCGTGCAACGCACGAGCTTACATCTAGTGTGCAAATAATGTTAGCTCAAACAAAACAATTTTAGGTGGAAAACCCTTATCAACCAAGGGAAAAAACCACTGTCAGTCTTGGCTCAATTAATCCACTAATAAGAAAATCGATAGTTCAAGTATACAATCAACAATATCACCAATCAACAACACAATTATCTCTAAGTTGAGGTTCTAATTGCAATTATCCTAATTTAATTAGTTACCTCTCTAACTCAAAGACCTTACAAATAGCTTCTTGATGAATATCGGTACACCGAGACCGAAAATCGTTGTTGTAGCTTGAACCTCCCACACGAGCTCTCCGTAGAGTAGATCGGACCTCCCTCTAGCTCTCTCTCTTACTTTTTGAGATTCAACAATAGTGGATGTTAAACACTCTTTCTCTCTAGAATTTGTACCCTCACCTCACCTCAAGTTTTCTTGCTAAAACTTGATCTCACAAGTGAGTCACAAGTACCTAGTCACAAGGCACAACCCACAAAACCCTCTGTGTTTTTGCTTCGTTGCTTGTTCCAAAAGGCTGCTGCCTTTCCTCTGCTATAAGGAAACGGCTACCATACAGTCCTGCCGAACTCGATGGTATGGAGTTTAGCTAATCTATCAATGTCTTTACGGTTTCTGTTATCTTTCTGCAGGTAAGAATGCCTCCGCCAATTGCTGCTCAGATCCAGTGAAGCACCTTTTCTGCTACAACTTCTTTCCCAACATGATGTGGCAGTGTGGCACATGTAGCTAAAAGTTATAAATTCTAACTATAAATTCACCATTATTTTGGATGAGCGTCCGTGCCAAGCTAGCAACCAGGCTTATATCTGCCTTAATGCAGGTCACTTCTATATATGGTGCTTTCCGAATTTGTTCATATCTTCTGCATGAAACTGATCTTGTTTGTTCCTGCTGATCTGCTCCTGTACAGCATTATCGTGGCCGCGATGAAAGGGAAACTTTAGATGACATTTGTAGGAAACTATAAGAAGGTTGCCCATGCTATTTTGAGAAGAGTGATTCCAAATAATACTTTGCTATGGAGTGTCTTGAGAGGGCTGCTCTGTCTTCTAAGTGATGCTCCATATCTTGCTAATTAATGCTTTTGAAATGTGAGGCTTTATTATGAAGCTTTTGTACAGTTGCCACTTGCCAGTGCCACTGCTGACGGCACAAACTCTTGAGCCTGGTGGAATTGCTATTAATGAACGAGACCAAGCAATAAAAGGCCATATCTTGATTCAGATGTGTTTTTTGGCAAGTCTTGGGCTGCACGTGTTAGTATGAGGAGGAATTCTAGGATACTCGACAAGTACCGCAAAACACTCTAATAAATTATTTTTATATAATTTAATTAATTTTTATTTGTACATGCTCGACAATAGTCCTCTACCACCACCATTTCTACCATTTTCCCCTTGTTTTAGCCTCCATTACCCCCCCCCCCGGATTACTCCCAATCCAAGCATGCCCTAAGTGATGCTCCCATACGAGAATCGGCTAAAAATGGCTATAACAGTGCAAGCTGCGCTCTGATGATTTTGTTATCCTCAGATAATTGCTCTGCTTAGGCACCACAACGTCAAGTACGACTCTTTCAGACATCTAAAGGTGGTCTAATCTGATATACTGCACAATTTCAGATATCTCGATGTCATGCTAGACTACCAATCTGAGACCCTCTTCCATTATAAAATGCAGATGCCCTACTCAGTTCGAATTACACCTAGAATAACAAAGTAATGCAGAAGCTTATTACAGATAGCCTGACAGAGAAGGCAAGGATGAAGCAAAAGATATACATTTACAGCAGTGGAATTTCGAGACAAGATCATGGAACACCAGTACACCACTGCAAGTGCTGAAAAGAATGGGCACTATTTAACGTCTCTTCCAGTTCAGCAAAACCTCGACATACTGTCTCCGTCTGGCTCTGCGTAAGTGGCAGACTTTGAACCTCAGTCCCGTACCTGTTATTTGCAAGTTTCAGAATTCATGTCCGTGATGATCATAAAGAACAATTGACTAGTTTTATGTAAAAACAGGGGCATGGAATATGCAGGATATAATTTCCTTGTTTCCACATCCTCCCTCTCTCACCGACACACACAACCAACCCTCCACTTTCATACAAAACAACTCCCGAAGCAATTGAATGTCACAACCTATCTTACAGACTGACCGACATCTAGAAGCCGCCATCATAGCAAAACTTAGAACCTCTCATTGCTGATAATGTTCAAAAAGCCAAGCTCGCATCCCAAATCCCACTGGCACTTCATATTATAGACAGTAAAATTAGGCTAGCACAGCTCAGTCATGCAGCAGAAAGAATTTATACTGTGCATTTATGCAAGCTCAAAGTTAAAGACTTTAAGAAATTTACCTATTTGCTGCACTGGTGATCTTATACCGGATCTCCTGATTAAGCCTCGCAAATCTTTCTGGCAAGGGTGAGGTACCAACAGCTGTTTTGCCAAATCTCTGTGCAGATATAGACATCACCCAGTCCCGAAGTATCACAAGAACAGAAGAAAGAAGTCGTAGCCTTAACATAGGTGAAATTGATTTTGCACCATTAGATAGCAGGTGATCATATGCGTTCAAGACAGGTTCCGCAGCCCCTTTACAGGCTGAAACGAGAGCTCTTGGAATATCCCCATCTCCAACACAAACATCCAAAGAAGAGCATCTCTCCTGAGAACAATAAAAAAAACGTTGGATAAACTTTAGAAGTGAAACAACAAGGATTGGAAGTTTCTAAAAGTTTCAGAAAGCATGCATGTCACAGTCAATAGCAACAAGTAACCGTTCAAGAAATATCAATCGCGAAGCATTAATACCAGTGCAGCCTTCTCCAGATGAAGACATAATGTATCCACCGGCAGCATAGCCCCATTCCCAGGGTAGAGACGAGCACCGACCTTCTTTATAACTGCACAAGCTTCGGTAATACCACCCCTTGATAAAGACTGGTCCATGAGTCTAACCCAAGTTTCTCTCATAACTTTGCTGTCAGCATCACCAGGAGAGCTGGCAAAGTACAGCATTTCCAGACATACCTGTCAAGGAACAATCATAACTTCGCATAAATCAGGGTTACCAAGCACAAGATAAACATTAAAATAATTGAAAAATCCATACCGTCCAAAACAACATCAAGATTTCATCTTGGATAAAGAAAGATTTTTTTTTCAAATGTTTACGAGAGCTAGATATGCATTGATGGAGATCCCAGCCAGCTATTGTACAAACTTGCCTAAACTAATTTTTTTTTTAAAATCATAAACCAGTTACGAGGTACATTAGTCAAAGGAGTGCCTAAGAACTCTCAAAATCTGAACTCAATACGAGAATATGACTTAAGAGGCGAGCAGTAATATTCTACCATAACGGCTAAGAGAAGCAATGTTTCCAAGTCCTTCACTCTTCAGTACTTGTCTCTCTATACACACTTTACTATTGGGTTTATACACACAGAACTCGTACTTACTGAGCCAATGCGTCTCCACATCTTAAAGATTCTCATATGGGAGCATAAAGTAAGATTGTAAGGATGACAAACAAGAAGGCAGTTCGGGAAAATTCATTCTTCCAAGAAACATTGTCTGCCAACAGTCTCGTTGTACGATTCACCAGTCACACTCTCATGTGAGAGCATTAACAAAAAATCAAAATGATTGCTAATAGAGCAGGGAGTGTCGTAAGAATAAGTACAACGTATGAATCTACAATTGTCTTTTAGGAAATGAATCTGTTGCAACAACAACATTATACCAGTGCTCCAAAGGCTTCCACCGTAAGACGGTGTAAGGCGGGGGGGTCAAATATACGTAAGCCTTAACCCTACGTTTAACACATAGAGAGGCTGCTTACAGGTGACTCATCATGAAAATTGATTCGAGAATCACACCGATTGAGTGCTACTCTCTCCGTCCCAGCTCAAACACCCGAATTTCCTTATTTGGACGTCCCACCTCAAACACCCCATCTATTTTGGGACATCATTATCTCTCCTACTTTTTTTCTAATCTTCCCACCCTCTTTCACATTATCAATCCTACTTTTTTTTAATCCCCACATTCTCTTTCCTATTTTCTCCTAATTCTCTTCCACTATCACTACTTTACTTTTGTTTACTAACTTTCTTATTCCCCTACAAAAGGCCCACGAGGTGTTTGAGCTGGGACAGAGGGAGTGTTTTACAAAAAAAGATACAAGAACTGCAGACGGTTTTGAGAACCATTTTGCTTTATTCCATTATATTGCAAGGCAAAGAATATACTAGTATAGTCTTTGGCTCCCTCGCGATAGAATCTGTTAATTTGGAGAAGAATGCAGCTGGAGAGGAGAAACAGAAGTAATTTATTTACCTCCCAAAGTTCGGAAGGAACTGCGTAATCATTATAAAGCTGAGTGATACTCTTCAGCTCCAATGATAACTCTTTCACCTTTTGTCTTGATAAGCTCGCTAAATCAGCTTCACGACTGTTAGGAGTACCTTCATTCTGACCAGGAACAGAAGTGCCAGCACGAGCTTCTAACCTTGATGCTAAAGACTCATGCTCTTCTTTGACTTTTATCTGGATGCGCGCAACAGCAAGCTTTTCCTCAAGCAAATCAAGAAGCCCATAATCATAGATACTGTCCGGAGCACTCTCTGAACTTCTGTTACTGACTACACTTTTCGCTTGAAGAACAGCACTACATAGGCAGTCATACCTGACACAGACAAAGTTGAAAGGTTAAGACAATAAATCAGTTTACAACTAACCTTTGTGTTGAATTCATATCGCTACTAACCTTTCCTCTAAACTAGGAAGACCCCTTCTGTCTTTAGAACGTCTTTCTGCAAGCCTCAACAACACACGAGCTGCTAGCAGATGATGGCAGTTAATAACATAATAGCGCGCCAGAAGATGTAGATAACTTGCTTGTCCAGATGATGGAGTTGCGTGAGCCTGCAAGATAAAACTAGCTAAACTAAGGAACTAGACAATCATAGTTTACCTTTACAGAATGATATGATTAGATTAAAGAAATTAATAGTTGAATTTTATAATACTGAATGTACGATGCCAAAAAACGGAGAACTGAAAGACACTTGATACATCACAAACTTAATAGAAGTGGCAGAATTTGGGAGCAAAAACATTAAAAGATACCTCATTTCTAGGTTCAGAGATAGCATGTTCCAAAAAGCGAACTAGGTCTGGACCTGCAAACTCCAAAAGCTCATTCTCTAGGCTCAAATCAATCATAGTTCGGTAGAAATAATCGAGGAATATTCTATCAGGTGATCGGACTGCAAGCTGAACAATCTGGCGTATATATTTCTTTTGAGAGGACTTGTCAAGAAAAGATCTAGCAGGTATATCGGACAATTCACTTTGTGATGCTTCTCCTATCAGGTTACGTAGAGCAATAGCAATTATTTCATAACACTGTTCACATCGAGCAAGGACATGGACTTTTGTTGCTTGATCTCGTTCATTAGTAGCAATTCCAGCGGGATCAAGAGTTTGTGCCTTTTGCAGTGGTAACCCAACAACAGCTTCATAAAACCTAAACATTTCAGCAGCAATAGTAAGTTATATTATCAGTTTGAAAACCACCAAATGACAAAATGGGATATCCTACGTAGTTTACCTCAAATTTTCGAACTTTCTACAGATTGTGCGCAAGTCAGCAGACTCTGGGAATTGATTAAAGAAGTTATAGGCGTCTCTTGCAAGATTTTCCCTCTCTTCAATGTTAGTAGACACAGCAGCTCTCTCAAGACATTCCATAACAAAGTAAAATTTGGAATCACTCTCCTTAAAATAGCTAGGGCAACCTTCCAATAGTTTCCGACGAATGTCATCTACAGTTCCCCTACCATCACGACTAGGATAACACTGTATAAAACATATTAACAGGAACATAACAAGACAAGTTTCATGCCGAGGAGATGAAAAAATTTCAAAGGCGTCATGGAACTGCCTGCAACATGCATTACCTCCATTAAGGCCACTATAAGACTGGTTGCTATCATGTGACCCTCCTCAGAACAAACAAGATCATGGAAGCTCATGTTCAGTAATGTTGAATTAAAGTTAACATCAATGCAAGGTACATGTGTCACATGATGCTTGTGAAGAAGCTGGAGCAGAAAAAGTGCTTCACTCGATCTGAGCAGCAATTGCCGGAGGCATTCTGTCTCTCTTACCTGCAGCAAGGTGAACATGTGAGAACACAAGAAAGATAAGAGAATTGAAAAGACACCAATAGATAAGCCAACCTCCATAGCACTGCGTTCAGCAGGACTGTATGATAGGAGTTGCCTTATATCAGATCCGACTCCATCAGCAGACTCTAAATTTCGAGAATAGCCTTTAAAAAAATCTCCTGGCATGTTCATGTCACCAACCTCTAGACTTGGACTACTTGAGTGAAAAACTGAGCCAGTCAAGCCTTCAAGGCCAGCAACTCGAGCATAAAGTCCTCTTCTCTGAACCTTCTGTAATCTTAAAAATTTCTCCAACAAACGAAGTTTATTTTCTAGAATTTCCATGGCCCTAACAGATATTCTACACACTATATCATAACTTCCACACTTGTCAAAAAAATCTGTATTATATTTGCCATCCATGAAGTTATAGTTCCATAATGGATAAAGCAATCTTGTGATGCACAAGCACAAACTTTCATAAGCAGCTGAGAAAACAGGCTCAGCCTCTTCAATAACGTGGCCCATGCTAAAGCCCCCTGCAGCTGTTATTGTGGTCAATAATCTACTGCTTCCTTCACATTGAGGAATTCCCACAAATCTAGGGTTCTCATAAGCCTCAGCCGCTTTATCCACTACACTATGGCCAATGAAACTTTCCTCATCTGCTATATTTGCTGCCAGCATTAGACACATTGCAGCGGATTCCACTGCTCCAAAACAATCGTAGAAGTCTTCTAAAACTGCTCTTGGGGAGTTTGCTGTCAACAATCTTCTAAGAATATCAACCGGCCTATTGAAAACTAGCTCCATCATACCCTCAGTACTGAATACAATAACCCTTCTTCTGGGCAACATATGCTGTAAGGTAAGGTCTCCTCTACCCCATAACCTTGCTGATGCTTTCTCCAACGACTCACCTAGGCCACCCACACCAATTCCAGCCCTAGAATAAAGAGAATGCAACATTGCTGCTGTATCTGGTAAGGGCAGAACATCAGCCGCAAACAGCATTCTACCTTCCACAGGTAAAAAAGACACAGATTCTCGCATTATATATTTCCTCTTTGAAATGGTTCCAAAATTTCCTGCTGGACATGATTGAGTACTGTAATTTTTACTCACAATGATAAGAGAAGATCCAGTGAGAGGCGAGGAATCAGAAAGGATAAGAATTCCAGCTGAGTAATAAGATGCTTCAACTTTTACCGACAATTCATTACCCGGAACATGACCAACAAGAGACACAGAAGCGTTACCAAGAGCACCAGTTACCCTCAGAGGAGGAAAAGGTCTAGACAAAACAGCATCCAAAATATATGGTCTCTCAGGATCTTCAGCTACAAAGTAAATACTTCTTCCATCAGATAGAACACCGACAAGTGGAAGAAAATGTGATTCTACTGTAGATAAAATGGATAAAGAAACTATAGATGTGTCGATCAAATTTCTTTCATCGGTCACCGTTTTAAGTACAGCTTCACCTTTACCCAACGTAAGAACTTGGATCTTCATAGATTTAGTTCTAGAATAGAGTATTTTCCTTCCATTATCAACAAGCATCTCAACGATAGGATCACCAGATCTGGATCTGAGAGTGCCAGGCACAGCCCACCTGGATATATAGTGAAGCATTTAGGCAAAATTGCATGCCAACGTATTCCGTAGACTTGAAATTTCATCAAGGTCCAAAATTAAAAAGGTCATATTCAGAACCTTGATATTAATCCTAATACAGCAGACATAAATGAAGGAAAGATAGCAGAGAACAGGAACAAATATGGCATTATGAAATTACAGACACCAAAGATACCTCAAAATTGCACTACCAATATCTGAAGTCAAGCAAACTTTACGACAACGCTTTTGCCAGAACGACCCAGCATTGTACTGCAACTCATATATGTGGCCATCACGACCAGCCAGGAATATGCGACCTTCATTAGTGCAAGTAATACAAGTCATTGCCACTCCATCTGATAGTACTTTATAGTCAGGCAAAGGCTGCAAGAAAAGCTCTGAATATGGATCTCTTTTATCAGTTGATCCTGAGCAGCATACTCCAACGAGGATCAACTGAAAGACATTTCTTTTTAGTAAGCCATACAATGATAAAAGTGAAACCGTGAAATAAGAGATAAAACTTCGACTTTAAAGAAGAATCACATTAATCCACAGTAGGTGCAGTGCGGATGTTTCCAGGAAAAAAAGAAAGGGAATAAAAACAATCAGAGAGAGAGAACAATAAAGTAGATGTTTTGGTGAAAAGAAAGTGTCTCTCATCAAACATCCAAATAAATTTTCTGATTTAATAGGAGCAAGAGCCTTGCGCATAGGAAATTGTAAGGAGTCTTTCCAAAACAGCAACAAAGGCAAGGTCTACACCCCAGGAGGACGCAGAGGCAATGAAAGATAATCCTTCTCAAACATGACGACAATCAAATGAATGATTGCTACTTCTATGGAACATAAAGATGTCACTAGAAGCAAAGGGTTGCCCCAAGAATTGTCAACACGAGGAGCACATGGAAGATTTTGCCCCAGGTCCAAATAAGACATGAAATAAAGAGCACCACACGTTTACAGTTTGAATAATATCTCATTGCATAAGTGTTTATAAACTTCAAGTACCTCTACAGGGGTCGCCAAAACCAATAGATACTGGATAGAGTCAACAAATACACCAGGTTTAGAGTTAGCCAGGCCAACAGCACAAATAGGTTCTTCTCCTGCGCTGTACTCAGGGCACTGCCCATTCCTGCTCATAGATATGTGACAACATGAAACCAAGTGCACAAAGACTGAAGTAAACAGCGAGGACAGCTCAAACAAGTTGTTCTCAAACAAACGAAATGAGGAACAGATCAACCAACCATCCAATTTGAGCTCCTATACATATTAGATCCATCATACGCAACATAACAACACAAGGACTGCAAGAAGATCATTTTAAAGAGGGAATAATCGAACCTTTTCATAGTTGAACATTTCTTCTATCCATGTATGATTTTTATATTTTAATGTCAAAGATTCATGCCTCGTGCACACAGGATTCACCCTCTAGCCTCTAGGTGAGAAACCCCTACAACAGCACCTCCCAGCACGTGCCAACATCCTACTCCAAGTTGTGAGCACACATAACTAGACCAAAAATGGAGCCTTTTGAAACAGTCTCACTATGAAAAATCGACATGAGCAAGGAGTAGTGGTCATGTGGCCAGTAATCTAACAAAACAACATGTTGGAAAAAAACTCTACAACAACAACAACAACCAAGCCTTATTCCCAAAATTATTCTAAAATGGACTAAACATGGAAGGACATGTATGTTTGGATCTTCTTTAACCCTGACATCTGATCTTTTTAAGAATCAATAAGATATCTTGCACATTTCTTAAAGGGCCGAGTTGTTTTTCCTTTAGTTCTGTGATATTAAGGCCACATGACACAATTTTCAGAGGGTTGAAAAACTTAGCCCACATATACTAAGCCGAAAGACCAATATAGAAACAATAATAACAAACCAAATCTATTTCGCATTCTCACTTATAAAGACTACAGGCTTGAGTAATGGGGTCTTCATTAAGATGTAAGATCTCTGTTCAATTTGAGGTAATCACCATTACTCAACGTAAACCCATATAGGTCCTTTTCCCGCTTTCATTTTCCACACATTTGTAATTCCTTAAAACCATGTGAATGTCATTAGACTCATTACATTGTATTAATAATTTCCTCAACCAAACGCGCAACTACAGCTCACCAAAACTCCACTTAAAGTAGAATAATAAAAGTAACACAAGCAGAGAACTGAACTTCATCAAACATCATCCAATTTGCTAATACGGAAAAAACGATTGTTAGCAAGAGAGAGTAGTGGCCATCTGTATCCTCGACTAAAAAGATATCTTTCATGAAACAAAGAATAACACTTCGGTTTAGTTACTTACCATTTGTCGAAACGCCAAAGAAATAAAGAGTTGTTAACCGCTGCCCACGCCCTACGTATGTCAGGAAATATCCCACATAAAGATATTCCTTCATCCCCAGCAGCACTATATCTTTGAGTAAGAACACTAGGTAACTCCCATTTATTTACCAATTCCACTTGCGGAGGCCACTGAAACGGAGACAATAACTCTTCAAGTCCATGACATTAGGTATAATGGCTCCAAACTAGACAATTTCAAGCACATACAACAACAACATTACCCCAGCGCCTCAAAGGCACCTGTCATAAGGCGAGGTAGGAGGATGTACGCAAGCCTTATTCCTACATCGAAAACATAGAGAGACTGCTTACGAATGACCCATAATGAAAATTGGTTCGAGAATCGCACTGAATGACACCTACTTCACAATACAAGAAGCGTAGACAGTTCGTACACATAAGGGCAGCCCGGTGCACATTGGCGTCCCCGCTAAGCGAGGGTTCGGGGAAGGGTCCCACCACAAGGGTGTAATGAGGGCAAGCATTCTCTTGTCAATTTATTTGACAAGAGGCTGCTCCCAGGACTTGAACGCGTGACCTATCGATCACACGAAAACACTTTTACCAGTGCGCCAAAGCTCCCCTTCACAGTTCGTACACGTAAAAATAAAAATTAAATTAGTCGGAATGTCTAAACCCCTCAATTTCCCATAGGTGATCAAATCCAAAATAAAACATGATACTCGGAAAACTGCGAGTCACGGTACACAATGGGAAGATTATTATTGTTTTAATAGCAAAGCTAGCAACTACACAGAGCCATGACCCATCATAAAAATTGCGTATACATTACGAATAGAAACATGACATCTGCCCTCAAGTTCCAACAATCCATACCATTTATTTTTTTCAGCGAAATGCGAGAAAATTGTCTATTATTTCTAACACATAAGTAATTACAACAACCGAGTCTTATTCACAAAATGATATAAGGTCAGCTAACATGAATCATCAGAGATTCAATTACCAATAAAAGATGTAAATAAAGAATAAAAAGAAAATAAAAAAAGAAAAGGACCTCTTTAGGATGAAGATGAGTAGATACTGTATCAGGTTTAAAGAAGTAGTCGAGGTTAGGCCAACGTATAGAAGGGTCGTACGAGATGCGTTCGGTGATGATTTTTCCGGCGAATGCCACGTCCCGCGTTACCATTTTTTTGACAATTGTTTGTGTTTCTGAATTCTGCCCCAGGCTGAGGGTAGGAAAGAACGTCACAGTCACGCGGGAGTTTTGGCTCTAAAAACGGGGTTTTGGGTAGAATCTTTCTTGCGTTATGGTCACACTCCATGAACCACGAACACTTCTTAGGGGCTCAGACCTAAAATGTCTTGGTTATTTAACTTCTATATGATTGATCTGATTTTCACATTTCAAATATCTGAATTAATTAGAAGATAACTGAGTATAATTAGGTGAGTTATGCTTTAATGAAAAAAATTAATTTATATGAGTAGGTCTCTTTGCACTAAAACTACTACCATTAGCCAAAAATATTAGGTCAACCACCTTAATGTAATCTTCTTAGAAATACGAGTACTTTTTTTTTTTGGTATTGAATGCGTCTGAAAATGGGGGAAAATCCCACATAACGCAAAGGAAATTCTCCTAGAGTTTTGAAAAAAGTTTATGTACAATTCTAAAATATATAATACTAGGATGAAGGCCCGTGTAATGCACGGTAATTTGTTTCTAGTAGTCTGATTATATTTGAGATCACATAACATTTCTTGTGAAGTTTCTTACGAACTCGAATTGAAACTAAATCTTGAGAAAGAAAACAACAACCATATCTTTTTTTTTTCTCTTATGTAATAACTGGAGAAATGTGGCGATCTACAAAATACATATAGGAAACCTACATATATACCGATATAGAGGCGTATATATGGGAGCCATAATCAAAATTTCTAGCTAAGACTTACAAATGTATTGACCTCAAAAAAAGACTTATATAAATGTATTAAGATAACCAATTACCAATTATCATAAAACATGCATGTGTCCTACTCAATCTCCTAAACTCCCAAGATATGTCCTACTAAAAGTTCTAAACTCTGGTAAACATATGTAAGATAAGACTACCAAACATCTATGGTTCCTTAAATTCTGGCGGTCGATTCACATTAGTGAGGAATTACACATGTAATAGGAATAATTATGTACATGAGATTGTATTGTAATTAATATTTTTTTTAATCTTATTATTATATATAACCAAATTTTAATTAATTAAGGTTTAATCCCATATTCTTTTTTTTTTTTTGGGATAACCCCATAATATATGTACGTATGATTCATTCTAACTAAAACAATCTATCTGTCATTAATACCAATTACCAGCAGCTCTAATACCAATATAAGACAGTGCGGATCACCTATTCTATTTTCCTATCCCACTCCATGTACCCCTCCAATCACATTTTAGTATTTCATATACATTTCCAAAGAAATATATCTTTAGAAATTAAAATAATGGAGTGCTAAAATACGATTGGAAGGGTACATAGAGTCGGATAGGAAAATGGGACAGGTGATCCGCACTGAATATAAGATATCAAGGTTTAGTGTGGTTTAGGTTGGTGTTTGATACGTAGGATTTTAGGATGTAATTCGTTAATCAAATTTTTGATCATAGTAGATTTAATTAGTATACATTTAGTACTAAAGATTAGGATACATTTTTCCTTTCAGAAATAAATAAATTAGGATGCATTATTAAATAATATAATATAAGATTTAAAATATATTATGTAGAGCCGTAGAGTCCTACTCAAGATCATGTTAGATATATATTTCAATATAATATTAACCAAACTCTCTAATAATGTCTGGTCGTTGTGAGAGGTTTAAAAAAATATATTCTATCTATTAATATAGTGATACAACTATAGCCATCATATGGAAAATGAGAATACGAAATCTACAATATAGTTATGACACTAAATTAAACTTTGTTTAGCAAACGACGTCGCACAATGTCCGGGTCGGTGTCTATTCTCCAAAAACTGTGTCCATATCCCAAATTAATAAAAAAAAAAACCAGACACGATTCTAGCCGTGTCCAGGACATTTCGTCCCGTGTCTCCTGGGTGTCCGTGTCCGACACCGGAACGCCAATAAAGCAAGGTGTCCGTGCTTCCTAGAAATAAACTCTATGTGGCAGAGTTTACCAAAAAAGCTAAGAATAAATATATCTACCAACTCTACGACATATGAACTTCATGAGATCCTCACCCTTTTCGATAATGAATGGTGCGTATATAATAACCGCATTAGAAGTAATCAACCTTGAAAAGAAAATTACAAAATAATTTCCCACTTTGGTGATGACAAAGCCAAAGAATCGAAACCCATAATCTGCCACATCAATGAAAATAGAAGCCAACGTCTACTAGTATTTTTTTTTTATCTCTTACTGTAATAAAAAGAGCTCTGCTGGCTCTGCATATATATTTTGTTTCTTCCTTCGTCCCCAGGTAAACCAGTCAAAGAAATGGCAATCTTGCAGAATGCCTTCAATTCAAACGGTAATTTGTTTGATTTGTTTTGCCAAATGCAGCAAAATTTATTCAGTATAAATTTACCACTTGCTATTACAAATTCCAAATTTCCACACTTTGTTGCGTCTTCGTTACAATTTCTTTTCTCTCCCCTGTTTTGAGTTCTTAACTTTAAAAAAATTTAATCAGCAATGTTGGCGTGGATGATACTAGCTATAGTAGGCATGCTATATACTGTTATTACAACTTATTTTTCGAAAGCATTTCCCAAATATCATCATGTTGGTTATTATATCGAATGGGGTTTGTGTGCTTTCTCGTTACATATTGGCCTTATTGCTCTGCTTATGAACTACAAAAATTCGCCAAGTTATTCTAGGGCTTGGGGGAGGGTAGTTCAAGGGGGTTTATTTGTTGGGTGTTTGTATTTGTCGGGTATCACTAATCTTGTGTTGATTACCGATATCAGAAATGTTTGGCCCATATGTGGGTTGATTGCTTGGGGTCTAGGCTTGGAAATGGCTATAGACTCGAAAACTGGTGGTAATATCTTCAATCTTACTCTTTGTGTTAGTAATTCAGTAGGAATTGCATTGCTGAGTAAAGGAAATCATGAAACACTTGGTGTGGTCATGGCTTTTGTTGTGCCTTTTCTTTGCACCGTCTTATATCAGTTTCTTACCCCAACTGCCTACCACCCTCCCTTGGTTGAATTAGTACTTGATTCCGACAATGAGGTCGACCAAGAAGTATCATATAAATTTATTAGAACAAATTTTCAAACTTCAGCTCCTCATCGGTTGGTCGGCGCCGTCGGCATCATTTCCGCTGAGCCTACATTGGCTGGACAGCAGCTTATGGTAACATATAAGTTGGTTCCTCAAAATTCCGAAACCCGTTTTAAGAGAAAATTTCGGCTCAATGATTTGCAAGATTTGAGTGCATGGGAGATTTTGAGGAATTGGTTTAGAGCTAATTAGCCTATGAAGAAGCAAGGGGAGACAAGGAAGTGTCAATCTAATAGTTTTGTAATAATGTTGTTGGTCTTGTATGTAGTAGTTGTTTCTTAAGTCCCTTTTAAGTAATGTTGTTGGTCTTGTTAAATTTTCTCTTTTAAGTTTCTGTTAAGTATGGTTACCACTTACCAATAATAATTATAATATTTTGGAGTTGTATTAAGGAGCTTTTAGGGCAAGTGAAATAAAATTTAATTGTTTTTTTCATAAAAACTAGTGTTTCCAGCTTTTGTTTTTCGATTGTCATATAACAAGTTTCAAGAATCGAGACCCATCGGAACAGCCGTTTTATGCTTGCTTGATACTTATAGAGAAACTTAACAATGTTATTTAAATACTAGTATGCTGACATTTTGTTTTTAAAGGAAAAAGGCAGACTATTGAATCAACATAAGTGGTGATCAACAAAGGGCATGTATGGAAACTCTGCTTCTCTGCAAACTGTATCTGAACATTGTAGCTGATATATGCTTTTATCATGGATTTGCATTTAATGCGTATTTTACACCCTAGGCACCTGCGGTTTAATTATAATCCAAGAGCTTATACTTATCACCTGATCACTTGATCAGCTTCTCTGAAATGTGTTTATTTCGTATCTGGGAGGATTCACTGAAAGTTCGTTACAGAACTCATCTACTGCTTTGAGTCTCTGTAACACTATTGTAAAACTGCTTGATGAAACAACAAATTAATTTGTTGAGTATCTTACGAAATTTGACCTGTATCCCTAATGTTCAATTATTAGAAACTTAATTTGACTCCTAAGATACTCAACAAATTAATTTGTTGTTTCATCAAGCCAGGGGCGAAGCCACCTGGTGACGAGGGGTGGCGGCCGCCACCCCGGTGGAGGAAAAAAAAAATGAAAATTTTAATTTTTTCCAAAATTACCCTTGAAAAAAAAAAAAGATCTAAAGAGCAAGGACATAAGAGACTTTAAGTTTCTTATCTTCCTTCCCCAGAAAAAGATGACGCGCAGAACAAAGTAAATAAACAAAAAAAGAGAGAGAGAAGACCGAAGAGTCAAACTGTCGAAGAGGCGAAGAGCCGAGTGGGTGCCTGAGTGGGCTGAGTCCGCGACGACCGACGACGGAGCACCGCAGAACGCCAGGACGCCGACGGAGTGCGGTAAGGTCAGTCATCTCTTTTTTTTATCTTGTTATTTTTCAATTGTTAGTAGATTTGGAATTTAGGGTTTGGGATTTGAAATTGATTTGTAAATTTGTAGTGTGTAAATTTTTAGATATTGTGGATTTGTAGTATATTATGTATATAATGAATTTAGCATTTGTGTAGAACTTGAATTAGTGTTTGAAACATTGAATCAAAATTGGGAATTAATTGAGATTATGATTGATTTTGGGAAATTGGATGTTAAATTTTTAATTGGGTATTGGGTTTTTACAAATTGGTAGAGTGGTAGACTAAGACAATTATATATATTTCAGAAATGAAGAGAAAAGATGGTTCAATTGCAAGTTTTAAAAAAAAAAAAAAATCACATCAAGAGAGCCAAGAAAATCCAACCCAAGCTCAAACAAGTATGATATTAGTGTTCCTTGTATGGATGACTTTTATGCTATTCCCGGGAGAAGTAGACATACTATAAGGAATGTTACAAATTTACACCATTATCGAGTAGAAGTGTTTGTAACCTTGCTTGATCAGATTTTGTTGGAATTTGGTGAACGGTTCAGTGAAGTAAGTAAGGAATTGCTTATTTGTATGTCTAGTTTTTGCCCCGAAGATCGGTTTGCTTCTTTTGACACCAAGAAGTTAGTTCGACTTGCTGAATTTTATCCTAATGAGTTTTCAGAAACCGAATTGCTTTTCTTTGAGTATCAGCTTGAAACTTTTGTTTGTGATGTTCGGGGTGATGATAGATTTTGGAATTTGAAGAATCTTAACGAGCTTTCTATAAATCTTGTGGAGACGAAGAAACATTTGACACATGCTAAAGTCTATTTGCTTTTGAAGCTAGTGTTGATTCTTCCGGTGGCAACTGCGACGGTTGAAAGAGCTTTTTCGGCAATGACTTTTGTCAAAAGTAAAATTGTAGTAGCATGGGTGATCAATTGTTGAATGATAATTTAGTTACTTTTATAGAGCGAGACTTGTTCGCTAATCTTTGTAACAAAGAGGTTGTAAAAGAGTTTGAATCTATGAGGACACGTCGCAAGTAGTGAACGTGTATGTAATATTTACTTGAACAATTTTATATGTTAATTTTTGTTGGTTTAAATTTCGCCACCCCGTCATTTTTTTCCTGGCTTCGCCCCTGCATCAAGCATTTCACTCTTCCTTTGTATTTACCAAAGCCAGAATGAACTTGTTTGTGTGCACCAAATAGTTCCATCGAGATGTTCCTTGTAGGCTTACTTGGTTGAGTGTAAGGTTCCTCATCTGCATCAGTACGAGCCCTAGCTAGCTGACTGTGAATTCGGCGACTAAGTCATTGCGTTTGTTTAATCGGAAACATCATTAATTTATAAGAATCCCGACAAGGTGATAACAATGCAAGTCTTCTTTCATGTCGAATTACATAATATAGAGCCTCATAAGAGATGTCGTGTTATTTTTTGGGCGCATAGGAGTTGTAATGCTATAGGGGTGGGAATATTTGGATTCGAACCCGGACAACCTCAGGCCGTTTGATTTCCCAACTATTAGGCCAATCTTAATTTTCAGAGATGTCATTTATACATGTAGTGTGTAAAAGGTATTCGAAAAGATACAAAAGTTCTCAAAAAAAAAAAATCAAGTATCATTTTGATTAGTTTAATTGTGTCTACCATAGTTTTTTCAAAATTGGCGACATTCAAAATGACTTGATAAATTCTGGTAAAACTCAATTGCTCAATTCAGTCATTTTGGGAATTCAAACTTACTAGGGTTCAATACTCTTTCTCCCCAAAATGGTATTAAAAAAGATCAGTAGAATGTGCAGAGAATTCCTCTGGGCCATCAATGAGCAAAAGGGAAGACTCACTTTCATATAATGGAAAGAAATTTGCACTCCTAAGAGAGAAGGTGGGCTTGGTATAAAAGAGGTACCCAGCTAGAACAAAACTATCTACTCAAACTGGATTGTAAAACTCTTGAGCTGCAGCAACAATGTCTGGTGTAGATGGGTTGGAGAATACTACTTAAAGAAGCAGGATTTTTGGGATGTTAAACCAGCCAAGGACTGCTCTGCCTCATGGAAATCTCTCCTTACACTTAAAGGGGAGATTATTGAAAAAGCTGGCTCAGTGGCTGATGCAAAGCTTGCTGTTAGCAATTGGAGCTATAAAGGTAGCAGCAAGAGGGTTTACGAATTCTTTTGGGAAGAAAGGAATGCAGTAAAATGGTACAACACAGTGTGGGATGTTTGCAGTGTGCCTAAATGCTCTATTATCACAATGTTGACTATCTTCAATGGGCTATCAACTGTGGAAAACCTGAAAAGGAAGGGCTTTATTAGCATTCCTAACAGGTGTTGCCTATGTAAATTCCAGGAGGAAAGTAAAGAACATCTATTCTTTGAATGCCCCCTGTCTAATGCTATTTGGAGCAAGATCCTGAGTTGGCTGGGGTATAATAGAAGAATTGGAAGCTTAAGTCATGAGCTCAATTGGTTTAGATTTAAGATCAAGGGCAAGACAGACAAACAACACATTTCGAGAAGCGCATTCACAACTACTATCTATGAACTTTGGAAAGAGAGAAATCCTAGGCTATTTAGAGAGATTGAAAGAAACATTGATCAAATTTCCCTTAGTATAAAGTTCATTGTCTGTGTTAGGCTAATTGAGAGGAATGAGGATGTAATTCCTAGTGCTTAGGTCTTTCTCTTGTGGTTTTTATTAAGGTAGCTCATTGCTATCCTTCTGGTTGGAGTTTGTAATATTTATTCTTTCTACCCTATATGGAAGAATAAAAGCTAATTCTTACCAAAAAAAAAATGACTTGATAAAATGTTGGTTTTTCTTTAACAATTGTTTTAACCCCGATAAAAAATCAAGCTCCTGATTTTACAACATTTTTATAAAAGGGGATTCGTTTTAATAATCTTTATACAAGTCCATTGCCTGAGCATTTTTGTAGGCCAAACTTGGGTCATTTTTACAATTTTACAAGTAGTTGGTAAAACCACTAGAAACCGAGTTAAGTATCAAATTAGGAACTCTTAGTTTTTGCTGAAATCAGTACCCGATATTTTTTTTGGTGAAATCAGGACCTCTCACCAATTTCCCACCCAAATTTTAACAGCCGTTTGCCCCTTAGCTTCTCTCTCATCTCTCTCCCACCTTCATCCTTTCATGGCTTCATGCCTAAATCACCTCCTACCCAAATTTAAGATTTGGATGAGAAATTGGTGGGAGGTCCTGGTTCACCCAAAAAAAATTATGAGGTTTTGAAATCAACATTTGTTGAAAGTTTAAGTCTCCTTCAACATATTACTTTCATCTTCCCACCTTGCAATCTTGCATACGGTCTCACTGCACCCCCTGCTTACTTCTTTTTTCCCAAAGATTTCTCCACATCCACACAAATACTCAAAAGTACTTTATTTTATTATTACTCCGTATTTGCATAGTTTTTCTTTCATTAGAATATCGATCTCTATTATATAAATTTTTATATAATCTTATTTATTTCTTTTTTGTTTGTGTTGACATGTTGTGCATCATGAACTTATTTATAAATGTCGACAAAAAATAATTTCATGCCAAACATTAAGTAAAGTAAAAAAGAAATACTTCGTTATATATCAATGTACTTTTACGTAATTGTGGTAATCAAACAACTAGTTGTACTAAACATGCTAGGTAGATTCCAGTTGTGTTCACAGCCAATATACATTACCTGTCAACTACAGCTAGTCAGCTACCATCTACTAAAAATGCTACAACTATAAAAAACGCCAACAGCTACTTTCATCGAACATACGTATGGAGTGACACGATTCTTTATTCTATTAATACTCACAATATGTATTGTATGTCGTATAAAAAGGATTAAAAAAGTTGATAAAATGACAAACGTTGATTATCTAATATATATATATATATATATATATATATATATATATATATATATATATATATATATATATATATATATATATATATATATATATATATATATATAGTCCTGAACCCGCTCAATTCCCACGCTGACACGTGGCTTATAATAATATTATTATATTGTAAATAATGTTTATCTAAAATAAGATATGGTAAGTATATGATAATATATTATTCTAATAAAATAACATTATTACTTGATGGAAAATAGTTATGCAATATAATAATTACTTGATTTATGGCAATTTGATCAAATATCCCACGGGTGTTTAAAAATGGGACTTTGACTTTTGAAATGTGACTTTTTCTCTAATTAAATTATAAATATTACACGGGTGTTCGAAATGAGATTTTAGGTTTAAAGGTGAGTTTTCATCTAATTACATTACAAATTTCTCACGGGTGTTCGAAACATGAATTTAGGTTTTAAATGTGACTTTCCATCTAATCACATTACAAATATCCAACGGGTGTTTGAAACGAGATTTTAGGTTTTAGATAAAAAAATTCGTTTACATAATTTTAACATTTAAACATAAGTAGCCCGGACATTGTACGTGCCATCAAACTAGTATATTTCTAATCTCTAATTACTTGCTGATAATTCGGGATATAGTAAAATACTAAAATACTAAAATTAAAGAAGGGCAAGGCCGCAACGGAGAATTGTTAACAGTCAAGAGTAATCTTCAACCCAAAACCCCAAGTAGAGCCAAAACTCTTTGCGCGCTTTTTCCGCTCTCTTTCCAAAACTTAAACATCACACAAAACCCCCCATTTCTTCACTACTCCATAATTCACCAACCAAGAGCAAAATGCCGTCGTCGTCGCTGGAAGATGAGATCGCAATGCGGGACATTAGCCACGTCGCGAATATCCTCGTCAACCGCGCTTACGACCTTGAGTACCAATTTAGAGATGATTTAATATCAACCCATCTTCACCCTACGGAGGTCTTGTTTTGTCAATCTTGATGTATTTGTGTGTTTTGTTTAGTGTTATTATTTGTGGAATTTTGTTGTATTATCATTTCTTTGCATATGGTTGCAATAATATAATCTACTAAAACAACAAATGTTACAATCATGTGATACCAAATTAGCTACTATTGTGTTTTGAAGTTTTAGGGCTTATTTTTTAGTGTTTGGGCTTGAGTAGGTTGGAATCGTCATCTATACATAATACTTGTGTATCCAATTTCATGGACTTAATTAGTGCTATGATTTTCGTTTCAGTGGCCTCCGATAGTTGAAGTGGTGAATAGTTGGGAGTTACCTACTGTACTTAGCGAACGATATAGGGCTGCTGGTGATGAAGGTATTATTACCTTGTGTGGAATGTTCCCGGACATACGTAGAGCATGGGCATCAGTTGATAACTGATTCTCCCCAAGATTCATAAATAACAGTTTACTGGATCAATCGTTATACTGTGGAGCCGGGAGTATGGAATACCATACTCCCACTCCACGGTATACCTAACTGTTAGTTGCTTAAAACATTAGTTTGTTGTTGTAGCCTAGTTGGTTGGCCTTTCACTTGTTTTCTCAAACGACCCAAGTTCAAGCCTCATTGAGAGAAAATGTTGTATTTTGTTTCTTTCCTTTGTGTCCAACTCCTATTTTCTCAATTTTTTTTATTCTTTTGTGTCTAGCTCCTGTTTTCTCATTTTTTTTCTCTCATCTCTTTCCTTTGTGTCCAACTCGTATTTTCTCCTTTTCAAAAACAAAAACTCCTATTTTCTCATTTTTTTTCTTTTCTTTGTGTCGAGCTCCTATTTTCTCATTTTTCTCTCTCCTCGGGAACTCATTTGATGATATAACGATTTTTTTTTTTTTTGTGTCCAACCACAATTTTTTTTTGCAATTTTCCCTCTCCTTAATAGCTTAATTATTTGATAAATATAAGGATACACTTGATGAATATAAGGATACATTTGATGAATACAAGTATTAGTCTGGTGATGAATCAAGCAATATTTTGAAGAAATCATCTCTTTATTAATTGATAATATAATTAGTGATATTTTTCAACACATCTTTTATTGAGAAAATTGACACATTGATTTACATCAAAACAAGAATATATATTCATCAAAAGAGATGTCATATACATTAATAGACACTCAAATAGTCATTAACAACCTACTATTATATTGATCAACAATTTATCACTAGAATTACATATATATTCTAGCGCCAGACACTAAATGTTCACAAATATCCGTCCTTGTTGCTTTATTTCTTGCCACAAGCGAAATCCAAGCTTGAACTTGTATCTTACTACGTATATCTAATCCGAAGATTATGTCATACAACCACTTGAAATATTAAAATGATGATTATCAGTTCTAAAATAATCCATGTATAGAGAGCTCTATATGATGAATATAAATCATATAGAGCTCTTTATAATGAATATCAACACTTTATAAGATATAATCTCCACACAATTGAAAGAATACATGATCCCCACAAAATAGTGAATATGCGTATAACGATGATGAACATGGACATCTTAATGATGAATATGAGCATTAAAAGTAAAATGACATCTTAATTAATATTAAAAATCTTGAATAGAAGCACTCAATGACACAAACAATCACGTATATAGCCATGTGTACGATGAATATAAGCATCAAAATGACGAATATGTGCATTAAACTAATGAATATCAAAAACTGATTCCCCAAACAAGATGTAACAACCCTAAATTTTGACAACTTAAAAATGCGAATATAAATGATTGTTATGCCGCCATTGACTATCAAGTCAACGACAAGGCTTATTAAAACAGACTTCTGAAAAGTAATAAAAAGTGTCAGCGGAAGACTTGTAGCCAAGATTACAATTCGAAATCAAATCAAATGAAACAAATTACAATCGTTCATAAAACCAAATGTCTGACGAATTTATTCTATTATCCCATGCCATGCAATCGACGTTCAAACAGACAATCAATCAAGACCTGTCAACTGCGCCATTACCACAATGGCACAGGCCCCAGAATAGGGTAGGGACAAACCCAAACAGAAAGAACGTCAGCTCAGGCTGAGTAAGTAGTTTAAGCAATAAGGAATGATTAAAACAAGATAAAATAAGATACGCGCCTTACTGGCGCGTAGCTGTCAATCAAAGAAACGCAACCGCTCGAAGAAACAAAGAAACAAAGAAACAAAGAAGCAAAGAAGCGCCGATCACGAGTCGTGCCCGCCACTGAGGCCGAACTTCACGACCACGGGTCACGTTATTTCTATGTTCATTATTTTGCTTTCGAGCATTCTTTTTGTAGTAAACGTGTAGGGCCTTCGACAGGTCCCTAGTATAGACAAGGGTCCTACCCCAAGCCATCCCACATCTAGAGTTAATGTAAAACTACCCTAAAGACTCGAGTGTGCACACCCCTCGCTAGACGGGCCGGTAGGACGAGTTCCCATCTAGGAGGAAGTCAATTAGGAGGTTGGTAGCTGATCTCCAACCTAAAATATGTACCTTGATCAGAGGTTGTAAACAAAACATGTCCATAGGACATGGTGACGGCGCAAAGTCCGTCACTCTAGATGGGGTAACAATATTTATTTCATTCCTTTATCTTTGAAGTACATTATTTTTGTGCAAGCGCTTTTTCAACTTATAAACGGTCGTAGCCGGAAACAATATATAATAAACTCAATGAGAATGAGCAACATAGTTATGAAACAACATATGTATCATATAAACAATTGATTGTGAAGCGATAATGGTTAGAAAACCAATGAATCAATAGGAGATGATTAGCGAAAGCTCAAGAGAATGATATAGGAAATCATGCTTAAACATTAGGATGATCAACGTTCTTACCTTTCAACGCTATCAGACAAGATTACGAACTACACCTCCTTGAATCCACAACTTAGGTACCCAATCAATCACAAACTCAAACGATAATCTCCTAATTCACAAGGTGTATCCATAAGTCATAATTTTCACAATTAACACTAATCTATATTGAATCCAAAAGGAGACAGTAGTAAATAAACATGAATAACGTCTACCTCCGGCATTGGATGACCCCCAAATTTGAGTATGTAATAAAAGGTTATGTGAGGAACGTCCCCTCCAAATTTCGTCCACAAAATCCAAGCGGATCAGCGGGAATCAATCTCACACTGAACCATAAACATGAATTAGGGTTTACCCACGAATTCTGATATAACTTTTTATACACAAATATAAGCCTTACCAAATTTGTATATGTTGTCACTACTATAGTTAGGAACATCTCCACAAAATATTGTCCCAAAATACCTTATGAGTCAACGGGAATCATCAAAATACCGAGAGGGCGGAACAGTTCTCGGTAGATAGATACAGCTCCACTAAAACACCTCTACAGAGAGCATCCGGTGGAATCTTTGAACAATCTACATGTTGATGGATTCGTATCGAAAACACGGTTCTAACGCCTTAAACCACGTCTTAATCAAAGGTCGTATGTGAGAGTTGTGTGTGTTTGAAGTTGACACAGTTGTGCTGAAATCTTATGCGGGTGGAGGCTAAGAGAATGAGAGAGATGGAGAAGAGGGGGGCCGAATGACTGTCAAAGGGGAGCTAGGGTTTTCTTAATTTTTCATAAATGGGTATTAGGGTAGACTCGGGTTTGGACCTAGCTAATTTGATGGGTTGCGTGATCCACAAACCCGATCCAAATCCGAATGACTAGCGAATCCTCTTGTGTAATTCTATAATCAGAAATCCCATATAATTCAATCGAATTCCAAATAAACCTTAATAAAACTCTCAATTACATTATAAAACGTAACACCCTTAATTATTTAACTTCCCAAAAATACGGGGTGTTACAAGCTTCCCTCCTTAAAACAAATCTTCGTCCCGAAGATTTAATCTCCTCCGTAAATAGATTTCACAACTCTTTACACTTAATTTTTTTGTCAACTGATTTCTCGCAACCGACATCCATAACTTCCAACACAGGCGAAAAGTAACGCAAGAAAAGAAATGGGGAGTAAGGATTCAAAGATATAGTAGTAAGGGAATGAGAAAGTGCATCATCAATGCACCTCCTCACGAGAGAGTCGTGTTTAGCTAGGAATGCATCATTAATGCATTTCTGGAAGGAACAGCGCGCAATTACAATAGCTTAGTATTGGCACGAAATGATGCCAAGTAATATTAATTGTGCAACATTCACAAACAAAACTAAGTGTGCAACTGTAATGCACAAAACAAGTACATGTGCACCGAAGTGCATCAATTAGGTGAACAACCTTTATCGAATAATAACAAAAGAAACATAAGTTCTTATCAATTAGGGCGCAGGAAGAGCACACGAGGTTGTCATCCCCCTTAAAGAAAAGGTTCGTCCCGAACCGAAAGTACCTTAATTGAAAAGGGTGGGGGTATTTCTCGCGCATGGTGGACTCAACCTCCCAAGTTGCCTCTTCAACGTTGTTGTTACACTATAACACTTTGACCATGTTGGTCTCGTTGCGTCGAGTGTTTCTCGTTTTGCTGTCTAGAATCTTTAACGGTGCCTCTTTAGAGGTTGTTGTCTCATCTAGCTCGATCGTTTCTAGGTCAATCACATGAGACGGGTCACTAACATACTTTCTCAGTTGTGACACATGAAACACGTTATGAACTTGCTCTAAACTTGCAGGTAGATCTAGCTCGTAAGCCACTTCACCAATGCGTTTCAAAAAGTTGTATGGTCCAATAAACTTTGGAACTCAGTTACCATTCTTACCAAACCTCATAACACCTTTGGTAGGCGACACTCGTAGCAAGACCATGTCACCTTCCTCGAACTCTATGTGACTTCGAGTCTTGTCGGCGTAGCTCTTTTGTCTATCCTGAGCTGCCTTGAGTCTATCCTGAATCAATTTTACTTGATCGGTCATTTTCTGGATGTAGTTAAGACCCAATACTACAGTCTCACTAATGTCATTCCAACAAATTGGACTCCTACATTTCCTCCCATACAATGCTTCATAAGGTGCCGTCTTGATCGCTTGATAGCTATTGTTATAAGAGAACTCAACTAGGTCGAACTTGTCTTTCCAACCTCCTTGAAACTTGTAAAGCACAGGTTCGAAACATGTCTTCCATCGTTTGATTTGTTCTTGTAGGGCCATCAGCAGTCGGGTTAAAGGCAGTGCTCTTTAGAAGTTTTGTGCCCAAAGCTTCTTGCAGCTTTACCCAAAACCTAGACACAAACCGTGCATCACGATCAGAAACTATTTCATCAGGAACTCCATGTAACCTCAAAACGTGATGAATGTAAGCGGTAGCCAACTGCTTTTTTTTTTTTTTTTTTTTTTTTTTTTTTTTTTTTTTCATGTGTCCTTCATGGGTATAAAGTGAGCACTCTTCGTCAGCCTGTCCACGATCCCCCAACCATCCAAGTGATCATCCTCGTTAGTGTCATTACAAGTATACATAGATTCCGCAAACCTATAGCCTCCATTTTCATCTCCATAATAATTGACCACCACTAACAGTTTACCATAATAAGACTTGGTCATTACCGGTAAATCACCGCTTCTCAATTAGTAGGGCCACTTCTTTTATCAGACATAAGGCCTTGTAGAGTTCCATACTTATTTCGTCGAACTAGAGACATAAACGTCAAACATCTAAACTTCCATGTTAGCGAGCTAATCTTGTCTGCCTTAACAACTTTCTATCAAACTCCTTATATGAACCTTTGATCTTAACGTTTGTCATCACATAATTATCAATGCATTTAACAAATCCTATCGGATGTCTTATATTCAATTCCCTCGATTGAACTCGTACTAAACTTGTGGTTTCCACGGTCGATGACTATAAATATCAACAGCAATATCTCTAATAGAGCATTTTCCTCTTACTCACTGGGTTACTTGAAGATCGACCTTATTTATCTGATCTGTAATAACTTTGTAACCAGAATCCTTCTACGCACCTGTCGATCCGTGTGAACTTAGTTCCTTTCTTATTTGAAGTAGTTGGCGACAAGTTTTCTTACTCTAGAAGAAGTCCTTAGTGTCATGTCGAAGACATTTAGTCGCATTTAGCAGCCATCAAGATGTAGTCGAACTCGCTTGCCTTAGCCATTGAGCGAAACCTTTACTTTTCTTTAATCCAAAGAAGTCCATTATTACAAACGTATACCCCGATTTAATCTTGTCAAGCGAACTAATATTAACTTTATGTCTTGATTGGTTCCCTTAATTGTCTTCCAGACATCCTTAGTATTCCCTTGTTGTCTCCATGCCAACCCTCTTTACATTCCAAGAACCATTCTTTAGCCCATTGGCAAAATCACAACGTCATACTATTCATATCCCAAGTTATTATACTACAAATGACGGGTGCTCTAATGAATAAAACAACATTTTTACCACGAGAGGCTCTTATATTCATCCAACCTACTCACTTGAGTGATCATTATCAACCCAGATCAATTTCCTTAACTTTACCATGACCATAATCACACTTTAAAATAAAACAGATTTAAGGCTTTGTACCTACCAACAACCATCCACGACTCGAGCTTATAAATACTTTGGACCCAAAATCATTTACAATCAAAGTAGACGTCCTTTAAGAATTCACCAATACAACGTACAAAACCATCTGAAGATTATTTCGAAAATCATAAACTTTTATCACTATTAGCACACTCTTTGCATTTCGTACATCGCACTCCAAGTGTAATCAACTCAACACCATTTAACCAGTTGATTGATATACCATCCCATTCTCCAGCTCAACTTATCCACTCACAACTATAATTAACAAATATATACCATAAAACGATCAATGCTAAGAGCTTAATCTATAAACTTCGTCAGCGAATCATACTGACTCATATTTCGTATGAAGCATAGAAATTGCACTCTTGGTAACTAAATTCGGTGAGGGTATCATCGTCCTCAAAATAATTCTCCTTAGTTCATAAGTCACGGAAGATGCAGATCAATGTCAAATCCATAATTTACCTCAATACCATTATAAGTTCAAGATTGCATACCTGTATGGTACTTTAAGTTCAGTATGTTCTCCATATCTTTTCCTTGTAGCCAACAAGTGACTTGAATTCCATCCCCATGAACCGACCAATATTAATGTGCATATACCCAACTTACTTGTCCTTCATATATGAATTCATCTTGAAATCTCCAAGTCTAGTGGTTGTAAAAGAAACTAGTAAGCATAGCTTCAATGTCCAACAGTTTATTCATAATTGGTATTGTAACCTCTAATACTTTGTCCTCTTCCTCTTATTTTTACATTAGTACTAGGAATCCCAAAACATATCATTTTTTTGTCTTCCCAACGTTCAAGTCATACCGCAATTTCTCATGTAGATATCCAACCAATATGGAAATACTTGACATAACATCCCAACTCAATAGTTCACACTCAATCATAACCATTCATCATATAATCGAGTCATATCCATGAATTCGTGAACTTGTTTGGTCACTAACGTTGTCGAGAAATCCTTGAATTCATCTTCCTTTATTCTTATTCACAGTATAAACCACACTAATTTAAGCACATCAAGTGTGTCTGATCTTTTAGAGTGGAGTTTTCCTCCAATAGTCCATCCTTGAATTGGGATTATCTTACCCATATCCGGAAGCTTAATTTCTCATGGTACATTCAAACATCGTTCCTCATTATACACCGAATAATGTCCCAACACTTTGTTCGATCACATAACTTCCAACGGAAATTCATATAACAGGGCTCAAAATCCTATAAACTTCTTATTCCCTTGGGTAACAGAGTTATTCCCGCACGCCATGTTCTTGGCGGTAGTAATAGCTCAAATTAGTAGTATAGAACAACATCTTAGGGCATTCCATCCTTTTGATGCAACAATAGAGCTTTAATAAGATAAAGAACAATAAATAACTAAAACAGACGCTAGCAATCTATTCGTCTCGCTTAGTTCTGACGTTTTGAGACTTTTCGTTTTTTTTTTTTTTTTTTTTTTTTACTGTACGGAGCACGACTCGTGCACAAATCAGGGGGGTCCTCGGCAGAGGCAAAAAGGACACAAGTGCAAGTAATTCAACTTGTTCATAGATCAACAACACACATAGCACTTTTCCTAATAATAAGACTTTATTAATATAATAGAGGTACTTTTAAGGTTTTGTTCCCAATCTAAAGTTTCTTAAGAATGAAAACATAACGAAAGTGTAATATAACATTCAACACTAGAATTAAATGAACAAAACACGATTAAGGTCTAAATAATAACTAGGCCTTATGCCCCTTGTTTATTAATCTCTAACTTGATCCTTCATGCATCATGACTCAGATCATAATCTCCATCATTAGGAACTTCTCCTCCATTGCCTGGGTCTGAGTCTTCCTCCTCCTCATTCGAGCTAATCACAATTATCTCTGTGTCGCTAGTCCCATTATCATCATTCTCTTCTTCACTCGCAGGGACCTCCATAGGCTCTTCTTCTTATTCTTCCTCTGGGCTTATTGGTTGTTCCTCATCCTCACTACTACCCTCGTTGTAGTTGTAGTCTCCTTCACCATTCATATTAATAGTATCATCATTAATAGCTCCATTCTCATCATTGTCTTCCTCCGTGTCCACTGGTGCATCCTCTCCAATGGGTGAGGGTGGTGGGTTAGATGAATGGTGATGTTCCTCAACCTTAGCTTTCTTTTGATGCAACAGACTAGATGTCCCATGTTCTTGTAGTTGGACCTTCTTTCCCTTCATCCTATAAACTTCATAAGGATCCGGGATGGGGTTGCCAGGGTTAGAGGGTACATGCAACAAGTGATTTGGTGGATCCTCATACATTTGATTAGGACCAAAGGATAACTCAAATTCCCACTCTAGAATCACTTCCAACTTATCAAGGTCTATCATTCCACATGATATGTTCCTCAAATAGGGTGGATTTCCTATGAGACATGCATTATAAGCATCTGATCTCTCTCTAGTTTAGCTCGAACCCCTTCCCAACGGGGGTGCTTCCTCAGATTAACTATAGTCACAAAGACTTGTACCTCAGGTCTAACCACTCATGGGAACCTATCGGTTGACTCATTCAGCTTTGCTCTCATTCCGGTGACATAATTTCCCACAGATTCGTCAATTCTCATGATATCCTGTAAATTCTCAGATGCCATAGCTATATGATCAGGTATCATCCTTGGACTGGAAGTTGATTTTACTCTAGATGGTCCGAACTCCCAAATATACGCACTTGGGCCTGGCATTCTGCCAGTATACCAAAATAAAGTGAATCTCCAAGCACGTTAGTAACCCAAATTAACGAGTCACATCGCATAACCCACAAGTTAACTCAATTTGTGTGAACTGATCCTCTAGAACACATAGCAGTTAACACATAACATGCGAATGAATGCACCCAACCAAACCCCCAAGTTTCTTAAACATTGAAAATCTTGGTTTGAAATCGTTTTGTAAACTTAACTAACCAGAGCAAAGGCTCTGATACCAACTGTAACAACCCTAACTTTTGACAACTTAAAAATGCGAATATAAAGGATTGTTATGCCGCCATTGACTATCAAGTCAACGACAAGGCTTATTAAAACAGACTTCTGAAAAGTAATAAAAAGTGTCAGCGGAAGACTTGTAGCCAAGATTACAATTCGAAATCAAATCA
Source organism: Spergularia marina (assembly GCA_963680865.1). Lineage (NCBI taxonomy): Eukaryota > Viridiplantae > Streptophyta > Magnoliopsida > Caryophyllales > Caryophyllaceae > Spergularia > Spergularia marina. The sequence goes on along the minus strand of OY804551.1, from coordinate 4,229,131 downwards.
AATGAAACAAATTACAATCGTTCATAAAACCAAATGTCTGACGAATTTATTCTATTATCCCATGCCATGCAATCGACGTTCAAACAGACAATCAATCAAGACCTGTCAACTGCGCCATTACCACAATGGCACAGGCCCCAGAATAGGGTAGGGACAAACCCAAACAGAAAGAACGTCAGCTCAGGCTGAGTAAGTAGTTTAAGCAATAAGGAATGATTAAAACAAGATAAAATAAGATACGCGCCTTACTGGCGCGTAGCTGTCAATCAAAGAAACGCAACCGCTCGAAGAAACAAAGAAACAAAGAAGCAAAGAAGCGCCGATCACGAGTCGTGCCCGCCACTGAGGCCGAACTTCACGACCACGGGTCACGTTATTTCTATGTTCATTATTTTGCTTTCGAGCATTCTTTTTGTAGTAAACGTGTAGGGCCTTCGACAAGTCCCTAGTATAGACAAGGGTCCTACCCCAAGCCATCCCACATCTAGAGTTAATGTAAAACTACCCTAAAGACTCGAGTGTGCACACCCCTCGCTAGACGGGCCGGTAGGACGAGTTCCCATCTAGGAGGAAGTCAATTAGGAGGTTGGTAGCTGATCTCCAACCTAAAATATGTACCTTGATCAGAGGTTGTAAACAAAACATATCCATAGGACATGGTGACGGTGCAAAGTCCGTCACTCTAGATGGGGTAACAATATTTATTTCATTCCTTTATCTTTGAAGTACATTATTTTTGTGCAAGCGCTTTTTCAACTTATAAACGGCCGTAGCCGGAAACAATATATAATAAACTCAATGAGAATGAGCAACATAGTTATGAAACAACATATGTATCATATAAACAATTGATTGTGAAGCGATAATGGTTAGAAAACCAATGAATCAATAGGAGATGATTAGCGAAAGCTCAAGAGAATGATATAGGAAATCATGCTTAAACATTAGGATGATCAACGTTCTTACCTTTCAACGCTATCAGACAAGATTACGAACTACACCTCCTTGAATCCACAACTTAGGTACCCAATCAATCACAAACTCAAACGATAATCTCCTAATTCACAAGGTGTATCCATAAGTCATAATTTTCACAATTAACACTAATCTATATTGAATCCAAAAGGAGACAGTAGTAAATAAACATGAATAACGTCTACCTCCGGCATTGGATGACCCCCAAATTTGAGTATGTAATAAAAGGTTATGTGAGGAACGTCCCCTCCAAATTTCGTCCACAAAATCCAAGCGGATCAGCGGGAATCAATCTCACACTGAACCATAAACATGAATTAGGGTTTACCCACGAATTCTGATATAACTTTTTATACACAAATATAAGCCTTACCAAATTTGTATATGTTGTCACTACTATAGTTAGGAACATCTCCACAAAATATTGTCCCAAAATACCTTATGAGTCAACGGGAATCATCAAAATACCGAGAGGGCGGAACAGTTCTCGGTAGATAGATACAGCTCCACTAAAACACCTCTACAGAGAGCATCCGGTGGAATCTTTGAACAATCTACATGTTGATGGATTCGTATCGAAAACACGGTTCTAACGCCTTAAACCACGTCTTAATCAAAGGTCGTATGTGAGAGTTGTGTGTGTTTGAAGTTGACACAGTTGTGCTGAAATCTTATGCGGGTGGAGGCTAAGAGAATGAGAGAGATGGAGAAGAGGGGGGCCGAATGACTGTCAAAGGGGAGCTAGGGTTTTCTTAATTTTTCATAAATGGGTATTAGGGTAGACTCGGGTTTGGACCTAGCTAATTTGATGGGTTGCGTGATCCACAAACCCGATCCAAATCCGAATGACTAGCGAATCCTCTTGTGTAATTCTATAATCAGAAATCCCATATAATTCAATCGAATTCCAAATAAACCTTAATAAAACTCTCAATTACATTATAAAACGTAACACCCTTAATTATTTAACTTCCCAAAAATACGGGGTGTTACACAAGATGCGTTTTTACTTTTAATGCTCATGTTCCTCGTAACACTTAAATATTAAGATTAGAATGACGAATAGCACAAGAAATATGTACACTTAATAAGATGAATATAACATTCAACATGAAGAATATAACACTCAAAATGAAAAAAATATATAGACTAAAGTGGTGCATACTGCATAGAGTACACAAGAACAAGATATATATACATTACATATCATATGAATATAACATCCAATATAATGAATATATAACCCATTGTGATGAATATAAAGATTATACCGGTCATTGGTCAATATCATAAAACGAATCCGAAAAAAAAAAGTCAACCTAATATAACAATCATGAATATAAAATCTTATATGATGAATATATGACCCACATAGAAATTGAGAAACACCAAACCCCCAAATTGAAACCCTAAAAATTGAGAAACAATAAAATCCCCACATCAAAACCCTAAAAATTCGAAACTGAAGAAAAAAAGTTAAATTAATAACAAAAAATACTCAAATAAAAAACCAATACAATTAAAACACAAATAAATCAACTAAAAATAGTCAAAAGAAGCAACATCATTAATATATTGTAGGTTAACAAAACAATTGACAAACTATAGAAAAAATCGAAGATAAGAAGAACATACCTATGGAGTAAAGAGGTTGTGCGAAGAAGCCGCGAAAATGGAGGAATGATCTTATGTGAAAGCCATGAAAATGGAGGAGGGAGAAAATGGGGAAATAGTTAAAAAAAGGGAGGAGAGAGAAAATGAAAATTTCTGAAATGAATGAAAAAAATGGAGGGGAGAGAAAAAATGGGTCATGGAATATATTGATATGTTGAGCCTATTTTCTGGGTTAAGTATTAGATTTAAGTTGAGTATTTGATTTTTTTGTGTGGGTTTGTAGATGAGAGTATGAAGTTCCATACTCCCCAGTCCACCATATAATTTACTGAAAATTGGTGATTGAACTTTTCAAAATCAACCAATTTGGTGTCTGAAAACTTTTATGTGCCAATTTGGTGTCTCTGTTGTCTTTGCCGTGAAGACCCGTTAATGGTGTTTGAACTTCATGCAAATGCCATTGCCATTTTTGCAAATAACACTGCCATCAACCTAAAATCCAAAAAGTCTCCCCTCTTTCTGTATCTCTTTCCCTCCTCCACACTTCCCCTAGCCAAACCACACCCAGAAAATCATTTCACCAACAAAGAAACCCCAAAAAAAGTTTCAAAATAATTTAATAAAACTCAAATTAGTCACCTCATTTTGAGAAGATTTGCTGAATTTGTGAAAGAAATCAACCAATTAAGGGCCATGATTTGTTGGCTCCTCACTATCAACAGCTCGATTGCATGATCATCAAACAAAACAAAACAACCAGTAATATACTCCGGCAATCGATCAACACCACAAAACAAAGTTAGCTCATTTGTGAACTAGAGATTTGGTTGAGGAGTTGTAAGGAGTAAATTGTAACCCAGAAAAGATAAAGGTATGGCAAAGAAGAAAACCCACGATCATCAAAATAACAACACCCCAATATCCACAACACAAAATCTTTACATATCACCCTCTAACACAACCCGAAAATTAGCAAACAAAAAAAAAAAAAAAAAAAAAAAAAAAAAAAAAAAAAAAATCCTTGGTGAATGCGAAAAAAAAAAAATACCAAAGCAATGAAAATTTCTGAAAATATTTTCCCCAATTTTATTTTTGGTTAATTTGGCACAATTTCACCCAGATTTTCGAATTAATTCCCCTCAAAATCCGATCAAAGAAAAAAATTAAGGTAAACCATATGAATTAAAGACCAACCTGATTCTTGGACTAACTTCGGATCTTCACCAATATATGAGGGTTCCGGTGTCGGTGATAAAGAGAAGCCAAGAGAGAGAGGGGACATTAAAGTGATTTGGTAGATGAAATATTGTACTCATTAACGGAAACACACGGAATAAGCAACAACACTTAACAAAATACCTAATCGGTGTGTAAAAGTTGCCACACCAATTTAGTTAATTTTACAAAGTTCAATCACCATATTAGCACTTAATTAACTCGAAAAACTAGGTTAAGCCGAGTACTTTGTACTACAACATTGTCAAACATACAACATTTGTTTTTGTTGATCAAACTTTATAAATTAGAAGAATCTCCCACCTTTCCCTATTTTTAATTTAATTTTTTTTTTTTTTGGTTATTTATTGTTGTCGCCCTTCCCGCTTCAACCGAACCTCCCCTTGGCTTTTCAGTCCCCTTTCTCTATCTCTCTCCCCTCTTTCACTCATCTTCCTCCGATTCAATTGTTTGTTTAATTTGCAGATAAACCCTAATTAAACATCACTTAATTAATTTCATCATCAACCCATCATATAAATTTCTTGTTTTTTTTTTTTTTTTTTTAAATTTTCAGTAGTTGGGAAAAAAAGAAAATCAGTTGGTTCAAAAGTTATGGCCACTTCTACCCTTACTACCCGGGATTTTTTTTCTTCAGTAAATGTAAGTTTTCTGGGTAATTTTAGTTTTTTTTTTTTTGTAATTTATCTGGGTAATTTTAGTTCTAAATTAGATTGCTAATATTGTATTTTTTTTATGTGGGTTTAGTTTAATTTGAAGTTGTGATCGTGTTGCATTGCTAAATATTGCATACGTCGAGTTGAAATCTTCTGATTGATGTTATTTTTAAAGTTGAATGATGAACCTTTTTTTTTAAATTTGTGGGGTTTAGTGTCTTTATCATGGGGAGGAACTTTCAGGGTTTATGACTTTGATTATAAGTAGTCGTAGATTGTATATTTGTTGAATATTTTTTACTCGTCGGCCGTGTACCCGCCAAATTGGAGCGAATTTGAGTCATCCCGGGGAGGGGGTTGAGGATGTTAATGCTAATATGGTGGTTGTTTCAAAGGGGAGCGAATTTTGAGTCATTAGGTTGATGTTGATGCTAATGTGATGAATTTTCTGAATTTTGAGTCATCAGGGTAATGTTAATGTTATGCTAATGTAGTGAATTGGTGACTGTTCTAAAGGGGTGCGAACTTTGAGTTATTGGGGTGATGTTGATGCTAATGTGATAAATTTTCCAAATCCGAGTGAATTTGAGATATCAGGGATTAACGGTAATATATTTAATGCTAATGTGATGAATTTGCCGAATTTTGAGTCATCAGGGTGATGTTGATGCTAATGTGATGAATGTTCGGAATTTTGAGTCGTCAAGGTAATATTGATGCTAATTTGAAGAATATCCGGAATTTTGAGTCATCAGGGTAATGTTGATGCTAATGTGATGAATGTTCTTCCTGATATTGTGTAATTTATGATCTGGAGATACCATTCTGATTCCGTGCCACTGATTTAATTCGATGTAATTAATGTTGGTTGTTAATTTTGGAAGCTTGTTGTAGAGTGTTTGTGTGCGTAGGAGTTATGAGATAAAGAGATCCTCCAAGTTCATAACATGTGTTTATGGGTTTTAACATCCGACAGATCAACCCCTTTCCTTTTGGTATGGAGTGCCCTCTTAAGAATCAGTATCCCGCACTTTCCTGGTGCACCTTGATATCTGTACCCAACTCCATCTTCACAAGTGTTAGACTGTGTCCTAAGCTCTTTGGACTCTACTCTAAGTATCAGCATCATGTTTTACTGAACTACATCAAGCACATGGGATCAGATCTCCTTCCAGCCCTTACCGTTGAAACCTCATTCTTGTTTCTATTAACCAACGCAATAGCATCTTTTGAACCAAATGTCTTGTTAGCGATTTTAGGTAACACTTGAAATTGTTAAGAGTGTCTATTAACTCATCTTTGTCTGTCATTATTATGATGCTGATTTTTTGCCCTCGAAAGGAGATTATTTCATTGAAACCTTTAGCATGATTATTGGAATGAGACTAGCTTGTTTTCCTAAATAGTAATCGCCCTACATTTTTGCCCTGCGCCTTCATGATGTTCCAAATGAGTGACGCATTTGGACATTTGTGCAGGTAAATGGAACGGATAGTGATACGTCAAAGCTGACATTTACCCATACAAATAATTTATTAGCTGGTGGTTCTTTGCTTGAACCACAGTCTCATATTCCTCGAAAGCGTGGCAGAAAGCCAAAGATGGCCAAACATGCTAATCCTGACCCTTCTACATCTGATACTGGTAGTTCTTCTCCCGAAACTTAAAATTCTCTTTTTGTTAGTGGTTTGTGTTTTCCTTGTATAAATTTTGTTCTTTATCCTACTCTTTTTTTGTTGCAGACTGCCCAATGGCTCCAGTCGTTGGCCGGTATGAGAGTTCTCTAGGTGAGTTGTATTATAAGGCATTATGAAATGTTCTAGTGAGTACCTTTCTCAGTAAAATTAGCCATGTTTAAAGGGAAATGCTCTTGGTAGACACAATGTAACATTGCTGTCTTTTCTCAGGCTTGTTGACTAAGAAGTTTGTCGAATTGATGCATCAATCTGAGGATGGTATGGTTGATTTGAACACCATAGCAACAAAGTTGGAGGTACTTAGTTGTTATTTTCCTGAGTTTTATTCATATTTTTGTAAAATGGGTCTTCTTTTGGGCCTATTGTAAGGGCTTAGGTTATTGTATTCTGTAACAACATTTCTATTTTTTGCTTCTGACATTTGTGATGTGATTCCTGTGAGACTTGAAATTCAGATAGTTTATGGGTTTATCAATGTAATTTTTGTTTTTCTTTACAACAACAACCAAGCTTTAGTCCCAAAATGATTTGTGGTAGGCTAACATGAATCGTCCTCTGAGATCGTCACATGAATATAATATAAGTTTAAGAAAAGGAGTGTACAAATTTAAAAACTAATAAAACATTTGTCAAAAGTTTGAAAATAAAAAATAAAAGGAAAAAAGGAAAAAGAAACACATAAGATGATAAGAGTAAAAAAAAGGTGAAAAGGGTGTGAAATGTTACAAAAGCTCAAAGAATAGATTTTAGACAAAAGGAAAACGAAGAAAAAATAATCATTAGATATCCATTTGCTAAAAAAAACAAGGGGCCATAGAAAAGCAAACTACATCCTCTACATGAATCATGTCTCTCCACACCTCCCTATCCAACGTCATACTCTCTTCAAGCACTCATGTCACATCTTGTTATGGTCATTCTATAAATGGACTAACTGATGTTTTCTCGGGAAAAAGTCTCATTCTCTTTACTTCTCTCTGTCTGTAGGTGAGAAAAAGGAGATTGTACGATATAACAAATGTGCTTGAAGGCATTGGTTTAATTGAGAAAAATTCCAAAAGTGTTATGCAATGGAGGTATTTTATATACTTTGTTTATTTTCTTTTGCTGAACATTTTATTTACTCTTGGTGACATCTTGTTCTTTCGGAATAGGGGGTTTGACTCAGGGTCAGATGAGTTGGCAAATCAAGCATCTAAACTACAGGTTAGCCCAAATTGTACCAAATAATTAGTTGTTGCTTTGTCATGTTCATCATATTTGTGATCAACCAAATTTTTTTTGTTCTATAGTCAGATGAGTATGTGAAGTGGCAAAGAAGCATCTAAATTACATCATAACCCAAAATTCGACCAAATAACTAGCTGATGTTCTCATGTTAAACAAATTTGTGAACAACCAATATTTTTGGCCAGTATCAAATGAGTATTTATGTGTCTTGATCTCATACTATGTCCTCGACATACTATTTTCTTTTTGCTTAAGACATTTGATTGGATATTTCCATGGATTGAGGCTTTAAGGACTTAGCTTTTAGCAAAGAGAATTTCCTTATAATGTAAACTTAATACAGCAGATGTAAGCCCCTCTTATCTATGGTATCTGGTCTGGCATGCTGCCCACTTAACTCTCTGGCGTGTATTTTGTAGGGCTATCTGCTATTCTAATGTCATCTGTAGTTTTTATGCTCACCTTAATAAAATAAAATAAAGTTGAAGTGACTCGATCATGTTACATTTTGCGTGTTGTGAGAGTGAGAGGTTCGACTTTTATTTACTCGATTTGTACGCCAATTCTCTTCTTTTCAATCATGGTTGGGTCAATGTAGTCATGGTACGTTGCCGTTAGTCGTGGTAGGTTAAGCGTCATCAAGTCAAGATACTCAAGAATTACAATATACCGCGATTCGTCTGCTGTCTGCATAGGCTGTTGGTTTTGTCATATGGCAGACACCTTGAGGGACCTTTCAGTTATTGTAGGAAGTATATGTATGTTTTCTTCTAGGTTCCTTTCTAAAAGCCAAGGGACTAGGGACCAGGGTGATGGTTGGAGGGAGGGAGGGAACATCTAATATTTTTTTTTTGTGTCTTTGTTTACTTCTGTGTTTCTGTGTTTCTTAGATTAGTCTATGTATCAATTGTCATTGGACCCTTACAGTTCATCTTGCTTGCAAACTTGTCTTCTATAAGAAGTTTAGAACTAATTGATGCCTTAATTTGAAACCCTTTTTATGCTGTTTAATGGCAGAATGAAGTTGAAAGACTGAGCTCTCAAGAAGCAAGGATTGATGAATGCATAAGGTCTGCTCTCTGAGAATATTTCAGTTATATCAACTTTGTCAAAATTTCCAGTTAACGACGTTTTTGTCATTCAGGGAAAAGCAGCAGCGCCTCCAGGCTTTACGTGAAGATGAAAGCAATAAAAAGTACCTTCCAATTGTCTTTTGATTTGGCATGAATTTTGATGTGTCAATCGCTCTCTTTAGTTCACTTCTTTGTCTTGTATTTTGTAGGCACCGTTTTCTGTCTGCTGCAGATATAATGTCACTCCCTAATTTTAAGGTTCACCTCTCCCATATCTACTTAACATGCAGGATGTTTACTCCTGCCTTGTATTTGTCTCATTTGGCGTATGTTTTCATGTGTTACAGGGTCAAACAGTTTTTGCTGTTAAAGCTCCACGAGGGAGTTACTTTGAAGTTCCTGATCCAGAAAAGGTATGTCAAATGATTTGATGGGAGCGAGAATTTGAAAGTTCATTGCCACCTTTTTATTACCCCTGAAAATTGCTGCTACTATGTACAGGATATATGTGATTCGCCTAAGCAATATAGTATCATAGTCAGAAGCTCATTGGGGCCAATAGATGTATATTTCTTGAGGTAATTCTTAGCTGCATTGATTAAGTTCCAGGATCTCACAATATTGACAGTCACTAACTGGTTATAATGACCTCTTGCTATGATTTGTAGCAAAACTAGGGGGAACTCGATGAAATTCGCTTCCACTAGTGGCAGCTCTTGTGTGGAAGCTGAAAATGAAAGAGGAGCCACAACAGACGGTTTTCACAATGTGCATTGTGTAGACAGGGACATCTCTGCTGAACAAGACAGCTACGAGATCCACAAAGTCACACCATTAGACTTCTACGTAGGTTTACTTTGTGGCTTTTCTCATTCTGATCCTGTGCACTATCTCAAATTAAATTTCACACTGCAAAGCTCTTTGAAGAATGGCTTGAATGTTCTGTGATATTATATTAAGAAGTTCGAAATTTTCTGGAGGACGGAACATTGCTTCGAGTTCTAAGCACCTAATCATTTTGTCCATTACTTGATCGTGATTCTTTTCTCTTTTGTTTTTTTCCAGAGTGATCGACCTGAGGAAGATTACTGGCTGAAGTCGGACATTGAAGTGTCTTTAACAGATCTATGGGCAAGCTGAAAATCGTTGGTCATTCTTCAGAACTTCAATTTGTATCCCGAGAAGAACTATAGAATACAGATTATACACATTTGTATACCATGCACATATGAATAGGCCATACTTGGTATCTTCAAAGAATTTACCATCAATAATCAGCATTGTGCGGTACATGCATCCTTCTCTGAAGATGACCTTGTGTTTTCTCAGGTTTCGAAAATCCTGAATCAAAATAGGATCAAAATTTCTTGCCGTTCGTTGTTATTCTTCTCCATAAGACAACTACATTACTCTAGTACCTCGAAGGTTATACTTTTATACAGACAATCTATCTATGTTGAAGTAGAGAAATTGTTTCCGAGTGACTTAGAAGTTGTTGGAAATCGTATGGACAATTTGCTAACTCACAAATCACTTGCCAGTTGCCACCATTGCTCAGTCCCGATTGTATTTTATTCATCTCTGCCCTTTTTCTGAACCAACCACTCCTCAAATCTGCCAAGGCAGGAGGGTGCTAATAATGCTATGAGATCATAAAAAACAATGTGTTTACACTTCTTTGGTTGGAATCTAAGATTTAGGGGCACACATAATAATCTTACATATTCAATGACCTCCTCCGCCATTTTCAATTGTTAACGTTTGTTTGAATGAATAGGCGAGAAGAATGCTACCCAAAACGTTAAAGAATGAAGAGATCAAAGGGAGTGTAGTCATATGCTCTTAGCAAATCGTCAAGGATAAGCGAGAGAGCATAGTTTTACAACTACAGCTAGTAAAACTCAATGACGTTGATAAAATCTGGGTCATATTAAGTACTCCGTAGAGCACTAATAAGAAAAACAAAAGTAACCAAATGCCTTTCCATGAAGAAGCAAAGTTTCAACAAGAAGCCAACGGGAGTAAAACCTAAGGGCACGTGATCGTCTGATACGATATCTCAATCATCATGCATAAACAAAGCAAAGACATGCTCACCCTACGAATGCCTACAGATTAAGTAATAAAAAAGATCCTCATACCTACGCATTTCTTTCACTACTAGGACTTTTAGATATCTACGATGCATTATGCTTACCATCAACCTTGTGTCTCTTCGGACTAACTGAAAAAATTCTACCTCAATTCTTAGAACCACTACTTATAAAGAGGAGAAAATGAGGTGATACGTACATTACATACACTTAACTTTGGTATCGAAAACATAAAACGATTGTTTCTAATAAAGATTACAGCGAGAATCGTATCAAACCAACTGCTTTTTTCATGATCCAAGAAATGAGAATAGAATAATGAGTCACATCTCTTTCTACCATCATATAATCAAAAGCTAAAGCACAGCAATGTTGAGCTCCATTTTAAAGACAACCATACATGTAAATATTAGTTGAGGTTAAAATTCTACGAAAACGAGAGTTACATGAACAACATATAATTTTGCATAACCATCTCTTACTATAGTAAAATGCTCTAGTACCGCACCCGACTTTCACAGAAGACGCGTGTGGTACACGAACATATCAAAGTCATCCCCAGAAGAACCACACAATCGATTCTTCACGTGATAGTAACCAAGTTGTGCATTGTCTAATCACTCCACACTAATTGGCTCTTTGCATATAATTAGAATGTCTAATTATACCAAATCTTATCTAAACCAGAAACTACAAAAACAAAGCATCCAATTGCCGGCCTTTTACCAGGTAAAAAAACAACTTCATGACGTCAAATAAAAAAGAGGCCACTAGGCAGATGACGTCAGCGGTCCAAGGGATTTTGATGAATAAAGCAACGAATTGAATTATCAAAAGATTGGCAGCAAATATACAGCGACATCCAATATCCCAGCATTTTTATCAGTAACATTTTTTTTTCTTTTTTTGCAGCTTATAGTAATTTTTATCACAGCACAGCCTTCCTACAGCCGAGATTACTCACACTAAAAATGAGTCTGGCATCTAGAGGAGGGCAGTCTGATTATTTTGTTACTGTTGATCGTGTCTTTCTCAATCTTCCTCGTGTAACTCGAATAGTTTCCTCCATTACTGTCTCTTCTGCAGTAGGAGACTTTGCCTCAGGCTTCTCGGTCTTTGCAGGAACTGTCGCAACCTTCATCCCTTCTGCCTTGTTGGTTGCGGGTCGTCTTGGGCTCTCGGGAGCAATAGGCATTGAGACTGACTTCCTTATAGGGCTTGGGGCAGGCGAAGGAGGAGCGGCAGCAGGAGCCGATGAAACAGAGCTCTGATCCTCTTCCATCTCATCTTCCTGACGACTTGAAGATGTACTTGAAGAAGCAGGAGAGAGTGGCTCTTCAACTTGTGTCTGTGGCTGAGGTTGTGTAGCTTGTGCTTTGGTGGATGTTGGGCGAGGAGGAGCTGCAGCAGCAACAACAGCCGCAGCCGCAGCGACAGCTGTGACAGGAGCTTGTCGAGTTCTAGGCGCTTGTTGTTCTGCCTGTAACAAAAGCAAACATATGCTAATGTTAAATCAGTCAATTGTCCTCTTAACTCACAGCCTCTTCGAAGATAAAGGGTGCAAACAAAAAAAAAAAAAAAACCTTGTACACCGTATAGCAACAGTTGACCTAAACAAATCTCCAAAGCTGAACTTCATCGAATTTTTAAATTGCAAATGAACAACACAATCTTATGAGTAAGTAGCACTAACAAAAAAATAAAAGCTTCTTTTAACTCAATCACATTCTGAGCAGGCAAACCAACATCTAAAACCCTCCTTTTTCAACAAGCCCCAAGAGATGATCCCCTGATCGCCAAACTTTCAGAGCAGTACACATAAATCAACTTTGTAGCCATCTTCACTTACAAGTCTACAATCTACAAGGATCGCTCGTACGATCCTAAATGATTAAGTAGAGGATCTTCTGACAGTATTGAAACATAGGAGCGGGGACTTGAAATATCAGAATGATGTCAAGAATTCAGAAAGAAAGCTGTAGTTTAAACCCCCTGATCATAATTCATCTCTGCAGACTTCTACTCTGGTAGACACTTCTCTCCTCACACTAGAAGATTTAATACTCATCTAATGATGTAAAGATAACACCAAACCTTTATTTTGATACTTCTATCCAAACATTACCTAATTCTTTATTTCAAGACATACCTAATCCAATAACCTCACAGTCTCACTACTAGTGCACCAATCAAGGATACAATAGGACATTGATGTCATTAACAAACTTATATTGCACCAGTATCCTACATTCAAACTTCAATAGGGAAGCACTATTGAATATAAAGAATCATATACAATGTGTACCTGTGTAGTACGAGGCCGTGGTGTAGATTGCGATGCAACGTACTGCAAAATCTCAAAAATTCTAGTCTGGCCATAGATTACAGCCTTTTGGCAGTACATAAAAGCCATATCGCCAGCCCTAGTTCTCAATTCAAGCAAGTTGCGATCGATTTCTGTCTCATGCTTTGACACATAGGGTTTAAAGAAGGAATCATAGACATATGTTGTTCCCTGAAAGAGATCAAGAAGCCACATAAGAATCGCAAATACATTAATGCATCACACAAAACATTCTGAAGTCAATGTGATGACCATGATACCTTCGTCCTTGGGTACCAGAGGTATATAATGAATAACAGTTTTGCCTCGCTGTACATTGGGACCCTAGGGAAGGTGCAGGGTTTAAAAACATCAGAATTCAGATAAGCATAGCATAGCAGAAGAGAAGTTGCCAAAATTCGAGTCCACGTACCATGAAACAAAAGTGTCAGCAAACCTCTCAAAGACATTCATTACAGATAATAAAATCCTGCAAAAAATACACCAAACAACCAACAAAGATTATCAAAACTGATCAATCTCACCCCAAGGCCCAAACTCAGCTACAAATTTCAGTAACACATACAACAGAGCAAATATTACTATCTGTACCAGTATTGACACCAAAAACGGAGATTCTCAATCTCAGGTTTATTCCTCTCCACAGTCTTAAAGCACTCATATGCTGGATACATATACCCAAACATCAAACTGCAAACACAACAAACACGACTTTAATATCCATGAATGAAGCCGAAACCCAAAAATCAGCAAAGCACCAAAGAAAATTCGAACAGTCAACTTACACAAGTATTCTGGTAACGACGCTTCCTATCATTTTTTTCCTAACCCTGAAAAACGCAACAAGAGCAACGCGAATAAGTTCAACCACCTTATATTCCGTTTGCGAATTCACTCAAACTCACAGTTGTGGAGATGACATTTTAACACCAACAAAATAATGCTTTTGTTCCTTTTTTTATACATTCCGTAGACAAATTCATCCAAAGTCAATTTGTTCCTTTTTTTATACATATCATAACAGGCAATCTATTGTTTTAGCAAGTGAAGAAATTATAGAATCCACACTCCACAAATGTTCACATTTTTAGCATCAATTCATGTGAACCAAAGCTCAATCATATCACATTTTCGACATCCATCCACGGTAAAATGTGAGCGCGGTAACAATGATCAAAACTACTGCTTTGGACCGAACCTAACTACTGAACAAGAGAAAACTTCTGATAGAAGCAATCAAACAAATTAGACAAATTACAAACAATCATGCAACTCTACAAATCTTTAGGAATTTGCATAAAATGATCACAACTTCACAAGTTCATATCCAACGATTTTCGAGCGATTAATTCAACAAACCGACGCCGCATTGAGATTTTGAGATGTTCAATCCACAACAATCTTCATACAATGCAGAAACTTGCTTAATAAGCTTTCAAAATCTCAATGATAATAACAATAATATCACCAAAAAGAATGCAAAACAAAATTCAGAAATTTGAGATTATTAATGATGCATAAATGATAGCTCCAAACAAATCATTAAAACGTAATGATTACAAAAAATTAAGATTGACCTCAAAGAAACAAAGCAAATAAGCAAAAAAAAAAAAAATACATACAGAATAATAATAATAATAATAAAGATTGAGGCATTTCGTCGGCGGAAATAATCGAAGAACAATAACAAGCGATAAATTGGACCGGCAATCACGCACCTGAAGTAGACGCTGATGAAATCTTGAAAGATAATATTCCTATTAATGGAATAAAAAAAAATGAGGAATAGACGGAGGAAGAGGCGGCGGAGGCGGTGGCGATGAGGAAATCTCCGCCGAAGAGCGACGGCGGACCGTTGCGAAGTCGGCGGAGAAGAGTGACTGAGGAGAGAGAAAGAGAGAGAGATAAGGACGGAGGTCGCGAAAAAAAGAAAATTAATGAATTTGAAGAGATGTTTTTGTTTGTGATTGTGTTTGTCGCCTCCGATGTTCTCGTTTTTGAATTCTTCTTTTTCTGGGACCGTCCGCTTTTTTTTTTTTTTCTTTTAAATTTTTTACGTAATTTGTTTGAAAATTTGCTATTTTTAATGAGGGGGGTTTACTAGTTGTTGAAACGTTCTAGGGTTGGATTGCCATTGCATAATTGTCACGATCGAAATTAAGACGATATTGAGTATATATATATATACTAGTTTGATGGCTCGTGCAACGCCCGGGCTATTTATGTTTAAATTTTAAAATTATGTAAATGAATTTTTTATCTCAAACCTAAAATCTCATTTCAAACACCCGTGTGATATTTGTAATGTAGTCAGATGGAAACTCACCTTTAAAAACCTAAAGTCATGTTTTGAACACCCGTGGGATATTTGTAATGTAATTAGATGGATACTCACCTTTAAAAACCTAAAATCTCATTTCAAACACCCGTGTGATATTTGTAATTTAATTAGAGGAAAAGTTTCATTTCAACAGGCAAAGTCCCTTTTTGAAACACCCGTGGGATATTTGATCAAATTGTCATAAATCAAGTAATTACTATATTACATAACTATTTCCCATAAATCAAGTAATAATGTTATTTTATTAGAATAATATTACCATGTGCTTACCATATCCTATTTTGGATAAACATTATTTACAATATGATAATATTATATGCCACGTGTCAACGTGAGAATTGATCGGGTTCCAGATTATATATATATATATATATATATATTGATGATTTTGAAAGAGTGATTGAATTATTTTATGAAGAGGTGAGAATATTATTCGAAAATTCCCTAGGGATGAAGTATCATTTGTGATTAAATAGCAACAGAGGGATTGAAGTCGTTGTTTTCGAAATTATATTATATAACGTTTGAAAACAAGAATTTGAAAATTTGTAATCATTTCAATTCCATCATTTAAGAATGTAGAATTCAAATATAAATCAAATATTTGGGGAGGGTGGAATTTCAAAATGACACCTCTTGAGATGTCATTTGTTTTTTGCCTAATTGAATTTGATACAAATTTCAAAGGATTGACATAAATCCAAATTCTCAAAATCTTGATTTCCCAAATCTTTATTTCCAAACACAATCAATTGAATAGGTCTCGACATATTATTATTACATGAAAGAAGATGAAAATGACCAAACAATTAGTTAGTTGCCATTATAATTTTGTCTATACACGGTCAACCCTTTCTTTGAAGTGGTAAGCATCCAATTACTACAAAGAATAATGATAAGTTTAGGTTATTGCACCCTATTACGCTTTTGTTTATTACAGTTAAGAGCGAAATGCAATAATGGAATGAAGGAAGGAGCGGTATTTCGAAAGAGAAAGGGATATCATGGTATTTAGATCCAGTGGAGTTGACAATAAATTCTATGTGGTAGAGTTTACCAAAAAAGGTAAGAATAATTATATCTGTTAATTTATTTGTACTTTTGAGATCCTCTTTATATTGTCTTATTACCTGTTTTGGTAAAACTCTACCAACTCTACAACATATGAACTCCATGGGATCCTCACCCGATATCATGTGTCTCCTTACCCAGCCTTAATTTGTTGCCCTATTGACCTTCAATTAGTACATTTGTGAGATCAACCAATGATGAAAATAGGATAACAATGCAACTAACAAGTGCTGGTGAGTGTAATAATGCGAGGACATACTTTTTATGAGAAAGTCTACTGACACTCTACTCGAAACTTCTTGCACTTTCACTAACACATGGTTTCTTAGATGTAAAATATTGTGAGTGACGGTGTAGGAAGACCACATTATTGGATTGTCAATAGTCTCTCTCCGTATTATTACCAGATCGCTTGTCCCTTGATGAAGGCGTTCATCAATCATGATGAATGTTGAGGACATGTCGTGAGAAAATTAGGATATCAAAGAACACTTATATACAAAGTGTGTAGAATCAACACATTATGCATGCGTGAGTCTATCTAATATAATAGTATATATTAAAACCTGAAACCAAGTCTTTACTAGAAGGACGCTTGACATTCATTAGTTGGATAGCACTAAGTAATTACATAATATGGAAATTATTAGCTAATTTATGGAAAATAATATAATTTATGGTGATTATGGTGGTAAGTTAATTTATGGAAAATAATAGTGTTGCTAATAATATTATAACAAAGATAAACTAAAATTTCATAAAATGAGTATAACAACATAGATATACAACCCGGGCGCGGGCCGGGCATGCAAACTAGTCTTATATATATTATAAAATCCGAGTACAGCCCTTCATTGGTGGACACTTGGCACAATCCTATTGGATGAAAATAGATAAATAATATTAAATATTTGAATAATTAAATACTATATAAAATATTAAATATTATGGTAGTTATCAGCTAATTTATGGAAAACATGATATTTTATAGTAATAATAAGTTAGCTAATTTATGGTAAATTGAAAAATAATGTGATATAAAGGGTGATGATATAATGAAAATAAAATAAAATAGCATAATGAGTGACGGGTTATGGAATGAATGAAATAATATAACTGGTGGCGTACAAGTGGAAAGGAAATAAAAATACGATGAGTTAGTAGAAATAGATAATAATAAAATGTGACGGGTGACAAAATTTGTAAGGAAAAAAATAATGTAAAATATCGTTCCAAAAAATATTATAATTAAAATAAACCTATATTATTATGAAACGTGTATAGGTAGTTCGGGCGCAGGACGGGCATGCAACCTAGTTAATTAATAAGTACAATATATCTACTAATGATCGATCATTACGTTCAACAAAATTTTGAGTAAGACTATTCTAAGATAGGTCATATTAAACCGACTTATAAATAGTTATCTAAAAATTTAGTGAGGAACTTTTAAAACTAACTCGTAACCCGCATTACATACATTAGGCTTCCAACCAAAAAGGCATCAAGCATTGCTATGCTTTCCTCTGAATAGAAAAAGGGAAAGGGTTATAGACGGGCAGCAGGAATAGAGCAAGTCTCGAGACCCGGGTTTTTCATGAGCGTTGGCGGGTCCAGCTAATTAAAATCTTAAAGTTCATCAGCTCATCACGTCTAACCTATGAAGCACGGACACTTCTCCTAAGTGACGTATCCGTGTCCAATACGGTGTCAGACACGGACACAGGGAGGACACGTGTCGGACACGGACGGTCCGCTGTCCGATTTATTCTTTTTAACTCGAACACAAAATCCGGTTTTTTACATGCAGGACACATGTTGGACACCTCTCGAACACCTCTAGGATACAAAATACAAACATTAAGCAAGTATTTGGGAGAAATAAACATTCTTAATCTCGATTTCTTTAGCGTTTCCCTTAACATATTCGATGATCATGTGTGCAATATCTTCATTTTAAAATTGTTTTGAGTTTTAAAGTTATAAATTCTTATTGTTTTTATTAAAAATATAATATTTAATTTATTTTAATATATTTATATTAATAAATAATAACGGTGTGGGTGTCCTAGATTTCGAGATTGAGGTGTCCCGATGTCCGCGTCCTCCTGGTATCCGTACTCGTGCAACATAGCGTCTAACTCATCATAACCTTGCAAAAATTTGTTCCTACGGAGTACTAGTTTCTTTTGTACTCTAGTGATTAGAAAAATAGTAAAAACACTAGCCATAGTACTGCACTACTGTTAATTTTGACAAAGTTTCCTGCAAAGTATGATGCACATTTGTAGAAGTATTCTCCCCTAAATATTCTACAAACTAGCAAGTACTACTGCTAAGTTTTGGGTGCTGGGGATTTGAGAATTTTCACCCTTTTTCGAGCAAGAAAGTATAGTATACTGTATATAGTTTGCTTTAACGGCACACTAATCTCTTATTTATTACTGTTGTGTCTCGTGGTAATTCACTTTCTGTCTCACGTGAGACGTGCATGGCTTTGCTTAGCCATAATCATTCATATCACCACAAAAGTGACAAAACATACACATCCATGCTAGTACAAATTCATTCTAAGAAACGCTTATTCTTTATTCTTTTTCTAAGGGGATTAGTGTAATAAAAGCTTGATAATAATATAATTATCCTAGGAGTTTATATGTAAACAATAGAAAATTGTTGATAACATAATCAAGTGTGCTAAATTAAAGATTGCAAGTAGTAAATAATATGATTGTGTAGTAAATTTAGCATATTTGCAGTAAATTTATGAAACTGACAGTAAAAATCACTATGAATCTATTGATAGAAAAAAAAAATTAAATTGATTTAATTCCCAAATCAAGGACCCTTGATTGTCTCTCTTTCCTTATAATCCGAAATTTAGGTTATGTTTGGTAAAACTAGCTGAAATAGTAGCTGAATGTTGAAATGGTAGCTGAAAGCTGAAATAATAGCTACAGTAGTAGCTGAAAGTTTTAACTGATAAACATATGAGTATTTGGCAAAATTGGTTGATATAGGAGCTGATTTATATAAAATTACATAAAAAAATCCATTAATGTTTTTAATCTTATTTTATCTTATGAAATAAATTAAATTTAGGAATAAATTTATGATAAGTAGCTTATTTTTTAATAAGTTACAATGGGTAACTTAAGGTAGCTTATTACTTAAGCTAGTGTTGTCACAAAACCAGCTTATTTGATCAAAGAGATTAAAAAATCAGTCGAATAAGCTACTTTGGCCAAATAATCTAGTTTATTGTGCATTTGTGCATACGAAACATAGCCTTAGAAAATTATGCAACAAAATTTACTGCATCTTTGATTAATTGTACTACAAGTTAACCATAAACATTTTTTTATTTGTCTACATATAGACTCCTAATATTTTTGTAATCTAGTTTCTTTACTTCATGAGGAAGATAATTAATAGATGAAGAGTTTTCCACATGATAACATCTGTTATCTACTCGTATCAAAGTGATACATTCTTCGATAGCTCAAGGCCGCCGGCTAATGTGCCGGATGAACCAATTCAACGAAATATAAGACCACCACAAAACGTGGGCTTCATCAACTACATACATTGTGCAATTGTACTCTGCCAGTCGATAATATATGTATATAAGAACAAGGGCATACTATATGCGCTGCACGCATACCCTAAACACAATGCAGTGGGCAACTATAATCTCGCCCGAAATGCTCCGAACTAACTTATCAAACTAAACTGTGATTCATTCTCCGTACTTCGTTCTATATGATCACAAACAACCCCATTATAATTGAAAATGTGCATGTAAAAATTAAAATGGTGGTATAAAAAAAGATAAAGAGTACTAGTATATGTACAACTAAATTAGTATCCATATTCTTCCTTTAGTCAGTTGCATGCAGCGCTTTACGCTTTTAAGCTTTTAATTTGCTCCATTATTTCATCGGTCGTTCACTCGTTCATCCATTCATATTATTTCACTTGTTGTTCCTCCACGTGCATGCTTTACATCAAAGATTAATTATTAGGACCAAACTAATTTGTTGCCCCATCTGCTTCAAGTCCTATATCTTACCTTGAGGGTTACAAACTTACGGAGTACAACTTACATACAACTACGGGTAGTGTAACTTTTAGCAATTCGTATTACGCAACGACTTTTACCTTTTTCCAGGCCAATCTTGGTTTGAGTAAAAAGAAAACCGAAAAATTGAGTAAAAAGAAACCTTCAAACATAATAGAACCCATGCCATACATATAACCCATGCTCGTTCATATTTAGGTATATATGTTTACTTGAAGGGATAACTTTTACAATGGTCTCATTATATTATTGTAATGCAGATTCCATCCAAATTCCCTCGCTTTCTTTGTTTTTGAGCTAAATGGATGGTAAATATATAATGGTGATAACATTACACCCCGTCTACCAATGAAGCCCTTAAAATTTGTGAAATAATTCAGATCAAATGCTAACAACAAGAGCTATTGGCCTGGCCAGGAAATGCATAGCTTTCGAGCGTAAAAATATGGAGGATATATATAAGACTATATTTATTAAATTATGTTTGAGAAGAGTAATGTAGACGCCTTGGATTCTTACATAATTCCCAAATAGGACCTGCCTAGGATTGTCATAGTTCCGTTGGAAATGCATTGCCAATAATTTGAGTCAAGTCGCATTACCAAAGTTTCCATGTGCGTCAGCATATGCCCCAATAAGTTGGCTGGTATGTCTAAGTAGCATGTCCTTTTCACCTTTAAGTTATCCATTTCTAACTGTCTCCAAACCTCCTTTCCTTCTCACCTTTACCCACGGTGAAAGCAATAGTCTGTCCCAATCTTGCATCCCCTTTGTATCTTCTCACCGTGAGATAATAACGTCTCAATTGGGAGGTAATAATAGAAGCCAAGGAGTACAGTTATGCTAGTTGCATCAGCTACAATGCGCGACTGCAAATTAACACTCGACTAAACATTTCATACTTCTTAACTTCTTCACTCGCCTTTGAAAAGGAAGTCATCTTTTCCTTCCTTCTTACAAGATCATCCCTCTCTAGTTCTAGTTCTGCAATACTTGTTTTCTTTATCTATTGCACATTTCTGCTTTTGTCCCAAATAGTGGAAAAAAAGTAAAATAAAAAGATCGATATTAATAACTTGATTCAGATTCTCTGAAGTTATTTTTTCATAGAGTTGGTAGAGTTTAATATAAACGAAAAATATAATTGAAAATGTATTTTTGAAAATAAGAGAAAAATACACATGGTAGAGTTAGAGTCTGTTTGGTATCGTTTTCTGTTTTTTTTAAAAACAAAGTCCCGTTTTTGAAAACCCTTGGCCTGTTCGGTATCACTGCCGTTTTCAGTTTTTGTTTTTCTTTGCGTAAAATATTTAGTTAAATAAGTTACAAAATTAACTTTAAATTGTTTGTTCTTATAGTAGTCATACAGAAAATGAAAACTGACAACTGAAAATCACTTTTTCTGGTTTTTAAAAACGGGACTTTGATTTTAAAAAAAACAGAAAACTGAAAATAGAAAACGATGAAGTGGTTTCAGTTTTCAGTTGTCAGTTTCATTTTCTATATGACTATTATTGAACCAAACAATTTAAAGTTAATTTTGTAACTTATTTAACTAAATTTTTTACACAAAAAAAAAACAAAAACTGAAAACGGCAGGTGATACCGAACGACCCCTTAATTTTTCATTTTAAGTAAACTCTATCATGTAGAGTTATTTTTCAACTCCACGGAATCTCAATCCTTAATAAATGGATCTATCTAGCCATATTGGCTGGCCCAAGTCAATGAGTCAATGTCCAATAAGAAAATGAAAAAAAAGTCAATGGGTCAATGACATGAATCAGTTAAGTTCGCACTTCGCACTAATTTGGGCCGTTGCCACCTTTACTGGATATCTGCTTCACTGGCTGGCCCAAATTTACAATCAATGGGTTGAAAACTTGAGATCCACTTCATAAGCCCATATATCCATCCACTAATCTTTTAGTTGTGCCTTTAATTCCATTGACCTAATTAATCCTTAGGTCTTGCCTGGTATGCAATGAATGGTTAAGGGGGAACAAATTCATGGGTAAATAATTAGTGAGAGATTGATTAGGGGGTAAAAATATTCTTGATTTGAAAGTTTGAAATATTAGGTTAATGATTACTTGAGTGATGTTTACCTAGGTTTGGTTAGGAGGTAATAAGGGAAAAGAATAGAAAAGAAAGGGGAGGAAGAGGAGAGAGAAAATGAAACATACTATAGGCCGTGTAGAGGAGAGAGAAACGAATGATTGGACCTAAAATCTTTTATTCCATTAAAAGTTTAGGGAGGATTGAAAGAGGAAAGTATTTGGACTAGGTGGAACCATGGAAGTAATGTATTCCAGGACTCTCTTATTTCCCCCCCTAAATCAAAACCTGCAAAATGGGCATGAGTTGTTACTCCTTAATTTTTCAAACCCATTATTGACAATCCAGGCAGGCCCTTAGGATCAGGGTTGCTAGATTCGCAAATCGCCCAGGATCGAAATCGCAAATCGCCGGAAATGGCGAATTACATCCCAGAGAATTCTCTCTAATTCGCCCAGAAATCGCTAGGGAATCCATAGTAATTAGTTCAGATAATTAATAATTTGATTTATTGCATTGGTGCATTGGGAAGGAAAATAACATTATTCTGGGAAAGAGAAGTCAAAGAAAACTGATTGTATTAATAATAATTACTGTAGTAATTATTATTATGTGGGAGTGTGAAAGACCTTCTCTTCTTTCGTGTGTGTCTCTCTCTCTCTCCTTTGCAGTAATTACTAGTAATCAATGAAGTCGCTGAAAATGACGATTTGGGTTGCGATTCACCACGATTTCTGCGAAAATGCACTGCGATTGGGCACGCGCGAATTGATTAGCAATTCGCGGAGGGTAGGGGCGATTTCGATAACCCTGCTTAGGATGATACCAACTCATATACCGATGCTATATACAATTGAGTTTGGTCTAGCCTTATGAGACTTTATCCAATAAATTGTTGCAACTTAAACTCTAAATAAATATTCGGTAAATCTAAGGGGGCGTTTGGTTCATCATTTTTGAGGGGATTGGAAACGGATTCGATTACCACTCCGTTACATTGTGTTTGTTTTCATTATTTTTGTTTTCGAATCCTTTCCCACTCCCTTTCCAATCCCTCAAAATGAATCCTACCAAAAACCTAAGGTTACAAAATTGAATCCCCCATATTTATTTTCTCTCTCCTCCCTTCCTCTCTTTCCTCGCACACACCAACCCCACCCTTCATCAGACCACCACGCCCCACCGCCGCCGAACACGCCGCTCCACCTACTCCACCGGAGACACCGCCTGGTGGCCGGCCTTGCTCCGGCGAGTTCACCGGCGACCCAAAACCGCCCCACCGCCCTCTCTTTCGCGTTTTCTCTCTCCTCTTTTCTTCCTCATCTCTCCTCTTCCTCCTCCCACCACCGCGACGACGACCCAAAGCCGTCACCCTAACGTCGCCTCCTCCGCCCACACCCTGACCTAACCCCCCCAACCGTCGTTACCACCTAGGCAAAAAAAAAAAAAAATGAAAATTTGAATTTTTAATGCTAAATCTACAAAATTTAAAATGAAATTTAGGAAAACTAATTGCACAACCATATTGAGTATCTAATTTTGGTTAGATTGGTGGTGGTTTTTGTCGGAGAAGTGGCGGTTGGTGGTGGTCAACGCCGGTAATGGGCGGTCAACGGTGTTAGTAGGGGAGGAGAGAGAAAAGATGAGGATTGATGTAATATCTAAAATTTAAATGGTAAATTACAGTTTCACCCTTACTAATGGATTAATTCATCTTTTGAATTGAACCAAACAATTTTAATAAGGAATGATATTTGTATCCATTCCATTCCATTTTACTTTCATGAACCAAACGCACCCTAAGTTCCGTGTCTAACTCAGTATTCACCCAAATGCTCGTAGTCGTAGACCATACGATGAAAGTAAGAAACCATATGTGGTTGTGAAAGAGATTGATCCCACCACTTGATATCCCCCTTCCACGCTGGCTAGAACGATGACAGTCCACAAACCAATACTCCAGAGATGATGAACTCCCAAGTTCATCCATCACCTCTGTTTTTTCTCTCCATTTCTCACAAACACTTTGGAGAATAAGAAATGGTAACAACGGCTACATTCCCTGGTATCCAATCCCCATTTATTTGTTCTTCTTGTAAGCTCTCTTCATTCAACTCTACCTCATCTTTCTTACCCACTAAACTACCCAGAAATCAACGCTCACAATCTTCTTATCCATGTCTTCGTGCTGAACTTGATCAAAACACGGTATTTTCCCAATTCCCATCTTTTTTTTTCTTTTGCTCAATTATTCATAAATAGTAAAATACATTGAGAAGTTTTGTGTGGAACCTTAAATACAATTGTCTAATTACAATGGTCACCCGTAAGTCAAAATTTGTCACTAGTTAACGAGATACGTGTCACCGCATTTTCATGTCACCAGTAACGTAAAATATTTGTGACATATTTTGGCACACGAAAAAAATGTGTACCAACGGTTGTATTCGATTATTAGTTTTGATTGATGATCAAATTATGTTAATAATTGCAATGTTGGTGTGTCAGGTGGTAGCGATATCAGTGGGATTTGTGAGTGTTGCTATTGGAATTGGTATTCCTGTGTTTTATGAGACTCAAATTGACAATGCTGTGAGTATTTTTCTCACCCTAATTTCAATTTTGGTTTATTTAATTTTTTGTTCAGTGAAATGGGGTTTTTGTAACATCGTACAAAGTACTGATTTTTTATTTATTTATTTTTTTTTTTTTTATGTGTGATGTGTTTACAGTCAAAAAGAGATAATACACAGGCATGTTTTCCCTGCATTGGCTCCGGTGCTCGTAAGTCTGTCTGTCCCTTCTCTCAGCATATGTGAATTATTTGAGTTAATGTGTTCGATTCGACTGTTGTAAAAATGATGGACTGTTTGGCTTTGGAGTATCTATGAAAGCATGAAAATTTTCATTCTATTCAAATATTGTGTAGTGGACTGTAATTGCGACTATCCCCATCATAGCACACACAACGGTAAACCTATGCACTTGAATTTGATGAGAAGTTGGGGTAGAATTGCCATTTTGTGTGCGACAACAAGGACCTTGGGTTCATCGGACCTGCCCTTTGCCTTGCTTGTATGGCATTGTTAAGAAGTTCGGATAGTGGTTGATGTTGATTGATGTAGGATAAAAAATTTTGGGATGTTGAGTGATTTGTAATAATAATTGATACAACAAAGGATGTGGTATTGTGGTGGTTGTTTGGAATTATATTCTCCGATGTGTATTAGAGTATCCTTATGGGTTGATAAGGAAGTAGGTGTTTCGGGATCAGCACTTTTGCGTAAAATTATGAGAATGTTAGCTGTGGCAAAGGGTGTGTTTGGTTATTCCTTATTATGTGCCATGATAGTGTGGTCTAATAGGAGGCAAACTTTGTATTTGCTCTCTTTAAGTTAGGATTGGATAGTTGGTGAAGAAGGACATTGCTTATTCTATTGAGTTAGATTAAAAACTGTCTACAAAAACACCAGAGAAGACCATTTTGTTTTGGCTGTTTCATGGATTGCTAGGAAGAGAGTCTCTACAAAGGATAAAAGTTCAAGGGAGGTTGAAACAAAGTCCTCCAGTTTGTCCATTTTCTTAGAGTAGCAATGTGAAATAACAATTGTGATAGCATATATCTTCTGTCTTCCTCTTTTTTTTTTTTTTTTTTTTTTTGCTTTTCTTTTTCCTTTTGGGTATATGTGGGTACCCGCAGCCGCTACCTACAAGTAAGTCCATTGGCTTTATGTATGTCCTCCTGCTTACAAGCAAGTCGCTTAGCTATATGCAAGGCATGTGTTCATCATCGTACGTTAAGTGTAAATCAAACAACAAATGTGGATCATCCATTTCTGATGGCTGTCTTGATGTAACTTTGATCATTTAGGCTTCAGTAAATGTCTGAACTCTTAAGTAACTAAAGGAGTGATGTTAACGTACTAAACTCTTTGGAGCACTTCTTTCTCAGGCTTATGCTATTGCCTTGACAACAGATTTTCAAGCATATCTTAGAATCATATCTCCTTAAGTTGCTTGATAAATTTCCTCATAAGTAATGAAAAAACAGCTGCAGCTATTTTTTTCACAGTTCCTTGTGGAATCATTTTCTCATCAGAGGATTCTGCTATTCCCTATCCTTTGAAAGGTGTTGTTTTCCTTAATTGAGCTGATAAATACTACCCACCTGAGACATGCACTCCATGAATATTATTGTGTGTCTTCAGGGCTCTCTTGATTTCCTGTATGAGAACAACAATATTGCTGAAGATTGATATTTACCCGATTATGGAATCTTAAGGAAATCATATATACTTGGAGGTTCGATCCTCTTGAGCTTTTTCAGCTTTACTACTTGAACTTTTAAGGGGTGACAAGCGTAGAGGATGACGTTAGGTTGGTAGTACAAGAAGACTGTCTAAGTAATGTTGTGCATTGTGGATTTTCGGAGGATAATAAAAAGAAAAAGAAGTTGTGTAGATGTAAAGTCTCTGGTGTTTAACGATGGAGCAGGGTTGGGAGAAGCACAATTTTGATGGAGACTACTCCCTCCGTCTCAGCTCAAACGCCCCATATTCCATTTTGGGACGTCCCATCTCAAACACCCCATCTATTTTTGGATATATTTCTCTCTCCTACTTTTATTAAATTATCACATATTCTCTCACATTATCTCTCCTACTTTTATTAATCCCCACATTCTCTCTCCTCATTTTCCTAATATTACCCCACTCAACTTATTATATCAATTTTTCTTATTCCACTACAAATAATGCCCGGGGCGTTTGAGCTGGGACGGAGGGAGTAGTTTTTTTAACTCAGGGTTTTCTAAGGCTAGATTTAAGCCACATTTTTAATCAAGGTATTACAAGTGTATGAGCGTATGGCAATTGTCCTCGTCCTTCTTGTGGGGGATGATAAAAAGGCAATGAGACTTTACATACCTCAGTCATCCAATATTAGCAAAAATTGTTGTTCATCGAAAGTCAAAAGAGGGAAATTTGCAGTAGTGACACGGGAAGCAATATCCAGTTCTCTCCTGTTCAACCAAAAATGTCACCTCCCTACGTGCCTTCTATTCTTTAGGCCTGCAATTCATTGTGTCCTTGGGCTCACTGCTACCTGTTACTACCTGCAGTAGTGGTTTGCCATCTAAAAGCGTTGCTGAATACCTTTTACTCCGTATTTTCTTTTTGTGTCGTAAGAACGTAGTTTTAACAAAGATAAATTTAGAAAGGATTAACCACCAAATCAATAGAATCAGAAGCATACTACTACTATCATATAAATGATGTTTTGACCAAGCTAAAAGCCATATAAATGATGTTTTGACCAAGCTAAAAGCCTAACACTTGCAACATATCTAATCCAGCAGCCACTTTGTGTTGTGCTGTTTATCACCAAACACTTTAAAATTGTGCTCATACCACTCTAGATAAACTGTAGCTGCAAGACTTGTGCGATACCATTTGTATCTTCAATACTTTGTGTGTTTTTGCTGAGAAACCCACTGCAATTCACGTTCCAAGCTCCAACCAATTCTTTTCTTGCCAATCCATGATAGAAACTTTTGCCTCAGAGCTTTTGTAAGTTGTAACTGTGCAATTGAAAAATATGTGACTCTGGTTCTCTGCTGCATTTTTACACATACTGCACCTGTTGCTGCATCTTTGTGCAGCTAGATTACAGATAAAGCTATATCTTGGGAAATTTACAGCGTTCCAAATTACTTTGTGACCCCGTTATTTCCTTGAAGGAGCTCTAAAAAAAAGTTATATGCTGCTTTTAAGTTAAATTTGCCCCTTCTGAGCCATGATAACATCATTTGTTCCGCAATAGCAGCATCACCTTGAACCTGAAGGATTTCGTGTCTAACTGCCAAAATTCCTTTCCAACTTGCAGGACATTAGCATGCTTCTTGACAACCATATACTCCGTATTAGCTTGGTGCAATATATAGACCTTGGTCAACTGCAACAATAAACCATCTTGATGAGCATTCAATTTCCATGTCCATCTAGCCACTCAAGCTTTATTCCAAGCTAATAAATCCTTAATACCGAATCCTCTCCCAGTCTTAGGAGTACAGGAGCTAGCCTAACTTTTGAAGATTGACTTTCTTTTCCTCTTAGAATTACTCCATAGGTAGTCCTTAGAGCTTCTGTTAATTTGATAGATGATATGTTTCGGAAGGAGGAAGCTTGTGCACCAGAAATTTCTAAGTCCAAACTCCAAAGATACTGATATTGATCAGTTTTGCCTTTCCTGCATAAGAGAGTAACTGGGAAGACCAATGTTGGATTCCAGCTCTTATCTTGCTAACCCTTTTTTTATTTATTTTTCCTTTTTTTCTTTGGGGCGAAGCTTATCTGGCTAATCAAGGTCACGTACATATCATAGATGCCCCTGCTTGAATTGAGAGGGACTCTTATGTCGTTTAAAAAATCTTTTGACAGACACCAGCAGATGTCCTGTAGGCCAGGGTTCCTTCAAAATGGGACATCAGTATCAAAACAGCATGAACTGTTTGCTGTTTGCTGGAAGGCCGTTCCAACTTCTTGGAGATTGAGTTGATCCTCAAGAGCCCAAATTCTCCTTTCTTTAATCTTTGTCTTATATCTACTGGGACCTGATCAACAAAGTAATGTGGCTTACGACTTTTTAAATATGTTTAGAATAATTGCAGCAATATATGGCATGAGAAATTGAAGCTACTTACTAGTGTACGTAGCGTAGGACAGTTTATGTTCTTTGTAGAACAATTGGGGTAAAGCTGCAATACATTTGACCCACCCTTACCTCGCCATATTATGCGTTTGAGGTACTGAGCAACTGATGTTGTTGTGGTGGCATTCTGATATTCTGCGCATATCTGTGCCTCTAGGGTATTTATCAGTCGTTAAGTTGTTATTTAAGCCTCGATTATGAAGTCTTCAGTTGTCATCTGCCAATTTGTTATCTATTGTATGGTCAGAATTTACCACACCATTACGATATGTTCAATCCAATCTGATTTTTTTTGTTATATTGGCTCAATGTAATGTGATTTCCCTTTCTTAGAGAAATGTAGGTTCTGCATGGGAACTGGCTCAGTGACAGTAGATCTTGGTGGCGATGAGAAGGAAGTTTCTAAATGCATCAACTGCGATGGCCTTGGTTCTTTGACATGCACCACATGCCAGGGGTCAGGAATTCAACCGAGATATCTTGATCGAAGGTATGCTGTCTCGACCATTTCCTTTCAAACTATAACTGAACGATTTTGATTAGGTCGAATACAAGATTGATACGGAGTACAAGATAGGGACTTACCCCGCTAACTGCTTTTCAGTAGTACTTGCCAAATATTGTTCTTCCGGTCTGTTAAGGTAACACTCTTTCTGATATGAGAATGTGTGGTTGGACAGGGAATTCAAAGATGATGACTAGCCAATTCACCAAAAGATGCAAACAGAATCCAGAATTTATACTCTTTGGGACGAAGAGCGTCCATCCTTTTTCCGGAATATGTAATGCACAATACATGATGTAACAACGAGAACTTTTTAACAGTGTCATTATTTCTTCTTTAACACACGCTATGTTATCTAATACTATATATTAAAACATGTAACCAAGTCTTTCGACACTTGACATTTATTAATTGGATAGCACTAGATAATTACATAATATGACAATTATTAGCTAATTTAATATCATAACAAAGATAAACCGACAAATTCATAAAATGAGCATAATAATATAGATATAGATCCCAGACGCGGGCCGGACATGCAAACTAGTTTCAAACATAAAGGAAGAGTTGTCAAATCCACTAATTGACCAATTTCAACCGTAATGAGATCAACCATTATGCCTTATGGTAGGGGTGAGCATGAACGGGTACCCGCTACTATATCATGGATCCGGACCCAGACCCGTTGCCAACGGGTCCTAGAATTTAGGACCCAGACCCGGACCCGTTAATTGCCAAATGGGTAACGGGTACCCGTTTGATTTTTGAGCAACGAGTTTTGTAGATGCACGAGCCAAAAGTCATCTAAAAATTATTACTTTCAAAGCTAACCATGCTAATTGGTAATTATGATTATCCTTAAAGTGAGCTGTTTTACTTTAAACTTCAATTTTTTTTTAAAAAAAAAAGCTTTGTGGGGTTCAGGGTACCCGTTTGGACCCGTTAAACAACGGGTACCCCCGTTTGGACCCGTTAAACAACGGGTACCCGCGGGTAAAGGGTCCAAAATTATAGGACCCGTTGCCAACGGGTCCTAAAGTTTTGGACCCGTACCCGTCTACAACGGGTCAGGTTCCGGACCCGCCGGGTCCTAAGCGGGTCCGGGTACGATTCCGGGTACCCGCTTTTCTTGCTCACCCTTATGGGGTACACAGAGCTATCAACTATGTACTACCAGGTCGAAATAAAAACTTAAAACGATTTGTTTATCAAGGAATGGAACGCGCGGACATTTTTCCAACTGCTTATAAGCCTGAGTGCCGACGAGGGCCGAAAAATCGAGCACTATGAGCGTGAGCTATTGAATACTGTAGCAAACAATGACAAAGTCGTACATATGGGTTGTAAACTTGTAATTGCGGTTTCTACGTCATTTTATAGAGTATTTTCGACAAATTATCATGTACTGTATATTGTACAAAAATATATATTGTACAAAAATGTATCTGTGCAGTAAAATTATTCAATCATCTTTCTCTCTATACCTTTGTAGGGAGTCACTCGTTCCCATCATCGAACCACCAAGTCACCACCTAGCGGCCATATAGCAACCCAAATTTTCCAACGGCGAATAGACACCCTGTATGGGTGGGGTGAGTAAGGACCAAAGTGAGGAAGATGGTCTCACGGCGTATTTTACATGGAATGTTTTGGAGTTTTGGCCGAATCAAACCTATTAAAAGTAAAATTAGGTCAGACTACAACTAACATAATCATTCTTGTCCCTAATAAAATATTTTTTAATTGTTGGATTACAACTTATACTAACTTCCGCGGCCTTATTTCCGCCCCATACCATCCAATGCCGCCCAAAACCCTCCCGATGCCGCCCCGCTCGTAGCCACTCTGGCTACTACCACCACAACTCAATCACCCCCCCCCCCCCAAATTTTATTTTTTGCAAAATTTCCCTCATATCCCTTTCTTCTAGTTTTTCTCCCCCTTGGGTGGGTAAGGGGCGGCAGTGGGTGGAGCTATCAGCGGCATTGGGTGGGTAAGGGGCGGCATTGAGTGGGTGAAGGCCGAAAGATAGTATAAGGTGTAGTCCAACAAAAAAAGATATAATTAGGTGTGGTTGGACAAAAACAATTATATTAGACTATATTTATTTGTGTCATCCCAAGTTTGGGGCACCAATAAAATATTTATATATTTTTTTTTTTTCATTTCATTTTCACCCCCGAATGACTTTTCCGGGTAGTTAATTAGTGCCCTTCTTTGCTCCAATTTCATTTAATAAAAATATATCTAATGTGGTCTTAATTTGTAGTGTATGAAAAATTATGAACATTGATATAAATTTTTTATCATTAAAAGTTTTATTAAGGTATAAACTAGCATAAAAATAAAATAAAAAAGTTTATACTAATAATGAGATGACATGTGGCCCTTGCCATAACAACTTTGGGCATACATTTGGTGCAACCTACGCGCTTCTTCCATGCCTTTTGCCTCAGCTTTAATTTTTTAATCGATTGTTACAACGTATGAATTAGTTGTCCTCATTCATGCCGTAGATGTTTAGTCTTAGGTGTTATCTGACCCGTTTTAATAGGCGTGGTTCGACCAATTTTTATTTATTTATGATTTTCCCCCTTTATCTATGTTGTCCTCCCGATCCCTACACCAGACACCACCACCTCCACAAGTGCCCTAGCATGAACCATCACTACACATGTCATCGCTAACATGCGACACGCCCCAACACGGTGACTTCACCGTTGCCACCACCTTCCACCACCCCTTAATCTTGCGTTATCCACGAGCCTTTCTCTCTCCACCACCATTTTCTAATCCCAATTTTTTTGTCACTACCTGAGCCAAGGGCACCCTCCTATGGCCGCTGTAACACCCCGAGGTTATGTTGAAATTAGTTTGTTCCACATTGAGATATTAAGGAGCTTGTGAGTTGTTTATAATATAGTTCATCCATCATACCATCAACGATAACGAGGCCATTACCGTTTAAACACAAAAGAGGATATATGAGTATAAGGAGTGACTTCTATTTGATTGGGTTGTGTTGAGATATATGATGAGTCGGTCTAATACACATTGTATATATAAAAGTAACCTTTCGGTTGTGTGCTGATCTGTGGATTGTTACAGATATCTCTTGTTTCTATTGTTGTTTGTCGAATATCGGTGTTGTTGTTGGTTCGACATTATTGTTGGCCTGTTAGTGTGCATTTGATTGGATCTCTTTGGAGGTGCTAGGTGGGAGACACATATGGTGTTAGAGTTCAATTCGTACATTATAATGGCGTAAGGATAATGGTAGGACATACACGTCGTGAGGGCATAGAATAGAGATGGATTTACTTCATCTACTTTGGGGGTTGCACCCTCTCTATCCCTCAATCCATTTCATTTTTGCTCTCCCATAACCCCGTCCCCATGGCAGTTACTAACCATTGGTTCAATCTTTGTTGAACCATTCTTGAGAGTTCTATGCTAAGAGGCAAGCCAGGTTCATTAGATTGAAATATTTTTAAGGCTAGAGTGATATAATATTCCTTTGATCGTTTTGGGAGGAAGTCATATTTTTGGCTCGAGTTTTATCCGACCAAATGATAGTTTTAACAATTAGAAATTATATTTTGGCCATTACCCACCCTTTGTACGAGTTTCACCCCAAGTTGTGGTAAAACCGAAGCAAAGGTAGTTGAATAATTCAAGAGGGCTATGCTTGTCTTTTTGAAATTTGTGTTTAGGTTATTGTTTTTTCTTCTAGATTCTTATATTTTTATTGAGCCTTCTATGGCATAGAGTCCGGTAATAAATAAAGTAAATAATATTGAAAGAGACCCTTCAACCAAAGTGTGAAGAATAAGTTTTATATTTATGTTGAATAATTAATGAATTGGTGCAAAGAAACAATGGTGCTCGGCACACCTAGTGAAGCACCGACTCGGAAACGGTTCAAATTCGTTGTGGGGTTTCATAATGGTGTGTCTTCGTCATATCACTCACATTTGAGACCACTTGATGCCACATATGTCCAAAGACACATGCTAAACTCTCTAAAACTAGTCCGAAATCGCCCCCGTGTCAGCACTGAGTCTTTTCCGAGCAAACTCGAGTATTTTCCGAGCAAAAGATAGTTTTAACAATTAGAAGTCATATTTTGGCCATTAGCCACCCTTTGTATGAGTTTCACCCCACGTTGTGTCAAAACCGAACCAAAGGTAGTTGAATCATTCAAGAGGGATATGGTTGCCTTTTTGATTTTTGTGTTTGGGTTATTGTTTTTTCTTCAAGATTCTTGTATTTTTCGTTGATTTTTTTATAACAAAGAGTCCATTAAGAAATAAAGTAAATTATAATAAAAGAAACCTTTCATCCAAAATGCGATGAATTAGTTTTATATTGATGTTGAATAATTAATGAATTAGTGCAAAGACACAATGGTGCCCGAAACACCTAGCGAAACACCGACTCAGAAATGGCTCAAATTTGTTGTGGGGCTTCCTAAGGGTGTGTCTTGGGCATATCAATCACATTTGAGACCATTTGATGCCACATATGTCCAAAGACACATGCAAATCACTCTAAATCAAGCGCGAAATCGCCACCGTGCCAGCACCGAGTCTTCTCCTAGCACACTCGAATTTTATCCGAGCAAATGATAGTTTTAACAATTAGAAATCATATTTTGGCCATTAGCCACCCTTTGTACGAATTTCACCCCACGTTGTGCCAAAATCGAAGCAAAGATAGTTGAATAATTCAAGAGGGATGTGGTTGCTTTTTTAAATTTTGTGTTTTGGTTATTGTTTTTTCTTCAAGATTCTTGTATTTTTCATTGAGTTTTCTATAGCAAAGAGTCCGTTAAGAAATAAAGAAAATAATATTAAAAGAAACCTTTTCATCCAAAATGCGATGAATTAGTTTTATATTGATGTTGAATAATTAATGAATTAGTGCAAAGACACAATGGTGCCCGAAACAACTAGCGAAACACCGACTCGGAAATGGCTCAAAATCGTTGTGGGGCTTCCTAAGGGTGTTCTTGGACATATCAATCATATTTGAGACCATTTGATGCCACATATGTCCAAAGACACATGCAAATCACTCTAAATCAAGCGCGGAATCGCCACCGTGCCAGCACCGAGTCTTCTCCTAGCACACTCGAATTTTATCCGAGCAAATGATAGTTTTAACAATTAGAAATCATATTTTGGCCATTAGCCACCCTTTGTACGAATTTCACCCCACGTTGTGCCAAAATCGAAGCAAAGATAGTTGAATAATTCAAGAGGGATGTGGTTGCTTTTTTTAATTTTGTGTTTTGGTTATTGTTTTTTCTTCAAGATTCTTGTATTTTTCATTGAGTTTTCTATAGCAAAGAGTCCGTTAAGAAATAAAGAAAATAATATTAAAAGAAACCTTTTCATCCAAAATGCGATGAATTAGTTTTATATTGATGTTGAATAATTAATGAATTAGTGCAAAGACACAATGGTGCTCGAAACACCTAGCGAAACACCCACTCGGAAATGACTCAAATTCGTTGTGGGGCTTCCTAAGGGTGTGTCTTGGGCCTATCAATCACATTTGAGACCATTTGATGCCACATATGTCCAAAGACACATGCAAATCACTCCAAATTAAGCGAGGAATCGCTACCGTGTCAGCGCCAAGTCTTCTCCGAGCAAACTCGAGTTTTATCCGAGCAAATGATAGTTTTAACAATTAGAAATCATATTTTGTCCATTAGCCACCCTTTGTACGAGTTTCACCCCACGTTGTGGCAAAACCGAAGCAAAGGTAGTTGAATAATTCAAGAGGGATATGGTTGCCTTTTTGAATTTTCTTCAAGATTCTTGTATTTTTCATTGGTTTTTCTATAGCAAAGAGTCG
Organism: Spergularia marina; assembly: GCA_963680865.1. Lineage (NCBI taxonomy): Eukaryota > Viridiplantae > Streptophyta > Magnoliopsida > Caryophyllales > Caryophyllaceae > Spergularia > Spergularia marina. The sequence continues at coordinate 4,193,581 of OY804551.1, read as the reverse complement.
TTAAGAAATAAAGTAAATAATTTTAAAAGAAACCTTTCATCCAAAATGCGATGAAATAGTTTTCTATTGATGTTGAATAATTATTGAATTAATGCAAAGACACAATGGTGCTCGAAACACCTAGCGAAGCACCAACTCGGAAATGGCTCAAATTCGTTGTGGATCTTTCTAAGGGTCTGTCTTGGGTATATCAATCACATTTGAGTCCATTTCAAGCCACATATGTCCGAAGACACATGCAAAAACTCCAAAACAAGTGCGGTGTCGTCCCCGTGTCAGCACCGAGCCTTCTCCGAGCAAACTGGAGTTTGATCCGAGCAAATGATAGTTTCTACAATTAGAAATTATAATTTGGCCATTGGCCACCCTTTGTACGAGTTTCACAACACGTTGTGCCAAAACCGAAGCAAAGGTAGTTGAATAATTCAATAGGGATATGGTTGATTTTATAAATTTTGTGTTTGGGTTATTGTTTTTTCTTCTAGATTCTTGGATTTTTCATTGAGTTTTCTATAGAAAAGAATCCGTTAAGAAATAAAGTAAATAATATTAAAAGAAACCCTTCATCCAAAATGCGATGAATTAGTTTTATATTGATGTTGAATAATTAATGAATTAGTGCAAAGACACTACGGTACCCGAAACACCTAGTGAATCACCGACTCGAAAATGGCTCATATTCGTTGTGGGGCTTCCTAAGGGTGTGTCTTAGGCATATCAATCACATTTGAAACCATTTGATGCCACATATGTTCAAAGACACATGCAAAACAATGTAAAACATGCGCGGAATTGCAACCCTGTCAGCAGCGAGCATTCTCCGAGCAAACTCGAGTTTTATCAGAGCAAATAATTGTTTTAACAATTATAAATTATATTTTGGCCATTACCCACCTTTGTACGAGTTTCACCCCATGTTGTGCAAAACCGAAGCAAAGGTAGTTGAATAATTCAAACGGGCTATGGTTGCCTTTTTGAAATTTGTGTTTAGGTTATTGTTTTTTCTTCTATATTCTTGTATTTTTATTGAGTCTTTTACGACATAGAATCCGGAAAGAAATAAATTAAATAATATTTAAAGAGACCTTTCAACCAAAGAGCGATGAATTAGTTTTATATTTATGTTGAATAATTAAAGAATTGGTGGAAAGAAATGATGGTGCTCGAAGCACCTAGCGAAACACCGACTCGGAAATGGTTCAAATTTGTTGTGGGGTTTCCTAAGGGTGTGTCTTGGGCATATCACTCACATTTTAGACCATTTGATGCGACATATGTCCAAAGACACATGCTAAACTCTAAAAAACTAGTCCGAAATCACCCCCGTGTCAGCACCGAGTCTTTTCCGAGCAAATGATAGTTTTAACATATAGAAATCATATTTTGGCCATTAGCCACCCTTTGTACGAGTTTCACCACACGTTGTGCCAAAATCGAAGCAAAGGTAGTTGAATAATTCAATAGGGATATGGTTGATTTTTTAAATTTTGTGTTTGGGTTATTGTTTTTTCCTCAAGATTCTTTGATTTTTCATTGAGTTTTCTATAACAAAGTGTCCGTTAAGAAATAAAGTAAATAATATTAAAAGAAACCCTTCATCCAAAATGCGATGAATTAGTTTTAGATTGATGTTAAATAATTAATAAATTAGTGCAAAGACACTATGGTACCCGAAACACCTAGCGAATCACCAACTCGGAAATGACTCATATTCGTTGTGGGGCTTCCTAACCGTTTGTCTTGGGCATATCAATCTCATTTGACACCATTTGATGCCACATATGTCCAAAGACACATGCAAAACATTCTAAAACAAGCGCGGAATAGATCCCGTGTCAGCACCGAGTCTTCTCCGAGCAAACTCGAGTTTTATCCGAGCAAATGATAGTTTTAACAATGAGAAATCATATTTTGGCCATCAGCCACCCATTGTACAAGTTTCACCCCACGTTGTTCCAAAACCGAAGCTAAGGTAGTTGAATAATTCAAAAGGGCTATGGTTGCCTTTTTGAAATTTGTGTTTAGATTATTGTTTTTTCTTCTATATTCTTGTATTTTTATTGAGCCTTCTACGGCATAGAGTCCGGTAAGAAATAAAGTAAATAATATTGAAAGAGACCTTTCATCCAAAGTGCGATGAATTAGTTTAATATTGATATGGAAAAATTAATGAATTATTTCAAATACACTATGGTGCCCGAAACACCTATCGAAACACCGACTTGGAAAATGCTAAAATTCGTTGTGGGGATTCCTAAGGGTGTGTATTGAACATATCAATCACATTTAAGACCATTTGATGTCACATATGTCCAAAGACATATGCAAAACACTCTAAAACAAACGTGGAATCGCCCCCGTGTCAGCACTCAGTCTTTTTCGAGCAAACTCGAGTTTTATCCAAGCAAATGATAGTTTTAACAATTAGAAATCATAATTTGGCCATTAGCCACCCTTTGTACGAGTTTCGCGCCACGTTGTGCCAAAACCGAAGCAAAGGTAGTTGAATAATTCAAGAGGGATGTGGTTGCCCTTTTAAATTAGTGTTTGGGTCATTGTATTTTCTTCAAGATTCTTTTATTTTTCGTTGAGTTTTCTATAGCAAAGTGTCTGCTAAGAAATAAAGTAAATAATATTAAAAGAAACCCTTCATCCAAAATGCGATGAATTATTTTTATATTGATGTTGAATATATAATGAATTAGTGCAAAGACACTATGGTGCCCGAAACACCTAGCGAAGCGACGACTCGGAAATGACTCAAATTCGTTGTGGGGCTTTATAAGGGTGTGTCTTGGGCAAATCAATCACATTTGAGACCATTTGATGCCACATATGTTCAAAGACACATGCAAAACACTGTAAAACAAGCGTGGTATTGCCCCCGTGTCAACAACAAATCTTCTCCGAACAAACTCGAGTTTTATCCTAGCAAATGATAGTTTTAACAATTAGAAATTATATTTTGGCCATTACCCACCCTTTGTACTAGTTTCACCCCGAGTTGTGCCAAAACCGAAGCAAAGGTAGTTGAATAATTCACGAGGGCTATGGTTGCCTTTTTGAATTTTGTGTTTGAGTTAATGATTTTTCTTCAAGATTCTTGTATTTTTCATTGAGTTTTTTATAACAAAGTGTCCGTTAAGAAATAAAGTAAATAATAATAAAAGAAACCCTTCATCCAAAATGCAATGAATTAATTTTCTATTGATGTTGAATAAGTAATGAATTAGTGCAAAGACACTATGGTGCCCGAAACACCTAGCGAATCAACGACTCGGAAATGGCTCAAATTCGTAGTGGGGCTTCCTCAGGGTGTGTCTTGGGCATATCAATCAAGTTTGAGACCATTTGATGCCACATATGTCCAAAGACACATGCTAAACTCTCTAAAACTAGTCCGAAATCGCCCCCGTATCAACACCTATTTTTTTCCTAGTAAATTCGAATTTTTTCCGAGCAAATGATAGTTTTAACCATTAGAAATCATATTTTGGCTATTAGCCACCCTTTGTACGAGTTTCACCCCACGTTGTGCCAAAACCGAAGCAAAGGTGGTTGAATAATTCAAGAGCGATATGGTTGCCTTTTTGAATTTTGTGTTTGGGTTATTGTTTTTTCATCAAGATTCTTGTATTTTTCATTGAGTTTTCTATAGCAAAGTGTCTGTTAAGAAATAAAGTAAATAATATTAAAATAAACCATTCATCCAAAATGCGATGAATTAGTTTTCTATTGATGTTGAATAATTAATGAATTATCGCAAATACACTATGGGGCCCGAAACACCCAGCGAAGCACCAACTCGGAAATGGCTCAAATTCGTTGTGGAGCTTTCTAAATGTGTGTCTTGGGCATATCAATCACATTTGAGACCATTTGATGGCACATATGTCCAAAGATACATGCAAAAACTCCAAAAAACGCGCGGTATCGTGCCCGTGTCAGCACTGAGTCTTCTCCGAGCAAAATCGAGTGTAATTCGAGCAAATGATAGTTTTAACAATTATAAATTATATTTTTGCCACGACCCACCCTTTGTACGAGTTTCACACTAAGTTGTGCTAAAACTGAAGCAAAGGTAGTTGAACAATTCAAGAGGGCTATTGTTGCCTTTTTGAAATTTGTGATTAGGTTATTGTTTTTTCTTCTAGATTCTTGTATTTTTATTGAGCCTTCTATGGCATAGTGTCCGGTAAGAAATAAAGTAAATAATATTCAAAGAAACCTTTCAACCAAAGTGGGGTGAATTAGTTTTATATTTATGTTGAATAATTAAAGAATTGGTGCAAAGAAACAAGCAAAACACTGTAAAACAAGCGCGGAATCGCCGCCGTGTCAGCACCGAATCTTCTCTGAGCAAATTAGAGTTTTATGAGAGCAAATGATAGTTTTAACAATTCGAAATTATATTATGGCCATTAGCCACCCTTTGTACGAGTTTCACGCCACGTTGTGCGAAAACCGAAGCAAAGGTAGTTGAATAATTCAAGAGGGATGTGGTTGCCTTTTTGAATTTTGTGTTTGGGTCATTGTTTTTTCTTCAAGATTCTTGTATTTTTCGTTGAGGTTTCTATAGCAAAGTGTCTGCTAAAAAAAAAAGTAAATAATATTAAAAGAAACCCTTCATCCAAAATTGATGAATTATTTTTTATATTGATGTTGCATATATAATGAATTAGTGCAAAGACACTACGGTGCCCGAAACACCTAGCGAAGCGACGACTCGGAAATGACTCAAATTCGTTGTGGGGCTTTATAAGGGTGTGTCTTGGGCATATCAATCACATTTGAGACCATTTGATGCCACATATGTCCAAAGACACATGCAAAACACTGTAAAACAAGCGTGGAATTGCCCCCGTATCAGCAACAAATCTTCTCTTAACAAACTCGAGGTTTATCCAAGCAAATGATAGTTTTAACAATTAGAACTATATTTTGGCCATTACCCACCCTTTGTACGAGTTTCACCCTGAGTTGTGCCAAAACCGAAGCAAAGGTAGTTGAATTGTAACAACCCTGAATTTTCGCTATCTTTAAATACAAAAATAAAGGATTGTTATGCCACCATTGACTGCCAAGTCAACGGCAAGGCTAATTTAAAACAAGAACAAATGACAGCGGAAGACTTCTAGCTGAATCTACAAATCGGGAATTAAACCAAAAGATAAACTACAAATCGTCCCCAATGTAAATATGTGACGACTCATCAAAACGCCCAACATGCAATGACGCTTCAACCATACAATGCATCTCAATCTGCAAACCTGTCAACTGCGCCACCAAAAGGATGACATAGGCCCCAGAATAGGGTAGGGACACAACCCAAGACAAAGAACGTCAGCACAGGCTGAGCAAGACATTTAAGCGATACAAAAGAATTAAGATACGCGCCTTACTGGCGCGTAGCTAACAAAGAATAGACAAAGCTACGCAAAGGAGGTAAGAGCCTGAAACGGGGCCTGGCACGAGTCGTGCTCAAGTCAGTGAGCTAGAAAACACAATGTAACAACGGACACGGCTCGTGTACCCAAGACACGAGTCGTGTAGAGCGCGCACGTGGTATTCATCACCACAATAATCTTTGTTTATCTTCCTTTAAGTAATTTATTTGCGCAAGGGTCCTACCCCAAGCCGATCCAACACTAGAGCATCGAGAATAAAACGATCCTAAAGACCCGAGTGTGCACACCCCTCCTAGGGGGACGGTAGGACGCACAGTCCCTAAGAGGAAGTCATTTAGGAGACCGGTAGCTGATCTCCGGCCTAGCTACATATACCTTGATCAGAGGTTAATCGCTCTAGGTGGTTTAAACATCATAAAACACGTATAGTTATATATGTATAAATAGATACATCTTTAATCCGTCTTAAGTACGTTATTCGCGCATAGTAGCTTGATTTATAAACGGCCAAAGCCGGAACAAGAATATCAATAGATGATCAATAACAATAATCAATGTAGGAATCAACATAGATGCTCAAAAGGTGATCACAATAGATAATTGATATCAATAGGCGATAGATAATCAAAATAGAGAATATGAGCAAAGAATCGAAACAAAGATGAACGTGAAGGATTCTCATGATATGAAATGAAGCTCAAGCTTATGAGGGTCAACGTTCTTACCTTCAATTGGCAAGTTTCCTCTAGTTACACTTCTCAAAGTCCACAAAGGTCATCTCTTTGAATCCACAATCTAAGTTACACAATAACCAACAAGAATTACTTTTGTGTTGTATCAACTTGACCCAATACCCCCAATGCAATCTCATAACTCAAAAGATAATCCCCTAACTCACAAGGTGAATCCATAAGTCATAATTCTCACAATTAACATCAATCTAACACGAATCCAAAAGGAGACAGTAGTAAATAAACATGAATAACGTCTACCTCCGACATCGGATGACCACCACATTTGAGTATGTCATAAAAGGTTATGTCAGAAACGTCCCCTCCAGATTTCGTCCACAAACTCCAAGCGGATCAACGGGAATCAACCTCAAACTGAACCATAGACACGAATTAGGGTTTACCCACGAATTATGATATAACTTTTGATATACAAATACAGGGCTTACCAATTTTGGATATGTTGTTAAAACTAGAGTTAGGAACATCTCCATAAAATATCGTCCCAAAATAATTTATGAGTCAATGGGAATCGTCAAGATACCGAGGGAGCTGAACAGTTATCGGGTAAATAGACACAGCTCCACCAAAACACCTCTACAGGGAGCATCCGATGGAATCTTGGCACGATCTATATGTATATGGATTCGTATCGAAAACACGGTTCTAACGCTATAAACCACGTCTTAATAAAAGGTTGTATGTGAGAGTTGTGTGTATTTGAAGTTGACACAGTTGTGCTGAAATCTTATGCGGGTGGAGGCTAAGAGAATGAGAGAGATGTAGAAGAGGGGGCCGAATGACTGTCAAGGGAAGCTAGGGTTTTCTTTATTTTTTTCATAAATGGGTATTAGGGTGGACTCGGGTTTGGACCTAGCTAATTTGATGGGTTGCGTGATCCACAAACCCGATCCAAATCCGAATGGCTAACAAATCCTCTTGTGTAATTCTATAATCAGAAATCCCATAATAACTCAATCGAATTCCAATTAAACCTTAATAAAACCCTCAATTACATTATAAAACGTAACACCCTTAATTATTTAACTTACCAAAAATACGGGGTGTTACATGAATAATTCACGAGGGCTATGATTGCCTTTTTGAATTTTGTGTTTGAGTTAATGTTTTTTCTTCAAGATTCTTGTATTTTTCATTGAGTTTTTTTATAGCAAAGTGTTCGTTAAGAAATAAAGTAAATAATATTAAAAGAAACCCTTCATCCAAAATGCGATGAATTAGTTTTCTATTGTTGTTGAATAATTAATGAATTAGTGCAAAGACACTATGGTGCCCGAAACACCTAGCGAAGCAACGGCTCGGAAATGGCTCAAATTCGTAGTGGGGCTTCCTAAGGGTGTGTCTTGGGCATATCAATCAAATTTGAGACCATTTGATGCCACATATGTCCAAAGACACATGCTAAACTTTCTAAAACTAGTCCGAAATCGCCCCCGTATCAGCACCTATTTTTTTCCTAGTAAATTCGAATTTTTTCTGAGCAAATGATAGTTTTAACCATTAGAAATCACATTTTGGCCATTAGCCACCCTTTGTACGAGTTTCACCCCACGTTGTGCCAAAACCGAAGCAAAGGTGGTTGAATAATTCAAGAGGGATATGGTTGCCTTTCTGAATTTTGTGTTTGGGTTATTGTTTTTTCATCAAGATTCTTGTATTTTTCATTGAGTTTTCTATAGCAAAGTGCCGTTCAGAAATAAAGTAAATAATTTTAAATGAAACCCTTCATCCAAAATGCGATGAATTAGTTTTCTATTGATATTGAATATAATTAATGAATTATCGCATATACACTATGGGGCCCGAAACACCCAGCGAAGCACCAACTCGGAAATGGCTCAAATTCGTTGTGGAGCTTCCTAAGGGTGTGTCTTGGGCATATCAATCACATTTGAGACCATTTGATGGCACATATGTCTAAAGACACATGCAAAAACTCCAAAACACGCGCGGTATCGTGCCCGTGTCAGCACCGAGTCTTTTCCGAGCAAAATCAAGTTTTATCCGAGCAAATGATAGTATTAACAATTAGAAATTCTATTTTGGCCATTACCCACCCTTTGTACGAGTTTCACCCCGAGTTGTGCCAAAACCGAAGCAAAGGTAGTTGAATAATTCACGGGAGCTACGATTGCCTTTTTGAATTTTGTATTTGGGTTATTGTTTTTTCTTAAAGATTCTTGTATTTTTTCATTGATTTTTCTATAGCAAAGAGCCCGTTAAGAAATAAAGTAAATATTATTAAGAAACCCTTCATCCAAAATGTGATGAATTAGTTTTATATTGATGTTGAATAATTAATGAATTAGTGCAAAGACATTATGGTGCCCGAAACACGTAGCGAAGCACCGACTCGGAAATGGCTCAAATTCGTTGTGGTGCATCCTAAGGGAGTGTCTTTGGCATATCAATCACAAAGACACATGCAAAACACAATAAAACAAGCGCGGAATTGCCCCCATGTCAGCACCGAGTCTTCTCCGAGTTTCCGAGTCTTCTCCGAGCAAATTCGAGTTTTATCCGAACAAATGATAGTTTTAACAATTATAATTTATATTTTTGCCACGAACCACCCTTTGTACGAGTTTCACACTAAGTTGTGCCAAAACTGAAGCAAAGGTAGTTGAATAATTCAAGAGGGCAATAGTTGCCTTTTTGAAATTTGTGTTTAGATTATTGTTTTTTCTTCTAGATTCTTGTATTTTTATTGAGCCTTCTATGGCATAGAGTACGGTAAGAAATAATAAATAATATTGAAAGAGACCCTTATACCAAAGTGCGATGAATTAGTTTTATATTTATGTAGAATAATTAAAGAATTTGTGCAAAGAAACAATGGTGCTCTAAACACCTAGCGAAGCACCGACTCGGAAATGGTTCAAATTCGTTGTGGGGTTTCCTAAGGGTGTGTCTTGGCCATATCACTCACATTTGAGACCATCTGATGCCAGATATGTCCATAGACACAAGCTAAACTCTTTAAAATTAGTTCGAAATCGCCCCCGTATCAGCACAGTCTTTTCCGAGCAAACTCGAGTTTTTTCCGAGAAATTGATAGTTTTGACAATTACTAATCATATTTTGGCCATTAGTCACGCTTTGTACGAGTTTCACGCCATGTTGTGCCAAAACCGAAGCAAAGGTAGTTGAATAATTCAAGAGGGATGTGGTTGCCTTTTTGAATTTTGTGTTTGGGTCATTATTTTTTCTTCAAGATTCTTGTATTTATCATTGAGTTTTCTATACCAAAGAGTCCGTTAAGAAATAAAGTAAATAATATTAAAAGAAACCCTTCATCCAAAATGCGATGAATTAGTTTTATATTGATGTTGAAAAATTAATGAATTAGTGCAAAGACACTATGGTGCCCGAAACACCTAGCGAAGCACCGACTCGGAAATGACTCAAATTTGTTGTGGGGCTTCCTAAGGGTGTGTCTTGGGCATATCAATTACATTTAGTACCATTTGATTCCACATATGTCCAAAGGCACATGCAAAACACTCTAAAACAAGCGCGGAATCGCCCCCGTGTCAGCACCGAGTCTTCTCCTAGCAAACTCGAGTTTTATGAGAGCAAATGATAGTTTCAACAATTAGAAATTATATTTTGGCCATTACCCACCCTTTGTACGAGTTTCACCCCAAGTTGTGCCAAAACCGATGCAAATGTAGTTGAATAATTCAAGAGGGCTATAGTTGCCTTTTTGAAATTTGTGTTTAGGTTATTGTTTTTTCTTTTAGATTCTTGTATTTTTATTGAGCCTTCTATGGCATAGAGTACGGTAAGAAATATAGTAAATAATATTGAAAGAGACCCTTATACCAAAGTGCGATGAATTATATTTATATTTATGTTGAATAATTAAAGAATTGGTGCAAAGAAACAATGGTGCTCGAAACACCTAGCGAAGCACCGACTCGGAAATGGTTCAAATTCGTTGTGGGGTTTCCTAAGGGTGTGTCTTGGCCATATCACTCACATTTGAGACCATTTGATGTCACATATGTCCAAAGACACATGCTAAACTCTTTAAAATTAGTCTGAAATCGCCCCCGTGTCAGCACCTAGTCTTTTCCGAGCAAACTCGAGTTTTTTCCGAGAAATTGATATTTTTGACAATTACAATTCAAATTTTGGCCATTAGTCACCCTTTGTACGAGTTTAACTCCACGTTGTTCCAAAACCGAAGCAAGAGTAGTTGAATAATTCAAGAGGGATATGGTTGCCTTTTTGAATTTTGTGTTTGGGTTATTGTTTTTTCTTCAAGATTCTTGTATTTTTCATTGAGTTTTCTATAGCAAAGAGTCCGATAAGAAATAAAGTAAATAATATTAAAAGAAACCCTTCATCCAAAATGCGATGAATTAGTTTTATATTAATGTTGAATAATTAATGAATTGGTACAAAGACACTATGGTGGCCGAAACACCTAGCGAAATACCAACTCGGAAATGGCTCAAATTCCTTGTGGGGCTTCCTAAGGGTGTGTATGGGGCAAACCAATCACATTTGATACCATTTGATGCCACATATGTCCAAAGACACATGCGAAAACTCCAAAACAAGCGCGGTATCGCCCCCGTGTCAGCACCGAGTCTTCTCCGAGCAAACTCGAGTGTTATCCGAGCAAATGATAGTTTCAAGAATTAGAAATTATAATTTGGCCATTAGCCACCCTTTGTACGAGTTTCACCCCACGTTGTGCCAAAACCAAAGCAAAGGTAGTTGAATAATTCAAGAGGGATATGGTTGATTTTTTGAATTTTGTGTTTGGGTTATGGTTTTTTCTTCAAGATTCTTGTATTTTTCATTGAGTTTTCTATAGCAATGAGTCCGTTAAAAAATAAAGTAAATAATATTAAAAGAAACCCTTGATTTTAAATGCGATGAATTAGTTTTATATTGATGTTGAAAAATTAATGAATTAGTGCAAAGACACTATGGTGCCCGAAACACCTAGCGAAGCACCGACTCGGATATGGCTCAAATTCGTTGTGGGGCTTTCTAAGGGTGTGTCTTGGGCATATCAATTATATTTGAGACCATTTGATGCCACATATGTCCAAAGACACATGCAAAACATTCTAAAACAAGCCCAAAATCGCCCTCGTGTCAGCACCGAGTCTTTTCCGAGCAAACTCGAGTTTTTTCCGATCAAATGATAGTTGTAACAATTAGAAATCGTATTTTGGCCATTAGCCACCATTTGTACGGTTTTCACTCCACGTTGTGCCAAAACCGAACCAAAGTTAGTTGAATAATTCAAGAGGGATATGGTTGCCTTTTTGAATTTTGTGAACGGGTTGTTGTTTTTTCTTCAAGATTGTTGTATTTTTTTATTGATTTTTCTATAGCAAAGAGTCCGTTAAGAAATAAAGTAAATAATATTAAAAAAAACCCTTCATCCAAAATGCGATGAATTAGTTTTATATTGATGTTGAATAATTAACGAATTAGTGCAAAGACACTATGGTGCCCGAAACACCTAGCGGAGCACCGACTCGGAAATCGCACAAATTCGTTGTGGGGCTTCCTAAGGGTGTGTCTTGGGCATATCAATTACATTTGAGACCATTTGATGCCATATATGTCCCAAGACACATGCAAAACACTCTAAAACAAGCGCGGAATAGCCCCCGTGTCAGAACCGAGTCTTCTCCGAGCAAGCTAGATTTTTTTCTGAGCAAATGATAGTTTTAACAATTAGAAATAATATTGGGACCATTATCCACCCTTTCTACGAGTTTCACCCCACGTTGTGCCATAACCGAAGCAAAGGTAGTTGAATAATTCAAGAGGGTTATGGTTGCCTTTTTGAATTTTGTGTTTTGGTTATTGTTTTTTTTTTCAAGATTCTTGTATTTTTCATTGAGTTTTATATAGCAAAGAGTCCATTAAGAAATAAAGTAAATAATAATAAAAGAAACCCTTCATCCAAAATGCGAGGAATTAGTATAATATGGATGTTGAATAATTAATGAATTAGTTCAATGACACTATGGTACCCGAAACACCTAGCGAAGCACCGACTCAGATATGGCTCAAATAAGTTTTGGGGCTTTCTAAGGGTGTGTCTTGGGCATATCAATTACATTTGAGACCTTTTGATGCCACATATGTCCCAAACATGCAAAACACTCTAACACGCGCGCGGAATCGCCCCTGTGTCAGCACCGAGTCTTCTCCGAGCACACTCGAGTTTTTTCCGAGCAAATGATAGTTTTAACAGTAAGAAATCATATTTTGGCCATTAGCCACACTTTTTATGAGTTTCACCCCACGTTGTGCCAAAACCGAAGCAAAGGTAGTTGAATAATTCAATAGGGGTATGGTTGCCTTTTCGAATTTTGTGTTTGGGTTATTAATTATTCGTCAAGATTCTTGTATTTTTCATTGAGTTTTCTATAGCAAAGAGTCCGTTAAGAAATAAAGAAATAATATTAATAGAAACCCATCATCCAAAATGCGATGAATTAATTTTATATTGATGTTCAATAAGTAATGAATTAGTGCAATGACACTATGGTACCCGAAACACCTAGCGAAGCACCGACTCGGAAATGGCTCAAATTCGTTGTGGGGCTTCCTAAGGGTGTGCCTTGGTAATATCAATCACATTAGAGACCATTTGATGCCACATATGTCCAAAGACACATGCTAAACACCGTAAAACAAGCACGGAATCGCCCCCGTGTCAGGACCGAGTCTTCTCCGAGCAAGGGATCTGCCCATTTTGTATGCATCGTTTATATGGTTTTTAGTTGCATTTTAACGTTCCAATTGATGTAATACACTCACTATTGTTGATGAGTATCGATTCTTCACGTTTATGTAATTTTGGACGTTTTGAGCACAATTCGGATGCAAGCGACTTGAAGCGTCAAAGGAAGCTATTCAGTGATATTTGGTGACCCGCGCTGAAGGCCCGGCGGACCGTGATGAAGTACGCAGGAACCGGATGCAGAGATATTTCGTGGTCCGCGACAGAGTTAATGGCGGACCGCGGCGAGGCTTGGCGGCCCGCGACAACATCTTTGGCGGGCCGCGAGATCTGTACTTTTCGTATTTCGTGTTTTCCTATTTTACGTTTTTCCTAGACTATATAAATAAAAACCCGACCCTAGGTTTTATTTTTTCAGACTTGTTTTAGAAGAACACAAGGGTTTTATGGATTGTATGAGGAGCTAATTTTATTATTTCTTGATCTATTAATCGAAGCATCGCATCGACAATATCGTGAGTTTGATCTATTCTTATTATTCGTTATCAATTATTATCTCATCTTTGGTATTCAATTCATTCAATTATCTCTTGTGATTGCTAGGTGTACAACTAGTTAAATTCCTTAGGATTGATTGATTGCTAGTTTAGATTAGTCAAAGGAATCCATTGTTTGATTGATCTTTACACTGTAGCAACCCGAATTCATTGATTTGTATGTAAACATCGTTAGTGGATTAGGGCAAAGATTTGACTTACATGTTAAATACAAAACGTGCGTTAGTATTACATGTCTCTATCGATATTTCTCTAAATCTTATTGCTATTATCGAATTGATTCTAATCGTGTGCTTAGGTTATTTGATAATTAGGGTTATTAGGTAGTGCCGATCACGCCTTTTAGCTATAATTAAGGAGAGATTTGGGAATTCTGTTTCCATGTTGGAGTAATTGAAATTGATAAAGGAATAGTGATAACTAGGATCGATTAGTTTGTGCGTTGTGGGAATTAATTGATCAAGATCCGTTTTATTCCTGAATTACATTCATAAATCGCAATTGTTACTTTTAGATAGTTTGATAAACACTAAATCTAAACCCCCCATTACTTGTTACTTGGCACTTAATTCATCACATTTGACAACCCATTTCCCTGTGGATACGATCCCTACTTCGTTACTACTGTTGTTTGGATTTAGGATTATTTTTGGTAGATAATCGCGACTTTAGTCTCACCAAATTTTGGCGTCATTGCCGGGGACTTGGGTTTTGTTTTTGTTGTGAATTTTTGTGTAGTTTTCTATGATTGTAATTTCTAGTTTGTGATTCATGGCCGTCTTCAAATTTATTCAATTTGACAATGAACTCTTTCATGAGTACTTTTCTAGATTGGAAGCTTACGTTGACTATGCGGGTTCCTGTGGTTATTACTATTCTGATTTTGAACTATGTAATGCTGTCATAAAGGGTATGAACCCTCAAACTTGGTCTTTGGCGGAGTATATGAGTGGTGGAAATGTTTCATACATGGCACCTGATGAGTGTTGGGGTTTCTTTAAGTTCATGTCATTCCAATGTCTAGAAGTGGAGTTAAATACTCCACCACCCCCTTGTTTGATGAGGAGTGATGAATTTAAGGAGTCCAACAAATGCTTTCTTGACAATGATGAGCCAAATAAAGTCGATGAACCGCATATAACTTCCCAAGAGAGTGAGATGTTTATTTCTATGAGGAAGGCTGATTGGTTTTTGGATGATGAGAAAGAAGATGAGACGGATGCATGCATTGAGGTTTATAATCCTAAGGATCAACTACCGACAATACCTATTGAAGAGACTTGTGTGTTGGACCTTATGTCTCAACCTATCTTGGATCGAGCTTTGTTATCTTCTGTGACTGTGTCACCTATTTCGTGCTTGAATATTGAGACCAAAATTGACTTGAATTTATTGTTGTTTGACAATGTTTCTAATATTGAATCATCTTTTAAGCAATATAAAAAAGTTTTTGTGAAGATTCCACATGTGCTTAGTTGGGTTAATTTGCTACCGTTATATAGTAACTATTCTCGATTGGTTGATAAGTTAACAAGATCACTGAGTTTTATTCTTTCCTATATATATTTAACATTGTGCTATTTATGCTTGTTGAGAGAAATTTTGCAGGATTTTCACTTGAGAGCTTCTATAGCTCCTACCATTCAAAGGTAGAAAGATGCATCGAGCCAACAACGTTAAACGAGTGCGCTTCTCGGGAGGCAACCCGAGCATTTTTTTTGTTTTATTTTCTTTTATCTTTTTATGTGTCTGTTTCTTGTGTAGGCAAAAAAAAAAAAAAAAAAGAGCAACTTGATGCCGGTGCTATTACGCAAGAAGGTTTGTTCTTCTCTTTCCTTTTCTCTCTCCCACCTTATTATTCTCACCATTTTTTTCCAACCCAATTTTTCTTCACCATGTTTCTTAGAACATCTCTTTTTGTTTTCCTAGCCACGATTCACCACCTTTGTTTTTTGTATACCACCCCAAATTTTGTCCTTTACACCCAATTTATAGCCTTGTTGATTGTTTTCTTGGTGTATTTGGACGATGCATGGTTGTTTTATTTGATGGTGGTGAGGAGGTAGTTCATTTTATGCACATTATTATGTGAGGGAGATGGGCGTTTTGTGAGGAAATTGTGGTAGTTTGGTGCCGACTTCTCCTTGAGGGTGATTGGGATATGTGTGAGTTGAGAGTGGCTCTACACCTTGTTTCTTTATTCGATGAGCCCACTGCTTTGAGGAGAATGAGGAGGAGAAATTGAGATCTTGCTTTTGTGAGATGAACTTTGGTGCTATACATGAGGAGTGCATCCTTCAGGATATGTGAACCTGATGCGTCTACCGGTGCATTTTGTGAGTTCATCCCTCTCCTATTTCATTGTTGTCCTACTTATGTTGTTGGTGTGCATCACATTGAGGACAATGTCTAGTTCAAGCATGGGGGAGTGGATTCTCATTGTAAATTTGTAATGTGTTTATTTATGTACTGTAATTCGGAAAAAAAAAAACAAAAAAAAAAAAGAGAAAAAAATGAAAGTGAAAAAAAAAAAAAGAGAAGAAAGCCAGAAAAGAGATAGGAGCGAAAAAAGAAAGTAAGGAAAAGACACGAGAGAAGAAGGTAAGCCGGTGAGGTGGAAAAGTTAACGAGAGGCTAGGTGAAAACCCATTGGGCGCCTAGGCAAAATGAGCGGAGTGTGTCACTTACCGGTGCATAAGCAGGGTGTTTGAAGGTCGTGTCTGGGTAGGTCTCTCTTGGATGGTATAAGGAGGTTTGGTTGGAACTCCTTAGTGGTGTTTAGGCTAGGAAATCCTCGGTACGTTTGAAGATATAAGTGGCGTTGGTGTTGAATCCGAGGTAGTTGTGGCTCCGACGGTGCTATTCAGGACCATGGCTAATGAGGGAGTTGGAGGTGAGCTAGCTTGGGAGTGATTTAGGACATTTTAGCCTCCCTTGCTTTTTGGGTATGTTGCGGCATGATGATATAAGATGGTTTGGTCCGTTGCATGAGATTACATCTGTGACGGACCTTATTAGCAAGATGAAGACTCACCGTCCTTTGTTTGGAGTAGAGGAGATAGGTTTTTGGATGAACTTCGCCCCTGCTAACTGTCAATAGACCTTGGAGAAATCTTTGGGAGAGCTAGGTTGCTCGAGGACGAGCAAAGGTCTAAGCATGGGGGAGTTTGATCTGCCCATTTTGTATGCATCGTTTATATGGTTTTTAGTTGCATTTTAACGTTCCAATTGATGTAATACACTCACTATTGTTGATGAGTATCGATTCTTCACGTTTATGTAATTTTGGACGTTTTGAGCACAATTCGGATACAAGCGACTTGAAGCGTCAAAGGAAGCTATTCAGTGATATTTGGTGACCCGCGCTGAAGGCCCGGCGGACTGCGATGAAGTACGCAGGAACCGGATGCAGAGATATTTCGCGGTCCGCGACAGAGTTAATGGCGGACCGCGGCGAGGCTTGGCGGCCTGCTACAACATCTTTGGCGGGCCGCAAGATCTGTACTTTCCGTATTCCGTGTTTTCCTATTTTACGTTTTTCCTAGACTATATAAATAAAAACCCGACCCTAGATTTTATTTTTTCAGACTTTTTTTAGAAGAACACAAGGGTTTTATGGATTGTATGAGGAGCTAATTTTATTATTTCTTGATCTATTAATCGAAGCATCGCATCGACAATATCGTGAGTTTGATCTATTCATATTATTCGTTATCAATTATTATCTCATCTTTGGTATTCAATTCATTCAATTATCTCTTGTGATTGCTAGGTGTACAACTAGTTAAATTCCTTAGGATTGATTGATTGCTAATTTAGATTAGTCAAAGGAATCCATTGTTTGATTGATCTTTACACTGTAGCAACCCGAATTCATTGATTTGTATGTAATCATCGTTAGTGGATTAGGGCAAAGATTTGACTTACATGTTAAATACGAAACGTGCGTTAGTATTACATGTCTCTATCGATATTTCTCTAAATCTTATTGCTATTATCGAATTGAATCTAATCGTGTGCTTAGGTTATTTGATAATTAGGGTTATTAGGTAGTGCCGATCACGCCTTTTAGCTAAAATTAAGGAGAGATTTGGGAATTCTGTTTCCACGTTAGAGTAATTGAAATTGATAAAGGAATAGTGATAACTAGGACCGATTAGTTTGTGCGTTGTTGGAATTAATTGATCAAGATCCGTTTTATTCCTGAATTACATTCATAAATCGCAATTGTTACTTTTAGATAGTTTGATAAACACTAAATCTAAACCCCCCATTACTTGTTACTTGGCACTTAATTCATCACATTTGACAACCCATTTCCCTGTGGATACGATCTCTACTTCCCTACTACTGTTGTTAGGATTTAGGATTATTTTTGGTAGATAATGGCGACTTTAATCTCACCAGCAAGCTCGAGTTTTATCCGAGCAAATGATAGTTTTAACAATTAGAAATTATATTTTGGCCATTACCCACGCTTTGTACGAGTTTCACCCCAAATTGTGCCAAAGCAGAAGACAAGGTAGTTGAATAATTCAAGAGTGTTATGGTTGCCATTCTGAATTTTGTATTTTGGTTATTGTTTTTTTCTTTAAGATTCTTGTATTTTTCATTAAGTTTTCTATAGGAAAGAGTCCATTAAGAAATAAAGTAAATAATATTAAAAGAAACCCTTCATCCAAAATGCGAGGAATTAGTATTATATGGATGTTGAATAATTAGTGCAATGACACTATGGTGCCCGAAACACCTAGCGAAGCACCGACTCAGATATGGCTCAAATCCGTTTTGGGGCTTTCTAAGGGTGTGTCTTGGGCATATCAATTACATTTGAGACCATTTGATGCCACATATGTCCCAAGACACATGCAAAACACTCTAAAACAAGCGCAGAATCGCCCCCGTGTCAGCACCGAGTCTTCTCCGAGCAAGCTGGATATTTTTCTGAGCAAATGATAGTTTTAACAATTAGAAATCATATTTTGGCCATTAGCCACCCTTTGTACGAGTTTCACCCCACGTTGTGCCAAAACCGAAGCATAGGTGGTTGAATAATTCAAGAGGGTTATGGTTGCCTTTTTGAATTTTGTGTTTTGGTTATTGTTTTTTCTTCAGAATTCTAGTATTTTTCATTGCGTTTTCTATAGCAAAGTGTCCATTAAGAAATAAAGTAAATAATATTAAAAGAAACCCTTTATCCAAAATGCGAGGAATTAGTATTATGTGGATGTTGAATAATTAATGAATTAGTGCAATGACATTATGGTGCCCGAAACACATAGCGAAGCACCGACTCGGATATGGCTCAAATCTGTTGTGGGGCTTTCTAAGGGTGTGTCCTGGGCATATCAATTAAATTTGAGACCATTTGATGCCACATATGTCCAAAGACACATGCAAAACACTCTAAAACAAGCGCGGAATCCCCCCCCCCGTGTCAGCACCGAGTCTTCTCCGAGCAAGCTCGAGTTTTATCCGAGCAAATGATGGTTTTAACAATGAGAAATTATATTTTGGCCATTACCCACGCGTTGTACGAGTTTCACCCCAAATTGTGCCAAAACAGAAGCAAAGGGAGTTGAATAATTTAAGAGGGTTATGGTTGCCTTTTTGAATTTTGTGTTTGGGTTATTGATTTTTCTTCAAGATTCTTGTATTTTCCATTGAGTTTTCTATAGCAAAGAGTCCGTTAAGAAATAAAGTAAATAATATTAAAAGAAACCCATCATCCAAAATGCGATGAATTAATTTTATATTGATGTTGAATAATTAATGAATTAGTGCAATGACACTATGGTGCCCGAAACACCTAGCGAAGCACCGACTCGGATATGGCTCAAATCCGTTGTGGGGCTTTCTAAGGGTGTGTGCTGGGCATATCAATTAAATTTGAGACCATGTGATGCCACATATGTCCCAAGACATATGCAAAACACTCTAAAACAAGCGCGGAATCGCCCCCGTGTCAGCACCGAGTCTTCTCCGAGCAAACTTGAGTTTTTTCCTAGCAAATGATAGTTTTAACAATTAGAAATCATATTTTGGCTATTAGCTACTCTTTGTACGAGTTTCACCCCACGTTGTGCCAAAACCGAAGCAAAGGTACTTGAATAATTCAAGAGGGTTATGGTTGCCTTTTTGAATTTTGTGTTTTGGTTATTGTTTTTTCTTCAGAATTCTAGTATTTTTCATTGCGTTTTCTATAGCAAAGTGTCCATTAAGAAATAAAGTAAATAATATTAAAAGAAACCCTTCATCCAAAATGCGAGGAATTAGTATTATGTGGATGTTGAATAATTAATGAATTAGTGCAATGACACTATGGTGCCCGAAACACCTAGCGAAGCACCGACTCGGATATGGCTCAAATCCGTTGTGAGGCTTTCTAAGGGTGTGTCCTGGGCATATCAATTAAATTTGAGACCATTGATGCCACATATGTCCCAAGACACATGCAAACACTCTAAAACAAGCGCGGAATCGCTCCCATGTCAGCACTGAGTCTTCTCCGAGCAAACTCGAGTATTTTACGAGCAAATGATAGTTTTAACAATTAGAAATCATATTTTAGCCATTAGCCATCCTTTGTACGGGTTTCACCCCACGTTGTGCCAAAACCGAAGCAAAGGTAGTTGAATAATTCAATAGGGTTATGGTTGCCTTTTTAAATTTTGTGTTTGGGTTATTAATTTTTCTTCAAGATTCTTGTATTTTTCATTGATTTTTCTATAGCAAAGAGTAGGTTAAGAAATAAAGTAAATAATATTAAAAGATACCCATCATCCAAAATGCGATGAATTAATTTTATATTGATATTGAATAATTAATGAATTAGTGCAATGACACTATGGTGCCCAAAACACCTAGCGAAGCACCGACTCGGATATGGCTTAAATCCGTTGTGGGGCTTTCTAAGGGTGTGTGCTGGGCATATCAATTAAATTTGAGACCATGTGATGCCACATATGTCCCAAGACACATGCAAAACACTCTAAAACAAGCGCGGAATCGCCCCCGTGTCAACAACGTGTCTTCTCCGAGCAAACTTGAGTTTTTTCCGAGCAAATAATAGTTTTAACAATTAAAAATCATATTTCGGCCATTAGCCACCCTTTGTTCGAGTTTCACCCCACGTTGTGCCAAAACCGAAGCAAAGGTACTTGAATAATTCAAGAGGGTTATGGTTGCCTTTTTGAATTTTGTGTTTTGGTTATTGTTTTTTCTTCAGAATTCTAGTATTTTTCATTGCGTTTTCTATAGCAAAGTGTCCATTAAGAAATAAAGTAAATAATATTAAAAGAAACCCTTCATCCAAAATGCGAGGAATTAGTATTATGTGGATGTTGAATAATTAATGAATTAGTGCAATGACACTATGGTGCCCGAAACACCTATCGAAGCACCGACTCGGATATGGCTCAAATCTGTTGTGGGGCTTTCTAAGGGTGTGTCCTGGGCATATCAATTAAATTTGAGACCATTTGATGCCACATATGTCCAAAGACACATGCAAAACACTCTAAAACAAGCGCGGAATCCCCCCATGTCAGCACCGAGTCTTCTCCGAGCAAGCTCGAGTTTTATCCGAGCAAATGATGGTTTTAACAAAGAGAAATTATATTTTGGCCATTACCCACGCGTTGTACGAGTTTCACCCCAAATTGTGCCAAAACAGAAGCAAAGGTAGTTGAATAATTTAAGAGGGTTATGGTTGTCTTTTTGAATTTTGTGTTTGGGTTATTGTTTTTTCTTCAAGATTCTTGTATTTTTCATTGAGTTTTCTATAGCAAAGAGTCCGTTAAGAATTAAAGTAAATAATATTAAAAGAAAACCTTCATCCAAAATGCGAGGAATTAGTGTAATATGGATGTTGAATAATTAATGAATTAGTGCAATGACACTATGGTGCCCGAAACACCTAGCGAAGCACTGACTCGGATATGGCTCAAATCCGTTTTGGGGATTTCTAAGGGTGTGTATTGGGCATATCAATTATATTTGAGACCATTTGATGCCACATATGTCCCAAGACACATGCAAAACATTCTAAACAAGCGCGGTATCGCCCCTGTGTCAGCACCGAGTCTTCTACGAGCAAACTTGAGTTTTTTCCGAGCAAATGATAGTTTTAACAATTAGAAATCATATTTTAGCCATTAGCCATCCTTTGTACGGGTTTCACCCCACGTTGTGCCAAAACCGAAGCAAAGGTAGTTGAATAATTCAATAGGGTTATGGTTGCCTTTTTAAATTTTGTGTTTGGGTTATTAATTTTTCTTCAAGATTCTTGTATTTTTCATTGATTTTTCTATAGCAAAGAGTAGGTTAAGAAATAAAGTAAATAATATTAAAAGATACCCATCATCCAAAATGCGATGAATTAATTTTATATTGATATTGAATAATTAATGAATTAGTGCAAAGACACTATGGTGCCCGAAACACCTAGCGAATCACCGACTCGGAAATGGCTCAAATTCGTTGTGGGCTTCCTAAGGGTGTGTCTTTGGCATATCAATCACATTTGAGACTATTTGATGCCACATATGTCTTAAGACGCAGGGAAAACACTCTAAAACAAGCGCGGAATCGCCCCCGTGTCAGCACCGAGTCTTCTCTGAGCAAACTCGAGTTTTATCCGAGCAAATGATAGTTTTAACAATTCGAAATTATATTTTTGCCATTAGCCACCCTTTGTACTAGTTTCACCCCACGTTGTGCCAAAACCGAAGCAAAGGTAGTTGAATAATTCAAGAGGGATATGGTTGCCTTTTTGAATTTTTTGTTTGGGTTTTTGTTTTTTCTTCAAGATTCTTGTATTTTTCATTGAGTTTTCTATAGCAAGGAGTCCGTTAAGAGATAAAGTAAATAATATTAAAAGAAACCTTAAGTCCAAAATGCGATGAATTATTTTTATATTGATGTTGAATAATTAATGAATTAGTGCAATGACAATATGGTGCCCGAAACACCTAGCGAATCACCGACTCGGAAATGGCTCAAATTCGTTGTGGGGCTTCCTAAGGGTGTGTCTTGAGCATATCAATCACATTTGAGACCATTTGATGCCACATATGTCCAAACACACATGCAAAACACTCTATAACATAGACGGAATCGACCCCGTGTCAGCACCGAGTCTTCTCTGAGCAAACTCTAGTTTTATCCGAGCAAATGATAGTTTTAACAATTAGAAATTATATTTTTGCCATTAGCCACCCTTTGTACTAGTTTCACCCCACGTTGTTCCAAAGCCGAAGCAAAGGTAGTTGAATAATTCAAGAGGGATATGGTTGCATTTTTGAATGTTGTGTTTGGGTTATTGTTTTTTCTTCAAGATTCTTGTATTTTTCATTAAGTTTTCTATAGCAAAGAGTCCGTTATGAAATAAAGTACATAATATTAAAAGAAACCTTTAGTCCAAAATGCGATGAATTATTTTTATATTGATGTTGAATAATTAATGAATTAGTGCAATGACAATATGGTGCCCGAAACACCTAGCGAAGCACCGACTCGGAAATGGCTCTAACTCATTGTGGGGCTTCCTAAGGGTGTGTCTTGAGCATATCAATCACATTTGAGACCATTTGATGCCACATATGTCCAAACACACATGCAAAACACTCTATAACATAGACGGAATCGACCCCGTGTCAGCACCGAGTCTTCTCTAACCAAACTCGAGTTTTATCCGAGCAAATGACAGTTTTAACAATTAAAAATCATATTTTGGCCATTGGCCAAACGAGTTTCACCCCACGTTGTGCCAAAACCGAAGCAAAGTAAGTTGAATAATTCAAGAGGGCTATGGTTGCCTTTTTGAATTTTGTGTTTAGGGTATTGATTTTTTTTTTTTTTTTCTAGATTCTTTTATTTTTAATTGAGCTTTCTATAGCAAGAGTCCGTTAAGAAATAAATTAAATAATAATAAAAGAAACCCCTCATCAAAAATGCGATAAATTAGTTTTATATTGATGTTGAATAATTAATGAATAAGTGCAAAGACACTATGGTGCCCGAAACACGAAGCGAAGCACGGACTCGGAAATGACTCAAATTCATTGTGGGGCTTCTTAAGGGTGTGTCTTGGTCACATTTGAGACGATATGATGCCCCATATGTCCGAAGACACTTGCTAAACCCTCTAAACTAGTCTGGAATCGCCCCAGTGTCAGCACCGAGTCTTTTCCGAGCAAATGATAGTTTTAACAATTAAAAATCATATTTTGGCCATTGGCCACCCTTTGTACGAGTTTCACCCCACGTTGTGCCAAAACCGAAGCAAAGGTAGTTGAATAATTCAAGAGGCCTGCGGTTGCCTTTTTGAACTTTGTGTTTAGGTTATTTAATCTTATTTTTTTCTAGATCTTTTATTTTTCATTGAGCCTTCTATGGAATATAGTCCGTTAAGAAATAAAGTAAATAATAAAAAAAGGAAACCCTTCATCCAAAATGCGATGAATTAGTTTTATATTGATGTTGAATAATTAATGAATTAGTGCAGAGAAACTATGGTGCCCGAAACACCTAGCGAAGCACCGACTCGGAAATGGCTCAAATTCGTTGTGGGGCTTCCTAAGGGTGTGTCTTTGGCATATCAATCACATTTGAGACTATTTGAGGCCACATATGTCCAAAGACACATGCTAAACCCTCTAAACTAGTCCGGAATCGCCCCCGTGTCAGCACCGAGTCTTTACCGAGCAAACTCGAGTTTTTTCCGAGCAAATGATATTTTTAACAATTAGAAATCATATTTTGGCCATTAGCCACCCTTTGTACTAGTTTCACCAAAACCGAAGAAAATGTTGTTGAATAATTCAAAAGCATTATGGTTGCCTTTTTGATTTTTGTGTTTGGGTTATTGTTTTTTCTTCAAGATTCATGTATTTTTCGTTGATTTTTCTATAGCAAAGAGTCCGTTAAGAAATAAAGTAAATAATATTAAAAGAAACCTTTCATCCAAAATGCGATAAATTAGTTTTATATTGATGTTGAATAATTAATAAAAAGTGCATAGACACTATGGTGCCCGAAACACCTAGCGAAGCACCGACTCGGAAATGGCTCAAATTCGTTGTGGGGCTTCCTAAGGGTGTGTCTTTGGCATATCAATCATATTTGAGACTATTTGATACCACATATGTCCAAAGACACATGCTAAACCCTCTAAACTAGTCCGGAATCTCCCCTGTGTCAGCACCGATTCGTTTCCGAGCAAATGATAGTTTTAACAATTAAAAATCTTATTTTGGCTATTGGCCACTCTTTGTACGAGTTTCACCCCACGTTGTGCCAAAACCGAAGCAAAGGTAGTTGAATAATTCAAGAGGGCTATGGTTGCCTTTTTGAATTTTGTGTTTAGGTTATGTTGAATAATTAATGAATTAGTGCAAAGACAATATGGTGCCCGAAACACCTAGCGAAGCACCGACTCGGAAATGGCTCAAATTCGTTGTTTGGCTTCGTAAGGGTGTGTCTATGGCATATCAATCACATTTGAGACTATTTGATGGCACATATGTCCAAAGACATATGCTTAACCCTCTAAACTAGTCCGGAATCGCCCCCGTGTCAGCACCGAGTATTTTCTGAGCAAATTCGATTTTTTATCGAGCAAATGATAGTTTTAACAATTAGAAATCATATTTTGGCCATTAGCCACCCTTTGTACTAGTTTCACCCCACGTTGTGCCAAAACCGAAGCAAATGTAGTTGAATAATTCAAAAGCATTATGGTTGCCTTTTTTATTTTTGTGTTTGGGTTATTGTTTTTTCTTCAAGATTCATGTATTTTTCATTGATTTTTCTATAGCAAAGAGGTCCGTTAAGAAATAAAGTAAATAATATTACAAGAAACCTTTTATCCAAAATGCGATAAATTAGTTTTATATTGATGTTGAATGATTAATAAAAAGTGCATTGACATTATGGTGCCCGAAACACCTAGCGAAGCACCGACTCGGAAAATGACTCAAATTCGTTGTGGGGCTTCCTAAGGGTGTGTCTTTGGCATATCAATCATATTTGAGACTATTTGATGCCACATATGTCCAAACACTCATGCTAAACCCTCTAAAGTAGTCCGGAATCTCCCCTGTGTCAGCACCGAGTCTTTTCCGAGCAAATGATAGTTTTAACAATTAAAAATCTTATTTTGGCCATTAGCCACCCTTCGTACGAGTTTCACCCCACGTTGCGCCAAAACCGAAGCAAAGGTAGTTGAATAATTCAAGAGGGCTATGGTTGCCTTTTTGGATTTTTTGTTTAGGTTATTATTTTTTTTTTCTAGATCTTTTATTTTTCATTGAGCCTTCTATGGCATATAGGCCGTTAAGAAATAAAGTAAATAATAAAAAAAGAAACCCTGCATCCAAAATGCGATGAATTAGTTTTATATTGATGTTGAATAATTAATGACTTAGTGCAAAGACAATATGGTGCCCGAAACACCTAGAGAAGCACCGACTCGTAAATGACTCAAATTCGTTGTGGCGCTTCCTAAGGGTGTGTCTTTGGCCTATCAATCACATTTGAGACTATTTGATGCCACATATGTCCAAAGACATATGCTAAACCCTTTAAACTAGTCCGGAATCGCCCCCGTGTCAGCACCGAGTTTTTTTCGAGCAAATGATAGTTTTAAAAATTAGAAATCATATTTTGGCCTTTAGCCACCCTTTGTACTAGTTTCACACCACGTTGTGCCAAAACCGAAGCAAATATAGTTGAATAATTCAAAAGCATTATGGTTGCCTTTTTTATTTTTGTGTTTGGGTTATTGTTTTTTCTTCAAGATTCATGTATTTTTCATTGATTTTTCTATAGCAAAGAGTCCGTTAAGAAATATAGTAAATAATATTACAAGAAACCCTTCATCCAAAATGCGATAAATTAGTTTTATATTGATGTTGAATAATTAATAAAAAGTGCATAGACACTATGCTGCCCGAAACACCTAGTGAAGCACCGACTCGAAAATGGCTCAAATTCGTTGTGGGGCTTCCTAAGGGTGTGTCTTTGGCATATCAATCATATTTGAGACTATTTGATGCCACATATGTCCAAACACACATGCTAAACCCTCTAAACTAGTCCGGAATCTTCCCCGTGTCAGCACCGAGTCTTTTCCGAGCAAATGATAGTTTTAACAATTAAAAATCTTATTTTGGTCATTGGCCACCCTTTGTACGAGTTTCACCCCACGTTGTGCCAAAACCGAAGCAAAGGTAGTTGAATAATTCAAGAGGGCTATGGTTGCCTTTTTGAATTTTGTGTTTAGGTTATTTTTTTTTTTTCTAGATATTTTTTTTTTCATTGAGCCTTCTATGGCATATAGGCCGTTAAGAAATAAAGTAAATAATAAAAAAAAAACCCTTCATCCAAAATGCGATGAATTAGTTTTATATTGATGTTGAATAATTAATGAATTAGTGCAAAGACAATATGGTGCCCGAAACACCTAGCGAAGCACCGACTCGGAAATGGCTCAAATTCGTTGTTTGGCTTCGTAAGGGTGTGTCTATGGCATATCAATCACATTTGAGACTATTTGATGGCACATATGTCCAAAGACATATGCTTAACCCTCTAAACTAGTCCGGAATCGCCCCCGTGTCAGCACCGAGTATTTTCTGAGCAAATTCGATTTTTTATCGAGCAAATGATAGTTTTAACAATTAGAAATCATATTTTGGCCATTAGCCACCCTTTGTACTAGTTTCACCCCACGTTGTGCCAAAACCGAAGCAAATGTAGTTGAATAATTCAAAAGCATTATGGTTGCCTTTTTTATTTTTGTGTTTGGGTTATTGTTTTTTCTTCAAGATTCATGTATTTTTCATTGATTTTTCTATAGCAAAGAGGTCCGTTAAGAAATAAAGTAAATAATATTACAAGAAACCTTTTATCCAAAATGCGATAAATTAGTTTTATATTGATGTTGAATGATTAATAAAAAGTGCATTGACATTATGGTGCCCGAAACACCTAGCGAAGCACCGACTCGGAAAATGACTCAAATTCGTTGTGGGGCTTCCTAAGGGTGTGTCTTTGGCATATCAATCATATTTGAGACTATTTGATGCCACATATGTCCAAACACTCATGCTAAACCCTCTAAAGTAGTCCGGAATCTCCCCTGTGTCAGCACCGAGTCTTTTCCGAGCAAATGATAGTTTTAACAATTAAAAATCTTATTTTGGCCATTAGCCACCCTTCGTACGAGTTTCACCCCACGTTGCGCCAAAACCGAAGCAAAGGTAGTTGAATAATTCAAGAGGGCTATGGTTGCCTTTTTGGATTTTTTGTTTAGGTTATTATTTTTTTTTTCTAGATCTTTTATTTTTCATTGAGCCTTCTATGGCATATAGGCCGTTAAGAAATAAAGTAAATAATAAAAAAAGAAACCCTGCATCCAAAATGCGATGAATTAGTTTTATATTGATGTTGAATAATTAATGACTTAGTGCAAAGACAATATGGTGCCCGAAACACCTAGAGAAGCACCGACTCGTAAATGACTCAAATTCGTTGTGGCGCTTCCTAAGGGTGTGTCTTTGGCCTATCAATCACATTTGAGACTATTTGATGCCACATATGTCCAAAGACATATGCTAAACCCTTTAAACTAGTCCGGAATCGCCCCCGTGTCAGCACCGAGTTTTTTTCGAGCAAATGATAGTTTTAAAAATTAGAAATCATATTTTGGCCTTTAGCCACCCTTTGTACTAGTTTCACACCACGTTGTGCCAAAACCGAAGCAAATATAGTTGAATAATTCAAAAGCATTATGGTTGCCTTTTTTATTTTTGTGTTTGGGTTATTGTTTTTTCTTCAAGATTCATGTATTTTTCATTTATTTTTCTATAGCAAAGAGTCCGTTAAGAAATATAGTAAATAATATTACAAGAAACCCTTCATCCAAAATGCGATAAATTAGTTTTATATTGATGTTGAATAATTAATAAAAAGTGCATAGACACTATGCTGCCCGAAACACCTAGTGAAGCACCGACTCGAAAATGGCTCAAATTCGTTGTGGGGCTTCCTAAGGGTGTGTCTTTGGCATATCAATCATATTTGAGACTATTTGATGCCACATATGTCCAAACACACATGCTAAACCCTCTAAACTAGTCCGGAATCTTCCCCGTGTCAGCACCGAGTCTTTTCCGAGCAAATGATAGTTTTAACAATTAAAAATCTTATTTTGGTCATTGGCCACCCTTTGTACGAGTTTCACCCCACGTTGTGCCAAAACCGAAGCAAAGGTAGTTGAATAATTCAAGAGGGCTATGGTTGCCTTTTTGAATTTTGTGTTTAGGTTATTTTTTTTTTTTCTAGATCTTTTATTTTTCATTAAGCCTTCTATGGCATATAGGCCGTTAAGAAATAAAGTAAATAATAAAAAAAGAAACCCTTCATCCAAAATGCGATGAATTAGTTTTATATTGATGTTGAATAATTAATGACTTAGTACAAAGACAATATGGTGCCCGAAACACCTAGAGATGCACCGACTCGGAAACAAATTCGTTGTGGCGCTTCCTAAGGGTGTGTCTTTGGCATATCAATCACATTTGAGACTATTTGATGCCACATATGTCCAAAGACATATGCTGAACCCTCTAAACTAGTCCGGAATCGCCCCCGTGTCAGCAGCGATTTTTTTTCGAGCAAACTCGAGTTTTTTTCGAGCAAATGATAGTTTTAACAATTAGAAATCATATTTTGGCCATTAGTCACCCTTTGTACTAGTTTCACACCACGTTGTGCCAAAACCGAAGCAAATATAGTTGAATAATTCAAAAGCATTATGGTTGCCTTTTTTATTTTTGTGTTTGGGTTATTGTTTTTTCTTCAAGATTCATGTATTTTTCATTGATTTTTCTATAGCAAAGAGTCCGTTAAGAAATATAGTATATAATATTATAACAAACCCTTCAACCAAAATGCGATAAATTAGTTTTATATTGATGTTGAATAATTAATAAAAAGTGCATAGACACTATGGTGCCCGAAACACCTAGCGAAGCACCGACTCGGAAATGGCTCAAATTCGTTGTGGGGCTTCCAAAGGGTGTGTCTTTGGCATATCAATCATATTTGAGACTATTTGATGCCACATATGTCCAAACACACATGCTAAACCCTCTAAACTAGTCCGGAATCTCCCCCGTGTCAGCACCGAGTCTTTTCCGAGCAAATGATAGTTTTAACAATTAAAAATCTTATTTTGGCCATTGGCCACCCTTTGTACGAGGTTCACCCCACGTTGTGCCAAAACCGAAGCAAAGGTAGTTGAATAATTCAAGAGGGCTATGGTTGCCTTTTTGAATTTTGTGTTTAGGTTATTTTTTTTTTTTTCTAGATATTTTTTTTTTCATTGAGCCTTCTATGGCATATAGGCCGTTAAGAAATAAAGTAAATAATAAAAAAAAAACCCTTCATCCAAAATGCGATGAATTAGTTTTATATTGATGTTGAATAATTAATGACTTAGTGCAAAGACAATATGGTGCCCGAAACACCTAGAGAAGCACCGACTCGGAAATGACTCAAATTCGTTGTGGCGCTTCCTAAGGGTGTGTCTTTGGCATATCAATCACATTTGAGACTATTTGATGCCACATATGTCCAAAGACATATGCTAAACCCTCTAAACTAGTCCGGAATCGCACCCGTGTCAGCACCGAGTTTTTTTCGAGCAAACTCGAGTTTTTTTCGAGCAAATGATAGTTTTAACAATTAGAAATCATATTTTGGCCATTAGCCACCCTTTGTACTAGTTTCACCCCACGTTGTGCCAAAACCGAAGCAAATGTAGTTGAATAATTCAAAAGCATTATAATTGCCTTTTTTTATTTTTGTGTTTGGGTTATTGTTTTTTCTTCAAGATTCATGTATTTTTCATTGATTTTTCTATAGCAAAGAGTCCGTTAAGAAATAAAGTAAATAATATTACAAGAAACCTTTTATCCAAAATGCGATAAATTAATTTTATATTGATGTTGAATAATTAATAAAAAGTGCATTGACATTATGGTGCCCGAAACACCTAACGAAGCACCGACTCGAAAATGGCTCAAATTCGTTGTGGGGCTTCCTAAGGGTGTGTTTTTGGCATATCAATCATATTTGAGACAATTTTATGCCACATATGTCCAAACACACATGCTAAACACTCTAAACTAGTCCGGAATCTCCCCCGTGTCAGCACCGAGTCTTTTTCGAGCAAATGATAGTTTTAACAATTAAAAATCTTATTTTGGCTATTGGCCACCCTTTGAACGAGTTTCACCCCACATTGTGCCAAAACCGAAGCAAAGGTAGTTGAATAATTCAAGAGGGTTGTGGTTGCCTTTCTGAATTTTGTGTTTAGGTTATTTTTTTTTTTCTAGATCTTTTATTTTTCATTGAGCCTTCTATGGCATCTAGGCCGTTAAGAAATAGAGTAAATAATAAAAAAAGAAACCCTTCATCCCAAATGCGATGAATTAGTTTTATATTGATGTTGAATAATTAATGACTTAGTGCAAAGACAATATGGTGCCCGAAACACCTAGAGAAGCACCGACTCGGAAATGACTCAAATTCGTTGTGGCGCTTCCTAAGGATGTGTCTTGGTCATATCAATCACATTTGAGACCATTTGATGCCACATATGTCCAAAGACACATGCAAAACACTCTAAAACAAGCGCGTAAATGCCCCGTGTCAGCACCGAGTGTTCTCCGAGCAAACTCGAGTTTTTTTCCGAGCAAATGATAGTTTTAACAATTAGAAATCATATTTTGGCCATTAGCCACCCTTTGCACGAGTTTCCCCCACGTTGTGCCAAAACCGAAGCAAAGGTAGTTGAATAATTCAAGAGGGATATGGTTGCCTTTTTCAATTTTGTGTTTGGGTTATTGTTTTTTCGTCAAGATTCTTGTATTTTTAATTGAGTTTTCTATAGCAAAGAGTCCGTTAAGAAATAAAGTAAATAATATTAAAATAAACCCTTCATCCAAAATGCGATGAATTAGTTTTATATTGATGTTGAATAATTAATGAAATATTGCAAAGACACTATGGTGCCCGAAACACCTAGCGAAGCACCGGCTCGAAAATGACTCAAATTCGTTGTGGGGCTTCCTAAGGTTGTGTCTTGGTCATATCAATCACATTTGAGACCATTTGATGCCACATATGTCCAAAGACACATGCAAAACACTCTAAAACATGCGCGTAAATGCCCCGTGTCAGCACCTAGTGTTCTCCGAGCAAACTCAAGTTTTTTTCCGAGCAAATGATAGTTTTAACAATTAGAAATCATATTTTGGCTATTAGCCACCCTTTTTACGAGTTTCACCCCACGTTCTGCCAAAACCAAAGCAAAGGTAGTTCAATAATTCAAGTGGGAGATGGTTGCCTTTTTGAATTTTGTGTTTGTGTTATTGTTTTTTCTTCAAGATTCTTGTATTTTTCTTTGAGTTTTCTTAGCAAAGAGTCCGTTAAGAAATAAAGTAAATAATATTAAAAGAAACCCTTCATCCAAAATGCGATGAATTAGTTTTATATTGATGTTTAATAATTAATGAATTAGTGCAAAAAAACTATGGTGCCTGAAACACCTAGCGAAACACTGACTCGTAAGTAGCTCAAATTTGCGTCGGAACGAGATTGTGGTGGCTGCGGGGTTGGAGCCCAGCCGTGTATGATTGACAAGACCGTTTGTCTCGTCAACGATACGTGACTATCGCACCGCCGTTTCCCGATGGTACTCTGTAATCGTTGTTATATCCTGTGCTTATTATTTGTTTGCTACGCACCTCAAGGCGCGTATCTTTGTTTCTCTGCTTTATGTTTCTTACTCAGCCTGTGCTGACGTTCTGCTTTCTGGTTTGTTCCCTACCGTGTTCTAGGGCCTATGTCATTTTTCGATGGCATAGTTGTCAGGTCTTGATGATGTGGATGCTTGCTAGAGGGATGCGTTTCCATGAAGGGAGCTTATCACAAACATTATTTAGACATGGATTTTATTTGGTTTTGTAATTTAAATTTCAGTTTTGAGAACTGTAGTTCGACAATCTAAGTCTTCCGCTGTCGACCTTTCGGTTGTTTGGATTTATTGAGTTGTATTTGAATTTTAAGCCTAGCAGTTGACTCGGTAGTCAACTGCGGCGTAACAATTCTATAATATTTCCTTATTGATGTTGAATAATTAATGATTTAGTGCAAAGACACTATGGTGCCCGAAACAACTAGCGAAGCACCGACTTAGAAATGGCACAAACTCATTGTGGGGATTCCTAAGGGCGTGCCTTGGGCATATCAATCACATTTGAGACCATTTGATGCCACATATGTCCAAACACACATGCAAAACACCCCAAAACAAGCGCGGAATCGCCCCCGTGTCAGCACCGAGTCTTCTTCGAACAAACTCGACTTTTATCCGAGCAAATGATAGTTTTAACAATCAGAAATCATATTTTGGCCATTAACCACCCTTTGTATGAGTTTCACCCCGCGTTGTGCCAAAAGCGAAGCAATGGTAGTTGAATAATTCAAGCGGGATATGTTTGCCTTTTTCAATTTTGTGTTTGGGTTACTGTTTTTTCTTCAAGATTCTTGTATTTTTCATTGAGTTTTCTATAGCAAAGAGTCCGTTAAGAAATAAAGTAAATAATATTAAAATAAACCCTTCATCCAAAATGCGATGAATTAGTTTTATATTGATGTTGAATAATTAATGAATTAGTGCAAAGACACTTTGGTGCCCAAAACACCTAGCTAAGCCCCGACACGGAAATGGCTCAAATTCGTTGTGGTGCTTCCTAAACGTGTGTCTTGGGCATATCAATCACATTTGAGACAATTTGATGCCACATGTGTCTAAAGACGCAGGGAAAACACTGGAAAAGAAGCGCGAAATCGCCCCCGTGTCAGCACCGAGTCTTCCCCGAGCAAACTCGAGTTTTTTTCCGAGCAAATGATAGTTTTAACAATTAGAAATCATTTTTTGGACATTATCCACCCTTTGTACGAGTTTCACCCCACGTTGTGCCAAAACCGAAGCAAAGGTCGTTGAATAATTCAAGAGGGATACGGTTGTCTTTTTAAATTTTGTGTTTGGGTTATTGTTTTTACTTCAAGATTCTTGTATTTTTCATTGAATTTTCTATAGCAACGAGTCCGTTAAGAAATAAATTAAATAATATTAAAAGAAACCCTTCATTCAAAATATGATGAATTAGTTTTATATTGATGTTGAATAATTAATGAATTAGTGCAACGAGACTATGGTGCCCGAAACACCTAGCGAAGCACCGACTCGGAAATGGCTCAAATTCATTGTGGGGCTTCCTAAGGGTGTGCCTTGGGTTATCAATCACATTTGAGACCATTTGATGCCACATATTTCCAAACACACATGCAAAACACCCTTAAACAAGCGCGGAATCGCCCCCATGTCAGCACCGAGTCCTCTCCGAACAAACTCGACTTTTATCCGAGCAAATGATAGTTTTAACAATCAGAAATCATATTTTGACCATTAACCACCCTTTGTATGAGTTTCACCCCGCGTTGTGCCAAAATCGAAGCAATGGTAGTTGAATAATTCAAGAGGGATATGTTTGCGTTTTTGAATTTTCTGTTTGGGTTATTGTTTTTACTTCAAGATTCTTGTATTTTTCATTGAATTTTTTTATAGCAACGAGTCCGTTAAGAAATAAAGTAAATAATATTAAAAGAAACCCTTCATCCAAAATATGATGAATTAGTTTTATATTGATGTTGAATAATTAAAGAATTAGTGCAAAGACACTATGGTGCACGAAACACCTAGCGAAGCACCGACTCAGAAATGGCTCAAACTCATTGTGGGGATTCCTAAGGGTGTGCCTTGGGCATATCAATCACATTTGAGACCATTTGATGCCACATATGTCAAAAGGTACATGCAAAACACTTTAAAACAAGCGCAAAATCACCCCCGTGTCAGCACCGAGTCTTCGCCCAGCAAACTCAAGTTTTATCCGAGCAAATGATAGTTTTAACAATTAGAAATTATATTTTGGCCTTTAGCGTTGATGTGGGGCAGTGGAGCTCGTGTTGGAGTAGGAGGGATCTTGTGAAGTGGTGGTGTGGTGCGGGGTCAAAGGTGGAGGTGGAGCCGGTTTTAGTTGTCGCATGGTCGATATGGAATACGTGCAATGTGGTGGTTCATGGTGGGGACGAGGTGACCGATGGTAGCGTTATCCTTTGAGCGACGAGTTATTTAGGTGCATACCGTACGTGCTGCGGTTAAGGGTAAGGAGGGTGTTGGGGAGGGAGACCGGGGGGTAGGGACGGAGATGTGGAAACCACCTCTCGATGGCTGGTTTAAGGTGAACACGGATGGGGCGTTGGTAGCGTTATCCTTAGAACGACTAGCTATTTGGGTGCATACCGTACGTGTTGCGGTTGAGGGTAAGGAGGCTGTTGGGGAGGGAAACCGGGGGGTAGGGACGGAGATGTGGAAACCACCTCTCGATGGCTGCTTTTAGGTGAACACGGATAGGGCAATGCTGGGAGATGCGGGGTCGGGAATGGACATGGTAGAATCGGAATGGACCACAGAGTAGAATCGGTGCAAGGAGCGTCGGTTTCGCGATATGTTTGCTCGGTTGAGGGAAAGTTGCGGCCACACACACATGTGAAAGGGGGAGATTGTTGAGTCAATTCCCAAGTGTGTGCGCAGATTAGTGTCCCACATCAGTAAAATAAGTGTGAGGAGATAGGTTTGTGAGCTAGTGTGTTGCTCCTCTCATTGCCGATTGGTTTCGAGATCGAATCTCACTAGGTTTGTGGCATATCTTCTCCTAAGGGCCTGCTGCGCAGAGTTAACACCTCATGAGCTCTATAGTAAACTTTGGCTACTATACTCGACGACCCCACAAATATAGCACCAGGTTGGTCTAGATAATCTAGCTAACATGAATTAATTCATGCATCACTCCTTTACTATCCAAAGATAAACACGGCTCATCTTCTTACATGGTGGAATAAAACTTTTTCATTTAACAGAAGTTATAATACGTGGTTCTTCACAAATTTCCTTTGTTACTCGTAACTGCTTTTTGATCTAAAAAAATAATGAAAACAATAACCCCATGGGTCTAGTATAATGATTCGGGTGTTATTATTCCATTATTTTGGAGGTCATGACTTCTATCAGAGGCGTTAGAACACTACTTTAAGTGAAAACAAGCCGGTTCCATCTAGGGGTGGAAAATGGGTCGTCGAGTCGGTTATGTCGGTTCGTTTTATATTAGGCCGGGTCATTCCGAATCAGATGATCCTTCGGGTCGATTTTGGGTCGAGTCGGTTCAATAGCCTAAATATTTGTGTCAGATTGGTTAGTTTCGAGTCAGGTCACGTTCGGTTTAGTTATTGATTGTCATCTATGGGCGTTAGTTCAATTTCTGGCATTACAAGTTGGGTCATTGTTGGGTTGGGTCACTACGAGTAGAGTCGGGTCATTATCGGTCGGTCCAGTCGGGTTTGGTTGATAACAATGTCAAGTCTTAATGGGTCAATTTTTCGGGTCAACGATTCGGATCGGGTCGGATCTGGTTTGCCAGACCTAAGTTCCATCATGTTGGAAGATGGGCCTTAGCCTTTTTTCTTGGTCTACAAAGGCATAATGTATAAATGAATTACTTCAACTTTCTTAGCTATCTCGACTAAACTGGCGATGTATCAGTGGGGTCGAGTGCAGAATCCAACATTTTACTATAAAGGTCATGATGGTATTTGGACAAAAAAAATAAAATAAATATGAAAAGCCCTTTTGAAATATATAAAAATTTTGAACTTTGGCATCTAAAATAAGAACTCAAGATTGTATTTTTTTTTTTAAATTCAAGTAATTTCTTAATGTCAAAAGAGTATTTACTTCTACTTTGAAATTTAGTGTATTGAATATGCTAGGATCTTACCAGA
The DNA here is from genome assembly GCA_963680865.1 of Spergularia marina. NCBI lineage: Eukaryota > Viridiplantae > Streptophyta > Magnoliopsida > Caryophyllales > Caryophyllaceae > Spergularia > Spergularia marina. The sequence continues at coordinate 4,157,163 of OY804551.1, read as the reverse complement.
TAGTTCTATTTCAAAATCTAATTCTATTTTATGTAATACAATTCAAGTATTTACATAACCATGAAATTGGTGTCCTACAGACTAAACATGCACAATCTACTCCAAATGACACACTGTTATTTCTAGCATTTAAATAATAGCTTACATTATTTTCTCTAGAACAATGTATATAAGTAAATATTTTTGTAGGGAAAAAGTGATACATAAGGTACTTGTGACAAAAGTTGTTTTGAGCTACAAAGCATTCCCCTATATTGTAAAGATTATCATGCCAGCTGGAAAAGTGACATGAAAATATTATCCATGTGTGAATGGAATAGTGGCTAATATAACACATTTGGGCAGAAATCTGTATTATCTGTATTTTGCTTATAATTATCTACAATTTACGGAAGAAATCAAACCTTTTGAATATGTTGATTTTGTATGAGTACAATAAAGGATATTAATCAAAATGATACTATAGAAAAAAAAAACGAGAAACAATGTATTTTGAAAGAAAAATAAGATATAAAATAGCATATATGAGCGTCATGAGTGAAAGGAAATAAAATTAATTAGAGATAGACGTTATGTTTTGTTAATTTATAGGTCGATTCTTTCATAAATGGAAATGTATCTCCCTTAATAAACATACAGCAACAAAGGTTAAAGGGTATTGGTTTTCATTTCCTTGGGGGTCAGATTATATATCATTAAACCACCAACCAGAAATTGTTATAAATACCATGCATTTCCCCTTTCTATATACTCAGAAATAGAGCTTTCATTTTCTCTCTCTCTCTCTCTCTCTCTCTCTCTCAAACACACAAGTAGTTACCCTATTGAGATTCATTACCATGCCCCCAAGGAAGAGAGGAAGAACAATCCCACCAAACTCGAGTTTTATCCGAGCAAATGATAGTTTTAACAATTAGAAATTATATTTTGGCCATTAGCCACCCTTTGTATGAGTTTCACCCCGAGTTGTGCCAAAACCGAAGCAAAGGTAGTTGAATAATTCTAGAGGGCTATGGTTGCCTTTTTTAATTTTGTGTTTAGGTCATTGTTTTTTCTTCTAGAGTCTTGTATTTTTTATTGAGCCTTCTACGGCATAGAGTCCGTTAATAAATAAAGTTAATAATATTGATAGAGACCCTAGAATCAAAGTACGATGAATTAGTTTTATATTTATGTTGCATAATTAAAGAATTGGTGCAAAGAAACTATGGTGCTTGAAACACCTAGCGAAGCACCGACACGGAAATGACTCAAATTCGTTGTGGGGCTTCCTAAGAGTGTGTCTTGGGCATATCAATCACATTTGAGACCATTTGATGCCACATATGTCAAAAGACACATGCAAAACACTCTAAAACAAGAGCGGAATCGCCCCCGTGTCAGCACCGAGTCTTCTCCTAGCAAACTCGAGTTTTTTCCGAGCAAATTATAGTTTTAACAACTAGAAATCATATTTTGGACATAAGCCACCTTTTGTACGAGTTTCACCCCACGTTGTGCGAAAATCGAAGAAAAGGTAGTTGAATAATTCAAGAGGGATATGTTCGCCTTTTTGAATTTTTTGTTTGGGTTATTGTTTTTTCTTCTAGATTCTTGTATTTTTCATTGAGTTTTTTATATCTAAGAGTCCTTTAAGAAATAAAGTAAATAATGTTAAAAGAAACCATTCAACCAAAATGCGATGAATTTGTTTTATATTGATGTTGAATAATTAAATAATTGGTGTAAACACACTGTGGTGCTTGAAACACCTAGTGAATCACCGACTCGAAAATGGTTCAAATTCGTTGTGGGACTTCCTAAGGGTGTGTCTTGGATATATTAATCCCATTTGAGACCATTTGATGCCACATATGTCCAAAGACACGTGAAAAACACTCTAAATCTAGCCTGGAATCGCCCCCGTGTCAGCACCGAGTCTTCTCCGAGCAAACTCGATTTTTTTTCAAGCAAATGATAGACTTAAGAGTTATAAATCATATTTTTTCCATTGGCCACAAATTGTACCAGTTTCGCTCCACGTTGTGCCGAAATCGAAGAAAAGGTGGTTCAATAATTCAAGACGACCATGGTTGCCGTTTTGATTTGTGTTTGGGTTATTGTTTTTTCTTCTGGATTCTTGTATTTTCATTGAGCATTCTATGGCATAGAGTCCATTAAGAAATAAAGTAAATAATATTAAAATAAACCCTTCATCCAAAATGCGATGAATTAGTTTTATATTGATGTTGAATAATTAATGAATTAGGGCAAAGACACTAGGGTGCCCGAAACACCTAGAGAATAACCGACTCGGAAATGGCTCAAATTTGTTGTGGGGCTTCCTAAGGGTGTGTCTTGGTCATATCAATCACATTTGAGACTATTTGATGCCACATATGTCCAAAGACACATGCAAAATACTCTAAAACAAGCGCGGAATCGCCCCCGTGTTAGCACCGAGTGTTCTCCCAGCAAACTCGAGTTTTATCTGAGCAAACGATAGTTTTGACCATTAGAAATTATACTTTGGCCATTAGCAACCTTTGTACGAGTTTCACCCCACGTTTTGCCAAAACCGAAGCAAAGGTAGTAGAATAATTCGAGAGGGATATGGTTGCCTTTTTCAATTTTGTGTTTGGGTTATTGTTTTTTATTCAAGATTCATGTATTTTTCATGGAGTTTTCTATAGCAAAGAGTCTGTTAAGAAATAAAGTAAATAATCTTAAAAGAAACCCTTCATCCAAAATGCGATGAATTAGTTTTATATTGATGTTGAATAATTAATGAATTAGCGCAAAGACATTATGGTGCCCGAAACACCTAGCGAAGCACTGACATGGAAATGGCTCAAATATGTTGTGGTGCTACCTAAGAGTGTGTCTTGGGCATATCAATCACATTTGAGACAATTTGATAAAACATATGTCCAAAGACACATGCAAAACACTACAAAACAAGCGCGGAATCGCCCCCGTGTCAGCACCGAGTCTTCTCCTAGCAAACTCGAGTTTTATCCGAGCAAATGATAGTTTCAAAATTTAAAAATTATAATTTGGCCATTAGCCACCCTTTGTACGAGTTTCACCCCACGTTGTGCCAAAACCAAAGCAAAGGTAGTTGAATAATTTGGCCATTAGTGAATTTGGGCAAAGACATTATGGTGCCCGAAACACCTAGCGAAGCACCGACTCGAAAATGGCTCAAATTCGTTGTGCGGTTTGTTAAGGGTGTGTCTTGGGCATATCAATCACATCTGACACCATTTGATGCCACATATGTCCAAAGACACATGCAAAACACTCTAAAATAAGCGCGGAATCGTCCCCGTGTCAGCACCGAGTCTTCTCCGAGAAATCTCGAGTTTTTTCCGCGCAAATGATAGTTTGAACAATTAGAAACCATGTTTTGGCCATTAGCCACCCTTTGTAGGAGTTTCACCCCAAGTTGTGCAAAAACCATAGCAAAGATAGTTGAATAATTCAAGAGGGATATGGTTACCTTTTTTGAATTTCGTGTTTGGGTTATTGTTTTTTCTTCAAGATTCTTTTATTTTTCATTGAGTTTTGTATAGCAAAGTGTCCGTTAAGAAATAAAGTAAATAATATTAAAAGAAATCCTTCATCCAAAATACGATGAATTAGTTTTATATTGATGTTGAATAATTAATGAATTAGTGCAAAGACACTATGGTGCCCGAAACACCTAGCGAAGCACCGACACGGAAATGGCTCAAATTTGTTGTGGTGCTTCCTAAGAGTGTGTCTTGGGCATATCAATCACATCTGAGACAATTTGATGCCACATATGTCCAAAGACACATGCAAACACTCCAAAACAAGCGCGGAATCGCCCCCGTGTCAGCACCGAGTCTTCTCCGAGCAAACTCGAGTTTTATCCGAGCAAATGATAGTTTCAAAAATGAGAAATTATCATTTGGCCATTAGCCACCCTTTGAACGAGTTTCACCCCACGTTGTGCGTTAACCGAAGTAAAGGTAGTTGAATAATTCAAGAGGGATATGATCACCTTTTTGAATTTTTTGTTTGGGTTATTGTTTTTTCTTCTAGATTCTTGTATTTTTCATTGAGTTTTCTATATCAAAGCGCCCGTTAAGAAATAAAATAAATAATATTAAAATAAACCCTTCATCGAAAATACGATAAATTAGTTTTATATTGATGTTGAATAATTAATGAATTAGTGCAAAGACAATATGGTGCCCGAAACACCTAGCGAAGCACCAACTTGGAAATGGGTCAAATTCGTTGTGGGGCTTCTTAAGGTTGTGTCTTGGGCATATCAATCACATTTGAGACCATTTTATGCTACTTACGGCCAAAGGCAGATGCTAAACCCTCTAAACTAGTCCGGAATCGCCCCCTTGTCAGCACCGAGTCTTTTCCGAGCAACCTCAAGTTTTTTCCAAGCAAATGTTAGTTTTAACAATTTGAAATCATATTTTGGCTATTAGCCACCTGTAACACCCCATATTTTTGGGACTTCTAAATTATTAAAGTCGTCAAGAGAAATTCATTTTAGAGTTACGATTTTCTATTTTTTGGAAATTTAGAGTCACTTTCCTTTTTGGGTCGTTTTCTTAATTAGAAATTTAGCTAGCAAAATTACCGATTTGCCCTTGCTAACCCTCCCTCACCTACATAAAAACAGAAGACAAAAAAAAAAACACAAACAAAGCATTAGCCGCACGAAAGAAAAGAAAAGAAAAAAAAAACAAGAAGAAGAGGAGAAGAACAAGGGAGCGCGTGCGCGACCCCTTCCGCGCGACCTCGCCGTTTCGCCGCCACACAGCCGCCCTCGTCGCTGACCTCTACCGTCCTCTCTCTCTTGATTTTAATCAAGAGTAGTAAGTCTCTTAAACTTTTCTACCATTGAATTAATTGAGTTTTCGAAATTGTGTTCCATTGTTGGTCTAGAACACGATTGGGGTTAATTAGATTGTTGTTTTGAAGTTATAATCGTGTTTGTGATAATTATAATTCGTGGGTGGTGATTTTCGAAATTTAGGGTTTTGTTAATTAGGGTTTATGTTAATTTATGATTGATTTTGTGTGTGGAATGGTTTGATTTTTGGTGGAGTGATTTGTTATGTATTTGGGGATATTGTGTTATTGGTTTGGGAGATTTTTACGATGATTTGAATGACGAGCGAACCTTCTGCCGATTCTGAATTTTGTTTTATTTGGGTGTTGTTGTTGTTATTTTGATGATTAATTGATGGAATTGTGTAATTAGTAAGATGGGAAGGATGTGATATTAATTTGGTGTGATTGTTGGAAGGATTGGTTGTCGAATTCATGATTGTTGTGGCCTTGTTGTAGTTAGTTGATTGTTTTTGTGTTGGGTTTGTGATGGTGATCATGTGGTAATTCAATCTCGTTATTTTGGTGATTAGGGTGTGTGTTTGAAGAAGTTCCTTTCTAGTTGGAGCAGTTAGCCTTTGTTCAGAGTAAGGTAAGAACGTTGATCGCCGCTTGAGCCTACGCACTATCCTGCTATTTGACAATTCAGTTTGATGTCCCTTAATTGCACCTCTGTTTGATCTTGTATTCTCACCTTTGAGCTCTATTCGTATTCACAAGAATTATACGTCCTGCCCTAACTCTTGCCGCGCCCTTTCTGCTCTCGGCTCCTCTGTGACTCGGCCTTATGGCGTAGCTTCCTCTCGGCCACTCGGCCATCCGGTCGAGTGGACCGCCTGTGCTCTTATTTCGTAATGTTTAAATTGTTTCGTTTTGGCTTGTTGAGATTCCGGTCTCGGCCGTTTATAAATTGTATTATCGAATAACGTACCATCGAATAATGAATGTAAAACGGATGAAAGAAAAGAACGACAAATGTTTACCACCTAGAGTGATTGTCATGCGGCCCTGACCGATCACCGTTATACCTCTGATCAAGGTACTGTTTCGGTCGGAGTAGCTACCGACTGCCTATTAGGCTTTCCTCCTAGAGGTACGCATCCTACTGGATCTCTAGCGAGGGGTGTGCACATTTTAAGTCTTTAGGATCTGTTTATTCGTACTCTAGCTCGCGTCGGAACGAGATTGTGGTGGCTGCGGGGTAGGAGCCCAGCCGTGTATGATAGACAAGACCGTTTGTCTCGTCAGCGATACGTGACTATCGCATCGCCGTGTCCCGATGGTACTCTGTAATCGTTGTTATATCCTATGCTTATTATTTGTTAGCTACGCGCCTTGAGGCGCTTATCTTTGTTTCTCTACTTTATGTTTCTTACTCAGCCTGTGCTGACGTTCTGCTTTTTGGTTTGTTCCCTACCGTGTTCTGGGGCCTATGTCATTCTTCGATGGCATAGTTGTCAGGTCTTGATGATGTGGATGCTTGCTAGAGGGATTCGTTTCCATGACGGGAGCTTTTCATAAACATTATTTAGACATGGATTTTATTTGGTTTTGTAATTTAAATTTCAGTTTTGAGAACTGTAGTTCGACATTCTAAGTCTTCTGCTGTCGAGATTTCGGTTGTTTGGATTTATTGAGTTGTATTTGAATTTTAAGCCTAGCAGTTGACTCGGTAGTCAACTGCGGCGTAACAATTCTATATTATTTCCTTATTTATTATTGCGAAAATTTAGGGTTGTTACAGTTGGTATCAGAGCATTAGGTTCTGATTCGTCGAGTGTACAAAAGTTTTCAAAACTTGTTTTAAATAAGATTTTTCAAAATGGGGGATGAGTCGGGTGCATTCATACGCATGCTATTTGCTAAAGTGCTAAATGACAGTCTGTGACTTACAAACCCTCGAAAGTGCTGATTAACCAAACTCAGGTTGGAGACTTACTGGTTGAGTGTGAGCTTCTTTAATGATCAACAACTTACTGATTGTTTTCTCTATTTAATGGTAATTGACAGATGATTTCCGATCCGATGGGATATACCTGGATGTTTGGGAAAGATGGAGTGAACGGCGATCCTACGGGCGAAACTAGGACTGATGCGATAGCTCTAAACCCGGGATTGTGTTATGAACCCATGGGATGGGGTGAGACCGTTTCGGAATTTGTTGACAGAATTGGAGTCAAGCTACATTCGGCCAGTGAAACGTATGATTGGGCGTTGGACGAGGAAGTGAAAATGTTTGTGGTCATGATTAATCTGAGGGACCAAGCTCGATGGGATCATATCCGTAACCGACTTGAGAGAATGACCTATTTTGCTTGCCATTTTGGTGATAAACGCTACCTAACCATTGATTCAGGAACTACCTTGACAATGGAAAAACTAAAAACAATATTAGAATATGAGGACCTACTCTACAGGAATCTGGAGCGTGATTTCAAAGAGTTACCTGAATATTTGGTGGACGCAGCTATTAATCCTCATTACCCTTACCCAAACCCCTACAATATTTATAAGGATAGGGTTGAGGAGAGGGAAGCAAAAGAGTTGGCTGCACCCCTCGGCAATAAAAGGATTAAGGCTGGACATCGCTACTATATTCCTTCACCACCAGGCTCACCTGTGACTTTAAGGGCTGACATCTACCGAACCTCTAGGAAGAAGAAGTGCGTCAAGGCGAGGCGCGGGGACATACTAGCTGACATCCCTAATAGAGAGGTAGGACAAGTACGGGAGAATGGTCGGTTACCTATTGGTGGAGGTGAAGAGGGTGGAGGAAATGGAGGAACCGCAAATGATTTGGGAGAGGGGAATAATCTTGATCCTGCGACTAATAGGACGAACGGTACACCCGAGGATGAAAGCGAAGAGCCTTTTGAATCTGGAGAGTTCCCTGAGGAGGGGGAAAGATCGAATGATATTTGAAACACCCTAGGAGGCGCTTGAGACATAACCCACAATATTGGGAGACTATATGCTAGAATTCAATAGTTTATAGATTTAATTACGTCAATAAAGTGTAATTTACAAAATCGTTAGACAAAATACTTGTTATATTGTTCTAATTTGGGACAATACCCCGGTAACACTATGATTATATGATTACTTATTAATATTGATTTAATTAAATGTTATTTGTGTGCTTTGGTTTGGTTGAAACTTGTTGTTATTGATTGAAATCGGGTTATTTGGCTCAAACGAGAGCGGTATGACACATGCTTCAATTTCTCGCGCAACAGTAATGTTCCAGATCCGGTCACGAGTCGTGCTACCCGGAAAAAAAAAAACGTCATGTAATGCTCTACGTTACTCGTTTGTCGATTGATTTTCATTTGATGCCTTTGACTTGTCAACATGTTCCAATACTTGTCTGTCCTTGTGAATTTGGTATAGACTTCAACGACTAATTTGAATTGGGTCACGTCTAATTCAAACGTTATTACCTTATAGAAAATGGTGCGCGGAAGCAATGCTGGTCCTGACGTAGCCGCCGTCCTAGCTCAGTTGGTGGAACAACAGCAAGCTATGATGCAGGCTATAGCTCAGATGGCCAACAACATGCAAAATAACAATAATAATGGTAACCAGGGCAATGGTGGTAACCAGGGTAACGATGGCAACCAGGGTAACAATGGTGATCAGGGCAATAACAGTAACCAGGGCAACAACGACGATCAGTACAATGATGGTAACCAAGGCAATAATGGTAACCAGGGTAACGTTGGAAACAATGGAAACCACGGGAACGGCAATGACAACGCTGGAAATAACGGTAACAATGGAGGTAATGTGGATGAGATGCTGTTAGCAAAAATGTCGGATGCCGTGCAGAAAAAGAAACCTCTCAACTTCACCGGGAAAGGAGACCCTAGCCTACTCCTCGAATGGTTGGAGGATATGGAGAGGTTTTTTTATGGCTGTTGGCTGCCCTGAGCCATTCAAAGTTAAGATCGCTGCATTTTTCCTCAAGGAGGTAGCTGGTCGTTGGTGGATGAGAATGCATGAGGAGTTTTTCAAGCCAGTGCTGGAGAAGCTGGCCGATGGGAGTGTGATCGAACACAGGAGAGGTTGGACGATCTTTAAGAGGATCTTAGAAGAAGAATTCTTTCCTGAACATTTGAAGGAACAGAAGGTTGCTGAATTTGAGGCACTCCAACAGACGGAGGAAATGTCTATGAAGGATTTCTATGAGCGATTTGAGGAACTGAGCAGATTCGCAGAGAGTGTAACTCCGACTGAGGTAGCAAGAGCCACCTGTTTCAGGAAAAAGTTGCTTTGGAGTATCAAGGGATGGTTTGTCTCTGAGCGTTTCCACTCAGTAAAGGAAATTTATGAGAGAGCCACTACAGTAGAGCGGAATATGGAAAGCATGAGCCTAGAAGTTGGAGGAAAAAGGAGGGAAACCCCTTTTGATCTGATGAATATACCGAATAAGAGGGGAAATTTCAATAACTCTAAGGGAACTACACAGTCTGCCAACACCGAAAACTTAGGGTTCAAGTCCTTCCCCGCCAACAGGGCTCAGAGTTCTGGTGCAACCCCGAATAATTCCTGCAGGAAATGTCAAAAATACCACCCCGGAAGGACCTGCACTGGCGATAGAATCACTTACTTCTATTGTGGTAAACTGGGACACAAAGCTGCTGAATGTTACTCCAAAATGTCCGGAAAACCACCAGTGGCACCCACAGGAGGTTCAGTGGCACCGAATCGATTCCAGAATTTTAGAACTCAAAGTGGATATACGGGATCAAACAATACCTATAGGAAACCAGCACCGACTAAGGGAACTGCATCCGCTACCCAGGCTAGACCAGCAGGGTTGGCCAGTGTGACCACCTCCGGGAAGAAGCCTACAGGGCAACTGTATGTCATGAACCAGGAAGATGCTGACAACGCGGATGTTTTTCGGGTAAATTTCCTGTTAGCTCTGTACTCGCAAATGTTTTATTTGATAGTGGTGCATCTCATTCGTTTATTGCCGATAGAATTGTAGAGAAATATGGACTTAATGCTGACTCAGAAGTAGATTTTGAGTTTTCTATGCCTAATGGGTCCAGTGTTGTGTGTAAGAGTCAGTGTAAGGGTGTGCCTGTAGTGATCTGTGGTCATGAGTTTAAATCTAACTTAATAGTTTTTCCCCTACCCTACTTTGATGTGATTCTGGGGATGGACTGGATGAGTAGATATAAAGCTAGGATAGATTGCTGGTTGGGAAAGGTTACACTTCGTGGACAGAAGAATGCCCGAGTATCTTATCGTGTACTATCTAAAGGACCAAGGGTCAAGCTTGTATCTGCCATGAACCTGAAGAAACAGATAGCTAAAGGTAAACCCCTATTCTTGTGCCATGTACGGGACACTAGGGTAGAGTACCCCGATTTGAGCGATGTCCCTATTGTCAATGAATTTCCCGATGTCTTCCCTGAGGAGATTCCGGGGATGCCTCCAGAGAGAGAGGTCGAATTCAAAATTGATGTAGTCCCTGGAACGGGCCCGATATCAAAGTCACCCTACCGAATGGCACCGGTAGAAATGCAGGAATTGAAGAAGCAACTGGATGAGCTAGTGGAAAAGGGATATGTGAGGCCAAGTGTGTCGCCTTGGGGAGCACCCGCGCTTTTTTTAAGGAAAAAGGATGGATCCATGTGATTGTGCATCCTACAGGGAACTGAACAACGTAACAATTAAGAACAGATACCCCTTACCCAGGATTGATGACTTATTTGACCAGTTAAAGGGCGCCAGCGTGTTTTCAAAGATTGATTCACGGTCTGGGTACTATCAAATGAAAGTAGCTGACAAAGATGTACCGAAGACCGCGTTTTCAACGAGATATGGGCACTATGAGTTCAAAGTGATGCCCTTTGGGTTGACTAATACTCCAGCCGTGTTTATGGATTTGATGAATCGCACTTTCAGACCTTATTTGGACAAATTCGTAGTTGTGTTCATCGACGACATTCTGATATACTCCAAGAGTGACGAAGAGCACGCGAAACATCTAAGGACTGTCCTGGAAATTTTGAGAGAGAAACAACTGTATGGTAAATTCTCGAAATACGAGTTCGGGTTGGATAAAGTAGCGTTTTTGGGACATGTGATATCTAAGGATGGAGTGGCTGTGGATCCAGCTAAGATTAAAGCGGTGAAAGATTGGTCAACACCCAAAAATGTGAGGAAATCAGAAGCTTTTTGGGACTCGCAAGTTATTATAGAAGGTTTGTTAAAGATTTCTCTAAGATTGCTAAACCAATGACTACACTAATGAAGAAAACCACCACGTATAAATGGGACGAGTCTTGTGAGAAAGCCTTTCAAACTCTAAAGGACAGGTTAACCACAGCGCTAGTCTTGTCACTACCTGATGAAAATATACCTTACGAGGTGTACACTGACGCTTCAAAAAATGGTTTGGGTTGTGTACTCATGCAGAACAGACGAGTAATTGCCTATGCGTCTAGGCAACTCAAAATTTACGAGGAGAATTACCCGACCCACGATTTAGAGCTAGCTGCCGTAATTTTTGCCCTAAAACTTTGGAGACATTACCTATTTGGGGTGACGTTTAAGATCTTCTCCGACCATAAGAGTTTAAAGTACATATTCACTCAGAAGGAATTGAATAATAGACAGAGGAGATGGTTGGAATTGATCAAGGACTACGACATGGAAATACAGTATCATGAAGGAAAAGCCAACGTTGTAGCAGACGCACTGAGTAGGAAGTCTCTACATACAGTTCAATTGGTAGTCCGAAGAGAGAGGCTAAGAGATGAATTCCTCAATTTCGGAGTTCTACTGACTGAACCAGGAGCGACGTGAGGAACCACAAATATTGGGGACGACATCTTGGGCGAAGTAAAAGAATTGCAATCTGCAGATAAGATGTTAATGGATAAATTGGCAAAGGAGCCTAAATTATTCAAGAAGTGTGGTGATGACATTGTTCGATTTCAGGATAGAGTCAGCATACCTAGTGACATTACACTAAAGGACAAAATCCTGAGCGAAGCTCATGCTAGCAAATATTCAGTGCACCCAGGAGGTGATAAGATGTACCAAGATTTGAGGAAGGTGTTCTGGTGGTCTGGAATGAAGAAGGATGTGGCTGACTTTGTATCTAGGTGTTTCGTTTGCCAAAAGGCTAAGAGTGAGCACAAGAGACCTCAAGGCAAACTACAACCTTTACCAGTACCGGAATGGAAATGGAGTTCCATTTTTATGGATTTCATTGCAGGATTACCTAGGACACAGAAGGGAAACAATATGATTTGGGTGATCGTAGATAGATTGACAAAGTGCGCACATTTTGTACCTATGAAAGACACTTGGAAAAACAAACAATTAGCCGACGCTTACATACACCATGTGTTACGGCTTCACGGTACACCACAAGAGATTGTGTCTGATCGCGATGCGCGCTTCGTTTCTCGATTCTGGAAGAGCTTCAAGAGGCTTTGGGGACGAAACTTCTCATCAGTACAGCGTTCCACCCGGCCACCGATAGCCAAACCGAGAGGAGAAATCAGATTTTGGAGGATATGTTAAGAGCTTGCACCCTACAGTATCAAGGCAGATGGGAGGATAAGTTGGATTTGATCGAGTTCTCCTACAACAACAGCTATCAAGCCTCAATAAAAATGGCGCCATACGAGGCTTTATACGGTAGAAAGTGCAGGAGTCCAATCTGCTGGAATGACATAAGTGAAACCATGGTCTTGGGTCTAGACTATATTCAGGAAATGACGGATCAGGTCAAGTTGATTCAGGGAAGACTTAAGGCTGCACAAGATAGACAAAAGAGCTATGCTGATCAGACACGCAGCCACATTGAGTTCAACGTGGGCGATATGGTTCTCTTGCGAGTGTCACCCACTAGAGGTGTAATGAGGTTCGGGAAGAAAGGGATCCTGAGTCCCAAATTCATTGGACCCTATAAGGTGACTAAACGAGTTGGGGAAGTAGCTTATGAGTTAGACTTGCCTGCAAACCTGGATAAGGTCCACAATGTGTTTCACGTGTCACAACTCCGACGGTATGTCAGTGACCCGTCCCATGTATTGAATCCAGCGACCATTGAGTTGGATGAAACTATGACATATGAAGAGGCACCGTTGAAGATCCTCGACACCAAGGTGCGCAAAACTAGGCGTACTAAGACCAACATGGTCAAAGTTCTGTGGTGCAATAACAACGTTGAGGAAGCAACATGGGAAGTGGAATCAGTTATGCGTGAGAAGTATCCTCATCTTTTCGAGTAAGGAACTCTCGGTTCGGAACGAATTTTTGTTTTAAGGGGGACGAGAGCCCCGCGCGCCTCGCTTTCCCTCTTCCTGACGCAATGTGTTACGTTATTACTTGTTATTTGAGCTTGACCTGTGTTGAATGTGTTATGTGTTTGTTATCCTCCATTTCAACTGTCACTCAAACACCTTTTACCTCGTGTTACTTACTCTACCTTTTAATCAACGTTGCTAGTCGAGGGTGGAATCTTGAGGAGCAGGTTTAAGATTCGGGACGAATCTTTGTTTCAAGGGGGGAAGACTGTAACACCCCATATTTTTGGGACTTCTAAATTATTAAAGTCGTCAAGAGAAATTCATTTTAGAGTTACGAGTTTCTATTTGTTGGGAATTTAGAGTCACTTTCGTTTTTGGGTCGTTTTCCTAATTAGGAATTTAGCTAGCAAAATTACCGATTTGCCCTTGCTAACCCTCCCTCACCTACATAAAAACAAAAGACCAAAAAAAAAAACACAAACAAAGCATCAGCCGCACGAAAGAAAAGAAAAGAAAAAAAAAAAAGAAAAGGAGAAGAAAAGGGGAGCGCGCGCGTGACCCCTTTCCGCGACCTCGCCATGCCGCCGCCTTCGCCGCCACACAGCCGCCCTCGTCGCCGACCTCTACCGTCCTCTCTCTCTTGATTTTAATCAAGAGTAGTAAGTCTCTTAAACTTTTCTACCATTGAATTAATTGAGTTTTCGAAATTGTGTTCCATTGTTGGTCTAGAACACGATTGGGGTTAATTAGATTGTTGTTTTGAAGTTATAATCGTGTTTGTGATAATTATAATTCGTGGGTGGTGATTTTCGAAATTTGGGGTTTTGTTAATTAGGGTTTATGTTAATTTATGATTGATTTTGTGTGTGGAATGGTTTGATTTTTGGTGGAGTGATTTGTTATGTATTTGGGGATATTGTGTTATTGGTTTGGGAGATTTTTACGATGATTTGAATGACGAGCGAACCTTCTGCCGATTCTGAATTTTGTTTTATTTGGGTGTTGTTGTTGTTATTTTGATGATTAATTGATGGAATTGTGTAATTAGTAAGATGGGAAGGATGTGATATTAATTTGGTGTGATTGTTGGAAGGATTGGTTGTCGAATTCATGATTGTTGTGGCCTTGTTGTAGTTAGTTGATTGTTTTTGTGTTGGGTTTGTGATGGTGATCATGTGGTAATTCAATCTCGTTATTTTGGTGATTAGGGTGTGTGTTTGAAGAAGTTCCTTTCTAGTTGGAGCAGTTAGCCTTTGTTCAGAGTAAGGTAAGAACGTTGATCGCCGCTTGAGCCTACGCACTATCCTGCTATTTGACAATTCAGTTTGATGTCCCTTAATTGCACCTCTGTTTGATCTTGTATTCTCACCTTTGAGCTCTATTCATATTCACAAGAATTATACGTCCTGCACTAACTCTTGCCGCGCCCTTTCTGCTCTCAGCTCCTCTGTGACTCGGCCTTATGGCCTAGTTTCCTCTCAGCCACTCGGCCATCCGGTCGAGTGGACCGCCTGTGCTCTTGTTTCGTAATGTTTAAATTGTTTCGTTTTGTCTTGTTGAGATTCCGGTCTCGGCCGTTTATAAATTGTATTATCGAATAACGTACCATCGAATAATGAATGTAAAACGGATGAAAGAAAAGAACGACAAATGTTTACCACCTAGAGTGATTGTCATGCGGCCCTGACCGATCACCGTTATACCTCTGATCAAGGTACTGTTTTGGTCGGAGTAGCTACCGACTGCCTATTAGGCTTTCCTCCTAGAGGTACGCATCCTACTGGATCTCTAGCAAGCTTTGTGCACATTTTAAATCTTTAGGATCTGTTTATTCGTACTCTAGCTCGCGTCGGAACGAGATTGTGGTGGCTGCGGGGTAGGAGCCCAGCCGTGTATGATTGACAAGACCGTTTGTCTCGTCAGCGATACGTGACTATCGCACCACCGTTTCCCGATGGTACTCTGTAATCGTTGTTATATCCTGTGCTTATTATTTGTTAGCTACGTACCTCAAGGCGCGTATCTTTGTTTCTCTGCTTTATGTTTCTTACTCAGCCTGTGCTGACGTTCTGCTTTCTGGTTTGTTCCCTACCGTGTTCTAGGGCCTATGTCATTCTTCGATGGCATAGTTGTCAGGTCTTGATGATGTGGATGCTTGCTAGAGGGATTCGTTTCCATGACGGGAGCTTATCATAAACATTATTTAGACATGGATTTTATTGAGTTTTGTAATTTAAATTTCAGTTTTGAGAACTGTAATTCGACATTCTAAGTCTTCCGCTGTCGACCTTTCGGTTGTTTGGATTTAATGAGTTGTATTTGAATTTTAAGCCTAGCAGTTGACTCGGTAGTCAACTGCGGTGTAACAATTCTATAGTATTTCCTTATTGATGTTGAATAATAAATGATTTAGTGCAAAGACACTATGGTGCCCGAAACACCTAGCGAAGCACCGACTCAGAAATGGCACAAACTCATTGTGGGGATTCCTAAGGGTGTGCCTTGGGCATATCAATCACATTTGAGACCATTTGATGCCACATATGTCCAAACACACATGCAAAACACCCCAAAAAAAGCGCGGAATCGCCCCCGTGTCAGCACCGAGTCTTCTCCGAACAAACTCAAGTTTTATCAGAGCAAATGATAGTTTTAACAATCAGAAATCATATTTTGGCCATTAACCACCCTTAGTATGAGTTTCACCCCGCGTTGTGCCAAAATCGAATCAATGGTAGTTGAATAATTCAAGCGGGATATGTTTGCCTTTTTCAATTTTGTGTTTGGGTTATTGTTTTTTCTTCAAGATTCTTGTATTTTTCATTGAGTTTTCTATAGCAAAGAGTCCGTTAAGAAATAAAGTAAATAATATTAAAATAAACCCTTCATCCAAAATGCGATGAATTAGTTTTATATTGATGAATAATTAATGAATTAGTGCAAAGACACTTTGGTGCCCGAAACACCTAGCTAAGCCCCGACACGGAAATGGCTCAAATTCGTTGTGGTGCTTCCTAAACGTGTGTCTTGGGCATATCAATCACATTTGAGACAATTTGATGCCACATATGTCTAAAGACGCATGCAAAACACTCTAAAACAAGCGCGGAATCGCCCCTGTGTCAGCACCGAGTCTTCCCCGAGCAAACTCGAGTTTTTTTCCGAGCAAATGATAGTTTTAACAATTAGAAATCATTTTTTGGCCATTATCCACCCTTTGTACGAGTTTCACCCCACGTTGTGCCAAAACCGAAGCAAAGGTCGTTGAATAAATCAAGAGGGATACGGTTGCCTTTTTAAATTTTGTGTTTGGGTTATTTTTTTTACTTCAAAATTCTTGTATTTTTCATTGAATTTTCTATAGCAACGAGTCCGTTAAGTAATAAAAAATAATATTAAAAGAAACCCTTCATTCAAAATATGATGCATTAGTTTTATATTGATGTTGAATAATTAATGAATTAGTGCAAAGAGACTATGGTGCCCGAAACACCTAACGAAGCACCGACTCGGAAATGACTCAAATTCATTGTGGGGCTTCCTAAGGGTGTACCTTGGGCATATCAATCACATTTGAGACCATTTGATGCCACATATTTCCAAACACACATGCAAAACACCCTAAAACAAGCGCGGAATCGCCCCCGTGTCAGCACCGAGTCCTCTCCGAACAAACTCGACTTTTATCTGATCAAATGATACTTTTAACAATCCGAAATCATATTTTGACCATTAACTACCCTTTGTATGAGTTTCACCCCGCGTTGTGCCAAAATCGAAGCAATGGTAGTTGAATAATTCAAGAGGGATATGTTTGCCTTTTTGAATTTTGTGTTTGGGTTATTGTTTTTACTTCAAGATTCTTGTATTTTTCATTGAATTTTTTATAGCAACGAGTCCGTTAAGACATAAAGTAAATAATATTAAAAGAAACCCTTCATCCAAAATATGATGAATTAGTTTTATATTGATGTTGAATAATTAATGAATTAGTGTAAAGACACTATGGTGCACGAAACACCTAGCGAAGCACCGACTCAGAAATGGCTCAAACTCATTGTGGGGATTCCTAAGGGTGTGCCTTGGGCATATCAATCACATTTGAGACCATTTGATGCCACATATGTCCAAACACACATGCAAAACACCCCAAAACAAGCGCGGAATCGCCCCCGTGTCAGGACCGAGTCTTCTCTGAACAAACTCGACTTTTATCCGAGCAAATGATAGTTTTAACAATCAGAAATCATATTTTGGCCATTAACCACCCTTTTTATGAGTTTTCAACCCGCGTTGTGCCAAAATCGATGCAATGGTAGTTGAATAATTCAAGAGGGATATGTTTGCCTTTTTCAATTTTGTGCTTGGGTTATTGTTTTTTTCTTCAAGATTATTGTATTTCTCATTGAGTTTTCTATTGCAAAGAGTCCGTTAAGAAATAAAGTAAATCATATAAAGAACCCCTTCATCCAAAATGCGATGAATTAGTTTTATATTGATGTTGAATAATTAATGAATTAGTGCAAAGACACTTTGGTGCCCGAAACACCTAACGAAGCACCGATACGGAAATGGCTCAAATTCGTTGTGGTGCTTCCTAAACGTGTGTCTTGGGCATATCAATCACATTTGGGACAATTTGATGCCATATATGTCCAAAGACGCATGCAAAACACTCTAAAATAAGCGCGGAATAGCCCCCGTGTAAGCAACGAGTCTTCTCCGAGCAAACTCGAGTTTTTTTCCGAGCAAATAATAGTTTTAACAATTTGAAATCATGTTTTGGCCATTAGCCACCCTCTGTACGAGTTTCACCCCACGTTGTGCCAAAACCGAAGCAAAGGTCGTTGAATAATTCAAGAGGGATACGGTTGCCTTTTTAAATTTTGTGTTTGGGTTATTGTTTTTAATTCAAGATTCTTGTATTTTTCATTGAATTTTCTATAGCAACGAGTCCGTTAAGAAATAAAGTAAATAATATTAAAAGAAACACTTCATTCAAAATATGATGAATTAGTTTTATATTGATGTTGAATAATTAATGAATTAGTGCAAAGACACTATGCTGCCCGAAACACCTAGCGAAGCACCGACTCGAAAATGGCTCAAATTCATTGTGGGGCTTCCTAAGGGTGTGCCTTGGGCATATCAATCACATTTGAGACCATTTGATGCCACATATTTCCAAAAACACATGCAAAACACCCTAAAACAAGCGCGGAATCAACCCCGTGTCAGCACCGAGTCTTCTCCGAACAAACTCGACTTTTATCCGACCAAATGATAGTTTTAACAATCAGAAATCATATTTTGGCCATTAGCCACCCTTTGTATGAGTTTCACCCCGCGTTGTGCCAAAATCGAAGCAAAGGTAGTTGAATAATTCAAGAGGGATATGTTTGCCTTTTTCAATTTTGTGCTTGGGTTATTGTTTTTTTCTTCAAGATTATTGTATTTCTCATTGAGTTTTCTATAGCAAAGAGTCCGTTAAGAAATAAAGTAAATCATATAAAGAACCCCTTCATCCAAAATGCGATGAATTAGTTTTATATTGATGTTGAATAATTAATGAATTAGTGCAAAGACACTTTGGTGCCCGAAACACCTAACGAAGCACCGATACGGAAATGCCTCAAATTCGTTGTGGTGCTTCCTAAACGTGTGTCTTGGGCATATCAATCACATTTGGGACAATTTGATGCCATATATGTCCAAAGACGCATGCAAAACACTCTAAAATAAGCGCGGAATAGCCCCCGTGTAAGCAACGAGTCTTCTCCGAGCAAACTCGAGTTTTTTTCCGAGCAAATAATAGTTTTAACAATTTGAAATCATATTTTGGCCATTAGCCATCCTTTGTACGAGTTTCACCCCACGTTGTGCCAAAACCGAAGCAAAGGTCGTTGAATAATTCAAGAGGGATACGGTTGCCTTTTTAAATTTTGTGTTTGGGTTATTGTTTTTAATTCAAGATTCTTGTATTTTTCATTGAATTTTCTATAGCAACGAGTCCGTTAAAAAATAAAGTAAACAATATTAAAAGAAACCCTTCATTCAAAATATGATGAATTAGTTTTATATTGATGTTGAATAATTAATGAATTAGTGCAAAGACACTATGCTGCCCGAAACACCTAGCGAAGCACCAACTCGGAAATGGCTCAAATTCATTTTGGAGCTTCCTAAGGGTGTGCCTTAGGCATATCAATCACATTTGAGACCATTTGATGCCACATATTTCCAAACACACATGCAAAACACCCTAAAACAAGCGCGGAATCGCCCCCGTGTCAGCACCGAGTCTTCTCCGAACAAACTCGACTTTTATCCGAGCAAATGATAGTTTTAACAATCAGAAATCATATTTTGGCCATTAGCCAACCTTTGTATGAGTTTCACCCCGCGTTGTGCCAAAATCGAAGCAAAGGTAGTTGAATAATTCAAGAGGGATATGTTTGCCTTTTTCAATTTTGTGCTTGGGTTATTGTTTTTTCTTCGAGATTATGGTATTTTTCATTGAGTTTTCTATAGCAAAGAATCCGTTAACAAATAATGTAACTAATTTTAAAATGAACCCTTCATCCAAAATGCGATGCATTTGTTTTATATTGATGTTGAATAATTAATGAATTAGTGCAAAGACACTTTGGTGCCCGAAACACCTAGCTAAGCACCGCCACGGAAATGACTGAAATTCGTTGTGGTGATTCCTAAACGTGTGTCTTGGGCATATCAATCACATTTGAGACAATTTGATGCCACATATGTCCAAAGACGCATGCAAAACACTCTAAAACAAGCGCGGAATCGCCCCTGTGTCAGCACCGAGTCTTCCCCGAGCAAACTCGATTTTTTTTTTCCGAGCAAATGATAGTTTTAACAATTAGAAATCATTTTTTGGCCACTAGCCACCCTTTGTACGAGTTTCACCCCACTTTGTGCCAAAACCGAAGCAAAGGTCGTTGAATAATTCAAGAGGGATACGGTTGCCTTTTTAAATTTTGTGTTTGGGTTATTGTTTTTAATTCAAGATTCTTGTATTTTTCATTGAATTTTCTATAGCAACGAGTCCGTTAAGAAATAAAGTAAATAATATTAAAAGAAACCCTTCATTCAAAATATGATGAATTAGTCTTATATTGATGTTGAATAATTAATGAATTAGCGCAAAGACACTATGGTGCTCGAAACACCTAGCAAAGCACCGACTCGGAAATGGCTCAAATTCATTGTGGGGCTTCCTAAGGGTGTGCCTTGGGCATATCAATCACATTTGAGACCATTTGATGCCACATATTTCCAAAAACACATGCAAAACACCCTAAAACAAGCGCGGAATCAACCCCGTGTCAGCACCGAGTCTTCTCCGAACAAACTCGACTTTTATCCGACCAAATGATAGTTTTAACAATCAGAAATCATATTTTGGCCATTAGCCACCCTTTGTATGAGTTTCACCCCGCGTTGTGCCAAAATCTAAGCAAAGGTAGTTGAATAATTCAAGAGGGATATGTTTGCCTTTTTCAATTTTGTGCTTGGGTTATTGTTTTTTTCTTCAAGATTATTGTATTTCTCATTGAGTTTTCTATTGCAAAGAGTCCGTTAAGAAATAAAGTAAATCATATAAAGAACCCCTTCATCCAAAATGCGATGAATTAGTTTTATATTGATGTTGAATAATTAATGAATTAGTGCAAAGACACTTTGGTGCCCGAAACACCTAACGAAGCACCGATACGGAAATGGCTCAAATTCGTTGTGGTGCTTCCTAAACGTGTGTCTTGGGCATATCAATCACATTTGGGACAATTTGATGCCATATATGTCCAAAGACGCATGCAAAACACTCTAAAATAAGCGCGGAATAGCCCCCGTGTAAGCAACGAGTCTTCTCCGAGCAAACTCGAGTTTTTTTCCGAGCAAATAATAGTTTTAACAATTTGAAATCATGTTTTGGCCATTAGCCACCCTCTGTACGAGTTTCACCCCACGTTGTGCCAAAACCGAAGCAAAGGTCGTTGAATAATTCAAGAGGGATACGGTTGCCTTTTTAAATTTTGTGTTTGGGTTATTGTTTTTAATTCAAGATTCTTGTATTTTTCATTGAATTTTCTATAGCAACGAGTCCGTTAAGAAATAAAGTAAATAATATTAAAAGAAACACTTCATTCAAAATATGATGAATTAGTTTTATATTGATGTTGAATAATTAATGAATTAGTGCAAAGACACTATGCTGCCCGAAACACCTAGCGAAGCACCGACTCGAAAATGGCTCAAATTCATTGTGGGGCTTCCTAAGGGTGTGCCTTGGGCATATCAATCACATTTGAGACCATTTGATGCCACATATTTCCAAAAACACATGCAAAACACCCTAAAACAAGCGCGGAATCAACCCCGTGTCAGCACCGAGTCTTCTCCGAACAAACTCGACTTTTATCCGACCAAATGATAGTTTTAACAATCAGAAATCATATTTTGGCCATTAGCCACCCTTTGTATGAGTTTCACCCCGCGTTGTGCCAAAATCGAAGCAAAGGTAGTTGAATAATTCAAGAGGGATATGTTTGCCTTTTTCAATTTTGTGCTTGGGTTATTGTTTTTTTCTTCAAGATTATTGTATTTCTCATTGAGTTTTCTATAGCAAAGAGTCCGTTAAGAAATAAAGTAAATCATATAAAGAACCCCTTCATCCAAAATGCGATGAATTAGTTTTATATTGATGTTGAATAATTAATGAATTAGTGCAAAGACACTTTGGTGCCCGAAACACCTAACGAAGCACCGATACGGAAATGCCTCAAATTCGTTGTGGTGCTTCCTAAACGTGTGTCTTGGGCATATCAATCACATTTGGGACAATTTGATGCCATATATGTCCAAAGACGCATGCAAAACACTCTAAAATAAGCGCGGAATAGCCCCCGTGTAAGCAACGAGTCTTCTCCGAGCAAACTCGAGTTTTTTTCCGAGCAAATAATAGTTTTAACAATTTGAAATCATATTTTGGCCATTAGCCATCCTTTGTACGAGTTTCACCCCACGTTGTGCCAAAACCGAAGCAAAGGTCGTTGAATAATTCAAGAGGGATACGGTTGCCTTTTTAAATTTTGTGTTTGGGTTATTGTTTTTAATTCAAGATTCTTGTATTTTTCATTGAATTTTCTATAGCAACGAGTCCGTTAAAAAATAAAGTAAACAATATTAAAAGAAACCCTTCATTCAAAATATGATGAATTAGTTTTATATTGATGTTGAATAATTAATGAATTAGTGCAAAGACACTATGCTGCCCGAAACACCTAGCGAAGCACCAACTCGGAAATGGCTCAAATTCATTTTGGAGCTTCCTAAGGGTGTGCCTTAGGCATATCAATCACATTTGAGACCATTTGATGCCACATATTTCCAAACACACATGCAAAAC
Organism: Spergularia marina; assembly: GCA_963680865.1. Taxonomy (NCBI): domain Eukaryota; kingdom Viridiplantae; phylum Streptophyta; class Magnoliopsida; order Caryophyllales; family Caryophyllaceae; genus Spergularia; species Spergularia marina. Next base: position 4,134,591 of record OY804551.1, on the reverse strand, counting down.
ACCCTAAAACAAGCGCGGAATCGCCCCCGTGTCAGCACCGAGTCTTCTCCGAACAAACTCGACTTTTATCCGAGCAAATGATAGTTTTAACAATCAGAAATCATATTTTGGCCATTAGCCAACCTTTGTATGAGTTTCACCCCGCGTTGTGCCAAAATCGAAGCAAAGGTAGTTGAATAATTCAAGAGGGATATGTTTGCCTTTTTCAATTTTGTGCTTGGGTTATTGTTTTTTCTTCGAGATTATGGTATTTTTCATTGAGTTTTCTATAGCAAAGAATCCGTTAACAAATAATGTAACTAATTTTAAAATGAACCCTTCATCCAAAATGCGATGCATTTGTTTTATATTGATGTTGAATAATTAATGAATTAGTGCAAAGACACTTTGGTGCCCGAAACACCTAGCTAAGCACCGCCACGGAAATGACTGAAATTCGTTGTGGTGATTCCTAAACGTGTGTCTTGGGCATATCAATCACATTTGAGACAATTTGATGCCACATATGTCCAAAGACGCATGCAAAACACTCTAAAACAAGCGCGGAATCGCCCCTGTGTCAGCACCGAGTCTTCCCCGAGCAAACTCGATTTTTTTTTTCCGAGCAAATGATAGTTTTAACAATTAGAAATCATTTTTTGGCCACTAGCCACCCTTTGTACGAGTTTCACCCCACTTTGTGCCAAAACCGAAGCAAAGGTCGTTGAATAATTCAAGAGGGATACGGTTGCCTTTTTAAATTTTGTGTTTGGGTTATTGTTTTTAATTCAAGATTCTTGTATTTTTCATTGAATTTTCTATAGCAACGAGTCCGTTAAGAAATAAAGTAAATAATATTAAAAGAAACCCTTCATTCAAAATATGATGAATTAGTCTTATATTGATGTTGAATAATTAATGAATTAGCGCAAAGACACTATGGTGCTCGAAACACCTAGCAAAGCACCGACTCGGAAATGGCTCAAATTCATTGTGGGGCTTCCTAAGGGTGTGCCTTGGGCATATCAATCACATTTGAGACCATTTGATGCCACATATTTCCAAAAACACATGCAAAACACCCTAAAACAAGCGCGGAATCAACCCCGTGTCAGCACCGAGTCTTCTCCGAACAAACTCGACTTTTATCCGACCAAATGATAGTTTTAACAATCAGAAATCATATTTTGGCCATTAGCCACCCTTTGTATGAGTTTCACCCCGCGTTGTGCCAAAATCTAAGCAAAGGTAGTTGAATAATTCAAGAGGGATATGTTTGCCTTTTTCAATTTTGTGCTTGGGTTATTGTTTTTTTCTTCAAGATTATTGTATTTCTCATTGAGTTTTCTATTGCAAAGAGTCCGTTAAGAAATAAAGTAAATCATATAAAGAACCCCTTCATCCAAAATGCGATGAATTAGTTTTATATTGATGTTGAATAATTAATGAATTAGTGCAAAGACACTTTGGTGCCCGAAACACCTAACGAAGCACCGATACGGAAATGGCTCAAATTCGTTGTGGTGCTTCCTAAACGTGTGTCTTGGGCATATCAATCACATTTGGGACAATTTGATGCCATATATGTCCAAAGACGCATGCAAAACACTCTAAAATAAGCGCGGAATAGCCCCCGTGTAAGCAACGAGTCTTCTCCGAGCAAACTCGAGTTTTTTTCCGAGCAAATAATAGTTTTAACAATTTGAAATCATGTTTTGGCCATTAGCCACCCTTTGTACGAGTTTCACCCCACGTTGTGCCAAAACCGAAGCAAAGGTCGTTGAATAATTCAAGAGGGATACGGTTGCCTTTTTAAATTTTGTGTTTGGGTTATAATTTTTAATTCAAGATTCTTGTATTTTTCATTGAATTTTCTATAGCAATGAGTCCGTTAAGAAATAAAGTAAATAATATTAAAAGAAACACTTCATTCAAAATATGATGAATTAGTTTTATATTGATGTTGAATAATTAATGAATTAGTGCAAAGACACTATGCTGCCCGAAACACCTAGCGAAGCACCGACTCGAAAATGGCTCAAATTCATTGTGGGGCTTCCTAAGGGTGTGCCTTGGGCATATCAATCACATTTGAGACCATTTGATGCCACATATTTCCAAAAACACATGCAAAACACCCTAAAACAAGCGCGGAATCAACCCCGTGTCAGCACCGAGTCTTCTCCGAACAAACTCGACTTTTATCCGACCAAATGATAGTTTTAACAATCAGAAATCATATTTTGGCCATTAGCCACCCTTTGTATGAGTTTCACCCCGCGTTGTGCCAAAATCGAAGCAAAGGTAGTTGAATAATTCAAGAGGGATATGTTTGCCTTTTTCAATTTTGTGCTTGGGTTATTGTTTTTTTCTTCAAGATTATTGTATTTCTCATTGAGTTTTCTATAGCAAAGAGTCCGTTAAGAAATAAAGTAAATCATATAAAGAACCCCTTCATCCAAAATGCGATGAATTAGTTTTATATTGATGTTGAATAATTAATGAATTAGTGCAAAGACACTTTGGTGCCCGAAACACCTAACGAAGCACCGATACGGAAATGGCTCAAATTCGTTGTGGTGCTTCCTAAACGTGTGTCTTGGGCATATCAATCACATTTGGGACAATTTGATGCCATATATGTCCAAAGACGCATGCAAAACACTCTAAAATAAGCGCGGAATAGCCCCCGTGTAAGCAACGAGTCTTCTCCGAGCAAACTCGAGTTTTTTTCCGAGCAAATAATAGTTTTAACAATTTGAAATCATATTTTGGCCATTAGCCATCCTTTGTACGAGTTTCACCCCACGTTGTGCCAAAACCGAAGCAAAGGTCGTTGAATAATTCAAGAGGGATACGGTTGCCTTTTTAAATTTTGTGTTTGGGTTATTGTTTTTAATTCAAGATTCTTGTATTTTTCATTGAATTTTCTATAGCAACGAGTCCGTTAAGAAATAAAGTAAACAATATTAAAAGAAACCCTTCATTCAAAATATGATGAATTAGTTTTATATTGATGTTGAATAATTAATGAATTAGTGCAAAGACACTATGCTGCCCGAAACACCTAGCGAAGCACCAACTCGGAAATGGCTCAAATTCATTTTGGAGCTTCCTAAGGGTGTGCCTTAGGCATATCAATCACATTTGAGACCATTTGATGCCACATATTTCCAAACACACATGCAAAACACCCTAAAACAAGCGCGGAATCGCCCCCGTGTCAGCACCGAGTCTTCTCCGAACAAACTCGACTTTTATCCGAGCAAATGATAGTTTTAACAATCAGAAATCATATTTTGTCCATTAGCCAACCTTTGTATGAGTTTCACCCCGCGTTGTGCCAAAATCGAAGCAAAGGTAGTTGAATAATTCAAGAGGGATATGTTTGCCTTTTTCAATTTTGTGCTTGGGTTATTGTTTTTTCTTCGAGATTATGGTATTTTTCATTGAGTTTTCTATAGCAAAGAATCCGTTAACAAATAATGTAACTAATTTTAAAATGAACCCTTCATCCAAAATGCGATGCATTTGTTTTATATTGATGTTGAATAATTAATGAATTAGTGCAAAGACACTTTGGTGCCCGAAACACCTAGCTAAGCACCGCCACGGAAATGACTGAAATTCGTTGTGGTGATTCCTAAACGTGTGTCTTGGGCATATCAATCACATTTGAGACAATTTGATGCCACATATGTCCAAAGACGCATGCAAAACACTCTAAAACAAGCGCGGAATCGCCCCTGTGTCAGCACCGAGTCTTCCCCGAGCAAACTCGAGTTTTTTTTTTTCCGAGCAAATGATAGTTTTAACAATTAGAAATCATTTTTTGGCCACTAGCCACCCTTTGTACGAGTTTCACCCCACTTTGTGCCAAAACCGAAGCAAAGGTCGTTGAATAATTCAAGAGGGATACGGTTGCGTTTTTAAATTTTGTGTTTGGGTTATTGTTTTTAATTCAAGATTCTTGTATTTTTCATTGAATTTTCTATAGCAACGAGTCCGTTAAGAAATAAAGTAAATAATATTAAAAGAAACCCTTCATTCAAAATATGATGAATTAGTCTTATATTGATGTTGAATAATTAATGAATTAGCGCAAAGACACTATGGTGCTCGAAACACCTAGCAAAGCACCGACTCGGAAATGGCTCAAATTCATTGTGGGGCTTCCTAAGGGTGTGCCTTGGGCATATCAATCACATTTGAGACCATTTGATGCCACATATTTCCAAAAACACATGCAAAACACCCTAAAACAAGCGCGGAATCAACCCCGTGTCAGCACCGAGTCTTCTCCGAACAAACTCGACTTTTATCCGACCAAATGATAGTTTTAACAATCAGAAATCATATTTTGGCCATTAGCCACCCTTTGTATGAGTTTCACCCCGCGTTGTGCCAAAATCGAAGCAAAGGTAGTTGAATAATTCAAGAGGGATATGTTTGCCTTTTTCAATTTTGTGCTTGGGTTATTGTTTTTTTCTTCAAGATTATTGTATTTCTCATTGAGTTTTCTATTGCAAAGAGTCCGTTAAGAAATAAAGTAAATCATATAAAGAACCCCTTCATCCAAAATGCGATGAATTAGTTTTATATTGATGTTGAATAATTAATGAATTAGTGCAAAGACACTTTGGTGCCCGAAACACCTAACGAAGCACCGATACGGAAATGGCTCAAATTCGTTGTGGTGCTTCCTAAACGTGTGTCTTGGGCATATCAATCACATTTGGGACAATTTGATGCCATATATGTCCAAAGACGCATGCAAAACACTCTAAAATAAGCGCGGAATAGCCCCCGTGTAAGCAACGAGTCTTCTCCGAGCAAACTCGAGTTTTTTTCCGAGCAAATAATAGTTTTAACAATTTGAAATCATATTTTGGCCATTAGCCATCCTTTGTACGAGTTTCACCCCACGTTGTGCCAAAACCGAAGCAAAGGTCGTTGAATAATTCAAGAGGGATACGGTTGCCTTTTTAAATTTTGTGTTTGGGTTATTGTTTTTAATTCAAGATTCTTGTATTTTTCATTGAATTTTCTATAGCAACGAGTCCGTTAAGAAATAAAGTAAACAATATTAAAAGAAACCCTTCATTCAAAATATGATGAATTAGTTTTATATTGATGTTGAATAATTAATGAATTAGTGCAAAGACACTATGCTGCCCGAAACACCTAGCGAAGCACCAACTCGGAAATGGCTCAAATTCATTTTGGAGCTTCCTAAGGGTGTGCCTTAGGCATATCAATCACATTTGAGACCATTTGATGCCACATATTTCCAAACACACATGCAAAACACCCTAAAACAAGCGCGGAATCGCCCCCGTGTCAGCACCGAGTCTTCTCCGAACAAACTCGACTTTTATCCGAGCAAATGATAGTTTTAACAATCAGAAATCATATTTTGTCCATTAGCCAACCTTTGTATGAGTTTCACCCCGCGTTGTGCCAAAATCGAAGCAAAGGTAGTTGAATAATTCAAGAGGGATATGTTTGCCTTTTTCAATTTTGTGCTTGGGTTATTGTTTTTTCTTCGAGATTATGGTATTTTTCATTGAGTTTTCTATAGCAAAGAATCCGTTAACAAATAATGTAACTAATTTTAAAATGAACCCTTCATCCAAAATGCGATGCATTTGTTTTATATTGATGTTGAATAATTAATGAATTAGTGCAAAGACACTTTGGTGCCCGAAACACCTAGCTAAGCACCGCCACGGAAATGACTGAAATTCGTTGTGGTGATTCCTAAACGTGTGTCTTGGGCATATCAATCACATTTGAGACAATTTGATGCCACATATGTCCAAAGACGCATGCAAAACACTCTAAAACAAGCGCGGAATAGCCCCCGTGTAAGCAACGAGTCTTCTCCGAGCAAACTCGAGTTTTTTTCCGAGCAAATAATAGTTTTAACAATTTGAAATCATGTTTTGGCCATTAGCCATCCTTTGTACGAGTTTCACCCCACGTTGTGCCAAAACCGAAGCAAAGGTCGTTGAATAATTCAAGAGGGATACGGTTGCCTTTTTAAATTTTGTGTTTGGGTTATTGTTTTTAATTCAAGATTCTTGTATTTTTCATTGAATTTTCTATAGCAACGAGTCCGTTAAGAAATAAAGTAAACAATATTAAAAGAAACCCTTCATTCAAAATATGATGAATTAGTTTTATATTGATGTTGAATAATTAATGAATTAGTGCAAAGACACTATGCTGCCCGAAACACCTAGCGAAGCACCAACTCGGAAATGGCTCAAATTCATTTTGGAGCTTCCTAAGGGTGTGCCTTAGGCATATCAATCACATTTGAGACCATTTGATGCCACATATTTCCAAACACACATGCAAAACACCCTAAAACAAGCGCGGAATCGCCCCCGTGTCAGCACCGAGTCTTCTCCGAACAAACTCGACTTTTATCCGAGCAAATGATAGTTTTAACAATCAGAAATCATATTTTGGCCATTAGCCAACCTTTGTATGAGTTTCACCCCGCGTTGTGCCAAAATCGAAGCAAAGGTAGTTGAATAATTCAAGAGGTATATGTTTGCCTTTTTCAATTTTGTGCTTGGGTTATTGTTTTTTCTTCGAGATTATGGTATTTTTCATTGAGTTTTCTATAGCAAAGAATCCGTTAACAAATAATGTAACTAATTTTAAAATGAACCCTTCATCCAAAATGCGATGCATTTGTTTTATATTGATGTTGAATAATTAATGAATTAGTGCAAAGACACTTTGGTGCCCGAAACACCTAGCTAAGCACCGCCACGGAAATGACTGAAATTCGTTGTGGTGATTCCTAAACGTGTGTCTTGGGCATATCAATCACATTTGAGACAATTTGATGCCACATATGTCCAAAGACGCATGCAAAACACTCTAAAACAAGCGCGGAATCGCCCCTGTGTCAGCACCGAGTCTTCCCCGAGCAAACTCGAGTTTTTTTTTTCCGAGCAAATGATAGTTTTAACAATTAGAAATCATTTTTTGGCCACTAGCCACCCTTTGTACGAGTTTCACCCCACTTTGTGCCAAAACCGAAGCAAAGGTCGTTGAATAATTCAAGAGGGATACGGTTGCCTTTTTAAATTTTGTGTTTGGGTTATTGTTTTTAATTCAAGATTCTTGTATTTTTCATTGAATTTTCTATAGCAACGAGTCCGTTAAGAAATAAAGTAAATAATATTAAAAGAAACCCTTCATTCAAAATATGATGAATTAGTCTTATATTGATGTTGAATAATTAATGAATTAGCGCAAAGACACTATGGTGCTCGAAACACCTAGCAAAGCACCGACTCGGAAATGGCTCAAATTCATTGTGGGGCTTCCTAAGGGTGTGCCTTGGGCATATCAATCACATTTGAGACCATTTGATGCCACATATTTCCAAAAACACATGCAAAACACCCTAAAACAAGCGCGGAATCAACCCCGTGTCAGCACCGAGTCTTCTCCGAACAAACTCGACTTTTATCCGACCAAATGATAGTTTTAACAATCAGAAATCATATTTTGGCCATTAGCCACCCTTTGTATGAGTTTCACCCCGCGTTGTGCCAAAATCGAAGCAAAGGTAGTTGAATAATTCAAGAGGGATATGTTTGCCTTTTTCAATTTTGTGCTTGGGTTATTGTTTTTTTCTTCAAGGTTATTGTATTTCTCATTGAGTTTTCTATTGCAAAGAGTCCGTTAAGAAATAAAGTAAATCATATAAAGAACCCCTTCATCCAAAATGCGATGAATTAGTTTTATATTGATGTTGAATAATTAATGAATTAGTGCAAAGACACTTTGGTGCCCGAAACACCTAACGAAGCACCGATACAGAAATGGCTCAAATTCGTTGTGGTGCTTCCTAAACGTGTGTCTTGGGCATATCAATCACATTTGGGACAATTTGATGCCATATATGTCCAAAGACGCATGCAAAACACTCTAAAATAAGCGCGGAATAGCCCCCGTGTAAGCAACGAGTCTTCTCCGAGCAAACTCGAGTTTTTTTCCGAGCAAATAATAGTTTTAACAATTTGAAATCATGTTTTGGCCATTAGCCACCCTTTGTACGAGTTTCACCCCACGTTGTGCCAAAACCGAAGCAAAGGTCGTTGAATAATTCAAGAGGGATACGGTTGCCTTTTTAAATTTTGTGTTTGGGTTATTGTTTTTAATTCAAGATTCTTGTATTTTTCATTGAATTTTCTATAGCAACGAGTCCGTTAAGAAATAAAGTAAATAATATTAAAAGAAACCCTTCATTCAAAATATGATGAATTAGTTTTATATTGATGTTGAATAATTAATGAATTAGTGCAAAGACACTATGCTGCCCGAAACACCTAGCGAAGCACCGACTCGAAAATGGCTCAAATTCATTGTGGGGCTTCCTAAGGGTGTGCCTTGGGCATATCAATCACATTTTAGACCATTTGATGCCACATATTTCCAAAAACACATGCAAAACACCCTAAAACAAGCGCGGAATCAACCCCGTGTCAGCACCGAGTCTTCTCCGAACAAACTCGACTTTTATCCGAGCAAATGATAGTTTTAACAATCAGAAATCATATTTTGGCCATTAGCCACCCTTTGTATGAGTTTCACCCCGCGTTGTGCCAAAATCGAAGCAAAGGTAGTTGAATAATTCAAGAGGGATATGTTTGCCTTTTTCAATTTTGTGCTTGGGTTATTGTTTTTTTCTTCAAGATTATTGTATTTCTCATTGAGTTTTCTATAGCAAAGAGTCCGTTAAGAAATAAAGTAAATCATATAAAGAACCCCTTCATCCAAAATGCGATGAATTAGTTTTATATTGATGTTGAATAATTAATGAATTAGTGCAAAGACACTTTGGTGCCCTAAACAACTAACGAAGCACCGATACGGAAATGGCTCAAATTCGTTGTGGTGCTTCCTAAACGTGTGTCTTGGGCATATCAATCACATTTGGGACAATTTGATGCCATATATGTCCAAAGACGCATGCAAAACACTCTAAAACAAGCGCGGAATAGCCCCCGTGTAAGCAACGAGTCTTCTCCGAGCAAACTCGAGTTTTTTTCCGAGCAAATAATAGTTTTAACAATTTGAAATCATGTTTTGGCCATTAGCCATCCTTTGTACGAGTTTCACCCCACGTTGTGCCAAAACCGAAGCAAAGGTCGTTGAATAATTCAAGAGGGATACGGTTGCCTTTTTAAATTTTGTGTTTGGGTTATTGTTTTTAATTCAAGATTCTTGTATTTTTCATTGAATTTTCTATAGCAACGAGTCCGTTAAGAAATAAAGTAAACAATATTAAAAGAAACCCTTCATTCAAAATATGATGAATTAGTTTTATATTGATGTTGAATAATTAATGAATTAGTGCAAAGACACTATGCTGCCCGAAACACCTAGCGAAGCACCAACTCGGAAATGGCTCAAATTCATTTTGGAGCTTCCTAAGGGTGTGCCTTAGGCATATCAATCACATTTGAGACCATTTGATGCCACATATTTCCAAACACACATGCAAAACACCCTAAAACAAGCGCGGAATCGCCCCCGTGTCAGCACCGAGTCTTCTCCGAACAAACTCGACTTTTATCCGAGCAAATGATAGTTTTAACAATCAGAAATCATATTTTGGCCATTAGCCAACCTTTGTATGAGTTTCACCCCGCGTTGTGCCAAAATCGAAGCAAAGGTAGTTGAATAATTCAAGAGGGATATGTTTGCCTTTTTCAATTTTGTGCTTGGGTTATTGTTTTTTCTTCGAGATTATGGTATTTTTCATTGAGTTTTCTATAGCAAAGAATCCGTTAACAAATAATGTAACTAATTTTAAAATGAACCCTTCATCCAAAATGCAATGCATTTGTTTTATATTGATGTTGAATAATTAATGAATTAGTGCAAAGACACTTTGGTGCCCGAAACACCTAGCTAAGCATCGCCACGGAAATGACTGAAATTCGTTGTGGTGATTCCTAAACGTGTGTCTTGGGCATATCAATCACATTTGAGACAATTTGATGCCACATATGTCCAAAGACGCATGCAAAACACTCTAAAACAAGCGCGGAATCGCCCCTGTGTCAGCACCGAGTCTTCCCCGAGCAAACTCGAGTTTTTTTTTTCCGAGCAAATGATAGTTTTAACAATTAGAAATCATTTTTTGGCCACTAGCCACCCTTTGTACGAGTTTCACCCCACTTTGTGCCAAAACCGAAGCAAAGGTCGTTGAATAATTCAAGAGGGATACGGTTGCCTTTTTAAATTTTGTGTTTGGGTTATTGTTTTTAATTCAAGATTCTTGTATTTTTCATTGAATTTTCTATAGCAACGAGTCCGTTAAGAAATAAAGTAAATAATATTAAAAGAAACCCTTCATTCAAAATATGATGAATTAGTCTTATATTGATGTTGAATAATTAATGAATTAGCGCAAAGACACTATGGTGCTCGAAACACCTAGCAAAGCACCGACTCGGAAATGGCTCAAATTCATTGTGGGGCTTCCTAAGGGTGTGCCTTGGGCATATCAATCACATTTGAGACCATTTGATGCCACATATTTCCAAACACACATGCAAAACACCCTAAAACAAGCGCGGAATCGCCCCCGTGTCAGCACCGAGTCTTCTCCGAACAAACTCGACTTTTATCCGAGCAAATGATAGTTTTAACAATCAGAAATCATATTTTGGCCATTAGCCAACCTTTGTATGAGTTTCACCCCGCGTTGTGCCAAAATCGAAGCAAAGGTAGTTGAATAATTCAAGAGGGATATGTTTGCCTTTTTCAATTTTGTGCTTGGGTTATTGTTTTTTCTTCAAGATTATGGTATTTTTCATTGAGTTTTCTATAGCAAAGAATCCGTTAACAAATAATGTAACTAATTTTAAAATGAACCCTTCATCCAAAATGCGATGCATTTGTTTTATATTGATGTTGAATAATTAATGAATTAGAGCACCGCCACGGAAATGACTGAAATTCGTTGTGGTGATTCCTAAACGTGTGTCTTGGGCATATCAATCACATTTGAGACAATTTGATGCCACATAAGTCCAAAGACGCATGCAAAACACTCTAAAACAAGCGCGGAATCGCCCCTGTGTCAGCACCGAGTCTTCCCCGAGCAAACTCGAGTTTTTTTTTTCCGAGCAAATGATAGGTTTAACAATTAGAAATCATTTTTTGGCCACTAGCCACCCTTTGTACGAGTTTCACCCCACTTTGTGCCAAAACCGAAGCAAAGGTCGTTGAATAATTCAAGAGGGATACGGTTGCCTTTTTAAATTTTGTGTTTGGGTTATTGTTTTTAATTCAAGATTCTTGTATTTTTCATTGAATTTTCTATAGCAACGAGTCCGTTAAGAAATAAAGTAAATAATATTAAAAGAAACCCTTCATTCAAAATATGATGAATTACTTTTATATTGATGTTGAATAATTAATGAATTAGCGCAAAGACACTATGGTGCTCGAAACACCTAGCAAAGCACCGACTCGGAAATGGCTCAAATTAATTGTGGGGCTTCCTAAGGGTGTGCCTTGGGCATATCAATCACATTTGAGACCATTTGATGCCACATATTTCCAAACACACATGCAAAACACCCTAAAACAAGCGCGGAATCGCCCCCGTGTCAGCACCGAGTATTCTCCGAACAAACTCGAATTTTATCCGAGCAAATGATAGTATTAACAATTTGAAATCATATTTTGGCCATTAACCACCCTTTGTATGAGTTTCACCCCGCGTTGTGCCAAAATCGAACCAATGGTAGTTGAATAATTCAAAAGAGATATGTTTGCCTTTTTCAATTTTGTGTTTGGGTTATTGTTTTTTCTTCAAGATTCTTGTATTTTTCATTGAGTTTTCTATAGCCAAAAGTCCGTTAAGAAATAAAGTAAATAATATTTAAATAAACCCTTCATCCAAAATGCGATGAATTAATTTTATATTGATGTTGAATAATTAATGAATTAGTGCAAAGACACTTTGGTGCCCGAAACACCTAGCTAAGCACCGACACGGAAATGGCGCTAATTCGTTGTGGTCATTCCTCAACGTGTGTCTTGGGCATATCAATCACATTTGAGACAATTTGATGCCACATATGTCCAAAGACGCATGCAAAACACTCTAAAACAAGCGCGGAATCGCCCCTGTGTCAGCACCGAGTCTTCCCCGAGCAAACTCGAGTTTTTTTCCGAGCAAATGATAGTTTTAACAATTAGAAATTAATTTTTGGCCATTAGCCACCCTTTGTACGAGTTTCACCCCACGTTGTGCAAAAACCGAAGCAAAGGTCGTTGAATAATTCAAGAGGGATACGGTTGCCTTTTTAAATTTTGTGTTTGGGTTATTGTTTTTAATTCAAGATTCTTGTATTTTTCATTGAATTTTCTATAGCAACGAGTCCGTTAAGAAATAAAGTAAATACCCTTCATTCAAAATATGATGAATTAGTTTTATATTGATGTTGAATAATTAATGAATTCGTGCAAAGACACTATGGTGCCCGAAACACCTAGCGAAGCACCGAATCGGAAATGGCTCAAATTCATTGTGGGGCTTCCTAAGGGTTTTCCTTAGGCATATCAATCACATTTGAGACCATTTGATGCCACATATATCCAAACAAAAATGCAAAACACCCCAAAACAAGCTCGGAATCGCCCCCGTGTCAGCACCGAGTCTTCTCCGAACAAACTCGACTTTTATCCGAGCAAATGATAGTTTAACAATCAGAAATCATATTTTGGCCATAGCCACCCTTTGTATGAGTTTCACCCCGCGTTGTGCCAAAATCGAAGCAAAGGTAGTTGAATAATTCAAGAGGGATATGTTTGCCTTTTTCAATTTTCTGCTTGGGTTATTGTTTTTTCTTCAAGATTATTGTATTTTTCAATGCGTTTTCTATTGCAAAGAGTCCGTTAAGAAATAAAGTAAATAATATAAAAACAAACCCTTCATCCAAAATGAGATGAATTAGTTTTATATTGATGTTGAATAATTAATGAATTAGTGCAAAGACACTTTGGTGCCCGAAACACCTAGCGAAGCACCGATACGGAAATGGCTCAAATTCGTTGTGGTGCTTCCTAAACGTGTGTCTTGGGCATATCAATCACATTTGGGACAATTTGATGCCACATATGTCCAAAGACACATTCAAAACACTCTAAAACAAGCGCGGAATCGCCCCCGTGTCAGCACCGAGTCTTCTCCGAGCAAACTCGAGTTTTTTTCCGAGCAAATAATAGTTTTAACAATTTGAAATCATGTTTTGGCCATTAGCCACCCTTTGTACGAGTTTCACCCCACTTTGTGCCAAAACCGAAGCAAAGGTCGTTGAATAATTCAAGAGGGATACGGTTGCCTTTTTAAATTTTGTGTTTGGGTTATTGTTTTTAATTCAAGATTCTTGTATTTTTCATTGAATTTTCTATAGCAACGAGTCCGTTAAGAAATAAAGTAAATAATATTAAAATAAACCCTTCATCCAAAATGCGATGAATTAGTTTTATATTGATATTGAATAATTAATGAATTAGTGCAAAGACATTTTGGTGCCCGAAACACCTAGCGAAGCACCGACTCAGAAATGGCTCAAATTCATTGTGGGGATTCCTAAGGGTGTGCCTTGGGCATATCAATCATATTTGAGACTATTTGATGCCACATATTTCCAAACCCAAATGCAAAACACCCTAAAACAAGCGCGGAATCGCCCCCGTGTCAGCACCGAGTCTTCTCCGATCAAACTCGATTTTTATCCGTCGAAATGATAGTTTTAACAATCAGAAATCATATTTTGGCCATTAACCACCCTTTGTATGAGTTTCACCTCGCATTGTGCCAAAATCGAAGCAATGGTAGTTGAATAATTCAAGAGGGGTATGTTTGCCTTTTTCAATTTTGTGTTTGGGTTATTGTTTTTTCTTCCAGATTCTTGTATTTTTCATTGAGTTTTCTATAGCAAAGAGTCCGTTAAGAAATAAAGTAAATAATATTAAAATAAACCCTTCATCCAAAATGCGATGAATTAGTTTTATATTGATGTTGAATAATTAATGAATTAGTGCAAAGACATTTTGGTGCCCGAAACACATAGCGAAGCACCGACTCGGAAATGGCTCAAATTAATTGTAGGGCTTCCTAAGGGTGTGCCTTGGGCATATCAATTACATTTGAGACCATTTGATGCCAAATATTTCCAAACACACATGCAAAACACCTTAAAACAAGCGCGGAATCGCCCCCGTGTCAGCACCGAGTCTTCTCCGAACAAACTCGACTTTTGTCCTAGCAAATTATCGTTTTAAAATATCAGAAATCATATTTTGGCCATTAACCACCCTTTGTATGAATTTCACCCCGCGTTGTGCTAAAATTGAAGCAATAGTAGTTGAATAATTCAAGAGGGATATGTTTGCCTTTTTCAATTTTGTGTTTGGGTTATTTTTTTTTCTTCAAGATTCTTGTATTTTTCATTGAGTTTTCAATAGCAAAGAGTCCGTTAAGAAATAAAGTAAATTATATAAAAAGAAACCCTTCATCCAAAATGCGATGAATTAGTTTTATATTGATGTTGAATAATTAATGAATTAGTGCAAAAACACTTTGTGCCCGAAACACCTTGCGAAGCACCGACACGGAAATGGCTCAAATTCGTTGTGGTGCTTCCTAAACGTGTGTCTTGGGCATATCAATCACATTTGGGACAATTTGATGCCACATATGTCCAAAGACGCATGCAAAACAATCTAAAACAAGCGCGGAATCGCCCCCGTGTCAGCACTGAGTCTTCTCCGAGCAAAATCGTGTTTTTTTCCGAGCAAATAATAGTTTTAACAATTTGAAATCATGTTTTTTCCATTAGCCACCCTTTGTACGTGTTTCACCCCACGTTGTGCCAAAACCGAATCAAGGGTCGTTGAATAATTCAAGAGGGATACGGTTGCCTTTTTAAATTTTGTGTTTGGGTTATTGTTTTTACTTCAAGATTCTTGTATTTTTCATTGAATTTTCTACAACAAAGAGTCCACTAAGAAATAAAATTAAAATAAACCCTTCATCCAAAATGCGATGAATTAGTTTTATATTGATGTTGAATAATTAATGAATTAGTGCAAAGACATTTTGGTGCCCGAAACACCTAGCTAAGCACTGACACGGAAATGGCTCAAATTCGTTGTGGTGCTTCCTAAACATGTGTCTTGGGCATATCAATCACATTTGAGACAATTTGATGCCACATATGTCCAAAGACGCATGCAAAACACTCTAAAACAAGCGCGGAATCGCCCCCTTGTCAGCGCCGATTCTTCCCCGAGCAAACTCGAGTTTTTTTGTGAGCAATTGATAGTTTAAACAATTATAAATAATGTTTTGGCCATTATCCACCCTTTGTATGAGTTTCACCCCACGTTGTGCCAAAACCGAAGCAAAGGTCGTTGAATAATTCATGATGGATACGGTTCCCTTTTTGAATTTTGTGTTTGGGTTATTGTTTTTACTTCAAGATTCGTGTATTTTTCATTGAATTTTCTATAGCAACGAGTCCGTTAAGAAATAAAGTAAATTATATTAAAAGAAACCCTTCATCCAAAATATGATGAATTAGTTTTATATTGATGTTGAATAATTAATGAATTAGTGCAAATACACTATGGTGCCCGAAACACCTAGCGAAGCACCGACTTTGAAATGGCTCAATTCGATGTGGGGCTTCCTAAGGGTGTGCCTTGGGCATACCAATCACATTTGGGACCATTTGATGCCTCATATGTCCAAACACAAATGTAAAACACTCTAAAACAAGCGCGGAATCGCCCCCGTGTCAACACCGAGTCTTCTCCGAACAAACTCGAGTTTTTTTCCGAGCAAATGATAGTTTTAACAATTAGAAATCATATTTTGGCCATTAGCCACCTTTTGTACGAGTTTCATCCCACGTTGTGCCAAAACCGAAGCAAAGGTAGTTGAATAATTCAAGAGCGATATGTTGCCCTTTTCAATTTTCGTTTGGGTTATTGATTTTTCTTCAAGATTCTTGTATTTTTCATTGAGTTTTATATAGCAAAGAGTTCGTTAAGAAATAAAGTAAATAATATTAAAAGAAATCCTTCATCCAAAATGCGATGAATTATTAGTTTTATATCGATGTTGAACAATTAATGAATTAGTGCAAAGACACTATGGTGCCCGAAACACCTAGCGAAGCACCGACTCGCAAATGGCTCAAATTCGTTCTGAGGCTTCTTAAGGGTGTGTCTTGGGCATAACAATGACATTTGAGACCATTTGATGCCACATATGTCAAAAGACACATGCAAAACACTCTAAAACAAGCGCGGAATCGCCCCCGTGTTAGCCCTGAGTCTTCTCCGAGGAAACTCGTGTTTTTTCCGAGCAAATGATAGCTTTAACAATAAGAAATCATATTTTGGCCATTAGCCACCCTTTGTACGAGTTTCACCCCACGTTGTGCCAAAACCATAGCAAAGGTAGTTGAATAATTCAAGGGGGATATGGTTGCCTTTTTTAATTTTGTGTTTGGGTTATTGTTTTTTCTTCAAGATTCTTGGATTTTTCATTGAGTTTTCTATAGCAAAGAGTCCGTTAAGAAATAAAGTAAATAATATTAAAAGAAACCATTCGTCCAAAATGCGATGAATTAGTTTTATATTGATGTTGAATAATTAAAAGAAACCCTCAACACAAAACTCGAGTTTTATCCGATCAAATGATAGTTTTACCCGTTGTATGAGTTTCACCCCAAGTTGTGCTAAAACCAAAGCAAAGGTAGTTGAATAATTAAAGAGGGATATGGTTGCCGTTTTGAATTTTGTGTTGAGGGTATTGTTTTTCTTTTAGATTCTTGTACTTTTTTATTGAGCCTTTTATGGCTTAGAGTCCGTTAAGAAATAAAGTAAATAATAATTTATGAGACCCTTCAACCAAAGTGCGATGAATTAGTTTTATATTTATGTTGAATAATTAAAGAATTGGTGCAAAGAAACTATGGTGCTCGAAACACCTTGCGAAGCACTGACTCGGAAATGGCTCAAATTCGTTGTGGGGGTTCCTAAAGGTGTGTCTTGGGCATATCAATCACACTTGAGACTATTTAATGCCACATATGTCAAAAGACATATGCAAAACACTTTAAAACAAGCGCGGAATCGCTCCCGTGTTAGCACCGAGTCTTCTCCTAGCAAACTCAAGTTTTATCTGAGCAAATGATAGTTTTAACAATTAGAAATTATATTTTGGCCATTAGCGTTGATGTGGGGTCGTGGTGCTCGTGTTTGAGTGGGAGGGATCTTGTGAAGTGGTGGTGTGGTGCGGGGTCAAAGGTGTAGGTGGGGCCGGTTTTAATTGTGGCATGGTCGATATAGAATGCGCGCAATGAGGTGCTTCATGGTGGGATCGAGGTGAGTGATGGTAGCGTTATCCTTAGAGCGACGAGTTATTTGGGTGGATACCGTACGTGCTGCGGTTGAGGGTAAGGAGGTTGTTGGGGAGGGAGACCGGGGGGTAAGGACGGAGATGTGGAAACCACCTCTCGTTGGCTGGTTTAAGGTGAACACGGATGGGGCGATGCTAGGAGATACCATCAGCGATGGTAGCGTTATCCTTAGAGCGACGAGTTATTTAGGTGCATACTGTACGTGTTGCGGTTGAGGGTAAGGAGGCTGTTGGGGAGGGAGACCGGAGGGTAGGGACGGAGATGTGGAAACCACCTCTGGATGGCTGCTTTAAGGTGAACACGGATGGGGCGATGCTGGGAGATGCGGGGTCGGGAATGGACATGGTGATTCTAGGTGTGGAGGGAGATGTGACGCGGGTAACGCTGCGGCAGGTGGACGAGAAATGGTCGGCGGAGATCGTGGAGGCCAAGGCGGCTTTAATAGGGCTCCACATGGCATTGCAACAAGGGGTGCAACATTGCCAATTGGTTTTGAGATGGAACCTCATTAGGCTTAGTGACCTATCTTCTCCTAAGGGGCTGCCGAGTAGAGCTAACAAGTGGTATCAGAGTCGATGGCTCGGACGGGGATATGCAGGTCCGATGTGGTGGTGGCTGGGCTCTCTTGTTCCAGAAAGTCACTAGTGCAGTGGCATTAGTAGGCCGAGTACGCACCTTCATTGGAATGGACCACAGAGTATAATCGGTGCAAGGGGCGTCGGTTTCGCGATATGTTTGCTCGGTTGAGGTAGAGTTTCGGCCACACACACATGTGAAAGGGGGAGATTGTTGAGTCAATTCCCAAGTGTGTGCACAGATTAGTGTCCCACATCAGTAAAATAAGTGTGAGGAGATAGGTTTGTGAGCTAGTGGGTTGCTCCTCTCATTGCCAATTGGTTTCGAGATCGAACCTCACTAGGTTTGTGGCATATCTTCTCCTAAGGGCCTGCTGGGCAGAGCTAACACCTCATGAGCTCTATAGTAAACTTTGGCTACTATACTCGACGACCACACAGATATAGCACCAGGTTGCTCTAGATAATCTAGCTAACATGAATTCATTCATGCATGGCTCCTTTACTATCCAAAGATAAACACGGCTCATCTTCTTACATGGTGGAATAAAACTTTTTCATTTAACAGAAGTTATAATACGTGGTTCTTCAAAAATTTCCTTTGTTACTCATAGCTTTTTGATCTAAAAAATAATGAAAACAATAACCCCAAGGGTCTAGTATAATGATTCGGGTGTTATTATTCCATTATTTTGGAGGTCATGACTTCTATCAGAGGCGTTAGAACACTACTTTAAGTGAAAACAAGCCGGTTCCATCTAGGGATGGAAAATGGGTCGTCGGGTCGGTTATGTCGGTTCGGTTTATATTAGGCCGGGTCATTCCGAATCAGATGATCCTTCGGGTCGATTTTGGGTCGAGTCGGTTCAATAGCCTAAATTTTTGTGTCAGATTGGTTAGTTTCGAGTCAGGTCACGTTCGGTTTAGTTATTGATTGTCATCTATGGGCATTAGTTCAATTTTTGGCATTACAAGTTGGGTCGTTGTTGGGTTGGGTCACTACGGGTAGAGTCGGGTCATTATCGGGTCGGTCCTGTCGGGTTTGGTTGATAACAATTTCAAGTCTTAATGGGTCAATTTTTTGGGTCAACGAATCGGATCGGGTCGGATCTGGTTTGCCAGACCTAAGTTCCATCATGTTGGAAGATGGGCCTTAGCCTTTTTTCTTGGGCTACAAAGGCATAATGTATAAATGAATTACTTCAACTTCCTTAGCTATCTCGACTAGACTGACGATGTATCAGTGGGGTCGAGTGCAGAATCCAACATTTTACTATAGAGGTCATGATGGTATTTGGACAAAAAAAATAAAAGAAATATGAAAAGCCCTTTTGAAATATATAAAAAATTTGAACTTTGGCATCTAAAATAAGAACTCAAGCTTGTACTTTTTTTTTTAAATTCAAATAATTTCTTAATGTCAAAAGAGTATTTACTTCTACTTTGAAATTTAGTGTATTGCGGGTCTAAACCAAAATATGCTAGGATCTTACCAGATAGTTCTATTTCAAAATCTAATTCTATTTTATGTAATACAATTCAAGTATTTACATAACCATGAAATTGGTGTCCTACAGAGTAAACATGCACAATCTACTCCAAATGACACACTGTTATTTCTAGCATTTAAATAATAGCTTACATTATTTTCTCTAGAACAATGTATATAAGTAAATATTTTTGTAGGGAAAAAGTGATACATAAGGTACTTGTGACAAAAGTTGTTTTGAGCTACAAAGCATTCCCCTATATTGTAAAGATTATCATGCCAGCTGGAAAAGTGACATGAAAATATTATCCATGTGTGAATGGAATAGTGGCTAATATTAACACATTTGGGCAGAAATCTGTATTATCTATATTTTGCTTATAATTTACGGAAGAAATCAAACCTTTTGAATATGTTGATTTTGTATGAGTACAATAAAGGATATTAATCAAAATGATACTATAAAAAAAAAAAAAAAAGAGAAACAATATATTTTGAAATAAAAATAAGATATAGAATAGCATATATGAGCGTCATGAGGAAAAGGAAATAAAATTAATCAGAGATAGACGTTATGGTTTGTTAATTTATAGGTCGATTCTCTCATAAATGGAAATGTATCTCCCTTAATAAACATACAACAACAAAGGTTAAAGGGTATTGGTTTTCATTTCCTTGGGGGTCAGATTATATATCATTAAACCACCAACCATAAATTGTTATAAATACCATGCATTTCTCCTCTCTCTCTCTCTCTCTCAGAAATAGCTCTCTCTCTCTCTCTCTCTCTCTCTCTCTCTCTCTGACACACAAGTAGTTACCCTATTGAGATTCATTACCATGCCACCAAGGAGGAGAGGAAGAACAATCCCAGCGAGGCTAAGAAATAATCTTAGGGGTTTTGATGCCATAAATGATGACATTTTGTGTGAGATACTTGGTAAACTCAATGCCAAGAAATTCGCTATAGCTGCTTGTGTTTCTCGCACTTGGAATAGAGTTTCCAGAGTGATCTTGGCAAAGCCAAGACTCGTAACCGCTGTGTCACTTCATCAGGATCCAAAAGTAATCTTCGTATGCAAAGTCTTTACTAATTTGATCAGAAATTTACTTTTTCTCTTACTTTTTATTAGTAAATTTTCTCATTGAATTTTATTGATTAATGGCCTAATTTCTTTCATGTATTGTTTTTTTCTAGATTATTTTTTTTTTTATGAAGGACATAATCTATATTTTACCTTTATTTTTTACAAGATATATCAAATTGACAAGGCATCCCTTCAAAAACATAATATTCAACATGGCAAAAGTAACTTATGTGACATACAATCCTTCCCCTTTTTTTATACAAATTAATTAGGTGGAGTCATGTCGGGTTGGGTTGTATCAAGTCAATTATTCATTTCCTTTGAGTCAAATTAGGTGTGCTCTTTATTTGGTTTTCATTCGAATCGGCTTATTGTTGTATTTAAGTGACTTATATAGGATTCAGATCTGGTAGTTATCGAGTGTACGACCCTCGATCACCTACCAAATATAGGTTCATAATTTTTTTTTATATAAATTAAAAACCTTTTGGTATGTCAATTGGTTCTTAATAATTATTGTGAACTAATCGAGTAATCCAATATATATATATACATATGAAGAGCATATAAAGAATCCATCATTTTAGAAATACTCAAAGAGTTTAGTGTATGGTGAAAGAGCAAAAAAGAAGAGTTTAGTGTATAGTGAGAGAGCAAAAAAGAAGAGTTTAGTGTATGGTGAGAGAGCAAAAATGGAGAGGATAAATTACACAATTAATTATTAACAATTCATAAAAAATTATTAACAATCCACACTATATTATAGAAACACCGATTGATCATACAATTGGTTATGTGTATCAAAAAATTTTGAAACATATATCATTTTATTTGATTCGAAATAAATTTCATTTTGAGATCCATTTATACATTTTTCGATATGCAATGCTTAATTTTTACAATCGACTTTATATACTATATATATTTTTAAAAAAAAAAAAAGGTTTTTTTGAAGAGTATATATAGATAAGAAATGTTGTTGTATAATTTAAACATGAACAATCTAGACAGGTTTGTATTTTTTTTTTTTTTTTGAATTGATCAAGATTTTAAAATACATGTAAGCAACATCACAACAATTGCTATGAATTATTTTAATTGAAATGATAGAATAGTTGGTTATAAACATCATAATTATTAAGAATGATATAATACTAGATAGAAAGCTCGTGCGCTGCACGGGATACTTTTTCATATGCATTTTTATTAGGTAGTTAATCTCAAAATAAATAAATTATGATAACTAATTAGATGTTGGTTAGTTAAGATGTCTTATAATCTCGCTAAATCACTTACGAAGTATATAATTGTACCGAGTATTACTTTATCTTTAAATAATACTCCTTTTTTTAATTATTTTTTAAAGCATTTTCACAAGTCTTATACTTGTCGACATATTTCAGCCAAAATCATACTTAATTTTTCAAAATTATGTGTAAATGGTTCTTATATTTTTTTTTTTTTTGTAATGATCAAATTTTATAAAAAAAAAAACCGGGGCAAAAACCCCAAAACCATTACAAAAACTTCCTGACTAAGCTAAGAGAAGCACATAACCACCTCTCAAAGCAAAGTAACAAGGTAATTCTCCGGGTGGCCTTTGTTTAAATACAACATTCTAACAGCAACAATGTAACTTATTCTATGAACTAATTGGTCAGCACTTCGAATTTCCTCTCTGAAAATCCTCTTGTTTCTCTCCATCCATAGCTCATAGATTGTGCAGGCTAAGGCACATCTGTTCCTGCATTGCTTCCATCCCTTCCCTTTGTTATTCCTCGAAAACCAATTAACCTCCTGTTTCAAAGTTGTAATACCGTGTGGGATGTGGTATTTTGCTAGCATTTCTCCCCAAACTTTTCTTGAATAGCTGCAAGAGAAAAACAGATGATTTGTATTCTCAGTGGCCTGCCAGCACAGGACACACCTATTTGCCAGCTGAAAACCTCTATTACAGAGATTATCCTAAGAGGCAAGGCATTTCTGAATTGCCAGGGAGCTTATGAATCCATGCTTGGGAATAACTGCCTAGTCATTTATAGTTCTGTGCCAGAACTTCTTGCCCTCTGATTCCCTGAAGAAATCATACAGATCAGTAGCTCTTTTCCTCATTTCAATCAAATTCTTAGCTTGATCTATTCCCCCTGCCTTCATGATTAGTTCATTTCTGAGAAGAACAATATTCTTCCAACTGCAGGACCATCCTGATTTAATCCCCATGTTCCATAAATCTACACTATTTATAATGTATGCTTTGATCCACTGTGCCCAAATACTGTCAGCATTACATTCTATCTTTTCAATCCATCTAACCAAAAGGGCTTTATTCCGACTCAGTACCTCCTTGATGCCCATGCCTCCCTCCTTTCGAGGTCTGCAGAAACTGTGCCAAGCTTTGAAAACCATCTTCCTTTCTCCTTCCTTTATTCCCCATAAGAAATTCTTGCAAAGCCATTTAATGCTTTTAACTACACCCTTAGGTAACAGAATGCTTGCTCCCCAGAAATTTTGAAGCCCAAAAACAACTGAGTTTATGAGTTCCAATTTTCCTGCATAAGACAAGTATTGATTTGCCCAATAGGAGAGTTTAATCTTGATCTTATCTAACAAAGGCTGGAACATACTAGCAGTGAGCTTGGCATGGTAAAGGGGAACACCCAAATATCTGAAGGGAAAGGATCCTTCAGAAAAACCAGTTGCAGCTGCAATTTGATCTCTAACACCTGCTGAGACACCTCCATAATAAACCTCTGTCTTTAGAGGGTTTGCATAAAGCCCTGAGAAACTAGCAAACTTTTCCAAGCAATTTGCTATGGCTCTCACTGAGGGGACATCTCCTCTGGTGAAGACAAGTAAGTCATCAGCAAAAACAAGATGCGTCAGGTTGACCCTCACACATTTTGGGTGAAATGAGAAGTTATTAATTTTAGGAGCAGCCCTCAACAGCCTAGAAAAAACCTCCATACAAAGCACAAATATATATGGGGATAGAGGATCTCCTTGTCTGAGGCCTCTTTTCCCTTTAAAGAAACCTTCCACCACACCATTAATATTCAGAGAAAAGTATGTTGAGGTAATACAAGAATAGATCCAAGCAGAATATTGATTCGAAAAGCCAAAATCCTTCAGAATGCTTTTGCCAACATTGTATTGTCAAAAATCTGCCTGTGCTTAACAAATGCTGCCTGCTCAATGCCAATAATATCTGGAAGGACCTCCCTCATTCTCAAGGCTAAAATCTTGCTAATAGTTTTATAAATGGTGTTGCGGCAAGAAATAGGC
Organism: Spergularia marina; assembly: GCA_963680865.1. Taxonomy (NCBI): domain Eukaryota; kingdom Viridiplantae; phylum Streptophyta; class Magnoliopsida; order Caryophyllales; family Caryophyllaceae; genus Spergularia; species Spergularia marina. The sequence goes on along the minus strand of OY804551.1, from coordinate 4,110,689 downwards.
CTAAAATCAGCAACAGTTTGAGGGGTAGAACTCTTGGGAATAAGGGATATGAGGGTAGAATTTGCCTGCTTCAACATTTTACCAGTATGGAAAAATTCTTGGACTGCAGCCCAAAATGACTCCCCCACAATCTCCCATGCATCTACGAAAAACCCTGAAGAAAAGCCATCAGGGCCAGGGCTCTTGTTAATGTCAATTGTCATCAAAGCTGCTTTTATTTCTGCATTTGTAATAGGAGCAACTAGATTTTCCTTGTGAATTCCTGAAAGAGTAGCTCCAGATGTGATTAGAGTGTCTGGGTATGCATTAACCATTACTTCTGAACCCAACAGTGAAGTATAGTATTCCACAAAAGCATCAGCCACTTTTCTATGCCCTTTTACTTGAGTGCCAGAGATAGTTTGTATAGAACCAATAGCATTTCTGATCTTCTTTTCAGCTATCTTTGCATAGAAGTATTTAGTGTTTGAATCAGCATACTTGATATCTTTCTCCTTTGCCCTTTGAGCCATCATACTCATTTCAGCTGTTTTAAGCTTGACATATTTCTCACTGAGCTCTCTCTCTTCATAAAATCTTTCAGCATTCAAAGGGTCAGCTTGAATATCCATTTGGCATTCAACAAGTCTCTCCTTCATGGTTTTCACTCTACCAGGGAGATCAGAGAACTCCTCCCTATTTAGCTTTTTCAAACTATTTTTAACCACTTTCAGCTTTTCCATAAATCTGTACATTTTACAGCCATTCTTACCTCCTGAGCTCCAAGCAGCTGTAACCGTCTCCTTAAATTGAGCTGATAGTCCCCCACAATTAAGGTACCTAAAAGGCCTAATTTCCGGATCAGATTTGTAGGAGATGCTCACCAGGCTAGGAGAATGGTCACTGATGCCAGAAGCCAAGAATTGAGTATCAGTTGCTGAGTATGTGCTGATCCAGGCACCATTTGCCATGACCCTATCCAACTTACACTAAACCCTATCCGGAGGGTCTTGTTTGTTTGTCCAAGTGAAGTTGTGGCCCTGAGCAGGAAGATCAAGAATACCATTTTGAGAGACACAGTTGGAAAATTCTTCAATGTCTCGCATCAAAGGGTCAGTCTGCCTTTAAAACCACGTTAAAATCTCCCAGTAGAATCCAAGGATCAGTATTTTGAGCCAAATTATCAATATCCTTCTAAAGATCTCTTCTGATCTCTCCACTATTTACTGCATAAACAAAAGTAACCAAAAAACATCTCTGAGTGCTTTTAGGAATGATTCTGCAATTAATCATTTGAGAAGATTTTTGCAGCATATCAACCTGAACTTGATGAGGCTTCCATAGAATCCAGATTCTACCATTATTATGGTAATCATAATTTTCTCCACTAGATATAGTTTGAAAGATTTTCTAACAATAAGGCCTGCTGTATGCTGTTTTATTCTTGTTTCTAGGATAGCAGCACAATCTACTCTATTTGCAAACAAGAAGTCCCTAACTTCTTGCTGCTTCTTATATTGAAGTACATTTTGAAACAAATTTAATGATACAAGTACTGTAATATTCTGATATACGTAGCCCAAATTGTAACAGTTTAAATTATGTTTTATGTTGATAACTTTATTACATAAGAGTTTTACAAACATTACACTCTCTTTGTGCATTCCTTACTTTGACATTTTTGCAATTATTGGACACTCCGTGTGCATGTCATGACTTTGTGATGCCCTTAATGCGCTCTAAATTATTAGTTTTTAAATATATATATATATATAAATATATATATATATATATAAATATATATATATATATATATATATATATATATATATATATATATATATATATATGTATATATATATTATATTTGAATCGTGCAACGCACGAGCTTAAAACTAGTGTATATATATATATATAAGAGAGATTTTTGAAGAGCATAAAGAGAGTCCATCATTTGAGAAATACTCAAAGAGTTTAGTGTATAGTGAAAGAGCAAAAAAACAAGAGACCATCATTTAAGAACTACTCAAAGAGCTTAGTGTATAGCGAGAGAGCAAAAAAGAAGAGTTTAGTGTATAATGAGAGAGAGCAAAAAAGAAGAGTTTAGTGTATGGTGAAAGAGCAAAAAAGGAGAGGATAAATTACACAGTTAATTATTAACAGTTTGAAAAAAAAAATATTAACAATTCACACTATATTATAGAAACACGGTACGAATGATCATACAATTAATAATGTGTATCAGAAAATTTTGATCCACATATCATTTTATTTGATTTGAAATGTATTTCAATTTGAGATTCATTTATACATTTTTCAATATGCAATGCTTAATTTTTACAATCGACTTTATATACTATATTTATTATAAAAGAAAGTTTAAACATGAACAATCTAGACAGCTTTGTATTTTTTTTTTTTTTTTGAATTGATCAAGATTTTAACATGTAAGCAACATCACAACAATTGTTATGAATTATTTTTAATTGAAATGATAGCATAGTTGGTTATAAACATAAAAATCATTATTAATTATATAATATTTGAAGCGTGCAACGTACGGATTTAAAACTAGTCCTCACTAAATTAAAACATCATATAACCCACATTGATAAGAAGTTTGGGTCCCGCATTGGGAGATTAACGACCTTGAATATGTTTATAAGATATTCCATCTAGTAAAATAGATTTATGGGTTATGATGACTTTCTATGTTATGTGTTGTTGCTTTGTGATGGGTCGACCCTTACATATGCATTAGAGCAACCTGTTAGTAGAGTGGGTTCGATTTGAGCAGAGCCCAAAACCGTCGCTTAGTGATAGTCTTTGATTTGGTTAGTGAATGTCAAATGAGATTCCACGCATAAGATTAACATCACGGCCTTAATTTTTATTCACACTAGTTTACTACCCGGGCTACGCCCTAATTTTATTTCTTTGTAAGCAAATAATTTTATCATTTACATAACTTTCACTTTCAATATAGGTGATGTGATTCAAATTTAGATAAGTAATAAGGTACAAAATAATAAGGCAAAGATGAAATCAATTAATAGTAAATATTGATTTATTATAATAAAAATATATTGTGAATTTTTTGATATGAAAAACGTCACTTATGTATAACAATGGATGAAATGTCCATCTATATTCTTTACCATAAAAACATTTTAAATGAATTTTTTTTTTAAGTGAAAATTAAAGAGACATGCCACGTGGCATGGAGATGGCCTAACTGAAACCGGTAAATGTGGTCGTTGCATCTAACACGGCTTTTAATATATAGTATAAGATGTGAGGATGTATAGGGCTAACTAGGGACTTTCCATATTTTGGTTATGTTGAGACATGTTGGTGTGATTGGGTGAAACAAAAGCTTACCAAAAACGACATCAGAAATGTTAGCCCAAAAAAAAAAAAAAAAAAAAAAAAAAAAAAAGAAAGAAAAAATAGCCAAGTTCGCAGAAAATACATAGTAATAATTGAATGAGTTGTAGCCTTGTAGAGACTAAAAAAATTAGTTACATGGAAATCTTCCATTTTATTATTTTTATTCAGAAACAAATACAAATAAAAAAATTTCGTATTCATGTATACTATATTAACTTTGTCTTTCACAAAAGAAAAATATTAACTTTGTCTTTTTATTCACGCAGCGTGCTATGAAAGAGGCAGTTAGAGGAATATTATCAAAGCTTATTAGACCCCAATTCGTCATCGCTTGTGTAGGGGAAACACATTACAATTTGGACAATGTTCATCAATATGTATGATACACTCTTATCTTATTTATATAGAGTAAATATGTGTTACTTATTTTGATTTATTACTACATTTGGTGTTCATCCTATCATTAATTAATTGTTATTAACACGGTAATACTCATAACTTCTTCTAAGGTGAGGAAAAAGTTTGGACGAACGACACCGATTATAACTAACTTCGTTGAAGGGGTGATTGGGGATGAAGTTGGAAATAACGAGCTGATAGAGGTATGTAACCATCCGTTTATTTTCAATTTAACCTTCAAGTTGTTTCATTATAATAGTTAGTTTGTATGCAAGTTAATATATCTTCGTATGATTTAAATATGAGCTAGATAAATGCATTGTGATTCCGTGAATGTCTTATACAAGATACAAAACACTTAAACTAGCATCACAAATATTTCCTAATTGATAATATATATGGTCATGTGTGGTCTAGTTATACGACTGATTCGAATGATTTCCAACCGCCACTTCACCTTTCACACTCGACCTACCAGCCTAGAATAAGGGTTTAGGGATCCATTTCTCGACGCGTACAAGTCTCGAAAATTGAGCCGTAGCCCTTCGTCATCTTAACATTTTTGTTTTTATTTTACTTTAGGGCTCTCTACGCTAAAATTACAAAGTTAGGGTGTATAGGGATTCTGACGTCATTTCCCCAATGGAAAATGTTTGCGGCGTTGTTCCATTAAAAAAGCTGTTGGTGATTGGTATAGGCCAGGTGATTGACTGGTGCCTTATGGACGTGCGTTAATGGAAGAGAAGAGTTGGGGCTTGTTTGCTGAGAGAGAATGGGAGACAGGGAGAGATTTTTTTTTGCAATGGGGTCCAATTACTTGTTTATCTTTAATTGTTATATTTGGTGTTGTTTGATCAATATAATCTAATCGTTGTGATTGGTCGTACGAACTCAATCACATGGGCAAAAGCGTTATTTTTACAGCAATTCCAAACCATCCCAGATTTGACAACCGCACATCAACCGAAAGACTCACTTCACCCACGGACCCCAGCCAACCAAGCGCCCCAACTCTGGCAAACCACCCTCCATCGCTGGATCACCGCCGATTAGCACAAAAAGACACACTAAGAAGGATGAGTGTTTGAAGGGCTTTGGTGAACCCCTTTGAGGTGTAGTGCCCGGCCTAACGTGGGCGGAAAAAAGTAAAAGGAAATAAATGACGAAAGTAAGCATCACGTGAGGCGCACACGAGTAAATGCCGGAGTCAAAATAATTTTGTCCGAAAATTGGTTATTTGGTGTGATGTGTTTAAAACATAAATTAAAGGTGTTATTTGACAGAAATTGACATAATAGATGCGAGCTGTCAAAATCGGAAATGTAAAAGGTGCTATCTTTCAAATTTTCCTAATCAATAAGGACAACATTTATGTGACAACTATTCGGCTACGCCCACCCAAGAAGAATAAATTAATTTAACTCTCAGTTACAGATATAAGTACACATTATAACCCAAAAAAATGACTCAGGACTTACCATTCGCCAAGAAGTCAGAATCTGCTAGAAGACAAAGCAACAACATAGAGAAAACCACCACTTTAGACTCTTATAGTACCCCAAAATTACAGATACTCACTCAATTTTGTGCTAAAGGGGGCTATGAGCAATGTAGGGTGTCTCTGTACTTACCCCCCTGGTGGAGCTCAGTGGTGTCACTCTCCAAATTCAATTTACAATAATCTCCGAAAACTATGTAGTAGGGAAGTAAGGATCAAATTCACGGGGAATTAATGGATTATTAGTAATAAAATGCGTGATTAAATAGCGATAACAATTGAGCATTTTGATTGATTGAGTTGTGAATTATACTGATGACTATATCAATGAACTAAAGGGTAATTTATCAGAATAACAAGGTCTCCTGGTCAATTAATCGTAGCAAGTGATACTAACAATTGATGCTAATTCCAATTCGGTTTCATTCCTCTTAATTACTCTATGGTTGAATCATAAATTCCTATGTTCCTTAGTTAATAGTTATTAGGCGTGACCGGGTGAGCACGACTCTAACAACCCCAATTATAAAATGTTCTAAAACAAGCGATTAGACTCGATTCAATAACAGCAATAAGATTTAGAACAATATCAATAAAGAGACGGGCGAATAACTGAGCAATATTAAACTTTGCTGACTATGTTATTTCTCTCTTTAGCCTAATAATGATGAGCACCAATTAATCGAACAAATCTCTTTATTTTAGCTAATTAATTAAACAACCGATAATTAAAAGGATAAGTGTAGAATTGTCAATCCTAGGTGGTCAATCTAAACCATGTAATTCATAAACGTTAAATCAGAGAAATAAAAAGAATAAAGATAAAGAAAAGAGAATTAAGAAGACACAATTGGATCGAAACTGCTTTGATTAATCAATAACGGATAAAAGAGTAGTTCTCCAGGTAAGTAAAAGAGTACCGACGGTTACAAAATACTGAAAGATTCGATTCATAATACAAGGGTTCCAAGTTTCTCTATTTATACTAATAATAAATTGAGCACACAATTAGAAAAACCCGGCAAAAGGCAGCCGCGATCGCGGCTCCATCCCCTGGGAAATGAAAAACTTGGGTCGGATCAAGGATGGGCTCGGTTATCGATTCTTCTCTCCATTCGCAATGGCGGATCCCTGGCCGCGATCGCGACAAAAACTGGGTCGTTAGGCGATTTTATATTGAACGTATGTCCCTCGTTACTTGGTCAAATAAGGCTTATGACCACTTTAGGAAAGATAAGATCATGAAGTTTTATCTCTAAGTGGTTTCACTATATAAGTCCAAGTGTTGTGAGAGATATGAGGCTCCAAAGTTGACTTGTGCGCAAATCAGCTCAGAACTGCTTCCAATGGCCACATTCTCTATCAAAACATTAAAAACCCAAAATATATGAAATGTGAACCATAGTCAACATAATAATATCCTAATCGTTTTGTAAATCATATAAAATAGCACTCGAAATCATAAACCATCAAATTCTTCATGCTTAGACCTTTACTCGTCCTCGAGTACATCTAACATCTCTTATGTGTAACCAAGGTCTTTTGACAAGTAGCACGGGAAAGAATTTATATCTACCTATCTCATTTACTTCATTTGTGGTTTTCGTCTTCCTAATTAGACACTGTCACGAATGTAATCTCAACGTGACGGCGTCCAGCCATCTTATACTTCAATTCACAAACCACTCACAAGTAGCAAAGAGACCTATAACGTCCTCCCTAAGCTAGCTCACAGGGTCACACCCAATATCCTTTAAGTCTTGGTCCGATATAACATCCTCGGATTCAGGATTACCTCGATATTTCCACCAATCGCCACTTATACCTTCAAATGTATCGAGGATTTCCTAGTCCTATCTCTTAATCTGTTCATCTAACCAAACTTCCTTATACCTTCAAGAGAGAACCTACCCAGTTACGACACTTCTAACACCCTTGTTACACCATTTGCCGATAAGTAACAACACTCCATTCATTTTGCCTAGGTGCCCAATGCGTTTTAAGCTAGCATCTCATTAATTTTACCCGTCCTCACCTGCTCAGTTACTTCACTCGTGTCTTTTCCTCACCTTTTCTTTTTTTTTGTAAAAGCAATAAATAAGTACATCACAATGTAACAACGATTATCCACTCCCTCATGCTTGAATTTAACATTATCCCCAATGTGAATCATATCAATAAATAGAAGAGGACAATAATAAAATAGGGTAGGCAGAGGCGAAATTAAATTTAAATTCCGGAGTGGCAGATTTAAATCTCATTTTTCGGTCACGATTTCGGTTTGGTCACGGTCTCAGACAAAAGACTAACGTCGCGATCATATGTATAGTATAAATGTTAACATATGGAGTATTAGACATATCGGTCAATGTTTTCCTTTTAATAGCATGGCGAAATATCGACTACACCCAAAACCGATTATATCGGCTGATTGTTCAAACCTTTTTTTTTTCAAGAACAAATCATGTTACCCGTGTATGTAGAGAAAAATAAATTATTTTATTAAATTTGATTTGGGTATGTAAATATATTAACAAAATAAAGAGGGCAAACCAAGTATATAAATGAAGTGCGAACCAAAGATATTACTTTTTTCCCATATAAATACATTAATACACAAAATGATCATAAGATCATTCTTGTCTTGGGTGGTTTGTTGTTTAACGATTGTTAGTTTAGGTTGTGGGTTCGAATCCCAGTGATGGTTTATAGAAATTACTTATAAAGTTTAGAAAACTAGGACGAAAAAAATGCTTCAGACAGTATTCGAGCCGGGACCTCCATGTTGTAACGCTTTGATACTGACCACCACGCCAAATGCACTCGCAAAAATAGATATATATGAAATAGTTAGCATATAAAAACAGAAAAAAAAAAAATCGTCACCAGGGTGGCAGCCACAGCCCGTCGCCCTAGCCTAGCTTCGCCGCTGAGGGGAAGGATATCTCACAAAAACTTGCACCGATTTACATACCAGGTTCTCATATCCTGGAAGACACACACCTCCATTGTAACTTCAAAACTTCTCCCTCAATAGAAAGAACTAATGTCTCCTTCTCAAGGCAATAGGCTCATATGAAAGAAACAAGGTGTATAACCACTCTCAACTCACACCATATCCCATACACCCTCAAGGAAAAGTCGTCACCATCAACCACACTCACCTCACAAAAATTTCATCTCCCTCAAATAACAATATTGCACATAGATTCTACCTCCACACCACCATCGAACAGCTCCAATCTCCACCCTCCCAATACACCAAAACATAAGCAATGAGGTTAAATATTGGCTGTAATGGGCAAAATTGTGGAGGGATACAACAAGAAAAGGTGGTGAATCGTGGGTAGAAAACAAAGAGAGATGGTCTAAGAACCTAGGTGAAGAAACAGTGGGTCAGAAAAGAATGGTGAGAATAATGAGAAGGCGGAGAGAAAGAGCCTTGTAGAAACAAATAATCTACATGTACAATTTAGCCCGGCTAGAAACTAATAATCTACATGTGGTTGTTGGGCCTTGTAGATAGTTTTCCCAAGTTAGCTCGCGGGCTAGCGCTTGTAGCTCTCCTACATACCTCTCTCTCATCTCTTCTCTTCAACCACAAACCATGATGACCTATAACTTTTTTAGTGCTTTTTCCCCAAGTCTCTCCTCGAACGACCGTGATGACACCAAATCGTAAGTCCATTCAAGCCATATTCTAAGAAATCTCCACCATAACCTAAATAGTCTCATGCACAAACCTAAACAAATAAAGCATACTTTTATGCCTAAACTTTATCTTACACGTTGAATATTTTTATGCCTAAACTTTATCTTACACGTTGAAGATTTCTCTATCATCCACTTTCATATAACTCTTTACAACTTCACCAAGAGTTTGGCTTGTGCCCATATTCGCTAGAGTGAAATGTATTCCTCTAAACCTACAGCTTCACTAGTCATCACAACAAAGATCTTTCACAGAGTTCTTGTACGAGAACATTAAACAAAACCAACGACATTAACGATGTGTCCTCAAATTCTATAGTAACATCTATATTACGTGAGTTCATTAAATTGACTAAGTCGAAGGTGCTCGCTAATACATGTATCTACCAACATATGAAGACCGGACCAACGTTACCTCTTAAGCAACTTCATACCTAAAACCTTCTTCATGTATAAGCTCTACAACATTGCCTACAACTACAACATTTCCCTCATCAGTGACAACCTTAAGATTATCATTAGGCAAAGTAAAATTAAAGAATCTACCTTTTTTTGTCGGTGTCGACCAAAGGCCTTTTTCTTGTTAACAATTCTAACGTTCACCTCTGTTATGAGTTTATTTAACCGCAAGCGTACGGGTAATTGTAGCTAATGGTCGATCTCATCTAGGTCGGCTTAAGGATTATAATGTCAGTAACGCTATGGTCGAAGTGGATTGGTGTTTATCAACTAAGTGAATCAATCAAAGAGAATGAAAAGTGATGTATATCAATATGCTAAAGGCCTGGGGTGGATATCCTCAATAACATGCATCTACTACAACATATAATCACATCACAAGTCAATCAAACATAGATTTTAAGAGATTATGCAAATACATAACTTATCCTGGCACGACTGTCATAGTCTAATCTAATTACAATCCTAAATCCTATTTCCGTAGTGAGATAATCAAGTAATAAGAAGTATTAAGAACACATAATAAATCCCAATTAGATCCAGCAACCCACTTTTTTGGTGAAACATTATGAATCATTATTAGAGGGCTAAGCAATAAACAAGAATCACACCTACGGCTTGTAAATTCCATTTAGCACTCAAACATGCATTAATCAATATTAATCGTAATCATAGGCTCGCAACAATGCAAATAGATTCGAAAACAAAACCAAAGTCACACTTGAGAAAACAACTACTCACACATGTTGAAATTAGGAACAACAATAATCATATTAAAGCAAGACATGATTAATGACAAAAAAAAGGAAAATATTGCAATATTGAGATGGTCTAAATAATACTCTGAATAATAATGCAAATAATCTTCGAATTCGATACAAAACTGCTTGAGGTCTTCAAAGTTGTATTGTGAAAATTTATGAAATCTTAGATAATAATACAAGGGCTCAACTACGTGAAAATATCGTAGGTTATTTTATAATTTCCTAATTAAAAATAGGAAATAAACCCCCGAAAATGAAATAAAATCCGCGGTAAACAAAGTTGTGCAGCTGCACGAGTCATGCATAATCAAGCACGAGTCGTACTCGAATCAAGGGCCGAATCTTGAGTTTGCACGAGTCGTGCAACCTGGGCACGAGTCGTGAGTCGCGTAAAACTACCCCTGCGGTCCAACTTCAAACGCCTCTAACTTCTTCATTATTTATCTGATTAGGGCATACGACCACTTCGTAGAAAGATAAGATCATAAGCTTGTACCTCAAATTGATGAAAAATTCCAAGTGATCTGATACATTTTGAGCTCCAAAGTTGGCACTTCATATATGACTTCAATCTTGTACTCTAACTTCTCCAAAATGTTCTCTTTATGACCTAAAAAACTCAAAAACCAACAATTATACCAAGGACATGAAATCTTGCAGGAATGAATGAGAATCGAGTATAAATGGGGCAAATAAAGCAAATATAGCACTGTAAAGCCCTATATATCTATGCAAAATTAGGACTAAACAACCTCATATACCTTATCTCCAAGAACCAAAGAAAACCAAATACAATAATAATCCTCACAAAGAACGCGGAAGCATTGTAAACTCAATCGATGCCAATTGTTATCACCCAAATAATGGTAACACACAAATAATGAACAAAAGAATGACCGCACAGTGGTATCACACTAATAATAAATGAAATAAATCTACTATTTTGACGTGGATCCGCAAACAGTTAACTAGCTACATCCACCCAACAGAGTGACATTGATTTCACTGATACGGAGGTAATAGTGTAGAGTACAAATAATCTTCAACACCAAAGTACTCAACGAAACAATCTAGACAGACAAACGATCTTGCGATCAACAAAAAACTTAATATAAAAAAATCACTACTTTCTGGGACAACAAAGCTACAACATTAAAGAAAAAACCGGTTACTCTTAGTGAAACTCGTACTCCATGCACAAAAATTATAAATGACTTTCTCCCATTTCGAGACGTCTCTTTTATCCATCAATATCTCATATGATATGCTTGATGAAAATTTCCATGGTACCTCTGTGATTTGGGACATTTCACGTGGTAGCCCTAAGTTTTCAGAATCATCCAAAATAACTCCAATTTTTCTGATTTGTCTATGTTCAACCATTTTTTTTTTTGTTTTCCACTAACTACACTCTAAGCCTTACTAACTTCGTCAACGCTCTCTCCATTACATCTCCCTCCCCACCAAACCCTCCATCCATATCCAGCCTTCATCTTCTTCATGTCTCCTCCATTTTATCTCACCTTATCTTCATCCCAATGCCTACCACCTGTGTTACTTTGACACGACAATTAGGCCGCCGTACCCAGGTTGACACGACCCGACACAGAACCGGGTACGGAATCCGTATGGGATCCAGCCACTTATTGTCGGACACGGCTGCCTAAAATAAAGAAATTGCAATGGTGAAATGTTGAATCGGGGAAAGAAAAAGCTATTTTCTGTGCAGCGTAGACTCTTTGTTGTGTGTGATCCTATCTCCATAGCGTTTTTTTAAAAGCAGGTGCTTTCTTCCACGCCAACCATCGATAGCCCGACCCCTTCCGCAATAATCAAGCATCGCAGGCGTGGGATGTTCGGTCATGCCGGACAAGATGTCCGGTGACTTTACCGGGGCTCTCGGGAGTGGTGTTATTGTTGTAGTGGTGGGTCGTAAGTCTTCGTCTGAAAGAGTATATTTCCGGTGAAAGAAAATGATTTCTTAATATATTTCCTCTAAAAATATCTCAACAGATTTGTTTCCTCTAAATATACATACTCCACAATTTTAAAATATATGTTTCCTGTATTAATTTATACGGAGTATATGATATATGATCTTTTATTTCCTACTGCTTTTATATTAACGTTTCCCTCTCGTAAAAGAATAATGTATTTACAAGATTTAGCCGTATACTCGTACCCGTGTCTAAGTTTTTGACGGTGTCCCCGTGTTTGAAATTTTCAAGATCGGAGTACCGACACTCGGATCCGTACTCGCACCCGATACCCTTACCCGAGTCTAAGTGGCATAGCCTACCACACATTCTTCCAAGTTTCAATCTTCATCTTCTTCATGTCTCCTCCTCTTTTTCCACCTCAATGCATCCCTTTTCTAACTCACATTCTTCTTCTAATTCTCAATTATTATCTCCTCCTCCAATTCTCTCTCTCCATTTCTTCCCTCCCAATGTTCATCTTCTTCCTCTTCCCTTTTTTCGCTCTCCTCTTATCCCCCTAATGCCCCCAAATTTGCTGTTGAGTTGAAAATTGAAGACCATGAGCTAAAAAAGGGTATTGGGGATAAAGAAATGTATGCTAGGAGGGGGCATTGAGTAGGAATAATAGGAGAACGGAAAAAAAGGAGGTAAATGAAGAAGACGAAGATTGGATATGGAGGGAGGGTTTGGTGTGAGAGAGAAGTAACGGAGAAGGATCGTTATTGGAGTTTGTGGAGTAAGAGTGCAGTTAGTGGACAACTGAGAGAATGAATGAAAAATAGTCAAATTGGAAACATCGAGGGTATTCTGGGCAAGTCCGATATCTATGAGGTACTATGGAAAATATCCCTAAAATTAAGAAACTATATATTAGCGTGAAAGTATTTTTTTTCGATAAAAATTCAACAATATATATCTCATAAGTCATAACTATTCGATATGTATTTCTCTCTAAAATCGCAAGTGAAATCCTCACCTTGCTATTCGTAAACGTCAATAACACATAAAAATAATCCAACTTGTAGCCCGTCTTCTGAATAATCTCACCTTAGCATATTTATAGAAATAATTTTATCTACTCTCTAGGAAAAAAAACAAAAAAAGAAGTAAACTTATCTACATTAGAATCATCAGAATCATCACTTCGACAAACCAACACCTTTCTGTCACCCTCACTTAGTAGTCACTTAATCATACCAACACGACTCCCAAACTTTCACTCTGCACTATGCCTGTCTTCGGCCACTTTACAACGTCGTAAACCACCACAACTAATGTAGACCGCCGCCTACATCTGACATCACAAATTCATTGCGAATTCACATATTGGGACTCAGTTTAGCCAATGGGTGGCGTTTTTTTTTTTTTTTTCCAATTTTAACTTGTATGGAGAAATAATGTTTGTGGAATTCTTGTGTACATGTAAATTAGAAATTGAAATTTACAAGCTTTTGGTGGGTTTTTAAGGTTTTTGGTGTATTAGTGGTATTGAATGAAAAAAGGGTGGTGTATAGTATTTTGGGTTGTGTATCATATTTTGGGTCGTGTTCGTATTTGATAATGATGGTGGACATTGTTGGCCCTTGCGTCTAGCGGACAACTGTCCAATTAGTATGATATTGTCCATGTAAACCATAAAAATTTAAATACGAAAATAAATATGGAATACAAGAATTTCATTATCGAAAGATTGCGTGTTAGAACTTTTAAGGTTCTCTTGATGCCATCTCCAAGGGTTTTAGGATTTTCAGTTCGAGCGTCTTATCGACTTATTCTCAAACTGATTTGGGTTGGTTAGGTAACGGAGCCGTTTGTGGCTTGATCCATCTGACCTAGTTTTGTGGGGAAGAGACGAGGCCTTTGTGGCTTATTTCATCTCAACTCCTTTGGGGTGGAGGAGATGCAGCGTTTGTGGCTTACTTCATCTTGGCTCTCCTTTTAACCCTAGGAGGAGGGTCCTATTTATAGTTGTAATACGACTTGGTGGTCAAAACAGATAAAACCCTAGATCTATGAGATATTATTTTTTTGGATAATATCTCAAAATACAAAGATTTTCTACCCATCTAAACACCTAAAATAATAAAATTTTGGTGTCTACAGTCCATTTTAGGCCTAGTCCTCATGGATTTGTTATTGGGCTCTTTCCCAAAATGTTTCATAATAATTAGTTTGGTAATCCCTTATAGCGAAGTCTTTTACTCATTTTTTTTCTCCAACGTGAAACTTGGGTTTGCACCCCCAACAATAATTTCCTCAAACCAAGACCCACCATTGAACCTCGATTTTCTAACCTTCCCTCAAGTGACAATCTACTAGCAGCGCACAGAATTCGCAAGATCTACTAAACCTGCAACACGATTTTCCACAATATCCACAGAAACTTTATGGCGCAACTCCCTAGTAAAAAGTCATTCCCAACTACAAGAGAATCCACAAGATTCTCATATATGAAAGGCAAAGACACCAGCAGAATTGAATAAGAGCAACATCCTCACCCTCAACCTTAAACTCATATATATATTCTGTAGGTCTATTAATATAGAGTTTAGTTAGTTTATCAAGATGATCTATAAGCAACTTATCTTTCTCCATCTCTAGGGAAAATCACCTCTATTTCAACAATGTCGTGTTGGTGACTGACTTCTTCATGTACAAAAACTTGAGCTTTTTCCACAGTTTGATAGCGGTATCATCTTCAACCACCTATGTGATTACGTAATCCGCTAAACACATCAAGATGGTGGAGTGAGCTTTCTTCTCCATGCATGATCGCCAAATCATACTCGGTAAGCTTGCCTTGAGTTACTGCCTTCTTATCATCCTCCTCTTTTTCGGCAAAAGGTAACCAAAAGTCTTGCTGCTTAAGCAAAGCCCTCATTTTTATCTTCCATATCATAGACTAAAACTATTCCTACCTATAAACTTGTCAATCTTTCGCATCTATCATCGCACCGGCCATCGTTCTCCCAAGGATCTCCCACCTGGATCTCTGATGCCAATTGTGGGCCCTTGCGTATGGGGATGACTTGTCCAATTCATATGATATTTGTCTGAATTTGGCCTAGCCCTCACATATTTGTTTTAGTGCTCCTTCCCAAAAGGCCACGTATTAATTAGTTTGGTAATCCCTTATAAGGATGTCTTTTACTCTTTATTTCTCCAATGTGGGACTTGGGTTTGTACCCCAACAGACACAAAAATGGAGTTGGACATGAAGAATGTTGATGAAGAAGATGAAGATGAAATTCACTTGAATCGATGAGACATAAATTGGATAGAGATGATGATGATGTATTGATGATGATACGGAAAGTGGATGGAGATGATGATGATGATCGGATATTGGAGATGTAGAGAAGAAAATTAATCCTATAATTGACGGAACAAATGTTAATTTTGGAAGTACAAGAAAATGTTGGATTATTTGTATAATTATGAGAGGTGAGATTATTTTTAGAAAACCGACTAAACATTAGATTTTTTTATTTTATTTGAGGGAGTTATAATTATACTATTATAAGAAAACATCCGTCATTATGTGTGGCACAAAGACAAAAGGGATGTACACGACCAAGGTTGACCAAGTGCTTAGGAATCAACATGTCTTAGGATGTCTCGGGTTCAAATCATTATATCTTCACCCCGCAACCCCTATGTACCAAAAAAAAAAAAAAAAACTAGATAGATTTCTTTTAATTAAGAAGGGAAGAAAAAAAATGATTAGGTGATCCTTCTAATTAGCGTATTACGGAAACCTAGATAGATTAGGAAACCAAATACGAGTAGCAGACAAAACCGGAACGTAAAAAACAGACCAAGACACAGCGCCTGGCTGGTGCTCCACCAAGGGGGTCAAGACGGACTGCCATCTACGCTTGCTAAATTATGCCATGGTTGAGTCTTGTCTAGCTTATTAGGGACCGTCTAGCACTCCCAGCTCGTTCTCGTTCCTTTGTTCATCTAACAGACCCTAAAAACCCATCTCGGTGAGATCAATGTTTAAGGCATAGTGGAATGTATGTGTAAACTTTCTCTAAATTAAAAGAGTTAAGAGTCGTTAGTTTATTAATAAATGAATCTTTGCATAAGACTTGTACGGAATATCTTAATTACTTTCTTTTACATAAATCATGTTACTTATCTCTTTGTGTAGGTGACATGCACAGAAGTATCTAATGAACATGCAGATTATGAAGACAGTGATGGTGAACCTATTGATGATGATATAGGTTTACCATTGTATGGACTTGTTTTAATTGTTGGCTGGATTCCTGACCTCCAAGTTGAGGCAATTCCCTTGGTAATTAGTTCAACAATCCTGCTCGTTTTTAACATAATAGCTACTAGATGTAAGCCCATGCGTTGCACGGGTCTCTTAAAGATAATATCCTATTATGATGATAGAATTCAACCGATAAACAGTAGACCCTTATATAGGAACTATCACTTGCATTTTAATTTAACCTGATACAAAATTATTTTCATTATGAATCTCATTTTATAAACTTGAGAACATGTACTCTCTTAATGAGCCAATTAGATTTGTGTTGTAAAGGCATGCTAAGTGTCTAATTTATGTGAAATTAAAGTTTGAGCAAAAAAATTTAGAAATTCGATATGATAAATTGGGAAATCTTGACATAATTATGGCGTACTTTGTATATAATATGTACCTTAAGTTTTACCCCTCGGACACATAATAAAAACAAAAAACAAATTCTGATAAATTAACTCCAAGCAAAACACCATGTAAAATTCTGATATAAACGTATAATATATTACAAAATAGATAAATGTTATTCTAAATTGACATTTTATGATACGAATACCATATGAGTATTTACTTATTAAACCTGAGTAATAAGAAGAGTTAAGACAAAAAAAATAGAAAATTAATATACGTACAAACATAGAATCTTTCAATCATTGTAGGAACTAAAAAAAAAAACCCGGATTGAAATTAGGATAATTAGGAACATATAATATTAGGAAAATGCATTTTCTTTCACCTATTTATCCACTTATCATCCTATTGTACGATTTTTTAGTAGAAGAATTTTATATTTCACTTTGTCATGTTTCAATAATGTGGGACTATCTTTTGGTACTCTTTTTTTTTTTTTGCCATTAGAGATTGTCCCACATTGTCCAAGAAGTAAGGTTATCGTATTTTGGCACAATATAGGTTATGTTATTTATATTTTGTCCCATATCATCAGTACGACGCATGTAAAAGTGTTATCAGTATGATTATTATAATGGTATTACATGTCTAATTGACCGATTAGCCAATCACCATTCAGAATAGTGGCGTATTATGCTGATTTAAGGTTAGCATCCAGTAGAATAGACAGGTGAATGAAATTTTGAAGTTTGGAACATGTAGATTAAGAGGGGGTGGACAATAGTGGCCTTTTCATTGTAGTGAACTTAATAGGAGACAACTTATATATCTCGTTAATTCTAGGTTAGCTAGTATTTAGTTAGGTCCTAGGTTAATTAGATATGTTACTATGAGATGTTGTATATAATTTTTTAATCGTTGCACGGGGTCTCTTTATAATGATGTCTAATCATGATGATAAAAATGAACAGATGAATATCTAAACTTTTGTATTACTTGCATTTTATTTAACCCTTGTAGAAGATTATTTTCAATATAAACTTCTTTTTAAAAAATTGAGAACTTATACTCTCTTACTGAGCCCCAATAATTAGATATGTGATTATGAGATGTTGTATATGTTAGTATTTCTCTAAAGGTAAAAAAAAAAAAAAAAAAAAAAAAAAAAAAAAAAAAAAAAAAAAAAAAAAAAACCACCACCTTTGTGATTGCGATAAACATGTGCTTAACAAAAATATAGGTGAAAATCTGACATGTGCTTGCTTCTGATCAAGGTAGAACCAATCGTTGACATTAATTAGTGTGGAGGCAGGCCACTATAGGAAATTAGAAAGTTTAAGTAACTTAGCCAATTTTTAATCGAAAGATCAAGTACTTGCTTGGAGTAAGTATGTAATCCTGATAGCGTATATGCAATGTGAATTTCATATGCAGACCAAGGTTATGCTCTCTAAAATTTCATCCTAGGGTTTGGGTTGTTTTATGGGTATACATGTAATATTGTTCCACAACATTTTGTTACATGGAGATGAACTAAAATAGGAGTAAGATCATAAATGTATATGCTTCTATTGTCCCCTTTTCCAATAATTTAATTTCAGCAAATGAAAAGAGAGAAAAAAAAAAAAAAACAAACAAACTAAATGTATAATATAATATGGAGTACTATATGATACTCCTATACTCTCCTACTATATTACGATTTATTATTACTTATACAACTTTTACTCCTCATATGTCATACGGAGTACACATTATTAAAGGGATTGATAAAGCATTTTAATTCAAAAAGATATTTTTTTAAACCAAAATACAATAATGTGTTTTAAATTTAAAAAGATGTCTTGTAATAAATATTGTTTTTTTACTGAAATTATGAGGTTACTACAAAAATTTATTATGTTTAATTTGCATCCCAAATTCTAATAAAACAAAGAACAAAGTTTAAACTTGCCAATCAATACTTTAGCAGCTTACTATAGCCAGCCGAGTATATATGATTAGGCATTATGATTGTGAATCTTGATCTAGGATTTCAACTATTTATTGCTAGCTGATTGTTTAACTTCGATTAGGATTAGGAATATGATATATCAGGATTAAGAAAATATACCAAAAACATTACCCGATAAATCCCTCCTTTATGGATTGATTTTGGAGTTTCTAGAATGTTCCTTTATTTTTTACTTACCATATCATGTACAATTCATATTAAATTGAGTTTCTATAATGTTCTATTCTTATTTATTTATTTTTTACTTACCATATCATGCACAATTTATATTAAATTGAGTTTGCATAATGTTTCATTCTTATTTAATTATTCTTTATTTACCATATCATATACAATTTACATTAAAGTATTTGATGACTTACCATATGGAAGATTTAAATATAATTTTTTTTAATAAAAGATATGGAAATATGGACATTTTAGAATGTTCCAATCGTTGTGGGAGCTCAAAAAAAGCCTGTTTTAATAATATATATTGATTCCATTAAAATTGATCACCATATTTTTCCTAATAAATTGCATGTCTATTGGGTCTCAGTAAGTTTTGTGTGAGACGGTCTCACCATAAGTTATTGAATACCAACACACACAAAACTGAAATATAAATATAATTATTTATTATTTTAGTGTGTTGGTCTCACGTGAGACGGTCTCAGATCATATGAGACTTGGGGCTATTGATAATATACATTAGTGATTTATTAGAACGAACAGATTATAGTTGATTCTTAAATTTGTACTCCCAACTTGCCTTTTGTTTTTCAAAAATGTGAAGTTAAACAAACTACTCGATTCACTCCTCATTACCTGTCAACCTCTTACATCTGATTAGATTATCTTTAATTTCTTGTAGTTATAATTATCTCAACTTAATTTGAAGTAATCTTGTTTTTTTTTTTTTTTTTTTTTTTTTTTTTTTTTTTTGGACAACAATGAAGTAATCTTGTAATAATGAAAAAAAATGTCCAAAAATGTGGAGTATTTGCTTGTTGCAACAAAAAAAACAAAAAAGGGAAAAAGGAATAGACATGTTTTGGAAGAATTAGTTGTACTTTGTAATATAAAACCTATCATGCTATAATAACAAGTACATTGTCCCCGTCAAAAAAAAAAAAAAAAAACAAGTACATTGTTATGTTTTTCTCACGGTAGGTCGAGGTTTACCAGCTGTATCACTGTGTTGGGTGAACATGTATAAGATAAAGATAAGGCTATTTGTATATGGGATATCCATTTCTAAATATATACGGAGTATATGAGTAACGAGTGACCGTTTGGTTATTTTGAGATGAAAAGAGAAGAGAGAAATGCATGGGAAGTTGTGGAACATTTCGATAAACTACCAAAGGACCCTTATACAAGAGTAAACTTTAGAAATGTGTATGGATTTACATTAGCTGTATGGTTAGGGGGTTACAAGCAAGGGAAAGGGAATAAGAGCCATCAATTCCCTTTCTTAGTCTTGGGTTGTGCTTTTTGATCATTCCATTACCCCATATTGCCTCAATAATCCATTCCTCCAAAGTCCTCTACCCCCTCCCCCTCCCCCTCCCCCTCCAAGGGTTTTGGTGATTCCCCACTATTGGTGTATGACCATGACTACAACTATGCTCTCGCCAATACTTGGGCCATACCACCACCAATTAGCAAACTTCAACCCCAACCACCACCGCACCACCGGCCCATCATCAGACCACCAACGACATCGTAATCGGACTCTCCCAACTCGAGCCTCGGGCCATGTAGGCACTCGCACCACCATATCAACTAACCCACAACGGCCATAACAAACCTACCGCCTCATTGACCACCGTCAATTCATGTGGGCAAAATTGACGCTAGAAGAGAGAGAAAGAGAGACTTGGGGTGGCCATGAGAGAGGAATTCTGATTCCCTTTTTTTTATTAACTAAGCTTGTGAATGATTTGGAGCCTTGGAGGGTTTTGTTTCCTTTCTCCCAGTCATTTCCTGTCTTATTCCCTTTCCCTTACCCTTGTTGGTACCAAACGACCCTTTAGTGTTTCTCTAATATAAAAGGAAATGGTGGAATATCAATCCAGTTGCCCACTAACAAAACTCTAGTGTGTCGGGGGTTATGTAATCACTCCCACAACTTGGGGGATTCAAACCTTGTCTCACTTAAACTATCTTTATCAATGATAGTCAATCTCATAGCACCCCATTATAAAAAAATTACTATTGTTTTGTCCACTTCAATTCATGGCACTTATACTAAATTTATCGGTGTTAAAGCTTTATAACAATTAATTTATTTTACACAAAATATGGTCAAGATTGGTTGCCATTTATATAGCATTGAATAATAAAAATACCCTCATATATATAATGCCATATGGCTCAAAGTTATAAAGCCATACCACTCAATAATGTCAGGATGTCATGGACTTTGTGATGTGTCTCAGCGTGACATAGTGCAATGGAAGGTGCCATGAAAACCCATACTCCGTATTTTACTCTACCAGTGAGTTCTCATGGCACAATGCCAAAGAGCCATCGATAAGCATCGCCCTAGGTTCATTTACGGGGCCTCTTTCCGACCTAATAATGTTCGGTTTGCAACTTCTTAATTACTTGCTTGGAGTCGTCTTCTAAATTAGGGTCTCCTAGTAACCCTCGACTCTGCTAAGAACGAGCCATTGAGGGCCAGTGATCACTTGCCCAAAAGAAGCTGTTCTTTCTTTCATTATGCATCTGTAGCTTGTAGGTGAATTCGTACTAATTTGATTTCAACAAACTTTGCTAATTTACAGACTTCTCCAGTGGTGCCCGAGTGTGAGAACACACCGCATGTTCCAAACGATGCAATCAATAGATTCATTGGCGACATACGAAGGTTTAGCTTAGGCGTGTCTGGCACTCCTGACCCAGCAGCTCTCATCCTTTTTGGAGTGAGTTTTCTGACTCAATTTAACTACTGTAATATTGTTCATAAATTATTTCGTATAACTAATACTCCAAATAATGTGCTAGGAGAAAAATACTGCAACCAAGTCTCCACTCCTCCAGAACATAGGTAAGTAATATATGATACTTCTTTTGCAAGATACTCGTATGATGGATCTATTTTAATGTTATTTTATATTTACATTTTAAAGGAATTGGTTAAGTTTCCCAGAGCTAACATGATTTGCCCTACATGCAGATGCTGCGTTTCCTAAGGAGACTGCAGTGGTAGGCCACTTTAACAACCACTTCAGGTATAGAAGCAAGGATCCAGACAGAAGAACAGCTCAATACAATCACCTAAGAGCCGCTGCTCTTGTATTTGCAAGGGACCAGAACAAACCTCCAGGTGAGCTATTTCGTACATCCTACCTGACATTTTGGGACGTTTTTATTTGACGATTTATGTAAAGCCGACCTGAAACCATATCAACACTATAAGGCTTTGTTGTTGTTACACAAAAGTATCATTTTGAAAATGGACCGTTAATTGCAGAAATTGGGAGAACAGAGTTCACTGTACCTTGCATGAACTGCGTTACGCAGGTCAGTCTACCAGCTTCTGTCGTTTCGATCAAATCTGTCGAAGAAGAAAAAAATAGAACTTTCCTTTCGGCCAGAGACAAAAGAGGTCACCGTGGAATTGGTATCATCAATGATGTAAGTTTAGGGCACTTTTTCATGAACATTGCTACTAAGAAGCATGGCTTATGTAGTGAATGCCTTCAACATCTAACTTTCAGGACAGCGACCGAGTTGAATTGGATGATTTTTACATAGGGATAGAGAAGAAATTGGCTAGCAAAGATGTGGCGTCATCTTCAACATCTGTGCCACCCTCTACTTCTATAAACCTTCATGGTGTTCAAATGTACGTCATATCATCATGCTCACACTACTTCAATTCTTTTCTTAGCTTCAAATAATTCGTAAACAAGATAGCAATTTTTAAGTTCTTATTCAATTTCTGTACCACCTTCTCACATGTGTCGTAAACTCTACTCAACTTGTGAGTTTACATCAATCATGAGAATTCGTGTGGCTATGAAATCAAAATTTGTGTAGTAGGGTGGCATCTTAACCCAAAAATCGTGGTATTCTTGCACGCTAATGATGCCTTTTCTTCTCTTACACACAGGGGAGTTGGTAGAGCGGGAGAGCTGGTGGTGAAAGGAGACAACATCAGGCGGGGTGACATTTTCCGGTTCTACAAAACCAACCTCGAGAAAGGCTTAGCAATGAATGGAATCGAACCTAAAAACTTGAACAACAATAACAAAGTGTTTGCAGGACTCATCTTTGCAAACATGAACAGTGAACTGGAAAGAATGACGAGAGGCTATTACGATTTTACCAACCCCTACCTCGACCTGTTTGAAGGCACACCTCTAGGAGGATGGTTCACCAAGTTCATTGCTAAGCGCAGCCCTGTGCTCACTGCCTGGAATGATGGCGATGAGGAGGTAGCCGTGGGCGACTGTGTGACGAGCCACAAGGGCATTCAGTACCTCATCATGTCCCATATCCAAGCAGCAGCGCTCGGAAATTAGCATCAACTTTGATAATTTGAAACAATTTGCTTTGGTTTTTGGACAACTTGATTCTCATGTGTTTGTTTGCTTTGCGGTAGGCACGGTTTTCAGCCTCCAAATAATTGGACTTATGTAAGCCAAGATAATGATTCTGGATTCTGGAAGGTTTATATCGTATGGTTTGAATTGGACAATAATTATGAACATATTATCTGCCAAGGAGCAATCTTTGCAGAGTTCGGGGGTTTTTTAGTCTGTTTTTGATAAGTTATTACCCCCAAGGAGCAATCTTTGCAGAGTTAGGGGGTTATCAAGACATCCTATCTTCCATGGACACTACAAGGAACTAGACTGGGCATCAACCCGTTTGGGTGTCTATCACCAACATTTCTCCTTCAATTTAACAAGTTTGAGTCGGGGGAGAGATAGCTCAACGAAGTGAGCTCGACCAAATGTTTAATCTTTATACTTTGGTCAGTTTTGGTTTACAATAGAAGATTTCTAGGGAATACGATGATGGTCTTAGCCTCTTAGTAAGTAGATATCCATCCCACTCTTTCTGATGCTAAAGAACTGAACATACAATGGTCTCCATTATTGACCAACACCTCATTTCTTATCACTCACATATTAAGTTATTAACTCCAACTCTGCACTCCCTGATTTCGTCAACACACCATAAAGTCATAAACATGAAGCAGGATTAGGCTTATAACAACTTCCGACATATGAATGAATTCTGTGCGCCCCCCCCCCCCAAAAAAAAAAAAAGAGGACATAGGAAGCTGTATGAATACTGTATATGTCGGAAGTTGTTATAAAAACAAAGCAACTAGAATCTGAGGATGCCTACTACTCGTACAAATACTGTGGCAGGACTGAACTTCAAGCTTTAAGGGTACACACTGGTGTACAAGACATTCGTCAGCGACTCTAAGTACTGAAACCCATACACACTACACAAGATAGCTACATAACAAGTCACGAACCATAAGAACTTGGACATAATTTAATTTCTGCTTCAGGTTATAGCTTGGCTTCAGTTAAGGATCTTACTAGAGCAGAACCAAGCTCTCCATATAAGGACCTATGTACTCCATTCTAGTATCACATACGACTTTCAAACTCATATCCCTTGGATTAAGTGAGCCCAAACGTTCATCCTCTAGCCCGACCAAGATTTCCCCATTCTTCCTCACATTCAGAATTTTGGTAAATTTATTACCGGCGTCAAGTTCTTTGTTGCTGAAAGAAACCGGCTAGTCTCCAGGACTCCTTCACGCCATATATATCCATAACCCAAAGGTTTATAGTCCTTTGCCTGTCATCGAAATATAGAAAAGCAATATTTCCCCCTGTGCCACTGCCTTCTGGAACAATCATCACATCCTTAAACCAGAAAATATGAGTATAGTCTATGGCCCCTGGAAGTGGGATTTCACTGAAGGTCTCATCAGCCAGATTAAATGTTAAAATCGATAAAACACTTACGGGTCCAAAACTATCCGACACCAACCAATGGATCACACCATTGAGATCCACCCCATTGGGTAGAGGACACTGCCCACTAGGCACAAAATCAGGATTAAGATGTTTCCAAGCACCCGCGTTGAGTGAATAAACTCACACACTAAGAAATCTCGTTTTCAATCCATTCATTGACTGAGTGATGGAGACAAACTTGTAATCATTCGACAACAAATCAAACCCAATCCCACAGGTTGTGTAAACCATGGATGAGTCAGGCCCCAATCCTGAAAATCCAGTGGGACAAACACTATGGGGTATGTCGAGATGCAAGAGTTTCCCAAGGGATGGGTTCTATAGTGCCTTATCAATTGGACCGAAACAAACAATCCCATTACATATGCCAGCTTCAAGTACAAAATAATCACGAAGGATTTCAGGGAAAACCAGCTTCAGGGTTCGGTCAAACGATTCGTTGTCACAGTGTATAAAGCAACGCTTACTCAGGAGGGCATTATCGACAAAGAGCAGATATCCCGGTTCCGATTGATTATTACTGCTGCTATTTTAGGCAATAGTAATTTGGTGGGATAAGTGGGTGGAAATAAAATTAGGGTTTTTTTGATGAGGGAGTACCATGTTTTGCAAACTGACATAAAACAAAGCAGTAACTTCACAGGCAATCTTTTCAGAATGTTAACTATCACTTCCTCAGGCAGGTGAACACAAGAATCACAAGTAGTATCCCCAGGAGACATAGTTTGCTGTGTACAGTAGAAAATGAAAAAAAAAAAAAAAAAAAATAAGGCAAGTACCACAGGTAGTAGTAATATTGATGCGTACAACAGAAGTTAAATAGGAAGAAATGAGAAGTCTTACATGCAGTCTGAGAGAAAAGTGATAGACCCGGTAGCTTCAAAGCTGTAAAAATTATGGGGATAGATTTGAGAAGAACAAGAAGGGGTTTTTCTGGACTTTTGTTGTGTTTCCTAGTTAAAAAAACTTGTAATCATTCGACAACAAATCAAACCCAATCCCACAAATGGCATGAACTGAGGATGAGCCAGGCGCAAATTCCCTGAGACGAACAGTATGGGGTATGTCGAGATGCAAGTGTTTCCTAAGGGATGGGTTCCATATAACAGCATTTACTCTCTGAATTTGACCTACACAAACAATCCCATTACACATGCTCGCTCTCTCTAGAACAAAATCAGGATGGATTTCAGGGAACATCAGCTCCTGGGTTCGATCGAACGTGTCATTGTCACTGTATACATAGCATCGTTGACTCAGGGGGGCTTGGGTTCGATCGCACGAGTCATTGCCACTGTGTACAAGGCATCGCTCACACACTTTGGGCTTCTTAGCATAGAGTAAAAATCTGGGTGGTTCCGAATGATTACTAATGCAGTTTTGGGAAATAGCAATTTGATGGGATAAGTGGGTTAAAATGAAATCAGGGTTTTTGATAAGAGAGTACCAAGATTGACACACTGATATAAAACGAAGCAGTGATTTCACAGGTAATCTTTTCAGAATGCTAATTATCAGTTCCTCAGGTAGGTAGACACAAGTATCACTAGTATCTTCTCCAACACGACACATATTTTGCACCATATCTCAGGAAATGAGCCAACACCCACAACAGCAGTAACAGCAGCAACTGAAACAGTTTTAAAGCTCTAGCAGACAAGTTTCCTTGCATATAACAGAGGACCAAAAACAAAAACAACAAACTTACATGGAGCATGCGATGTGGAAGTGAAGCTGATTCTAGTGGTAAAACAACAGACCCAAGTTCAAAGCTGAAGAAACCAAAGGGGGGGTTTTGAGGTGACAAACAGTAAATAAAGCAGAGGAAATAAGTGGTTGGGAATTACTGCCCAGTACAGTAGAAGATAAAAAAGATGAAAAAAGTCTTACTAATGTTGCGCCAAAGCTGTCAAATTTAAGGGGTTTAGAAAACAGCCTTCTTGCACACACCTGTGTTTTTTTTACGTTAACTTCTTGCACACACCTTGGTCTCTGACAGTTGGAGTGAGTTTCTTCGAAGGACAGTGAGCTAGGATACCTCGCCGAATACCTGCAAAAAAGGGAACCCGGTTTTCACCGGACGTCGCCCCTCCGACGCTTAAGTCAGAATATGGCTCGGGAGGGGTGGCGCTAAAGACAAAAAGGGTCTTTTAGGCGTAAATCAAGGTGAATAATCAGAGAAATGATTGAATACCAGAGAATTTGTAATAACCTGTCCTTTGATAGATCATAAAAGAGAGATATTTATAGGAAATGATAGGGGTCCTAGGAATTATCTTAGGTTTTCCCACTCAATCCTGACCCATTATTTTGCTTTCATCTAAGGGCTGCCCTTAACTGGGTTTTGTTGCATCATATGGGCCTTTATTAAGTTACACTGACCTAAGGGTTATGGCCCAATACCAAAGTGGTACCAACAGAGCCCCTCGAATCCTGGTCGCGCCCTTCATTGTCGACAGGGGCGGACTCATTAGCAGCGACTAGGGTACGACCCCTGGCCGCCCTTTATCGAGGTGTACTATGTGGACCATGGTAAAGCCGTGTGATGCAATGTACCCTACCGGGGCTCTTGTATACTTCTGACTAGTTTAAAGTGCCTCGAAAATTTCACCCTTAGGCGTAGGGAGTGATGGCTCGAACCGATAATGGTTCGAAAATTTCACTCCTTTCGAGTCCTCAATCCCTTCCCTGGGAGAGCTCGAAAATTTCACCCCCTAGGCGGGGGAAATGATGGCTCGAATCGATAATGATTCGAAAATTTCACCCATTTCGAGTACTCAATCCCTCGCCTGGAAGAGCTCGAAAATTTCACCCTTTAGGCGGGGGAGGTGATGGATCGAATCGATAATGATTCGAAAATTTCACCCCTTTCGAGTCCTCAATCCCTCGCCTGGGAGAGCTCGAAAATTTCACCCCTTAGGCGGGAGAGGTGATGGCTCGAATCGATAATGATTCGAAAATTTCACCCCTTTCGAGTCCTCAATCCCTCGCCTGGGAGAGTTCGAAAATTTCACCCCTTAGGCGGGGGAAATGATGGCTCGAACCGATAATGACTCGAAAATTTCACCCCTTTTGAGTCCTTAATCCCTCGCCTGGGAGAGCTCGAAAATTTCACCCCTTAGGCGGGTGAAGTGATGGCTCGAACCGATAATGGTTCGAAC
The DNA here is from genome assembly GCA_963680865.1 of Spergularia marina. Taxonomy (NCBI): domain Eukaryota; kingdom Viridiplantae; phylum Streptophyta; class Magnoliopsida; order Caryophyllales; family Caryophyllaceae; genus Spergularia; species Spergularia marina. The sequence goes on along the minus strand of OY804551.1, from coordinate 4,082,709 downwards.
ATCATATGCCTCGTGTCTCCCCGGTTCGAGCCCCTATCTGAGGCGTTTTGGCTCGGAGAAAGATTTTGAAATTTAAATTTTTCGCACTCATTACTTTCCTTGTGACTCGGCGGGAATTTTGGCGGTTTTCCACGCCAACTGTCTCCTCGATTCCCGCATAAAGTAACTTCGGGAAAACGCGAAAACTTTTCGACTTTTGCGCCGTAATGATGACTGACGGCGCCTGGAAAGTTATGTAAAAATTTTGCGCTTTTACGTTTTTGCCCCTTGCCTTTTACCCCTATAAATAGGGTGAGGGTTTCCCTCATTTTCACTTTCAATCTTCTTTCACTTTCTTTCTCCGAAATTATTCCTTTTTCACCTCTTGCTCTGCCCGTGCTCCTTCTCCGACGAAGCTCTCGACTCCGGCGACGTTGTTTTTCTCCGATCTTGCGCTACCTTCCTTCTCCGATTACGGTACGTGTTTTTATCCTCTTCCCACGACTTTCTCGTGTCTTGTTTTCGCTTGTCCGGTGACGAATCCGGGTTGTCGGTCTCACTCCGGCGGCAAAGGGATGCCATCCAAGTGCGCTGAGATTGGGAACCCAGATAATGCCCAATGGCATACTCGGTTTTCGAGATCGGCGGCGAGAAGCGATGAGCCATGCGGCTGACTCGCTTCCCCCGCTTCGACCCTTCGATCTCCTCGACTCCTGGTCGACCCATCGAGTGTGGGGTGTTCGGTCTCGTCATCGGGGAAGGGAAATGAAAGGCGATGGCTCGCATGAGGTGAGTGTGTGACCGCCTCTCTCTTTCTTTCAGATGGCGAGAACTAAACAAACGGCTCGCGAGAGGTTAGGGGGTTCGGGTTCAACAAACCCGAGACGGGCTCGAGCCATTCGTATCGATCCTAACTCGGGCGTTAACCCCTTGCAGGAACTCCCTCACTCGATGGCGCCTCGACCCCCTTCTAATAGGGTTCATGCGAACACTTTCACCACGGCGATGGTCGATGAACGGTGGCAGATGTCCCAAACGGATGCTATCGTTTGGGCCTTCGAGAGGGAGAATCGCATTCGCGATCCCTTCACTCTAGTGGTCCCTGCTGAGGGCTCGGTATGCGCGTCACCCCCGGACAATTGCCTCGGGGTGTACGCGTTGGCTTTCTCCTATGGGCTTCGCGTGCCCTTATGCTCCTTCTCTCGACACGTTCTTAATTACTATGACATTTGCCCCTCCGAGCTCTCCGTCAACGCCTTCATCGCCTTAAATGGCTTCATAATGAGCTGCCGAGCGGCGAGGATTCCGCTGTCCGTTAACCTTTTCCGGTACCTTCACACCGCTACCAGCGACGAGTGGGGGTTCAAAAACTTCGTCGTCCGAGTCAAAACCGCGACTCAACAAATCGTTACTCATCCCGGGAAACCTGGTCGAGGGCCTGACTGGAATAACATGTTTTACTGGCTGACTACGAGCGACAACTCTCCGTTGAGTAGCCATCTTGACGTGCCGCTGCAATCCCCTGACTACGAGGGATTGAGGACTCAAAAGGGGTGAAATTTTCGAATCATTATCGATTCGAGCCATCACCTCCCCCGCCTAAGGGGTGAAATTTTCGAGCTCTCCCAGGCGAGGGATTGAGGACTCGAAAGGGGTGAATTTTTCGAATCATTATCGATTCAAGCCATCACTTCCCCCGCCTAGGGGGTGAAATTTTCGAGCTCTCCCAGGCAAGGGATTGAGGACTCGAAAAGAGTGAAATTTTCGAACCATTATCGATTCGAGCCATCACTCCCCACGCCTAAGAGTGAAATTTTCGAGGCACTTTAAATTAGTCAGAAGTATACAAGAGCCCCGATAGGGTACATTGCATCACACGGCTTTACCAAGGTCCACATAGTTTACCTCGATTAAGGGTGGCCAGGGGTCGTACCCTAGTCGATGCTAATGAGTCCGCCCCTGACGACAATGAAGGGCGCGACCAGGCTTCGAGGGGCTCTATTGGTACCACTTTGGTATTGGGTCATACCCTTAGGTCAGTGTACCTTAATAAAGGCACATATGATGCAACAAAACCCAGTTAAGGGCAGCCTTTAGATGAAAGAAAAATAAAGGGTCAGTGGAAAAACTTAGGATGATTCCTAGGACCTTTATCATTTCCTATAAATACCCCCCTTTATGATCTATCAAAGGACAGGTTATTACAAATTCTCTGGTATTCAATCATTTTTCCGTTCCCCTTGATTTACGCCTAAAAGAACCTTTTTGTCTTTAGCGCCACCCATCCCGAGCCATATTCTGACTTAAGCGTCGAAGGGGCGACGCCCGGTGAAAACCGGGCTCCCTTTTTTGCAGGTACTCGGCGAGGCATCCTAGCTCACTGTCCTTCGAAGAAACTCACTCCAACACGACCCTACTGCTCACACAATTCAAGTATTCAACATTTGAGGTCATATTTGTGGATTTTATTTTTTGACAGAGGCATAATTGTGGATTGAGTATTGTGAAATGTAAACAAGTTTCGTAATGATGAAGTCTGATTGGGTCCAATCCAGTGAAGTCTGTCCAAGACGATTAATTCAGAGCGGATTATATCCGATCCTCACAATTTTGTCATTTTTGGATCAGATCGGGTCAATATGATGGCCAACCCAAAATGATCCTTGATCACAACACATTTGAAAACTGAGACTAGACCGGAAACATGAAAGGATTGCTTTGAGGTGTTACAAACACTGATCTTCCAAATTGACCAAGATTTTCCACAAAGAAATACAACAGCACATGACAATATAATTAAGACATTGCTGACTCTTGCTTTTTCAGGACACTGTAATTCGGATAAATTCTTCAGACATTTGATTTGAAGGAATCATCATAGCAAAAGAAGCAGTCGCTCATACATAACGGAAAGTAGGTCGAAATTCAACCAATTAGCTCATACTATATGCTCCCTGTTTATAAGGGGATCATCAGACCATAGACCTGAGGCAACAAGACGCTTCTCCCTATCTATGAAATATGAATGCATTATGCTACGGTATAGACTAAAAATCCATTACCAATATTGCATAAAATCACAGATAGCATAAATTTTAGCACTAATAGATTATCGAGCTCTATTACACATACATCACTAGTTTAAATTCAAAGAGAGAACGCTTCATTACACAGCCACGATAATAAGCTTAAAATCGAAGCAACTAAACTTTGAGATTGCACACTAGTAAAATTACTGGGGACATAGGGTGGCTCTTTACTTCAATCTTAGAGATGTTCAAAGGGCCTTAAGCGTTGAGCGGTTGAGATAACGCTCTGGTTGAAATGATAGTGAAAGTAAGCCGCTAATTCAACAATCTCTTTCTGATACTGAAGAACTGAACATGATGATCTCCATTATTTACTAATTTCCCCAGAACTCAATTATTATCACTCACTAATTAACTCAGACTCTGACTCTGCATTTCCTGACTTTATCAATAGACCATAAACATGAGGCAGAATGATGCTTATGCCTACTTCTGACATATAAATGCATTATGCTTCCGAACAATCCGAAGAGACGAAATACTTCTGAAAATTACAGATAGCGTAAATTTTTTGAATTCAAATGGTTTAACAAGCTCTATTACAAATCACCATTAGTTTGGATTCAACGAGACCAAGCTTCATTATGAGGCCACCATAAGCTTAATTTTAAAGAAACTAAAATTTGAGATAACATACTAGAAAAACTGTGCACACTCTTGGAGCTGTTCAAAGAGACTTCCGCTTTAAGGTGACAGTAGTTATACAAGGCATTCTATCATCTTTTTGCTCGTGAGACCCATACACATCATACAAGATACAAAGATAAATAAGAAGGCACAAATTTAAGAACTTACTTTACTATCTTCTGATTGGCCATAATCCAATTTTTGCTGCAGGGCATTGCTTGGCTTTCCTCAACGATTTGATTACAGCAATACCAAAGTCTCCATATAAGGGCCAAGGCACTCCATTTCTCGACGATTATCAGGTACAAGTTTTAAACGCCAATCCGTTGGATTCAGTGCAGCCAAACTTCCACAAACTAAATCAACCAAGATTTCACCATTCTCGCTTGCATTCACAATACTCTTGAAATCGCCACCCTCTCCCCTAAGTGAAACCGCTAGTCTCCAAGACTCCTTCACACCATTTATCTCCATAACCCACAGGTTCAAAATTTGACCATGATCCACGTGTAGGTAAGCAATATTCTCCCCACTCCCACTGCCTGCTGGAAGAGTCATCAGTACCGTAAACTCCGAATATATCTGATTATACTCTATGCCTCCTGGAATAGGCATTTCACCGAAAGTCTCATCTGCCAAATTGAATGTCAAAATCGATACTGGAATCCTTGGACCACGAGAACGATCCCTGACTAACCAATAAATCACACCATTCAAAGACGCACCACTGAAGTCCAATAAGTTACCCATTGGCACTAAATTAGTATTAATAACTTTCCAAGCTCCAAGATTGAGTGAATAAACATACACACTAAGGAATTTCGTTTCGCATGAATCCACACAAAAAGATGTAGCGATGGAGACAAACTTGTAATCATACGAACACGATTCAAACCCAATTCCATGACTTAAACGATAATTGAAAGAGACAAACGTGACATATTCAGATGGATCTGACAGATTTACTCGAACAGAATTTTTAGTTGGACCAACAGTATGGGGTATGTCGAGATGTAAAATGTTCCTAAGGGATGGGTTCCAAAGGATAGCATTTAGACTCGTAGTATGACCGAAACAAACAATCCCATTACATGTGCCCGCTCCATAAAACTCAGATGGTGCCGGAAACTCAGGGAAAAAGAGCTCCTGCCTTCTATCAAACGATTCATTGTCGCAGTGTATAAAACATCGCCTAATTCGACGCTCATTCTCAAGGTAAAGCGAATTTCTGGGTTCCGATTGATTATGGGTAATAGCAATTTGGTGGGACAAATGGGTTGCAAAAAAATCAGGGGTTTTAATGAGAGAGTACCATGATTTGCAAACTGACATGAAACGAAGCAGAGATTTCACAGGCAATCTTTTCAGAATGTTAATTATCAATTCCTCACATAGATAAACAGAAGATTCACAAGCAAGTTTTCCAGCAGACATGTTTTGTTGTAGATAACCCCAACAAAAGAAAATTGAAAGAAAGGGGAACTCTTACCTGAAAATGACAGAATCACAGGTAAATAGAAGGGATGAAAAATCACGATTATAAACTTATAATCAATGGGATTCTAATGTAGACACAAGAATCAGAGGTATTTTTACCAAAAGACATGTCTTATTATAAAGCAAGAAAGAAAGGGAAAGTCGTAACGTGCACTTGACAGGATCACAGGTATTCTGAAAAGATGAAATGAAAAACAAGTCTTACTTGCAGTCTGAGAGCTGATTGAAAGACCCGGTTCGCTGATGCAGGAGGGGTTGTTACTTTATTAGTTTATTAGATTGGGAGAGGGAGCCTGTGAGAGAGAGAGCCGGGGGGGGGGGGTGGTGGGGGTTCGTTCCGGTCAGTTTTGGGTCGGGCCTCGTCGGGTCGGTTTGTATCAGGTCGGGTCATGCCGGGTAGCTGATCTTTCGGGTTGGATTCTAACTTTTAACGAGTAACTTATACTCCTTTCTAAAAAAAACTCCTTTCTCTCTCCTCTTGTATTTCTCCTTGTTTCCTCCGCCTGCCTTGGCTTCTCAAGCCGGGAATGACTTTGCTTTGGTCATTTCCGGCTTGATTTCGTCCATTTTAATGCTTTTTAGTTGTATCTTTCTCCTTCTTCGTTGTTTGATAAATAATCCCTCTCCTTTAGGGAGTTTTTCTATCCCGTCAAGGGGATCTTTTGCTTCTCAACTTTTGAGAGGTGGTGTGTTGTGTGGTTTGGTTGATCTAGTTCCTACTAGCTTCAATCTCTTCACTTGGTGTTCTCTGTTTGGATCTGACCGTTTTCGGGATTGTAGATGGAGGACTTACTCTTCTCTTGGTTTGTCCATGGCGGTCGAATATATGTTGTTCTTCTGCCTCAAAGCCAACCACTCAGATTCACTTCCGGGAATGACGCATTGGAGCTCCTTCGATCTTCGCTACTCCATCAACTTATACATCAAGACGGTTATAGCACATCTCGAAGTGTTTTTCTCCGCCGTAAATGATGTGAGAACATCCAAAAGTTATCTCGGATTTCGATCCGTAAACAAGGAGCCTTACCTGACCCGTTGTTTATTTAACTGTATTGGTTGTATTTTTTGTTGTAGTACCGCAGATCGTGCTTATTGTAAGTGCCGTTTGGCTATTTATCAATGAGTTTTTAATTTTCCCGTCAAAAAAAAAAAACGAGTAACTTGTGTGTCGTATCAAATCGGATTTGAGTTGGGTCTTAATTGGGTGTAATTATTGATAGTCGTCAATTTTTGGCGTTTTAATGGACTTAGACCATGTGCGATTCAACAGTGTTTTCACATCAGATCAGATTTATTCAAATCAAATCAAATCAGATCTGATCAGTTTTATTCAAATCAAATCAGATCAGATCATAATTACTCAAATAACTATCAATGAATCTTGTCTATTTGTAGTTATTAATTCATCTCATTGCAGTTAATTTATCAATTAATTCAGTTCAGATCAAATCAAGGTTATTCAAATCAAATCAGATCAGTTCAATTCAAATCAAATCAAATCAGAAAAATGTAGTTCAATCGCACAGGGTCTTACATGGCTTCATGTTCATAGAGTCCAGGAAGTCCATTCAATTCCAACGAATTATATAGGGAAAGTCAAAGAGACAAACTTGCAAGAGTTTCGCAAAGCAGATTCCAAATATCTTTTTCTAGGTCTTTTTAAGCCGGACCCTTTTTAAATTTTTAATTTGTTTTATTATAGGAAACATGTATGAATGTATGATCTATATATCCTCCCATTGTTGTAACACCTCCTTTGTGTATAATAGACTTTTGATAAGAAATTTTTCCCACACTAGTCAAGAGGACATTTGGTTGAAAATTTGGGATTGGAACACCTTTTCTAAAATTCAATTCTTTATTTGGCTTGCCGTTTGGGATAAACTTGCATTTAGAGCTACTCTCACTAGGAGAGGTATCCCTTTGTAACCCCATGTGCCCCTTTTGTACTACCACTATTGAGGACACCCTCTATGGACTCTGGGATTGCCCTAGAGCCATCGAGATCTAGAATACTGTTTACCCCCCCCCCCCCCATTTTTTGTACATAATCTCCATGACGGAGGTTCTTTTTAATATCTTTGAAATAATGCTTGAAGTACCACATTTGGAAACGTCGAAGTTCTTGGAATTTCAACACTACAGATGCTACCTCCTCCCCCCTTTCTTGCTTCAACCCAATACCAACTCTCCAAATTTAACACACTCACCTCTGGTCCTCACCAAAACTCCTTCTCACACATCTACAAAAACCTTGCGCCTGTCCCCTTCACACTCCCGCGATCGAATATGACCCTCCTTATCGACTCGTCCTTTTTTGCCGCCAACCCTTCTGTAGGTGTGGGCGGAATCTTACATTCTCCGGAGGGTGAATGGATAGCTGGTTTCTCCACTTTGGTTCCAGCTATGGACTGGTGTTTTTTTTGTAAATGACTGTCGGCGTGTTATTGTAGGGATAAAGGCAAAAGACGTCATCAAGGACCGCCTTATCAACTATCATATATACTATATGCAAGGCATTCCAAGTGGATGGGATTTTGAAGGAGGTCATTTAAACCAAGAAAGACTATCGTTTAAACCAAGAAAGACTGGATCCAAGCCGTGGACCTTCTAGCTAAGGAGGCGCAAAAGAATTTGGTCCTTCCAAGACCTTTGTAATCATCTAACCCCTCCCTTGATTGTTCAAATGTACTTTGATGCAAACTTTAAATTTGTTCATCATCTTAACCTAGGGGAGTATGTAGATCCAGGAAACTATTAGTTGGCCTATTATCGTATCTATGTTGCTTTAGTGTTGTATCGGATAATATTGTAACCTATTTTCAATTTATATATGCCACCACTTTCAAAAAAATATATTCTCCAATTCTACAATCGCCTCGACAAAACCAAGAAAGGTAAAGTAAAGACTTGAAGTTATAGGGGTGGCTATATAATAAGGTGGATGGTTTACAGTCGTGTCATATCGAGTGAAATTATATCGACACTGTTTAATTTCAGATAGGTAGTGTTGATTTATTACTACTACATCTAATAGATTGTTTTAGGTCCGGTAATATGGTTTTACTCACATTTGTTGCCAAAATCCCTACTTGCTTTCCAATCGTAGTATCGTTGTACTATGTTGTTCTTCTTCTTCGTCTTACAACTTTCAAGTGGTGTATAGCCCTCGTCCGAAGAGGAAAAAAAAAAAACCCCCTTCACGGAAAACAAAAAGTATTAACTAAGACTAAAATCTACAGCGCGGATCACATGTCCCATTTTCCTATCTCACTCTGTGTACCCCACCAATCAAATACTAGCATTCTATTATGTTATAATTTAAAGATAATATGTTTTGGAAAGATATAAGAAATGTTAGCATTTGATTGATGAGGTACAGGGAGTGGGACAAAAAAATAGGACAGGTCATCTGCACTGGTCTAAAATTCAATAGGAGAAACTGAGTCTAAAATCCATGTTAAATTAGTCAGAGAAAATGAGTATAAAATTCAACCCACTCTTTTGTACACCATAGGTATAATGGTCTCCAATATTCACCACTTTTCGCGGACCTCAAATCACTAAACAATTAACTGTGCTCAGTCTGCTCACACTTCTTCAACATAACATAGAAGTGTATCATGCTTCCAAACAGAGATTAAACATCACATATAGTAGCAATTAGATTATCAAGCTCTGGTTGTGCGAAATTCCACATATATAGCAAATTAAAATCCATCATTATTGGTTTAACTTATATAGCAAATTAAAAGAGACAAAGCTTCATTACAGAGCCACCATTAGCTTAAATTCACACCAACTACAACTTGAGATTACTTACTTACGATAGTAGAAAAACTGTGGTACAAGACATTCATGAACGACTCTATCATCTACTTGGTACCGAGACCCAAACACACAATTGTTTGGGTCAAAAATGACCAACAATCAAGAATTTGTTTTATGTCGGGAAGACTTTTCCGGCAGCCCTTCGAGAGTGATCTGGAGAGCAGGATGGAATGCCCTTGACATGCTCCTGCATAGAGAAACCATAACTGGCCTCAGGGGTTGTCCGAGGAAGACCCCTCCGATGCCTAAGTCAGCTTTTGTAAGGTATTTGCGTAGAGAAATAAAGTAAAGAGAGAGTATAGAGAATATCTCCATTGTTGGTTACCTTAACTTATGGCAATTTGGGGTATTTATAGAGGAGTTTGGTATGACATCACTTGATGAGTGCTATGACATCACTGATGACGTCACTTGATGAGTGCTATGACGTCACTGTTGGGCTTTCGTTTATACAGTCTGTATCTCAGTGTTAGACCGCATTCCGGTGCATGAGGTCTCTCCGGACATGTTGGGGCTTCTATCTGTACGTGGTAGGATAGCTATCTGGACGCGGCATGACACCTTTCTAGACGCGGCAGGACACTTTTCCGGACGCGGCAGGATACCTTTTCGGAGATGGCAGGACACCTTTCCGGACGTGACAGGACCTTTCCGGACGCGGCAGGATACCTTTCCGGAGTTGGCAGGATACCTTTTCGAAGGTGGCAGGACACCTTTTCGGACGCAGCAAGAAACGTTTGTGAACGTGACAAGATACCTTTTCGGACATGGCATGACACATTTCCGGACGCGGTAGGACACCTTTCCGGACGTGGGAGAACACCTATCCGGATGCGGCAAGACACCTATCTGGATGCGGTATGATGTTTATCCGGACGTGACATGATACCTTTCCGGAGGTGGCATGACACATTTCCGGACGCGACAGGACACCTTTCCGGACGTGGTAGGACACCTATCTGGATGCGGCAGGATATCTTTCCGAATATGCTGAGAAACACATCCGGACATGGGCTATTCCATAGGGGGTGATGATGCTTTTTTGGAGGATTTATTAGGGAACATGATGCTGCTCGTGGTCTATGCTAGGATGCCCTTTTGGAGGTCCTTCTCAAGCGATAGTTGGATGTACCGGTTATTTGACATGGTCGTTCTGGAATCGACCCCAATCAATAACCCCGGCCGGAGTTGAATACTTGTATACGGCTCCGGTCACTAATTCTTTGGAGGTATATCCACACTTGTACTATGCGTCCGGAGTTAACCTTAGCTAATGCTCCTATTCGCTAAAACTTGTGAGTTGGATGTTCGCGTCTCCTTAGGGACTCCAAGTGGAAGCTCTCTCCTCCTAGAGTTCGGAGCTAGCCGGAGTTAGAGCCCATTTTCATTAAAACTCGTGAGTGGGCGGTCCGCGGTTTCCTTGGAAACTCTAAGTGGAACCTTCTCTTCTCCAAGAGTTTGGAACTAGCCGGAGCTAAAGCCCCTTTTAATAAAAACTCGTGAGTGGGCGGTCCGCGGTCTCCTTGGAGACTCTAAATGGAAGCTTCTCTCCTCTAAGAGTTCAGAGCTAGCCGGAGTTAGAGCCCCTTTTTGTTAAAACTTTTGAGTGGGTGGTCCGTGGTCTCCTTAGAGATTCCAAGTGGAACCTCCTCTCCTCCAAAAGTCCGTAGCTAGCCGGAGCTAGAGCCCCTTCTTATTAAAACTTGTGAGTGGGTGGTCTGTGGTCTCCTTAGATACTCTAAGTGGAACCTCCTCTCCTCCAAGAGTCCGTAGCTAGTCGGATTTAGAGCCCCTTTTCATTAAAACTTGTGAGTGGGTGGTCCGTGGTCTCCTTAGAGACTCCAAGTGGAACCTCCTCTCCTCCAAGAGTCCGGATCTAGCCGGAACTAGAGCCCATTTTCATTAAAACTTGTGAGTGGGTGGTCTCCTTAGAGACTCCAAGTGGAACCTCCTCTCCTCCAAGAGTCCGGAGCTAGCCGGAGCTAGAGCCCCTTTTTGTTATGATTTTCTGATTCGGGTTAGGAGGAGATCTATGCTCTTTCGTTTTCGGGTCACGAGCAGATCTTTCCGGACATGTTGGGGCTTCTAACCGGAGGTGGAAAGAAACCTCTCCAAACGTAGTAGGACACATATCCGAACGCATGAGGACATCTATTCAAAGGCGGCAGGACACCTTTCTGGACGGGGTAGGACACATTTCTGGACACGACAGGACACTTATCCGAAGGCGGCAGGACACCTTGCCGGACAGGGTCGGACACCTATCCGAAGGCGGCAGGACACCTTTCCGGACAAGGTAGGACAGCTTTCCGGACGCGGCAGGAATCCTATCCGGAGGCGGCAGGATACCTTGTCGGACGTGGTACATCGCAATTTCGACTTTTTGCGAGTTTAAAAATGTCGTGGTTCCCGGTGTTTCTTGCCTCCTATTTCATTTTCATCGTATGCGATGGAAATGAATAAATAAACAAAATCACTTGTTGCGGTTACCCAACTTCGACAGGACCATTCATTTTCATCGTTGTCCGTGATCCGGACTCTGTCGTCCTCATCCGAAACTGGTGATCAAGCCCCAGATTTAACCATATAGATCCTTCTTCTTTGGCTTTTTTGAAGCTCGATGGTGGATCCTTTCTGGACAGTCTATGCAAACTTGCAGGAGATCTTTACGGACAGACTCTCCGGACTTGCAGGAGACCTTTCCGAACAGCCTCTCCGGACTTGCAGGAGACCTTTCCCGATAGCTGGAAATCATTGCGGAATCATGCTTCTATATGGCAGACCTGCTTCATTCGCTCCGGATATTGTCCTATCGGCATGACTTGGTGAGTTTCCCATGTTTTCCTTTCTCACATCATTTGAGTGTAAGGCATTAAAGCCTTCCATTCCTTTCGCGTATCCGCCCCCATCATTGGAGTGGTTGAAGCTCGACTTTCGGAGAAGGAGCATGTACTCCACTCCTGCATATCCCTTCCGGAGAAGGAGCATACATTCCTCTCTTACAAATATTTAGTTGGATTCTCTCTAGGAGGAGATCTAATAATTTGTGGAAAGAGGTGAAGGTTTGGATGGGTTTAAAGATGTGTTTATTTATCTCTTACAAATACTTAGTTGGATTCTCTGTAGGAGTAGCAGATGTAGAGCTGGCTGCTTGCCGTCCCCATAGACGGGTGCCAAATTGTTTGGGTCAAAAGTGACCAACAATCAAGAATTAGTTTTATGTCGGGAAGACCTTTTCGAAAGCCCTTCGAGAGTTATCCGGAGAGCAGGATAGAAGGCCCTTGACATGCTCCTGCATCGAGAAAACGTAACTGGCCTCGGGGGTGTGTCCGAGAAAGACCCCTTTGATGCCTAAGTCAGCTTTTGTAAGTTATTTGCGGAGAGAGAGAAAGTAAAGAGAGAGTATAGAGAATATGTTTATTGTTGGTGACCTTAATTTATGACAATTTGAGGTATTTATAGAGAAGTTTGGTATGACGTCACTGATGAAGTCACTTGATGAGTGCTATGACGTCACTTGATGAGTGTTATGACGTCACTGATGACATCACTTGATGAGTGCTATGACGTCACTGTTGGAGTTCCGTTTCTATAGTCCGTATCTTAGTGCTAGACCGCATTCCGGTGCATGAGGTCTCTGCGAACATGTTGGGGCTTCTATCCGTACGTGGTAGGACATCTTTCTGGACGCGGCAGGACACTTTTCCGGATCGGAAGGATACCTTTCCAGAGGTGGCAGGACACATTTCCGGACGTGACAGCTTCTTTCCGGACACGACAGGATACCTTTCCGGAGGTGGCAGGATACCTTTTCGGAGGTGGCAGGACACCTTTCCGGACGCAGCAGGACACCCTTCCGGACGTCGCAGGACACCTTTCCGGAGGCGGCAGGATACCTTTTCGGAGCAGGATACCTTTCCGAACGCAGCAGAACACCTTTTCGGACGTGACATTACCTTTCCGGAGGTGGCATGACACCTTTCTGGACGAGGCAGGACACAATTCCGGACGTGGTAGGACACCTATCCGGATGCGGCAGGATATCTATCCGGATATGCTGAGAAACATGATCTATTAGGGAACATGATGCTGCTCGTGGTCTACACTAGGATGCCCTTTTGGAGGTCCTTCTCAACCGTTGGTTGGATGTATCGGGTATTTGACAAGGTCGTTCTGGAATCGACCCCCATCAACAATTACAAGAGAGCTACATATAACAAGTCGCAAACATATGAATGTATTTTACTACTTACAGGCGTCTCATTGGGCATAATCCGATTTCTGCTTTGAGGGCATTGCTCGGCTTTAGTCAAGGATTTGATTAGAGCAGAACCTAGGTCTCCATATAAGGGCCTAAGTACAGCATCCTTCGATAATTATCAGATACATCTTTCAAATGCAAGCCCGTTGGATTCAATACAGCCAAACTTCCACACTCTAGCTCAACCAACATTTCACCATTCTTAGTCGCATTCACAATACTCTTGAAACTGACATCCTCTCGCCTCAGTGAAACCACTAGTCTCCATGACTCTTTCCCACCATTCATCTCCATAACCCACAAGTTCAAAGTTTGACGATTCTTGTCTATGTAAGCAATATTCTCCCCTCTGCCACTGTCAGGGGGAACAGTCATCAGACCCGTATAATCAAAATATATCGGATTATACTTTATTCCTCCAGGAAGAGGGATTTCACCGAAAGTCTCATCAGCCAAATTGAATGTCAAAATCGATACTGGAACACTAGGACCACCATAACCATCCTTGAGTAACCAATTGATCACACCATTCAAAGGCACGCCTCCAAAAAAATAAAAATAAATTGAAATTAAGTACTCAAAAAGTGTATTGTATTTGATGATAAATAGAATGCAACTTGATTAACATGAATTGGGAGCAAGCTCAACCAAATCTGTTAATAGAAGAGAGAGTAGAATGAGAGAGAATGAAGAGTGAAAAAGAAGATTATGACTTGCTACTCTCTATTGATATTGAATGAATGGTAAAATGATGCAGGACTTGCTACTCACGTATACAAGTGTGTTTGCTATAATCAATTGCATAACAGAATTTGTAACTGATTTCCAACGGACTATAACCGACTCCTAACTACCCTAACTACCTAGGTCTAGCTGACTAGCTCTGCATTGACGACCTTTGACTGGTAACTCTAGACCATTGGATGCTAACAAGTTAAAAACTAAACCACCCATCTAACCATTAATGTTGGAAATAGACAATGGAAACTTGCGGATATATGAATATGCATTTTTTTTTTTTTTTTTTTTTAACAGATAACAAAAACAACGGAAGTAAAAGAAAGCAAGGAAAGTACACTAAAACTAAACTGACTAATTTCAAGGAGGGCCGGGGATTGATCGGAGGTTGAATGCATTACGTTTCCGAAGAAGATTAAGCTTCATTACATTACAAAGACAGCAAATTAAAAATAAAAGCTTAAATTCAAAGACAATTAGGTCTAATACACATCTCGAGAAATAAGTTCTATTTCAAAGAGACTAATCCACCAGATTTGAGATGGCATACAAGTTGTACAAAAAAAACTGCGGTGGCTGTGTACCTTAAAACAGGCTAAGCTTTAAGATAAAGACACTACAACTCTACAAGGCAGTGAAGGCATTCTTTGCAGACGTGAGAACTTGCTTTACTATCAAGCTTCTCACCGGACATTGATCACTGATCTCCATTTCAGAGCATTGGCCAGTGTTAGTCCAGGTTTCGATCAGAGCAGAGCCAAGGTCTCCATAAAACGGCCCACATACGACATGCTTAGAGGATCATCAGATACGACTTTCAAACTCATATCCCTTGGATTAAGTGAAGCCTCTAGCTTTACCAAGATTTCACCATTCTTCCTCACATTCTTAATACTCTTAAAACCGTCACGTTCTCCTCCCAACGAAACCACTAGTCTCCAGGACTCCTTCACACCATATATCTCCATAACCCACAGATTTATAAAAGATCCATAACAATTCATGTGTACATAAGCAATATTCTCCCCTGCGGCATTGCGTGCGGGAGAAGTCATCAACCTTGCATAGTCAGAACTTGACGACCCTGGACTATAGTCTATGCCTTCCGGAAGAGGGATTTCACCGAAAGTCTCATCTGCCAAACTAAATACCAAAATCGAAACTGGAACGCTTGGACCACCCGTAGTACAGTGTCCACGACTAACCAATGGATCACACCATTCAAAAACACCTCCAACGTGAATGCAGTCTCCTTGACAAATAATCAGAATTTACAGATTGAGTGAATAGACACAAACACTAAGGACTTTCGTCTTCTCTAATATCGGCCAACCCACATAATGAGACGCGGCAATGGAGGCAAACTTGTAATCATTCGAACACGAATCAAACCCACATAATCAAACGTCTTCTCTTGCTGTTTTTACCCCCAATGGTCTTTTGCTTTATTTTCATCCAATGATGAGGACTTTTGACTAGTAAAATGTCGGAAATGGTTTTACTCTAGGGTGGGTAAATGCGTAAATGTGTCAAGGTGGCAAATTGGCAACTGGTAAATTAGGTGCGGCCTCTTCGGGTTGGGTTTTGTTGAGTGGAGTTGTGTTAATTCAGGGTCTGATTGACTTTGTTTATTTAATTTTTGATTTCTTCGTATACCAAAAAATCGTTGATTTGTGATCAAAGTGAGGGCGATTTTTAGTCGCGCTTACCTAGGTGTATAGACGCTCCAACAAGTATAATTATAAGACAATTTAAAATCAATAATCCATTACAATTAACCAGAATATTACCCAACTAGCGAAACTACCTGTAAAGTTTTAACAAATTAAATGTCGCAAATACAACAATCCAAGAGTAGCACAAATTGCAAAAACTACACACTCTTTTAGGTAGTTTTTGTACATGGAGAGCTACACAGCATCCATACATAACACTGCAAGAATTCACAACATCACACTTTCTTCACTGCTAAATTCATCCTATTTTTGTCATTCGGCTCCACAGACACAATGCAATGAACCAGAACTCGATTCAACACTACAGTAACCAGATTCAAAGATATTTAGGTTTATTATTACACATGCATCTGCATTATGCAGTAAGTTCTATTTCAATTACACTAAGCAACTAGATTTTGGATGACATATCAGTAGGCAGTAGTACAAAAGACTGGTGGCTGTGTACGTTGATATTACATGCATGCTAAGCTTTAGGGTAACACGCTACAAGGCATTTGTTAACTATTCTATAACACTCAAGCTAGAAATGTAAAGAGTTGCAGACGTGAGAACTTACTTCACTAGCTTCTCACCAGACATCACTAATCTCCCATCACGACAGTGCTAAGCGCTACTCCAAAGTTTCGATCAGAGCAGAGCCAAGGTCTCTATACAAGGGCCTAAGTACACCATGCTTTGATGATTAACAGATACAAATTCAAACTCATATCCCTTGGTATCAGTGAAGCCAAATGTCTACTCCTAAGTTCTCACCATTCTTCCTCACATTCATAATGATCTTTTATAGCCAGGAGGTCGTCCTCCTAATGAAACCATTAGTCTTCAGGACTCCTTCACACCATATACCTCCATAATCCCCTTCCAACTACTAAGCACTTTCCTTGATTATCATCGCCATCATCATAGATCATTCGTATTGATTGATGCCTTTATCAATCACAAATTCGCAACCATCACAAAAAAAAAAAAAAAAAAAAAAAAAAAAAAAAAAACTTATTCTTTTCGTGAGTGTTTATGGTATTTTTACTCAAAGTCTTACCCAAAACTTGTGTTTGTCCGCCATTTTTGGGGTTTGGAAGTTTCCCGATGAACTCTCGGTAAAAATATAGGTATGTGATTTTTTTTTTTGTTACTTAAATCAATAGACTGTCATTTTTTTTTTTTATCATCAAATGAATGGTTAACTCTACACATGCCTAATACGTGCTGTGTTAACGTGTTGTAGTTTGAAAGTTTCTTTCGACAATATTACAAAATCACCATAAAAATTAGGCAAGTTTACCAATTCTTGCCCATAACCCAAAACATTCCTTCTACGATTTGGATTAGTAAAGACCTTCCCCTACTTAATTAACGTTATGTTGTGCGAGTTGCGACTCATGCCTATAGTCTCATTTAAGACCGTCTCACCTGAGTTTCATTACTTCTCTTTGCTCTCTCACAATAACCACGTAGTCTCTTACCCAATTAACACCGCTTCTCTTCTGTTCTCCTCAACTCTGTTGCCCTTTTCGCCACCATCAGGTTTTTTTTCTTTTCTTTCCTTAGATAAACAGAAGATTCACAAGCAAGTTTTCCAGCAGACATGTTTTGTTGTAGATAACCCCAACAAAAGAAAATTGAAAGAAAGGGGAACTCTTACCTGAAAATGACAGAATCACAGGTAAATAGAAGGGATGAAAAATCACGATTATAAACTTATAATCAATGGGATTCTAATGTAGACACAAGAATCAGAGGTATTTTTACCAAAAGACATGTCTTATTATAAAGCAAGAAAGAAAGGGAAAGTCGAAACGTGCACTTGACAGGATCACAGGTATTCTGAAAAGATGAAATGAAAAACAAGTCTTACTTGCAGTCTGAGAGCTGATTGAAAGACCCGGTTCGCTGATGCAGGAGGGGTTGTTACTTTATTAGATTGGGAGAGGGAGAGGGAGACTGTGAGAGAGAGAGAGCCGGGGGGGGTTGGGGGGTGGTGGGGGTTCGTTCCGGTCAGTTTTGGGTCGGGCTTCGTCGGGTCGGTTTGTATCAGGTCGGGTCATGCCGGGTAGCTGATCTTTCGGGTTGGATTCTAACTTTTAACGAGTAACTTGTGTGTCGTATCGAATCGGATTTGAGTTGGGTCTTAATCGGGTGTAATTATTGATAGTCGTCAATTTTTGGCGTAATGGACTTAGACCATGTGCGATTCAACAGTGTTTTCACATCAGATCAGATTTATTCAAATCAAATCTGATCAGTTTTATTCAAATCAAATCAGATCAGATCATAATTACTCAAATAACTATCAATGAATCTTGTCTATTTGTAGTTATTAATTCATCTCATTATTAATTCATCTCATTGCAGTTAATTTATCAATTAATTCAGTTCAGATCAAATCAAATCAAGGTTATTCAAATCAAATCAGATCAGTTCAATTCAAATCAAATCAAATCAGAAAAATGTAGTTCAATCGCACAGGGTCTTACATGGCTTCATGTTCATAGAGTCCAGGAAGTCCATTCAATTCCAACGAATTATATAGGGAAAGTCAAAGAGACAAACTTGCAAGAGTTTCGCAAAGGAGATTCCAAATATCTTTTTCTAGGTCTTTTTAAGCCGGACCCTTTTTAAATTTTTAATTTGTTTTATTATAGGAAACATGTATGAATGTATGATCTATATATCCTCCCATTGTTGTAACACCTCCTTTGTGTATAATAGACTTTTGATAAGAAATTTTTCCTACACTAGTCAAGAGGACATTTGGTTGAAAATTTGGGATTGGAACACCTTTTCTAAAATTCAATTCTTTATTTGGCTTGCCGTTTGGGATAAACTTGCATTTAGAGCTACTCTCACTAGGAGAGGTATCCCTTGTAACCCCATGTGCCCCTTTTGTACTACCACTATTGAGGACACCCTCCATGGACTCTGGGATTGCCCTAGAGCCATCGAGATCTAGAATAGTGTTTACCCCCCCCCCCCCATTTTTTGTACATAATCTCCATGACGGAGGTTCTTTTTAATATCTTTGAAAATAATGCTTGAAGTACCACATTTTCATTTGTTGCTTGGGCCATTTGGAAACGTCGAAGTTCTTGGAATTTCAACACTATAGATGCTACCTCCTCCCCCCTTTCTTGCTTCAACCCAATACCAACTCTCCAAATTTAACACACTCACCTCTGGTCCTCACCAAAACTCCTCCTCACACATCTACAAAAACCTTGCGCCTGTCCCCTTCACACTCCCGCGATTGAATATGACCCTCCTTATCGACTCGTCCTTTTTTGCCGCCAACCCTTCTGTAGGTGTGGGCGGAATCTTACATTCTCCGGAGGGTGAATGGATAGCTGGTTTCTCCACTTTGGTTCCGGCTATGGACTGATGTTTCTTTTGTAAATGACTGTCGGCGTGTTATTGTAGGGATAAAGGCAAAAGACTTCATCAAGGACCGCCTCATCAACTATCATATATACTATATGCAAGGCATTCCAAGTGGATGGGATTTTGAAGGAGGTCGTTTAAACCAAAAAAGACTGTCGTTTAAACCAAGAAAGACTGGATCCAAGCCGTGGACCTTCTAGCTAAGGAGGCGCAAAAGAATTTGGTCCTTCCAAGACCTTTGTAATCATCTAACCCCTCCCTTGATTGTTCAAATGTACTTTGATGCAAACTTTAAATTTGTTCATCATCTTAACCTAGGGGAGTATGTAGATCCAGGAAACTATTAGTTGGCCTATTATCATATCTATGTTGCTTTAGTGTTGTATCGGATAATATTTTTACCTATTTTCAATTTATATATGCCACCACTTTCAAAAAAATATATTCTCCAATTCTACAATCGCCTCGACAAAACCAAGAAAGGTAAAGTAAAGACTTGAAGTTATAGGGATGGCTATATAATAAGGTGGATGGTTTACAGTCGTGTCATATCGAGTGAAATTATATCGACACTGTTTAATTTCAGATAGGTAGTGTTGATTTATTACTACTACATCTAATAGATTGTTTTAGGTCCGGTAATATGGTTTTACTCACATTTGTTGCCAAAATCCCTACTTGCTTTCCAATCGTAGTATCGTTGTACTATGTTGTTCTTCTTCTTCGTCTTACAACTTTCAAGTGGTGTATAGCCCTCGTCCAAAGAGGAAAAAAAAAACCCTTCACGGAAAACAAAAAGTATTAACTAAGACTAAAATCTACAGTGCGGATCACATGTCCCATTTTCCTATCTCACTCTGTGTACCCCACCAATCAAATACTAGCATTCTATTATGTTATAATTTAAAGATAATATGTTTTGGAAAGATATAAGAAATGTTAGCATTTGATTGATGAGGTACAGGGAGTGGGACAAAAAAATAGGACAGGTCATCTGCACTGGTCTAAAATTCAATAGGAGAAACTGAGTCTAAAATCCATGTTAAATTAGTCAGAGAAAATGAGTATAAAATTCAACCCACTCTTTTGTACACCATAGGTATAATGGTCTCCAATATTCACCACTTTTCGCGGACCTCAAATCACTAAACAATTAACTGTGCTCAGTCTGCTCACACTTCTTCAACATAACATAGAAGTGCATCATGCTTCCAAACAGAGATTAAACATCACATATAGTAGCAATTAGATTATCAAGCTCTGGTTGTGCGAAATTCCACATATATAGCAAATTAAAATCCATCATTATTGGTTTAACTTATATAGCAAATTAAAAGAGACAAAGCTTCATTACAGAGCCACCATTAGCTTAAATTCACACCAACTACAACTTGAGATTACTTACTTACGATAGTAGAAAAACTGTGGTACAAGACATTCATGAACGACTCTATCATCTACTTGGTACCGAGACCCAAACACACAATTGTTTGGGTCAAAAGTGACCAACAATCAAGAATTTGTTTTATGTCGGGAAGACTTTTCCGGCAGCCCTTCGAGAGTGATCCGGAGAGCAGGATGGAATGCCCTTGACATGCTCCTGCATAGAGAAACCGTAACTGGCCTCAGGTGTTGTCCGAGTAAGACCCCTCCGATGCCTAAGTCAGCTTTTGTAAGGTATTTGCGTAGAGAAATAAAGTAAAGAGAGAGTATAGAGAATATCTCCATTGTTGGTTACCTTAACTTATGGCAATTTGGGGTATTTATAGAGGAGTTTGGTATGACGTCACTTGATGAGTGCTATGACGTCACTGATGACGTCACTTGATGAGTGCTATGACGTCACTGTTGGGCTTTCGTTTATACAGTCTGTATCTCAGTGTTAGATCGCATTCCGGTGCATGAGGTCTCTCCGGACATGTTGGGGCTTCTATCTGTACGTGGTAGGATAGCTATCTGGACGCGGCATGACACCTTTCTAGACGCGGCAGGACACTTTTCCGGACGCGGCAGGATACCTTTTCGGAGATGGCAGGACACCTTTCCGGACGTGACAGGACCTTTCCGGACGCGGCAGGATACCTTTCCGGAGTTGGCAGGATACCTTTTCGGAGGTGGCAGGACACCTTTTCGGACGCAGCAGGAAACCTTTGTGAACGTGACAAGATACCTTTTCGGACATGGCATGACACATTTCCGGACGCGGTAGGACACCTTTCCGGACGTGGGAGGACACCTATCCGGATGCGGCAGGACACCTATCTGGATGCGGCATGATGTCTATCCGGACGTGACATGATACCTTTCCGGAGGTGGCATGACACATTTCCGGACGCGGCAGGATACCTTTCCGGACGTGGTAGGACACCTATCTGGATGCGGCAGGATATCTTTCCGAATATGCTGAGAAACACATCCGGACATGGGCTATTCCATAGGCGGTGATGATGCTTTTTTGGAGGATTTATTAGGGAACATGATGCTGCTCGTGGTCTATGCTAGGATGCCCTTTTGGAGGTCCTTCTCAAGCGATAGTTGGATGTACCGTTTATTTGACATGATCGTTCTGGAATCGACCCCAATCAATAACCCCGGCCGGAGTTGAATACTTGTATACGGCTCCGGTCACTAATTCTTTGGAGGTATATCCACACTTGTACTATGCGTCCGGAGTTAACCTTAGCTAATGCTCCTATTCGCTAAAACTTGTGAGTTGGATGTTCGCGTCTCCTTAGGGACTCCAAGTGGAAGCTCTCTCCTCCTAGAGTTCGGAGCTAGCCGGAGTTAGAGCCCATTTTCATTAAAACTCGTGAGTGGGCGGTCCGCGGTCTCCTTGGAAACTCTAAGTGGAACCTTCTCTTCTCCAAGAGTTTGGAACTAGCCGGAGCTAAAGCCCCTTTTAATAAAAACTCGTGAGTGGGCGGTCCGCGGTCTCCTTGGAGACACTAAATGGAAGCTTCTCTCCTCTAAGAGTTCAGAGCTAGCCGGAGTTAGAGCCCCTTTCTGTTAAAACTTTTGAGTGGGTGGTCAGTGGTCTCCTTAGAGACTCCAAGTGGAACCTCCTCTCCTCCAAGAGTCCGGAGCTAGCCGGAGCTAGAGCCCCTTTTTGTTATGATTTTCTGATTCGGGTTAGGAGGAGATCTATGCTCTTTCGTTTTCGGGTCACGAGCAGATCTTTCCGAACATGTTGGGGCTTCTAACCGGAGGTGGAAAGAAACCTCTCCAAACGTAGTAGGACACATATCCGAACGCATGAGGACGCCTATTCAAAGGCGGCAGGACACCTTTCTGGATGGGGTAGGACACATTTTTGGACACGACAGGACACCTATCCGAAGGCGGCAGGACACCTATCCGAAGGCGGCTGCACACCTTGCCGGACAGGGTCGGACACCTATCCGAAGGCGGTAGGACACCTTTCCGGACAAGGTAGGACAGGTCTCCGGACGCGGCTGGAATCCTATCCGGAGGCGGCAGGATACCTTGTCGGACGTGGTATATCGCAATTTCGACTTTTTGCGAGTTTAAAAATGTCGTGGTTCCCGGTGTTTCCTGCCTCCTATTTCATTTTCATCGTATGCGATGGAAATGAATAAACAAACAAAATCACTTGGTGCGGTTACCCAACTTCGACAGGACCATTCATTTTCATCGTTGTCCGTAATCCGGACTCTGTCGTCCTCATCCGAAACTGGTGATCAAGCCCCAGATTTAACCATATAGATCCTTCTTCTTTGGCTTTTTTGAAGCACGATGGTGGATCCTTTCTGGACAGTCTATGCAAACTTGCAGGAGATCTTTCCGGACAGCCTCTCCGGACTTGCAGGAGACCTTTCCGGACAGCCTCTCCGGACTTGCAGGAGACCTTTCCGGACAGCCTCTCCGAACTTGCAGGAGACCTTTCCGGATAGCTGGAAATCGTCGCGGAATCATGCTTCTATATGGCAGGCCTGCTTCATTCGCTCCGGATATTGTCCTATCGGCATGACTTGGTGAGTTTCCCATGTTTTCCTTTCTCGCATCATTTGAGTGTAAGGCATTAAAGCCTTCCATTCCTTTCGCGTATCCGCCCCCATCATTGGAGTGGTTGAAGCTCGACTTTCGGAGAAGGAGCATGTACTCCACTCCTGCATATCCCTTCCGGAGAAGGAGCATACATTCCTCTCTTACAAATATTTAGTTGGATTCTCTCTAGGAGGAGATCTAATAATTTGTGGAAAGAGGTGAAGGTTTGGATGGGTTTAAAGATGTGTTTATTTATCTCTTACAAATACTTAGTTGGATTCTCTGTAGGAGTAGAAGATGTAAAGCTGGCTGCTTGCCGTCCCCATAGACGGGTGTCAAATTGTTTGGGTCAAAAGTGACCAACAATCAAGAATTAGTTTTATGTCGGGAAGACCTTTCCGAAAGCCCTTCGAGAGTGATCTGGAGAGCAGGATAGAAGGCCCTTGACATGCTCCTGCATCGAGAAAACGTAACTGGCCTCGGGGGTGTGTCCGAGAAAGACCCCTCCGATGTCTAAGTCAGCTTTTGTAAGTTATTTGCGTAGAGAGAGAAAGTAAAGAGAGAGTATAGAGAATATGTTCATTGTTGGTGACCTTAATTTATGACAATTTGAGGTATTTATAGAGAAGTTTGGTATGACGTCACTGATGAAGTCACTTGATGAGTGCTATGACGTCACTTGATGAGTGTTATGACGTCACTGATGACATCACTTGATGAGTGCTATGACGTCACTGTTGGAGTTCCGTTTCTATAGTCCGTATCTTAGTGCTAGACCGCATTCCGGTGCATGAGGTCTCTCCGAACATGTTGGGGCTTCTATCCGTACGTGGTAGGATAGCTATCTGGACGCGGCAGGACATCTTTCTGGACGCGGCAGGACACTTTTCCGGATGCGGCAGGATACCTTTCCAGAGGTGGCAGGACACCTTTCCGGACGTGACAGCTTCTTTCCGGACGTGACAGGACCTTTTCGGACGCGACAGGATACCTTTTCGGAAGTGGCTGGATACCTTTTCGGAGGTGGCAGGACACCTTTCCGGACGCAGCAGGACACCCTTCCGGACGTCGCAGGACACCTTTCCGGAGGCGGCAAGATACATTTTCGGAGCAGGATACCTTTCCGAACGCAGCAGAACACCTTTTCGGACGTGACATTACCTTTCCGGAGGTGGCATGACACCTTTTCGGACGCGGCTGACACATTTCCGGACGTGGTAGGACACCTATCCGGACGCGGCAGGATATCTATCCGGATATGCTGAGAAACATGATCTATTAGGGAACATGATGCTGCTCGTGGTCTACGCTAGGATGCCCTTTTGGAGGTCCTTCTCAACCGTTATGTACTCAAAAAGTGTATTGTATTTGATGATAGATAGAATGTAACTTGATTAACATGAATTGGGAGCAAGCTCAACCAAATCTGTTAATAGAAGAGAGAGTAGATTGAGAGAGAATGAAGAGTGAAAAAGAAGATTATGACTTGCTACTCTCTATTGATATTGAATGAATGGTAAAATGATGCAGGACTTGCTACTCACGTATACAAGTGTGTTTGCTATAATCAATTGCATAACAGAATTTGTAACTGATTTCCAACGGACTATAACCGACTCCTTAACTACCCTAACTACCTAGGTCTAGCTGACTAGCTCTGCATTGACGACCTTTGACTGGTAACTCTAGACCATTGGATGCTAACAAGTTAAAAACTAAACCACCCATCTAACCATTAATGTTGGAAATAGACAATGGAAACTTGCGGATATATGAATATGCATTTTTTTTTTTTTTTTTTTTTTAACAGATAACAAAAACAACGGAAGTAAAAGAAAGCAAGGAAAGTACACTAAAACTAAACTGACTAATTTCAAGGAGGGCCGGGGATTGATCGGAGGTTGAATGCATTACGTTTCCGAAGAAGATTAAGCTTCATTACATTACAAAGACAGCAAATTAAAAACAAAAGCTTAAATTCAAAGACAATTAGGTCTAATACACATCTCGAGAAATAAGTTCTATTTCAAAGAGACTAATCCACCAGATTTGAGATGGCATACAAGTTGTACAAAAAAAACTGCGGTGGCTGTGTACCTTAAAACAGGCTAAGCTTTAAGATAAAGACACTACAACTCTACAAGGCAGTGAAGGCATTCTTTGCAGACGTGAGAACTTGCTTTACTATCAAGCTTCTCACCGGACATTGATCACTGATCTCCATTTCAGAGCATTGGCCAGTGTTAGTCCAGGTTTCGATCAGAGCAGAGCCAAGGTCTCCATAAAACGGCCCACATACGACATGCTTAGAGGATCATCAGATACGACTTTCAAACTCATATCCCTTGGATTAAGTGAAGCCTCTAGCTTTACCAAGATTTCACCATTCTTCCTCACATTCTTAATACTCTTAAAACCGTCACGTTCTCCTCCCAACGAAACCACTAGTCTCCAGGACTCCTTCACACCATATATCTCCATAACCCACAGATTTATAAAAGATCCATAACAATTCATGTGTACATAAGCAATATTCTCCCCTGCGGC
The DNA here is from genome assembly GCA_963680865.1 of Spergularia marina. Classification (NCBI taxonomy): domain Eukaryota; kingdom Viridiplantae; phylum Streptophyta; class Magnoliopsida; order Caryophyllales; family Caryophyllaceae; genus Spergularia; species Spergularia marina. The sequence goes on along the minus strand of OY804551.1, from coordinate 4,057,021 downwards.
ATTGCGTGCGGGAGAAGTCATCAACCTTGCATAGTCAGAACTTGACGACCCTGGACTATAGTCTATGCCTTCCGGAAGAGGGATTTCACCGAAAGTCTCATCTGCCAAACTAAATACCAAAATCGAAACTGGAACGCTTGGACCACCCGTAGTACAGTGTCCACGACTAACCAATGGATCACACCATTCAAAAACACCTCCAACGTGAATGCAGTCTCCTTGACAAATAATCAGAATTTACAGATTGAGTGAATAGACACAAACACTAAGGACTTTCGTCTTCTCTAATATCGGCCAACCCACATAATGAGACGCGGCAATGGAGGCAAACTTGTAATCATTCGAACACGAATCAAACCCACATAATCAAACGTCTTCTCTTGCTGTTTTTACCCCCAATGGTCTTTTGCTTTATTTTCATCCAATGATGAGGACTTTTGACTAGTAAAATGTCGGAAATGGTTTTACTCTAGGGTGGGTAAATGCGTAAATGTGTCAAGGTGGCAAATTGGCAACTGGTAAATTAGGTGCGGCCTCTTCGGGTTGGGTTTTGTTGAGTGGAGTTGTGTTAATTCAGGGTCTGATTGACTTTGTTTATTTAATTTTTGATTTCTTCGTATACCAAAAAATCGTTGATTTGTGATCAAAGTGAGGGCGATTTTTAGTCGCGCTTACCTAGGTGTATAGACGCTCCAACAAGTATAATTATAAGACAATTTAAAATCAATAATCCATTACAATTAACCAGAATATTACCCAACTAGCGAAACTACCTGTAAAGTTTTAACAAATTAAATGTCGCAAATACAACAATCCAAGAGTAGCACAAATTGCAAAAACTACACACTCTTTTAGGTAGTTTTTGTACATGGAGAGCTACACAGCATCCATACATAACACTGCAAGAATTCACAACATCACACTTTCTTCACTGCTAAATTCATCCTATTTTTGTCATTCGGCTCCACAGACACAATGCAATGAACCGGAACTCGATTCAACACTACAGTAACCAGATTCAAAGATATTTAGGTTTATTATTACACATGCATCTGCATTATGCAGTAAGTTCTATTTCAATGACACTAAGCAACTAGATTTTGGATGACATATCAGTAGGCAGTAGTACAAAAGACTGGTGGCTGTGTACGTTGATATTACATGCATGCTAAGCTTTAGGGTAACACGCTACAAGGCATTTGTTAACTATTCTATAACACTCAAGCTAGAAATGTAAAGAGTTGCAGACGTGAGAACTTACTTCACTAGCTTCTCACCAGACATCACTGATCTCCCATCACGACAGTGCTAAGCGCTACTCCAAAGTTTCGATCAGAGCAGAGCCAAGGTCTCTATACAAGGGCCTAAGTACACCATGCTTTGATGATTAACAGATACAAATTCAAACTCATATCCCTTGGTATCAGTGAAGCCAAATGTCTACTCCTAAGTTCTCACCATTCTTCCTCACATTCATAATGATCTTTTATAGCCAGGAGGTCGTCCTCCTAATGAAACCATTAGTCTTCAGGACTCCTTCACACCATATACCTCCATAATCCCCTTGCTCAACCAACATCGTTTCTTTTAAGTCATTGTAAATTGTTGTCTGAACTTTTGTGGGTTGAAGCAAATTATAACACACAACCCTGCAAAACTAACGCGATTTTTATATAAACGGGTTTAGCTCCCTTTCCGACCCAAAGTAATCACAACTCATTTGAGGTTAGACTGGGAAGATGAAGGGACTGATCTGAGATGTTTTTAAACAGTGAGTCCCTACAGGGAAACAGAAATACAGCACTTGACAGTTGAAAAACAAAGTCAAATTACAATACACTCTTTCTGATACTGAATACTCCGTATATAATGGTCTCTACTATTCACCAATTTTGCCATTTCTCGTCTCTTATTATTCACCAGTCAGCTCACACTCTCTGCTCCCTCTTTTTCAACAGACCATACACACGAGGCAACATGACGCTTATGCCTATTTATTAGATAAGAATGCAATATGCTTCCACAGACTAGAGACTCATAGCTCAACATCACAGATAGCACAAACTACACCTGGTAGTAGAACACCTTCATCTTCTTGGTTTCATTCCCTATTTCAAAGTAATCCAACACAATTACAAGTCGGTTGACATGTCTGCGAGACGGTCTAGATCTCCTCCTAGCTCACTTCGATATCTGTCCCTGCACTGGTAGGTAAGATATTGAGGTGTACCCCCATTTAACCAAAAGATGTGCACCTTCTGGAGAAGACAACCCCCTCACTTGACATTTCCCAGAAATTTGGAGAAGACAACCCCCTCATTCCCACCCCCCCCCCCCCCCCCCCCCACACCAAAAAAAGGCCAAAAAAGGCAAAACAGAAATGAAGCTAGATCCAGTCAAAAAACGAAATGATGCTAAATCAGTGTTAAATCATTCCTACTGATCGATCTCAATAATATGAGAAATCCTTCAAGATGAAGCCAGGTTGCTCTTAAATCATCCCTACTAATCCAACCAGAAATACTCTTCATTCTGAACTTAAAACCTTCTGTTTTGAGGCGGAATTTGTTGGACAAATCCCTGCCTTACTTTCTCATTCCAATTAGACCAGGAACATGAAGGTAACAGGTAGCTTGCTACATTTTTAATAATTGATGACAAAGAGTTTCTACAGAGCAACACAACAGCACTTGAAAACATAATTCAGACATTGCTGTTTCATGATAAAGTAGGTCTTCCTACATTTGTTGGCAAGAAATTATCATAGCTAATGAAGGCACTCAGGCAGTAGCTCATATAAAACGGAAAGTACATGGAAAATCAACCCACTCTTTCTGATACTCAATTGTTCACCTATTTTCCCAGACCTCAATTGTTATCACTCATCAATTAACTCATACTATGCACTGCCGATTTTTCACCAGACCATAAACACGAGGTAACATGGTTCTTATGCCTACTTGCGACATACTCCCTCCTACCCAAAGACATTTTCCTGTATTCCTTTTTGGGTCGATTCACTAACATTTTCCTCTTTCAAAACTTTCCATATTTGGCAAATTTTGTGGACAATTTTACCCTTAATGAAAAACTGATCAGGGACTAATCCACCCACTAACAACTCCCCCCATTTTATAATCCAACCCAAATTAAAAACAAAACTCCACCCAAATAAATTCTACCCCCAAATTATTTCACACTATCTTCTCCTCATTGAACCCCCGTTCTCACCGCCTCCACACCCAAACCCAGAAAAATGATCCCTACCCACTTTCTCTCTCCTCACTAACCCAAGATCTCGATCTATGGCAACTCGATCAACATGCCTTTCTCACACTTTTTCTTTAGATTTTGTAATTTTGAGGTAGAATTTGCTGTTGAAATTGCGGAAAGTAGCACGAGTTTTCTGGGTTTATGGGGGAAATTTGAGGATGATTTTTATTTCTGTTTTATTTGGTAAATTTGAGGATGATTTTATAGGGTAAAATTTAAAACTGTTTTCTGGGTAATTTGGGGAAAATTTTGTACGATTTTTTGGGTTAATCGGAAAAGTTTTGGACATTTTTTTTTTAATCTGGGTTTAGTGGCTGCACTTCGACTCTTCGAAGAATTGATTTGCTTGAAATTTTTCTACACATCAATTGATACGAGAAGAGGGTAGAGGATGGATGATTAATTGGCTCAAAATTGATTTGGAAAGGAGAAGGCTTTAATTAAAGAAGACAACCCAGAAGAACTTTTTTTTTGTTTTTTTTTTTTTTGAGGTAGCAGAAGAACAAAAATGGATTTGGGAAGAAGGGAGTTTAATCACATTCTCTAATAATTATTGGAGCTTAGGGGTGGAAATGTGGAACTGAATTGGTTTAGAATTGAGTTAATTACTCTCTAAACCCCACTATCCCACTTGCAATTCCACTACCATATTTGATTATTAGTAAAAATTGGTTCATGTGCCCAACCCAAAGAGGAAAATCTCTTTGGGTAGGAGGGAGTATGAATGCATAATGCTTCCGAAGAGACTAGAGATTCATTGCCCAAATTCACAAGTAGCACAAACTCTAATTCAGTAGATTATCATGCTACATTACATATCCAACATTAGTTAATATTCATAGAGAAAAAGCTACATTACACAACTACCACAAGCTTGAATTCAAAGCAACTAAAATTTGACAACACATACGAGTACTAGAAACACTGGAGGCAGCTACTTACTTCAATCTTAGAGTTTGCTGATCATTCATATCTAAAAAAGCAATATTCTTCCCTGTAGCACTGCCTGCGGGAACAGTCGCCACCACCGCATGGTCAGCATAAGACTGATCGTCATAGTCTACGCCATCCGGGAGAGGGATTTCGCCGAAAGTCTCATCTGCCAAATTGAATGTTAAAATCGATACTGGAAGAGTCATGTCCGTAGAACTATCTTCGATTAACCAATGGATCACACCATTCAAATGCACCCCAGCAGCATAAATGCAGTCACCCCTTAACACCAAATCAGAAGTAACAGCTTTCCAAACACGCTCATTGAGTGAATAAACACACACACACACACACAATCAAGAGTCTAATAAATTCCCATGAATTAGACGCAGCGACAGAGACAAACTTGTAATCATTCGTCAACGAATCAAACCCAACCCCATGAATCAAATGATAATCGTAAACAACAGATTTGTATGGGGTAATAGTTTCAGTCGGACCAACAGTATGCGGAATTTCGAGACGTAAGAGTTTCTTCAGAGAAGGGTTCCAAAGAAAAGCATTCATCCTGTGATTACAACCATAAAAAACAATCCCATTACATATGCCGAGTTCCGGTACATCGAAATCAGGCGGGGTTTCAGGGAAAAACAGCTCATCGATTCGATAGAGTAATTTGTTGTCACAGTGTACAAAGTATCGGCCATCCATTTGCCAGTCATCAAAGAGCAGATATCCGTGTTCCGACTGATTAATAACCGCAATTTGGTGGGATAAATGGGTGGAAATGAAATCAGGGTTCTTGATGAGTGAGTTCCAAGATTTGCAGACTGATTTAAAACGAAGCAGTGATTTCACAGGCAATCTTTTCAGGATGTTAACTATCAGTTCCTCACATAGATAAACAGAAGATTCACGAGCACGATTTCCAGCAGACATGTTTTCAATGTTGCAGATAACAGAAAATGAGAGAACCCCAACAAAAGAAAATTGAAAGAAACGGGAATTCTTACCTGCAGGTGACAGAATCACAGGTAAAAAAAAGAATTGAAAGATCCGGGTATGGATTAGATTCAAGATTGCTCACACAAAGAAGAGCAATTAATTAGTTGGCTATTTTCGCCGTATGATGATGATAAGGTGGTAAAAGTTTTAGGGGTCGCAAAACTGGCAATCGATTCGAGTTAAAACTGTCTTTGATCTTACCGCTTCCTTTCAATTGAGGTTATAAATATCGTGAAATTCGCATGGTACCCCTAAGTTTTGTCAAAATGCACACATGATGCCTCTACTTTAGAAACTACTATACTCTGGTGTCCTTGAACTATGTCACCAAATGTACATGGTGCCTCTTGACCGATTTTGACTAACACCGTCAAGTATTCGGCTTGGACACGTAAAATAGGTTGGACTCATGGGCTCATGGCTCACAATGGCTTGTACACCATGTCGTTAAAGACTTACGAGTATTTTCTTCATCTTATTTTTCTTTCTTGACGCTCCGATACAGTTTTGAACTCATTTGTAATAAATGAGTGTACGAAAATCGAAACTAGATATAGTTGATTTTAGAATTTTCGGGGAAAAACAAACAAACAAACCAAAACATTTGGATGCCATTTAGATTCCAAGGTCTAAAAGTGTACGAACAAGAAATCAATAAGAACATCAATTTTGAAATTCCTACAAAGTCCAAGGCCCTTGCTCAACCAAACAAAATTTCTCAGCCCACATGCTTTATCAATTCCTAGTACTCCGTCCCATGTGTGATGTGTGGGAGTTCTAAGTCCCATGTATATCCAAACGAGCACCAAAAATAGATTTGATCTGAGAAACAAAAGTCGAAATTGAACACACACTAGCTTATACTTAACATATAACGATCTCTATTATTCTTTTTTTTTTTTTTTTTTTTGGCGAGGATCTCTATTATTCACTAATTTCTCCGGACCTCATTTTCATACCAGTGAACTCTGACCATATGAATGCATTATGTTTCCATAAAAAGCTCAGCATCCGTTGCACAAAACCAGAAGATAGCATAAACTTTAATTCAAATAGATCATCAAGTTCTATTACATTACCACCAGAGATTAGATTCAAAAGAGAAAAGCATCATTACATAGCCACCATAAGCTTAAATTCAAAGCAACTGATTTGAGATTACTTGCTAGTAGGAAAACTGTGTACTCTTAGAGCTGCTCAAAGAGACTTCAGCTTTAAGGCAACACATACACTGGTGGAACTAGATATACATGTTATGAATGCATCATCTAATTGAATAATTGGTGCTGAGAGCCATACATATCACAAAAGATTAGCTAAATAACGAATGAGTCGCAAACATACATAAAAAGTTAAGGACTTCCTTTAGTTCCCGATTTGATTAGAGCATCATAACCAAGGTATCCATATAAGGACCTAGGTAATCCATTCTTCTCTCATCAGATACGACCGTCAAGCTCATATCGCCCGGATTCAGTGAAGCCAACAAATTAAACCCAATTCCATGAACTAAATAGTAATTCGTCGAGGGATCAAATATGTAGACAGTATGAGGAATCACAGGCGCAGGAAGTGTATGTGGTACGTCGAGACACAACATTTTCCTAAGGGACAGGTTCCAAAGAACAGCATTCAGCGTCGTAGTATCACCGAAACGAACAATCCCATTACATGTGCCTGCCAGTGATACTTCAGAAGTTGAAGGAAACTTTGGGAAGTACGAGGGTTCGATCAAGCGATTTGTTGTCGCAGTGTACAAAGTATCGCCTACCCAAGAGGGCACGATTCACATAAAGAAAATGCCTGGGTTCCGAGTGATTACTAGTGCTGTTTTTGGTAATAGCAATTTGCATTGGTGGGATAAGTGGGTTGAAAATCTTGAAATGAAATCAGGGTTCTTGATAAGAGAGTACCATGTGTTGGGGTGACTTCGATATTGGATAGACCGGGATCAACCTTGGTTTCCTGCGCGCACAAACAAACGGTCAAGGGAGGCGCCCGGCTTTCACCAGGCGACGCCCCTCCGACGCTCAAGTCAGTATTGGGGTGGTCACAAAATAAGATAGTGATAGAGTAGGGAGAGTATGTATTGTATGTATTGTATGTATTGTATGTGTGTAAAAAGTCCAAAAGTCCTTGATTATGGCAAATGAGGGGGCATTTACAGGGAGTCCAAGGAATAACCAAGGTACCCCTAATCAATCCTGACCCTTCATTCAACCAAGATCTGATGGCTAGTACCCTTTGGGCTTTGAGAGTATCACATGGGCCTTTTCCAAGAAACACTTTCCTAAGGACTGTGGCCCATTTATAAATGTGTACCAACAGAGCCCCTCGGAGTCGGATCGTACTCGTCAATCACTGCACCTCGCTGCTCCTAGAGGGTGATCGGACTGCGCATCCCCCGGCCGCCTTTTGCCATGGTTCATATAGTGGACCTTGGTAAAGCCATGTGGTGCTCAATAACTGTGTCGCATCGTCTTCACCTTCGTAGGCCGTGGGGCTCGTATTTTCGATTTTAATCGAAACTTCGCCCCTTGCGAGCTTCATGGCCGTGTGCGCCATTCTCGTTTCTCTTTCTCTTCATATACCGAAGTCGCACTCAAAATTCGCGCCCTAGAGCCGGCTGCGATTTCGAGTCAACCAAAATATCCGCCCCTGGAATGGATACCGAAGTTTCAATTGGAATTCGCCCCTGGAGTGGATACCGAAGTCGCAATCGGAATTCGCCCCTGGAGTTGGGTGTGATTCCGTGCTGACTAAAAACCTTCGCCCTTTGAAAGGAGGCGGAATCGCAGCCAAACTTCGCCTCTATACTTGGGTGCGATTTCGTGTCGAACAAAAACCTTCGCCCCTTGAAAGGAGGCGGAATCGTAGCCAAAATTCGCACCTATACTTGGGTGCGATTTCGTGTCAAACAAAAACCTTCGCCCCTTGAAAGGAGGCGGAATCGCAGCCAAACTTCGCCCCTGGAATCGGGTGCGATCTCGACTCAATCAAATAACTTCGCCCCTGAAATGGAGGCGAAAATCGCAGCCGACCATCGCCCCTAAACTTGGGCGCGATTTCGACTCGATCCAATAACTTCGCCCCTGGAACAGAGGCGAAACTCGCAGCCGACCATCGCCCCTGAACTTGGGCGCGATTTCGACTCGATCAAATAACGTCGCCCCTGAAATGGAGGAGAAAATAGCATCGCCCATGGAATTGGGTGCGAATAATAATAACAATAATAGCAGCCGAATTTCACGTCGGCTTACTTGTAATAATTTCCTTATAATGATAATATCTTATACCTGCAAAACAATAACAAACACTAACTCGTTATCTAGGTGCGCCCCTCGGGGTATTAGCCCAAGGGTGGAATATTATGGCTCAGCTCGTTTTTTGTGGGTTATTACAGCCCATCCTTCGTTCGAATTGAACTCGGATATCAACGAGGGTCGAGCCCGAGACATCGAATTTAACCAATGAAAATTTGGCTCGACTGTCCGGGCCCGGAGATCTGGGGGTCTACGTCCCACTTAAACACAGCATCGTAGTTCGACACCCTTGAACTAGGGTGTCCCCTGATTACTGAGTGCAAGAGCGTAGGCGAACGAATCCGAGCTGGAGACATGTTCGCTGAGGGCCGTTACTGTAATACCCAGTATTTTCGAGGTCCCAAAATTATATTATTCTTGTTAATAAACTTACTTTATAAAGAAGGATTTCAAATTTTACTTTGAAACGACAATTTTCAGCTATTTCGGGAAGACGTAAACTATTTATATTGTTTTTTTTTAAAAAAAAAAAAAAAAAAAAAAAAAAACTGAATATTACTATTTATTGGTCAAATGACCAAATTATCCTCATTGTTTTCATAAACCTAATAAGTGTCGGTATACCACAAACCCTTCCATAATACAGTACCCCATCAATCATCATCATCTTCTTCATTCTTTCTGTACAAGCGTCGTCGCCTTCTTTTGCTCGCGTGTTTGGATTTTCAGCTCGGTTTTCATCGAATTTATACCATCGAACCTATTTTCCAGTCCTCTACACAACGGTATAGGTTTCTTCTTATATAGTTCAAGTCTTACCGTTGTCGATAATTTTTATCTTACGTTATGCTACCATAATTTACAATGATTTTATTGTTATGGTTTTAATTTTCATGATTAAGACTGTTTTGAAAGATAGTAATTCGATTTTTTTTTTTAAAGTGTTTGGATTTGGTTAGTTTGTTTGAAGTTTGTTTGTGATTTGTGTGATTTTACGATGGTGTGTCTGCGGCTTGTGGTCTTTAATAGCATGTAAAACGTAGCCAAGAAGTTGACAGCAAGAAATTGAGTTATATGAGTTGAATTGATCATCATGGTTTTGTTACTGCCTGGGTTGGGATCTTTGTGGTACGTTGATAAGTGTAGAGTCGAGGAAGAGAGGGTGTTTCATTTAAGAACTTTAGGCAAGGCCAATAATGGTTTATATTAGTTCATGCGCATGCGTAAGTTATGCGTAAGTTAAGGAAAGATAATGGGAGTGCTATAATGTTAATGGTATAAGCTACTACATGGTATTTGTGAGTCCATGGAGAGGAAGGGGCGACGTTATAGAGCTTTGTTGTGATCTTTGTATCGGTCCATAATAGTTAACATACATATATCATACATAGCATATATTGTAGTTGCATAAACTAATTAGTATATTTTGCATACTCATGTAGAGTCCGAGTTCGTAGAAGAACAGTTTTAGTACTTGCTGAGCTACTGTGAGACCTATTGCTGAATAAGGTAAGAAGAATTACTTATCTCCTTCAAAGGAACTTCTAAATGCGTTTTCAAAGTGGAGAAGTATTACATAAATTGTTTTACTATAAGGTTTGTGATTTCGAAAGGTAATTGCTATGTGTAAGGTTTAAATGCAAAGGTTTACCAGGTTTAATAATTTATACAAGTATGATTTCTTAAAGGTTTTTATATATGTTGTTAACTCTGGTAAGGGAGTTAACTTGAGTACAGGGTGACCATAATGGTCTAAGTATATCGTGCACAAAGAATAGATAGGGTGGATTGATCCTCCACCTTGAGCCTTTATATCCTCCCCTTGGGAACAGGACCCTAGGGGGATGCATGCATTCGGGATTATTGGTTGAAGGAAGTCAGCCCTGATACTGAAGGAAAAAGGAACAAAGGAGAATGATTTTTATCGTATCGTTTATTATATTTTCTATACTACTTAAATGTTATCGGTTCCGATGTTTTAAATTACTTAAAGTTTTTAGCCGTGCTATGTGTCTAAGAAAAATATATATTTTATTTTAAAACTGTTTTCTAGATAAGTTGCTTCTTACTCAACCCGTTTGGTTGACGATTTCTACGTTTTCATAGTCTTGCAGGTTAGTTATGAAGTGCTTGGGGATAGTCAAGGGTTCAGAGTGACGATCGCTTACCGTATTAAATAAAGTCCACACTTAGTTAATTTATCGCTTCCGCATTTCAATTAAGATTATTCGAGAATTGTATTTCATTTTTTTTGGGATCTAACACATTTATATACTTTATATTTGGAGTTATTAGATCATTAGAATTAACCTTCTGCCTTAACGATTGAAGTAGGATGTCAATCGTGGCGGTAACACTCCCAATTGTCCTTGTTTTAAATTAAATGCATTTTCTAAAATCTCAGGAAATTGGGGGTGTTATAGTTACTTCGGCCCTGCCTCTGGTTACGGGCCGGGCGATCTCATGGAACCCTATTCAACACGCACCCGAATCATCGGGAATGAATATAGTGTCTTAATCCGAACCAGGTATATTTTGGAATTGGACTTCTTCCCAGCCGCGCCCGAGTATTAGTGATACCCAGGTGCCAATTGATACTATTGGTGATCCACAGCTGGTCATCCGAGGTGGTGAGGTCCCACCCCGCAGTGGGTATTCACCGTCCGAGTCTGGTGACACAACCGACTCGGCTTGGCTTTAGCCACTGGCTTGATCGAAAATGATTCATCGAGAGCGGTGAAGTTCCGGGCTCGGTTAAGCTTCTTTCACCGAATTTGAATAATCCTTGCCCAAATAAAGGGTATAGGGCACAATAAAGTTTGCATGAATGTAGAGTGAATTATGCCGACTCGACCAACTTTGGTTGGTTAAGACGCAGCCGGCGCGGTCAAACTTCTCCCCTCACAGGTAAGGAAAGTAGACGCAACCGAGACTCGCCCCTAGGGTTGGGTGCGATCTCGGCGCGTTCAAGACGCAGCCGGCGCGGTCAAACTTCATTCACCCTTGGAACGGATATCGAAAATAATTCATCGAGACCGGTGAAGTTCCGGGCTCGACTCAGCCTCCATAGTCAAATTCTTAAATGGACCTAACGGATGCCAAATACTGTACTGGTGAGAGCTCGATAGATAAATAATATACTGGTGAATAATGACTTATTCGAAACCGCGGTTGAGTACTTATTCCCAGTCGACGCCGATGTAAGAGTGAAGCATCTCAAGCCAAGCTATGCTCAAGGAGAGGTCAATAATCATGCACTTCAGGGCGTGAAGACCGAGGGAAGGGTCTTCAAAATCGAGGTTAAGAAACCCTTCCAAGTCAAGGTCGATGGTGAAGTTCTCGAAACCGAGGTTGAGTACTTCCACCGCATCGAGGCCGATCTAATAATCTGAAGCTCATCCTCAAGCCAAGCTATGCTCCGAGGCGAGGTTGATGATGAGCTTCTCCTCGAGCCGAGCTCTGCTCCCAGGCGAGGTAGGTAGAGAGGTCCTCGCAACCGAGGTTGAGGACCACCTCCGTATCAAGGCTGATGGTGAAGTTCTCAAGACCGAGGTCGATTACTTCCACCGTATCGAGGCCGATATAATAATCTGAAGCTCATCCTCAAGCCGAGCTATGCTCCGAGGCGAGGTCGATGATGAGCTTCTCCTCGAGCCGAGCTCTGCTCCCAGGCGAGGTAGGTGGTGAGGTCCTCGCAACCGAGGTTGAGGACCTCATCCGCATCAAGGCCGATGGTGAAGTTCTCAAGACCGAGGTCGAGTACTTCCACCGCATCGAGTCCGATATAATAATCTGAAGCTCATCCTCAAGCCGAGCTATGCTCTGAGGCGAGGTCGATGATGAGCTTCTCCTCGGGCCGAGCTATGCTCCATGCGAGGTAGAGAGTGAGGTCCTCGCAACCAAGGTTGAGGACCTCCTCCGCATCCAGGCCGATGGTGAAATTCTCAAGACCGAGGTCGAGTACTTCCACCGCATCGAGGCCGATATAATAATCTGAAGCTCGTCCTCAAGCCGAGCTATGCTCCGAGGCGAGGTCGATGATGAGCTTCTTCTCGGGCCGAGCTATGCTCAAGGCGAGGTAGAGAGTGAGGTCCTCGCAACCAAGGTTGAGGACCTCCTCCGCATCCAGGCCGATGGTGAAGTTCTCAAGACCGAGGTCGAGTACTTCCACCGCATCGAGGCCGATATAATAATCTGAAGCTCGTCCTCAAGCCGAGCTATGCTCCGAGGCGAGGTCGATGATGAGCTTCTCCTCGGGCCGAGCTATGCTCCAGGCGAGGTAGAGAGTGAGGTTCTCGCAACCAAGGTTGAGGACTTCCTCCGCATCCAGGCCGATGGTGAAGTTCTCAAGACCGAGGTCGAGTACTTCCACCGCATCGAGGCCGATATAATAATCTGAAGCTCGTCCTCAAGCCGAGCTATGCTCCAAGGCGAGGTCGATGATGAGCTTCTCCTCGGGCCGAGCTATGCTCCAGGCGAGGTAGAGAATGAGGTCCTCGCAACCAAGGTTGAGGACCTCCTCCGCATCCAGGCCGATGGTGAAGTTCTCAAGACCGAGGTCGAGAAATTTCACCGCATCGAGGCCGATGCACTAGTCTGAAGCTCATCCTCAAGCCGAGATATGCTCTGAGGCGAGGTCGATGATGAGCTTCTCCTCGAGCCGAGCTCTGCTCCCAGGCGAGGTAGGTAGAGAGGTCCTCGCAACCGAGGTTGAGGACCTCCTCTGCATCCAGGCCGATGGTGAAGTTCTCAAGACCTAGGTCAAGTACTTCCACCGCATCGAGGCCGATATAATAATCTGAAGCTCATCCTCAAGCCGAGCTATGCTCCGAGGCGAGGTCGATGATGAGCTTCTCATCGAGCCGAGCTCTGCTCCCAGGCGAGATAGGTAAGCGAATTCCTTAGTTCGGAGGCCAAGGGATTGATATTCGGAGGCGAGATCAAGAAACCCTTTTCGAGTCGAGAATGATATAATCTCACAACTTTTTAATTGTCTTCGGCAAGGAGAAATTTGCTGAGCCGACGACCGTTGCCCAAATAAAGGGGAATAGGTGCGATAACACATGGACATATATAGAGTAAAGCTTGCCGATTCGACCAACTTTGGTTGGTCACTCTTCGAGACCCGGAGATATAACTTTGGTTATACCTTTTATTGAATAGAATGATAATAATAATAATATTGGCTCAAATAAAGAGCTGTTGATTTGGTAAGAAATAATCATTTGCCGCTTCATAGATAAATAAGTCAAGCTTGTCTTTCCAAACATTCGCAAATGACGTAATTTCGCCGCCAATATGGGTTTCACCCATGACAATTTTAACAAAGAATATAGGATTTCGGCACATTAATCAATCATGCATCACACCAACTTGCCGCCACTCTCGAGTTTGAGTTGGAGTAAATCAACCGAGCTCGAGAGTACGAACGCACGTAATTGCAAAAAATTCAATAATTGAAATGCACATATGTCATGCTTTGCACTTAATAAGCATCTCGGCTAACAATTTGATTATGACATGCGATAAACATTCTCGTCATGCAAATAATTAACAATCTTGCTAATTATCCCACAAATTAAACTTTTAAGTTTATCGGAGTTCGGATTGAACTTGATACAAATCAAGTCCTTGCGCGGACGCAAACATACATTGAGAACCATTTCTCACATTACTGAGCATCATCCGTCATACACATTTTAGCACATGTAACATGTTCTGCAATATATTGGCATATGAACATTTGGAGGATAACCGACATGCTTTAGTGTGTAAACTAAGCGATTTTGGAAAAAATCAACCAACATAAGTAGCAATTTCATGTGATTTCATGTGAATTGCGTAAATTTCGATACAATTTTTTAAGTGGTAGTAAACTAACAATGCCTTTAGAAAATTTAATAATACTTTATCACATGCATGTGGGCAAGAGCTATGCCACATCTGAGTCTTACATTTGACTACTAAAGTGGCGACATATTCACATGGCCATTTTCATCACTTTTCATGCATTTTTACATAGAGTAGCAGGCTAGCAGCAGCATACTACACATAGGCAACACTTTCAACATTTTCTAGCATTTAAAAATCATGCTTTCTAACCTCATGTCAAATACAAACAAAACAACTTATCTGAGAATGGAGGCCAAATAAATGAAAATCCTTTTCTCAAATAAACAGCTAAAATGCCGCTTGTATACCTCAGCAATCAATATTTGATTGTCGATTTGCTCAAATAAAGAGATAGAAAGTAGGCTTCATCGTCGCTTAATAATTTCGCACACCATATGATCACCGTTCGCAGTTCGCCGCTGGAACGAAGGTCGGGTTCGAGCTGCTACTTCGAGCGCGGGTCGAGTCCGAGCCGCTGTTTTCGCCGCCTCGAGTGCGGCTCCGATCGAACTGTCGCATTGAACGCAGGTCCGATTAAACAGCTGCCCCGAATGCGATTCGCACCCGACCACCCCGATCGAAAGTCGGGTCGGAGACTCCGAAGTCACGGCGAATCCGAGTCGCCGTTTGTGAAAGTCAAGTGACCACTCCGCATGTACCTGAGCCAAATTCTAGCGTTCACTTGGGTGGGGAGTTCGAGCTCCCAGTTCAACTCTCCAATGTAGAGCTGGGCCCAACTCCCAATCCGATTCGGGTCAAGGTAAGGCTGACATCTACTCCGGACAGCCAAACCGAGGTTGGGTCAGAGTGAGTCAGCGACCGCGCACCTCTATACAAATTCGGAACAGCCGCTGCGCCCGATCTCCTGCCTCGGGTGCGGGTCGATCTGACCACGGATTCGCGCACTGTGCACCTTCCTTCCGCACTCGCCGAGTCGCGCTCAGCTCCATCCGACATCATGCGTCGCGTCTCATCTGTGCAACTCTCGGACACGAGCGGCGCCGGAGCTGCCGCCTCGGATGCGGGTCTGAGCCGCTACCTCGGGCGCGATCTGAGTTCGAGGAGACGCACTAGCTGGATGTGGGACCTCGAACCACCTCCTGTCTCGCCGCCGGTGAGAGTCGAGTCCAATCAAACTGTTGCCTCGGATACGGGTCGAATCTGACCACCCCGATCGCGGGCCAAACTGCCGCACCGCACCCAGAATGATTCGCGCACGGCTCCCTGCGCTTCGAATGAGGTCGACTCAGCCCACTTCGAACCCGAGTCGAATCCGCCAACCCCGGACTCGGATTGAATCTGGGTTGCCGCTTTGAATCAAAGTTGACTCCGGGCAGCCACCGCCGAGTTCGGCCTCCGCGGTTCGCGCATCAAGTCATAGGTGAGGTTACCACTCCGCGGCCAAGGTCAGCCTTCGCACATGCCCTGCCGCCAACGCGGGTTAAGCCAAATGGGGTCAGAAGTCAGCACTGCCGCCTCAAGCGAGGTTGAATCTGAACACCTCGACATCGGGTTGTATCAGGTCCGAGTCCAAGTTCCCCGCACTCGGGTAATGTCCGAGTGCGCACTTCGAATGGGCTGGGATCCGACTGAGCACCACAATCGCACACCGTACTCCGCAACCACACCCTTCGCGTTCGCACGCCGCACTCACACACTCCGCAATCCACAAGTCGCACTCACACCTGGGTTTCTCGCAGGAAACCAGATTCTATGAGGCCTCAGACTATGACCCACTTTTAATGATAAATAATATTATACTTTGTATCTCTCCTAGGGGCTCATGCACACAGCACACCCCTATATTCGCACTGCGCAGCCAACTAGGTCGATCCTCGCAGTCTATCCCCACAGACGGCGCCAAATGTTGGGGTGAGTTCGATATGGGATAGACCGGGATCAACCTTGGTTTCCTGCGCGCACAAACAAACGGTCAAGGGGGGCGCCCGGCTTTCGCCAGGCGACGCCCCTCCGACGCTCAAGTCAGTATTGGGGTGGTCACAAAATAAGATAGTGATAGAGTAGGGAGAGTATGTATTGTATGTATTATATGTATTGTATGTGTGTAAAAAGTCCAAAAGTCCTTGATTATGGCAAATGAGGGGGTATTTATAGGGAGTCCAAGGAATAACCAAGGTACCCCTAATCAATCCTGACCCTTCATTCAACCAAGATCTGATGGCTAGTACCCTTTGGGCTTTGAGAGTATCACATGGGCCTTTTCCAAGAAACACTTTCCTAAGGGCTGTGGCCCATTTATAAATGTGTACCAACACCATGATTGGCAAACTGATATAAAACGAAGCAGTGATTTCACAGGCAATCTTTTCAGAATGTTGATTATCAGTTCCTCAGATACGTACACACCAGTATCATTATTGGTAGCTTCTCCAAAACGACACATGTTCTGCGGCATATAACAGAAAAATGAGCTGATACCCACAAGTCCACAACAACAACAATAACAAAGTCTTCTAACTCTTACATGCAGTTAAAAGATTCACAAGTATATTGTTCATTTGTACTACTAGACAAGTTTTGTTGCACATAACAGAAGATCACAACAACAACAACAACCAAGCCTTATTCCCAAAATGATTTGGGGTCGGCTAACATGAATCGTCATCCATTAACCGTCTTGTTTACGCCATAAAATTTCGAAAACGTCGTAAACCATTTTAATTTTAACATAAACTTGAAAGAACACACGAGTAGAAGACCATAAGAAATAACGAAAAACAGGAGAGATTCTTACATGAAGATCTGAGAGCAAAAGGGGCCAGTTGGAATCTGGAAGTAGTGGATGCTGCTGATTCTAGTATAGTTCTAATGGTAAAACATTAGATTCAACTCACCCAAGTTTGAAGCAGTAAAAAACAAGGTGGTAAATGTTGGAAATTTTATTTAATAAAATAAAATTAATTTATGAATAAGAAATTCACGATACATTGTACCTTTATGGTTGTCCAAATTCACTTAATTTTCCAAAAAGATGTCTCAATTCATCATGAATAGATACATTGTTTCGTTCGTACATTTTCACTTCGTGTCCCTTCATTGCCTATATAAAGGTGTTTATGTGGGTCTTTTATGTATTGAAATCAATTGTGTAAATGTTGCTTAAGCGTCTAAAGTCATGTATATGTGTCTTTTTGTCTCCCTTGTCCGTGTCGTCGGTATTGAGTACAAACACATGTTGAGTTCGCCGGAGCCTTACTATATTGGAGTACTACTTATGGTAAGGACACAATCCGTTCTATCCTGGGAGACGTATGCCCATGAACCTTGAGTACCGTAGAGGGGGCAATAACGTATTAAGGACACAACGTGTATTTGTTGGGCTTGCATTATTCTTGCTTTTTTTCCTTGATTAATGATCTCAATTTACATAATAATTTGGTTAATTAATTTTCACTAACCTTTTGTGTGTGATTTGGTCTCAAGATTGAACATAGTATAAGGATTTACATATTTTCTCTAACAATCTTAAGACGTTATTTTTTGTGATCCTATACTTTGTTCGTTGTGCCAAACATCATAAGCAATAATGCCGGTGATGTATATGCGTACATGAATCATGATGATCATGATACGATACATTGTGATCAAGACGTTAATTTTTGTGATCCTATACTTTGTTCAATGTGGCAAGCGTTATAGGCACACACGATTTGCTTATAGCTGGTAAGTCTTCGTACTCTTGCTTTTGTCGTCGATGGATGACGTTACTGATCTTTTACATACGGAGTGTTTTATTGAGTTTAATTCAGAGAGTTGAAACATGTATGTCATGTTACATTGTTACATTATATATGGTACATATATTACAGGCTATATGCGATTGACTGCCCCATGATCAAGATAAGTAATGCCATGCATGATCATCATGATATATATGTCTCTCATCTGTGTTAAATTTTTGACTTTACATTGCCTTGGTCTGTCATTGTTATTGTGTTATACGGAGTAGTTTTTTACATGGCAAGTGGTTTACGTGTGCGTGTGTCAATTCGTATGCGTGAGCGTGATAATTCATGCGATGCCTCTTCCATAAAGTTGGTGATGATTGATAAAAGCGTTTTATACCAACAAGGTAATTCGTGTCATATGATGGGATGCAAAATTATTTTTTACAGCCATTAAATTGCATTATATTGAATAGTTTCGGTGACTTTTGTCGTAACTATGTCTCAAGTAGAATTAGACAAATCTCTTATGTAGGGAAGAAATTAATAATTCTTTTATGAGAGAAATGATGGTTAACATCTTTTATGAAGGAGTTATTTTGCGTTTGGATTAAATTCCATTTATCAGGAGTACATTTTTTAAAATAATTTCCGTTTAAAGGGAATGAATTATCAAATTTGTACTAACTTTCTTATGGAGAAAGTGTATTTGTGAATTGGTTAAAATGTAGTGGACATTTTAAATCCAAAATCACTAAGACATGGAACTACTTCCTTGTATGCGAAGTAAAATGTCAATGTAATATTTGACAAATTGTTTATGACCAAAATTGGAACCTGAAAAGGTGTTTGTGCACGTAGAGAAAAACTTATGTACCCGAGTAAGTCACATGAACCATAGTTTTTTGTGAGTATAGCTGTATGCATTTTGGGGACGCCTAAAATTATACAACTAGTAAGTTTCATTTGAATAGTTTCTTGGGACGCCTTGAAAATTTAAATAAATCTTACATTTGGAAAAATCGGCCATAAACCGGTAGTTCACATAAAATTTTGAAAATGAGTACTTGTGTAACGGTAAAAGTACTATATTACCCCCATCATAGTATATGACCGTTAGTGTGTATCTCTCTAGTGTTGTCACGTATATTATGCGCAATTATGTGAAAACATGTCGGATCCATTAACAAAAGTTTTGTAGAGAGATAATTAAACTAGGGAATGGATTCTAGGCCTGTCAAAAAAATCAGCATAGCGGTAACTCTACCTTGTTGATTGGAGATCCCATGATCTAGGTTCAAAGAGACAACTAAGTTATGATTGACAAGTGACACACTGTCAAATTTCAAATTTATCCATTCCTGATTAGACAGTGTCTAGTTCAGGTTAAGCTTTAAAATGCTTTCAATAATTTCTAAAAAATCTGACGAGTTCGGGTGGGAAGATGGTTTATCCCTATAGAAATTACCTATGTGAGTGTGAAGTGTAGGCCGCTTCAATAACAATCGCGAAGGCCTAATTCTCTAAACACTCATGAGACCAGGCGGTGTCCACGGCCAAAATGAACACAACAGTGAGAACCAACTATGCTCAGAAGGAAATTGTGTGACTTTATTGTCTTGATTTACGCTAAAGGTCGACTGTTCAAGGCTCACTTGTCCACCGATTGACCAGTAAATCCGATAGATTTTACTAGGGAAAGTTCAAAGGGTAAAACCTACTTATCTCGATGCAATTTTTCTTCATTTTTACTCAATACATTGTGTTGTAGCGTCAGTATTTTGTGTTTTGAAGTGAAAAGTAAAATTCGTTAATTCCTCGTTCATGTGGGGGAAAGTGTTGAATTTTGATCTTTGGAAAATGTTATGGTGAATAAAGAATTTCTCATTCATGTGGGGGATTGTTGGAAGCTTTATTTAATAAAATAAAATTAATTTATAAATAAGAAATTCACGATATATTGTACCTTGACAGTTTTCCAAATTCACTTAATTTTCCAAAAAGATGTCTCAATTCATCATGAATAGATACATTGTTTCGTTCGTACCTTTTCACTTCGTGTCCCTTCATTGCCTATATAAAGGTGTTTATGTGGGTCTTTTATATGATGAAATCAATTGTGTAAATGTTGCTTAAGCGTCTAAAGTCATGTATATGTGTCTTTTTGTCTCCCTTGTCCGTGTCGTCGGTATTAAGTACAAGCACATGTTGAGTTCGCCGGAGCCTTACTATATTGGAGTACTACTTATGGTAAGGACGCAATCCGTTCTATCCTGTGAGACGTATGCCCATGAACCTTGAGTACCGTAGAGGGGGCAATAACGTCTTAAGGACACAACGTGTATTCGTTGGGCTCGCATTATTCTTGCTTTTTTCTGACTTTTTGTGTGTGATTTGGTCTCAAGATTGCACATAGTTTAAGGATTTACATATTTCCTCTAACAGTAAACAGTAAGTAAACCACAGGAAAGAGAAAAGGAAAGGGAAAGAGTGAAGGGGATAAATAGAGTTTTTCCAAGGCTGTAACTCTAAGTAGTAAAATGTGAACATATAATAGACCTCAAAAATGGTCTCTTTTTACTGTAACTATTTGAGGTCAAAATAGGTTTCCAAGGATGCAAGCGTAACATAAAATGTACCAAGTATAATAGGTTTACCAGATTCTGAAATTGGCCACGTATGTGAAAAGCTACATTTTATGTTTCTATCCGGTATAAATTGACACAATGCTCAGTTTTAGAATTGCACTGAATCCTGCAATGTACTGTACTTGTAGCAATTGAGAAGCCCACCCTCTCAGTCTCTCACTCGACGTGTCCCAAATATTCGGATTGAAACTCGTTTTTTTCAAGAATTAAACAAAAATGAAGCCAGTTTCGTCTTAATAAATCATATCCCTACTGATCGATGTCACTAATCAAACGAGGAACTATATATCGCTTCAACTCTAGAGTCTCAAATGAGACAGAGACCCTCGTAATCACCAGTACGTGCAATGGAATAATGGCCAGTGGAGAAAGAACAAAGAAGCATCAGTTACATCACCATACTCTCAATCAGGAGTGCATGGCATCATGCATGCATGGTCGCATGGACGTGATAAACTCAGCTGACGACGCTACAAAGAAATTCAGTTCCGATTCTATCATACTAGATAACTAATTAACAAGTTGCTTCCTTCAGGAAAGAAAAAAAAAATGATCAAAATTTACTTTAATTACTAGTTCACACTGGATATCGAATCAGAGCAAAGCCAAGGTCTCCCTACATTAGGAACTCAGGGAACATCACCTCACTGGGCATTATTCTCAGCATAGAGCAGATATCCGGCATTTTTTTTCCAGGAGACATGTTTTGTTGCATACTCCGTATTTAACAAACATCGTGACTACAACAAACCGCAAACAGCCCAAATTGCACAAACTCAGGTATCTAATGTACAACAAGAGCTACACAAATATAGGGTTATTTATCAAAATGACTTATTGTTCAAGTTAATTACCTTCATCATACTGTTATCAATTCATTTTACACACACCTTTCGGCCTCGGCTGTGCATATGATGCGATTAACCACAACCCAATTCAAAAGGCCAATACAGCAACAAACAATTAACAGGAAGTATCATGCATATTGCTCACTTATTAATACGATTTGCCAGCTTTGGAAAGGGAAACCTAGCTATGTATTCTTCATAGAACTGATCGATCAAGTCATCGACTTCAGCTTTAAAGAAAAACACTGGTTGTACAAGACATTCATGGTGCCGGGAGCCATATACATCATAATTAGAACATAAAGTACATAACCAGGGTCAACATGTTTAAAACCCTTGTTTCAGCAATAATGTCAACAGTTAAGTGTAGCTGTGTAGGAATAATGCGATATTCTCCCCCGTGCCACTGCCTGCAGGGACAGTCATCAGCACCCCATACTCAGCAAGAGTCTGTCTATGGTCGATATTTCTAGGGAGGGGGATTTCCTCAAATAGTAAGCATCGGAGACATTGAATGCGTAAAGAGCAGGAGGCATTTCTTGAGGAGGAATTACAGGCCAAGGAATTGCATGGGGATTGTCTAGATGCAAGATTTTCCCAAGGGATAGGTTCCAAAGAACAACACTTAAACCCGTATTATTACCGAAACAAACAATGTCATTACATGTGGCTGCTCGGAATATGTTTGACACTGCAGGAGAGTTCGGGGATACAAGCTGCAGGGTTCGATCAAGGGATTTTTTGTGGCCGTGTACAAAGTATCGCCTGCCCATGACGGCATCGAATGTAAAGATACAGTCCAGGTTCAGTAGTACTATTTTGGGACATAGCAATTTGGTGGGATAAGTGGGTTGAAACGAAATTAGGGTTTTTAATGAGGGAGTACAATGATTGGCAAACTGATCTAAAACGAAGCAGTGATTTCACAGGTAATCTTTTCAGAATGATTATCAGTTCCTCATATAGGTAGACACAAATTCCACTAGTAGCTTCTCCAGGACGATACAAATTATTATTAGAACCTCTGAACTTTTGTGGTTTGAGGCAAATGATAACACACATAACTGCAAAACTAAAGCGATTTTTAGAATAAAATTGGGTTTAGCACCCTTCCAACCCAAAATAAGCACAGCTCATTTGAGATTAGACCGGGATGATAAAGGGATTAACCTGATGTTATCAAACAGTGAGTTCCTACAAAGAAACAGAAGTGCAGCACTTGACAGTTGAAGAAAAAAGTACAGACTTCAGACATGCTAACTTTTGCTGTTTCATGACAGTGTAGTTCTTATAGAATCTTCATACAATTGTTTGGAAGAAATAATCAAACCAAGCTAAAGAAGCGAAAGTAAGTTGAATTACAATACACTCTTTCTGATACTGAATATGCAATGGTTTCTACTTCTCATTCACCAGTTTTGCCAGACCTTAGCTCTTATTATTCACCAGTGAGCTCATACTCTGTGCTCCCTGTTTTTCAACAGACCATTAACACGAGGTAACATGACAGCATGACGCTTATACCTA
This sequence comes from Spergularia marina, assembly GCA_963680865.1. NCBI lineage: Eukaryota > Viridiplantae > Streptophyta > Magnoliopsida > Caryophyllales > Caryophyllaceae > Spergularia > Spergularia marina. The sequence goes on along the minus strand of OY804551.1, from coordinate 4,033,946 downwards.
TTTGCGACATATGAATGCATAATACAGGAGATCTGAACAGCAAGTCGCAAAGCAAATGAACATACTTTAGTAGTGGTTCATCGGACACTCAATTTCTGCTTCAGGGCATTGCTTGAGGTTAATCAAGAAATTGATCAGAGCAGAGCCAGGTCTCCATATAAGGGCCTACGTACAGCATGCTTCGAGATTCATCAGATACGAGTTTTAAACTCAAATCCGTGGTATTCAAAGAACCCAAACGTCCACCTTCTCGTTCAACCAAGACTTCACCATTCTTCCTCACATTCACAATACGCCCAAAACCGTCTTGCTGACCTTTCAGCGAAACAACTAGTCTCCAGGACTCCTTCACACCATATGTCTCCATAACCCACAGCTTTAAACTAGTTTTATGATCATTCATATCTAAAAAAGCAATATTTTTCCCTGTAGCGCTGCCAGCGGGAACAGTCGTCACCACCGCATAATTAGCACATGACTGATTATAGTCTATGCAATCCGGGAAAGGGATTTCACCAAAAGTCTCATCTGCCAAATTGAATGTCAAGATCGAAATTGGAATACTCAAGTCACTAGTATAATTTTCGATTAACCAATGGATCACACCATTCAAATGCACCCCAGCAAAGTCAATGCGGTTACCCCTTGGCACCAAATCAGAAGTAACAGCTTTCCAAGCACGCTCATTCAGTGAATAAACACACACACTCAGGAGTCTCATGAATTCCGATGTATCAGACGCAGCGACCGATACAAACTTGTAATCATTCGATGACGAATCAAACCCAATCCCATGAAACAAACTGTAACCGACATCAACTCTATGGGGTATGTCAAGACTCCAGAGTTTCCTAAGGGAAGGGTTCCAAAGACGAGCATTCATCCTGTCATTAGTACCGAAACAAACAATCCCATTACATATGCCCGCATCCAAAGCAACATAAGCAGGAAGGATATCAGGGAAAATCAACTCCTGGGTTCGATCGAGCCATTCGTTGTCACAGTGTACAAAGTATCGTCCACTACTCAGTCTGTCATTAAAGAGCAGACACCCGGGTTCCAACTGATTAGTAGCAATTTGGTGGGATAGATGGGTGGAAATGAAATCAGGGTTCTTGATGAGGGAGTACCAAGATTTGCAGACTGACATAAAACGAAGCAGGGATTTCACAGGCAATCTTTTCAGAATGTTAGGTATCAAATCCTCAGGCAGGTCAACACAAGAATCAGGAGCAAAGTTTCCAGAAGACATGCTTTGTTGCAGGTAACAGAAAATGACAGAAACCCCAACAAAAGAAAGTTGAAAGAATGACAGAATCACAGGTAAAAAGAAGAAATGGGATTCAAGATTGCTAACACTGAGAAGAGCTCTTGTTATAAACTTATAGTTCAAGATTCTGAGGTGGTAAAACTGTAAAAGTATTAGGTATAGAATTTGTAAGGTAAGATCAATTTGAATTTTTTGTCTGGTTATATGGTGTGGAGTTTTGTGTAGTCGGGTAAATTCGAGTCAAGTTGTCATGGTTTTATAGTTTCTTTGAAGTGGGTTTGTAACCGTAAATCTGTTTTGATCGTTATATGTTGGCTCTTCTTTGCGTGTACTATACGAGTATTATTTTTTCTGTTGTCTTATACACTACTCTAGGTGACCATTTGGTTACCATGCATTTAAATTCATAATATAAGTGGAAGTTCCTAGCCTAATTAGAACTTACAAATTTGAAATTCCTACAAAGTGTACAAAGTCGCTAAGCACGGAAAAATATAACCCAATAATCACCTTGTGCAAATTCCTATACGCTTACTGAACATATACTCCATTCTTCAGTCAGAATCTACGCTCCCAACTTCCTATGGGGAAGTCTTATTCATGAAAATCTCAACTACTCGTGTGTATCCCAAACGAACACTAAGAATAAATTTGATCAAAGAAACAGTCAGAATCCAAACTACACTTAAATCTCACTCAATATATATAAATGGTTCACTATTCACTGATTTCCCAGGACTTCATTCCATATCACAACTCTATGCACTCAGACTATGTAATCCCGAAATCATCGACGGACCATAGAATAGCATTAAGCTTCCAAAGAGGATACAAATCCACTTCACATATACATTATGCATCCATAGAGACCAAACATCCACAAAACCACAGATAGCATAAACTTTAATTTAAATAGATCACAAAACCCCAATTAGTTTACATTCGAAAGAGACAAAGCATCATTACATATTCAAAGCGACTAAAATTTGAGACTACATACTAGTACTAGAAAAACAGTGTACTCTTAGAGATAAGAGTATAAGACCCTTCAGCTTTAAGGTAACACACAGGTGGTATTAAACATTCGTTAGCGATTATATCACCTACTTGGTATCCATACACATCATACAAGATTAGTGAAGTACTACCAAGTCGCAAACATAAGAACTTACTTCACTAGGCTTCTGATGCAACATAATCTGATTTCTGCTTCAGGGCATTGCTTGCCTTTAGTTAACGATTTGATTAGAGCAGAACCAAGGTCTCCATGTAAGGGCCTAAATACTCCATTCTATTTTCAGATACGACTTTCAAACTCATATCAGTTGGATTCAGTGAAGCCAAACGTCCACCCTTTAGCACGACCAAGATTTCTCCATTCTTCCTCAGATGCACAATATTGTTATAACTGTCAGAGTCACGATTTCCATTGAGTGAAACCACTAGTCTCCAGGACTCATCCACACCATATGTCTCCATAACCCACAGGTTAATAGTTCTTGTTTGAGCAAAATGATCACAAGTACCACAGTCAGCAGGGACAGTCATTACCCCCCCCCCCCCCCCAAACTCAGAACGACCCTGATAATTGCTTATGTTTACGGGGACGGGCATTTCACCGAAAGTCTCATCTGTCAAATTAAATGTCATAATCGACCATGAAACATCTGGAATCGAAACACCAGAAATATGCATGACGTGCCAATGTAGGACACCATTATAAGCCACCCCTTGAAAGCCAACACAACCCTTTGGCTCAAAATCAGAACTAACATGTTTCCAAGCACCCCCTGATTGAGTGAATAAACACACACACTCAGGATTTTTGTTTCCCTTGCATCATCATTCGGTAAAGCGACTGAGACAAACTTGTAATCATTCGACAACGAATCAAACCCAATCCCATGAATCAAATGCGCCAATTGCTGGCAATAGACCTTGATGCGGAAACACAGTCAAAGGAAGTGTATGAGGAATGTCTAGGTGCAACATTTTCCTAAGGGATAGGTTCCAAAGAAGAGCATTAAACCTCACATTATCAGTTTATCACCGTAACAAAAAAACCCATTACACGTATTCATTTGCTATACATCAGAAGATAGAGGAAAGTCGGGGAAATGGAGCTCCAGGGTTCGATCAAACGATTCGTTGTCGGAGTGCACAAAGTATCGCCTACCGATCAAGGCAAGATCAACATATATCGAATTTCCGGGTTCCGATTGATTATTACTAATAGCGATTTGGTGGGATAAGTGGGTCGAAATGAAAAGAGGGTTCTTGATTAGGGTGTACCATGCTTTGCAAACACACATAAAACGAAGCAGGGTTTTCACGGGCAATCTTTTTCAAAATGTCAATCATCAATTCATCAAGTATGTAGGCACAAGATTCACTAGTAGCTTCTCCAACACACATGTTTTTGCTGCATAATTGCATATAACCGAAAATGAGCGGTATTCTGTTCCAGTTCACAAGTTTTATTGCATATAAGTTTTAAGGTCAGACAAAAAAAAAGGGGGGGGGGGGGGAATTCTTACATTCAAATCTGAGAGCAAAAGAGCCCGGTTGCAAACTGGTAGTGCAGCTAATTGCCTAATTTGTCGTAGTGAATCAGATTGAGGTTTAAAGAGTTTGAGGTTGAATGAGATTTGCGAGAAAGAGAGGAGAAACACGGTAAAGAATGAGAAGGAAGATGCAGAAAAGATCAACTGCTACAACACATGAAGTAAAAAACCTGTGGGGTTGTTTGGATCCGGGCCGGATCAAATCGGATCGGGTCATTTCCGATAACTATATTTCAAGTCATTTTCAGGTTAGGTTTGTGTCAATTTAGCTCGGGTTTAGTTTCTGATTAGTCATGAGAGGGTTAAATTCGGATTGGGTTGGGTCGGTTTCCGTGTCAATCCAATCAAACAATTTTAGATTAGTTAATTTCGGATTTTAATTTTATTTATTTTCCAATTACTAGCATCATAACTCAACATCTTAACATCGTTAAATTTCCTATAAATACACAAGTAATTTTAGTTGTTCGTATAATAAACAGAAGAGTAAAGTGAGATGAACGCAAGTCAAATTGAACTCTCATATGGTAAATTTAAGGAGTGATTCTATAATGGCTACAAAGCCTCTGTAGCCCTTGTAACAGGATGATTTAGAGCCTTTGATTTGCTTAAACAAATCTTAGCCATTGATTAGCTTTGACCATAAATAAAAATAGAATTAATTTAGGAAAACTAATATTGTATTAATTAACTTTCTCTCTCTTCATCCCCCTCCTCTTACCCAGTACGCCTCCCACCACAACGCCTACACGCAACGCTCGCTCCACCCTTGCGCCGCCAATGTAGCACCAAACCACTCCGACGAATCCTTTCTTATCACCGCCATGTTGGTCGCCGCCATCCATCAAAGCCGACCCACGGTCGAACGTCGCCTGAACAACCCTCTCCACCCCTCTTCTCCACCGTCACCATCACGTTTGTTGTCGGAAAATGCACTTGCTTACAGTTAATTAGTACCCTTCAAACCCCGAGGCGGCGAGGCTGTTGGAGGGCGTCAGGGCAAGGATGGTGGGGCGGGAAAGAAGTGAGAAAGTGAAGAAGAAGGGACAGAGATAAAGAGGCCTAGATAATGGAGGAGCGAGGGGTCGTGGGTGTGGTGGTCGGCATGAGGTCGTCGGTGGGAGGGGATTCCGATGGTGGTAGTATCGGTTTGCCTCATGCTGGTTGCTCCTGGTGGCTGCCTCGGGGAAGGTGGGGTACGGTGGTAGGGACTGGGGAGGAGAAGGGTGGGAGGGGAGAGGAGAGAGAAAAAAAGGTGAGGAGTTTTCTTTTGTTTTAATTGATATAATTAAGGGTAAATTTATAGAATCATATATATACTCCGTATATAAAGTTAGATGGAAACCGTGTGAGCGCGACACGTCATCCTCCACCTCACGTGCCACATAGGTGACAGGCAAACGTGCATGTCACACATACGAATCCACCTCATCAGCCACATAAACAAATCCACCGCAAAAATGAGATTACAAAGACTTGAACCCGTGACCTCCATGTTAAATTGAAACACATCAACCACTATGCCAATTGTTTTTGTTGATGCTTTTATTAACATAATTATATATAAAGGGCATTAATGTTGTGGTTATAAATAAATATACATACATAAAAATCAAAATAATTTAGGGGTGATTGATATAAATAGTTGTATATGATATAGTTCAAAATTGTGGTGAGAATAAATATTGAAATAACAATAAAGTGGAGAGGGAAGTTAGAGGCTTAGTATTATGCGGTTTGGAGAATATTGAAGACGTCGATGACTAATATTGTAAATTCTCTATTTAAATATTTTACGAATAAAATCAAACATGCTAATCAATGAAGACCGTGCGTATGAATTTTATAATTATTCCCCCATTAACTAATATAGAGATAGTTGAACTAAAATGATTTCATATATGGTGAGTCGTTCATCATTGTGTGATCTGATATTATGTTTTGATTATTAATACGACTAAGTTAATTGACACTTATTTTCCAAAGAAAAAGAGCATTCCATATTTGGTCATCTAACTAGAATGATAACACACGCAAAATAGACTTATATTTTGGAATGAGGATCCTCGGTCTTATTTTCGAAAATTGGTTGAGAACATTTATATCGAAAGAGAGATGGTTGTTCTTCTTCTTCTACTGTTTTAAGGAAAGTTTGTCATGGATAATCACCCAAATATATTGATAATGAACACGATAGTTTCGCACAAATTGTATTATAATCGACGTTGACTCTCATCGCCATGTCCGAAAATTCCCATTCATTTTTCCTTAAGTTTTGGAGTAAAAAAAATCGTAATTCGGGGGATATGTATTATATTTTTTTCTTCTAATAAGACGCTAATCACTTATAAATTTTAGCAGTCCCGTGAATTCACGAGGGCAAAAACTATATATATATATATATATATATATATATATATATATATATATATATATATATATATATATATATATATATATATATATATATATATATATATATATATATATATATATATATATATATATATATATATAAACATTTAGACAATTCTTAGGCCATCCACATCACAGCTGATGTCACCGCTGATATCAGCGCCACCTCATCACATGTCACATAACAATTCTGAAAAATTGATGCTATGAAGAAGGCTTGAACCTGGGATCTTAGGGTTATAATGTAACACTTCAACCACTAAGGCAATTGATATTTTGTTGATTCTTTTATTAGCCAATTATATTTGAAGGACATTAATTCCTAATATTTCGTTCAAATTTAAAAACAAAGATTTCGTCCAATAATTATACTACTATATATTTTACAGTAAGTTATTTGGAAACAACATTTGGTCATTTCTTCAATTTTGACAGCAAATTCAGTATATATAGTAAGCATACATTCCATTAATGTCAAATTACAGAATAATCATTTCTTACGTGGAACAAGGAATTAGAGATTATGTTACGTTTATGCTGGAGGTAGTTGTACATGATTGTTATGCAAAGCGGTGGGTGTAATCAAACTAATACATACGTGCATTAAAGAAAGAATATGGGCGGGTAGCTAAGCCGAAAGGTAAGACACTGACAATGAGCTCCGCGGGTGATAGCAACAAAAATGTTCCGCGGGTGAGTTAGTTAGGACCATTATATGTTAGCAAATTTTAAAATAATACGGATTACACTGTATAACCGCACGTACAAAACCAGTAAAATAAGAAAATGTTAATTGCTAAAAGTTGAAAGAAAAAAATATATATATAATGTTGACTTCATACTTCGTTCGTCCCACTTCATCAAACACCCATGGGTATATGTAGTGAATAAGAAACTATGTGAATATTATTGTCTATTATATGCGTTATATAGCAAATTCACCCACTGAGACCAATTGACATGTTTTGGTCCGATCGAATACGGAGTATATAATAATTCGCAAAAATGAACCTAAAACTAACTAGCATATACTCCATCCAGTCCGGATTAAACTTCTCCTTCTCTTTTGCGCACTTCAAAATAAAACTAATAAATAATTTTAATGATTCATTTAGCAAATAAATTTAAAAGTTAATCATCACCAATATCTTTATCTCGTCTCCTTAATTATTCAGTCGACAAAAAACGTAATATTATGGGAATGAGGAAAACAAAGTCGAAACCATAAAAAAGAAAATGAGAAGTTTAATCTGGACCGGAGGAAGTAGGGTTTAGGCGGTATGTTGCTTACATTGAAATCCATGAATCGGCGTATAATATTTTACTAAATCTGATACTTTTTAAGTTGTTTTAGTTTTACAGAATCTGGCATAACTCCTCTAAAATGATATTAAATTAAACATGATAAATTTACAATGAAATAGGGCGTCCCGTGCAATTTTGCACGGTGAACGACTAGTAACTACTAATGAATTAACATGTCAATTCATATATAAAGAGGTCAATTAATAATACATCAAAACAAAATCATTCACAAATAATTATGTCAAATAGAATAAAAAAATGTCAATTTAAAGTTTAAGGCGATCATGGCTCAGGTTATTAGCAGTCAACAAATAGAAGCAAGCAAACGTGATCTCAGTTCTAGTATATGATCAAAACGGCAACATTACGACTAAACATTGCAATTATTTAAATTTCCTGTGAATCTTGACAGAATTTTAATCTTGATGCTCGATCTTGCTCACTTAGAATACTTTTCTTAAAATGTGAAACACGCTTTGAATATTCTATATCGTCATAGCACGGTCTTCTGGGTTAGAATTTTGGACTTAGTTCATGATAGTCAATGCCCAAAAGCCACAGGTCTAACACTAGACATTTCTCATTTTTGTATTTTGTCTTCGGACAAATTTTTTTACTCCCGAGACAATTTTTATAACAGAACAAGTGAATAACCATTCTCACGGGTTAGGCTACTTGCGTAAACTAATATAATCCTTACAAGAAAATAATACAAAATGGCGGACCTTGCATTTTATATCCTTTTCACAATGTTATTGTAATAACTATAATAATGATCAAAGTATAACCTTGATATGTGTGAAAGTCGGGACGAAAACAAAGATGAAAAGAAAGAAACGAAGTACACTACACACTTACTCAGAGTCCCAAACGACAAGGAAACGCAAGGATTTGACGGTCAATACTATGCAGGCCACTGTGATTTCTACAGTGAAGTACATAGTACTATAGTAGACTGGTCAAATCCAGCTAATGTGCTAAACAAAAAAGACATAAATAGGTAAAAACAGAGCAAATGAATCATATATATACAGCGTAAAGATCACACTTCTTCATAGTCAGAAAAAAGTACCAAAAATGGCAGCAAATTCATGGAACAACATGATCCCATCAACAGGTTCATTATTCTCAGCGTACGCTTCAGCAAGTGCAACCATAACGCTTCTTCAACAAGCTTACAGACAGTTCATCCCGGAACGACTTCGCGACACTCTCTCCAACCTCGCACACAGCCTCTTACGCCGCTCCTCCCCTACCAAATTCACCCTCCTTGTGGAGGAATACGAGGGCATTGCACGTAACCCGCTTTACGAAGCGCTCGAGGCTTACTTGTGCGACAAGGTTCTTACCACCTCTGCCTGTTACCTTAAGGCCACCACTGAGGGGTCCTCTTTGAGAGAGCGCGCTGCTGCACTCTCGTTGCGGCTGGCGCAAGAGGAGAAGTTTAAGGAGGTGGTTGATGGGGTTGAGATTTCCTGGTATTATTTCTCCGGGAAGCGGCCGAGTTCTCGGCCGCCGCCTCGCTACGATTGGGATTCCGAGGATATGGAGATGAAGGCTAGTCTTAAAGATGATCAAGTTCGTTACTTTCATCTTTCTTTCTTGAAGATTCACAAGGATTTTGTCTTCAATTCTTATGTTCCTCAGGTACTTCGTCGATTTTGCTTTTAACTTTCTCGAATATTCCTACCAAACGTTAAAGAATCGAATGAAATGGAGAAATGTTAGAATTCGGATGGTAATTTGTTAATGTTTTGTTTAGATGGGATGTAATTTGTGGGAATTTTGTCTTTAAGGGACCTTCCATTTATTACGATTCTTTAGTTTGGAATTTGTGTACTCATAAAGTCATAACACTACAATTTGATGCATTTTGTGGGTTCGGAGGCATTTTGTGATAGTTTTGTCACTTTGTGTGGGCGTCTAACTTGTCCAAGTGTGAACGTTTTGGGTAAAATGGGTGCAATTTGTGGGTATTTCAAGCAATTTGTCGAAATTTGTGAGGTTTTGTCTAAGTAATTTCAGCTTAGTATATAAGTTACTCCGTATTTAGGTATGTTTAAATATATCACCAGTTCGTATCAAAATTGCTCTGTGGAAAGAGACCCAATTTGCGGGAGTTTTGTGAAATTGTACAGAATTTGGGCACGTGTTGTCCAAAACCAGGCATACTTGTTGAGTCGTTGGATAATCTAGAAAATTATGTATCGAATTGAACCATTAAAAAAAATGTTGGAAGAATAGAGCGACAAATATAAATGTACCAAATTTGAGTGTACCAAAATTTGGCTCACCTTGGGATACTAATGAAATTGGACATGATCTGTGAGTTTTATGTAGTTGGAAGTGGATCTAAGATGTCCTCAACAATGCTTACAAAATCATGAAAAAGATGCCCTGAAGGCCTGAATAATATTTGCACCAGATAGTTCATGTTGAGATTGTTAACTTCTTATCTATGTTATGTTCTCATGATCTGATCAGCTTCTACTGTACTTTCAATTCAATTCCTGTATTCGGTTCTAAATCGATTTTCGTGGTAAAACATTAAGGTCCTTAACACAGCAGACGAGATCATGAGCAGGGAAAAGGTTCTCAAGATATGGACACTGAAGTACTCAGGTTACTCGTGCAGTAAGATGGCTAAGTGGGACTCTGTCAAGCTTAACCACCCATCCACCTTCGACTCGTTAGCTCTTGACCCTGACCTCAAGAAATCGATCATCGAGGACTTGGACCTGTTCTTGGAAAGAAAAGAGTTCTATCGGAAGGTGGGTCGTGCTTGGAAGCGTGGTTATCTACTGTATGGACCACCAGGGACGGGGAAGTCCAGCCTCATCGCGGCCATTGCTAATCACCTCAAGTTTGATGTGTATGATCTCCAACTTATGCACATAGAAGGTGATAACATGTTACGGAAGCTCCTCCTTTTGACCACCAACAGGTCTATACTGATCATTGAGGACATTGATTGCGGCATGGGACTTCCTATAAAACGCAAAGACGATGATCAAGGTGAGTCTGAGTCTGATGACGAGAGCCAGGACAAGTTCAGCCCTAAAGGTTTCTCAAAGATTTCACTCTCTGGAATGCTGAATTTCATAGACGGTCTTTGGTCAAGTTGCGGAGACGAGAGGATCATTATATTCACCACAAACCACAAGGAAAGGATCGATCCTGCCTTGTTGCGCCCTGGACGTATGGATATGCACATCCATATGTCATACCTCGGCATGCCTGCATTCAAAATTCTTGCCTCAAACTACCTTGACATCCCTGCGGAAAGTCTGTCATCTCACCCTTTGATCGAGGACATTGACAGCAGGATTCAAACTACAGATGTGACCCCTGCAGAGGTTGCAGGGGAGCTGATGAAGACCAAGAATCCCGACACTGCCCTGAACGGCGTGGTTGAACTGCTCAAGCGAAAGAGGACTGAAATGGAGCTGGAGCAACTTGAAAGGGAAAGAGCCAGCAAGGCCAAGAAGGCTATGAAGGAAGAAAAGGCCAAGAAGAAAGATCTCTTGCAAACTTCGGTGGACAAGAGTACAAGTGCATCTAAGCCTGAGTGATCAATTGCTAAGAGTCTGGTAATTTAAGGTTCAGGATAAGCTTTTATGTATAAATAACAGTGTCTGAAATATTCATCCTGAATATGTAAGCTGCAGTAGTAGCAGACTCATAAGCTAGGAACAGTGATCATTCTGTCTGGTTATTTTGCAAACTTAACAAATCATGTACCAACAGATAATTCTACTCAGTGATAGCATAAGCATAAGTTGGTGATCTAACCAATCGTTCTTCTGCAGGAAACATGAAAACAGAAGCGTATTCCTGTTTACGATATATGAATGCATAATGCTTAGTTAGAGACTAAAATCTCATATAATTCTCATCACACACAGAGCATAAGCTTAAATAATATAAAGTGAGTTAGCATTGTTACATCCTCCATAAGTTTCACTTCAAATCTAACAATTTAAGCTTCGTTGCACAGCCACCATAAGCTTAAGTCCGAAGACTAGCTTTTAAGAAGACACATTTGCTGACAAATCTATCATGGTATGGGAACTTACTTCAATAGCATCGAACGGACGTCATTCCATTTCCTCTTCAGGGAAGTTGCTCGGTGTTAGCCAAGGGTTTGATCAGAGCAGCACCAAGGTCTTAATGTAAGGGCCTATGTACACCATGCTACGATGATTATCAGATACGACTTTCAAACTCATGTCTCTTGGATTCAGTGAACCCAAACGCCCACCCTCTAACTCAACCAAGATTTCACCATTCTTCCTCACATTCACAATACGCTTAATACCGTCACGCTGTCCACTCAATGATACAGCCAGTCTCCATGACTCCTTCACACCATATATCTCCATAACCCACAGGTTTATTGCATTATTGTGTAAAAAGATGGTGTTTATTAACAGCATCGTTACATGTATGCACAAAAACAGTTAGTTAACAGGAATACAATGTTCATATGATGCTAAACGTGAACATGAAGATCATATGAGAGTGATTATTCATGTAACAATGCATTTCCCCTACTCAGTGATGGCATGACGAATTTTTCGTATTTCAGGAAACAAACAATAGAAACCTCAAACTTTAAGAATGCATTATACTTTAGAACAGACCAAATTTCATTACACAGACAGCACAAGGTTCAATTCGAGCGGACTAAGCAATATTATACAGCCAGTCAACCACCATCTGATACCATGAAGAAATATATATGAGAGGAGGGCAATACGACATAAACGATATTGTATTGACTTGAATTGAGGTTAGGGATGAACCCCTATTTACGCAAGAGATAACTTGGAGAATAAGTCGGAGATAATCTCTACGACATAGAGTTCTACCATAACTGTTAGCAAACATATTTATTTCCTAATACAACACATATTCCTATTGCCCTAATATTCCCATAACTCTAACACCATCAGCTTAAATCCAAAGTGACTCAGACTATTTGAAATCGCATACTGGTAGACTAGTAGCAAAATTCACACTCAGAAGAAGTAGGAATGTAGGAGAATTCCATGGAAGAGTATAGAAGAAGTTGTGAGATAGCTTGTAGAAGAAATCGTTGTAATAGAATTGTAACTGCTTGTAACGGAAATGTAAAGTGAACAACAAGCTAAATAAAATGGTTTTGTATTGATTAAGTTAAGAAATGAATTCTGTACAAGCTTCCTATTTATATACAAGTATGATGGTGCACAGTAGCAGAGTACTCCTGCACACACCTTATTCTAATCTCTAACAAACTTCTTGGGACTGATGAGAAACGGTTATGGTGAGCTGGACTTGACGTGGAGGTGACTCAGCTTTGACTAGCAAGCTCCGGCTTGACTCAGGTCTCAGGGTACTCACCCAAGCTTGTTGGCTGTAGATGTATCACTCTGACTCCAAATGCAGCCCACACCAGCTTCTGGTTTCATACACACTCTGGTGGTTCTGTGTACCATAATCTTACAGACTACGGAGTAAACTTTAAGACAACATTCTGGTAGTACAAATCAGCAATTTTGTCATCTCCTGGATACACAGACTCGTACACATCATACAAGATAAAGAGTAAATAACAAGTTTAGAGGATGAGAACTTACTTGACTAGTGTCTCATCAGACATCAGTCGTCTTTCAGGGCATTGCTTGGCTTTAGTTAAGTAAAGACTGATCGATTAGAACAAAACCAAGGTCTCCATAAAAGGGCCTATATACGTACACCATGTTTCTATATATGATCATCAGATATGAATTTCAAACTCATATCCCTTGTGGATTCAATGAAGCCAAACGTCCGCCCTCTAGTTCAACCAAGACTTCACCATTCTTCCTCATATTCAAAATACCCATGTAACCATCACGCTTTCCTCTCAGTGAGATTGTGCTAGTCTCCAGGACTCCTCCACACCACATTTCTCCATAATCCACAAATTTATAAAATTTCGATTGTGTTGACTGAATAAACACACACGCTGAGGAGTTTGGTTTTTCATTTATCCGTAGGCTTTGATAGAGACAAACTTGTAATGATTCCACATACACTGAATCAAACCCAATTCCATGATATAACTCACTAGTGATGGAGAAAAACGTGTAAACTTCCGATGAATCAAACCCCCAGGTCCTTGAAACAGAAAAGCGTGTAAACACGATTATTTCATTAGAATTATCAGTTCGTCACTAAAGAATAAAAATCACGATAACGTAAAATTACTCCATATCATACAATAATTCAATCAAAACATACATTAACATTCCGAAAGGAATAAATAAATCATTTTCACAAACATGTACTGTAGTTGCATATCACAAATTAAATGATCAAAAAGAAATAAAACTTAAATGTGGTTTTGAGAGCGAAAGAGTCGGTCGATGGACTATGCAAGTGGTATAACTAGGGATGACAATGGGTCGGGTCTGGGTGGGGTCTGCTAAGATCCAGATCCAGACCCGCTTATTTATGGCAGACCCAGATCCAGATCCAGACCCACCGGGTCCAGAATTTGTAGATCCAGACCCGGATCCGTCAGGATCCAGCGGATCTGGACCGGGTCTGGGTCCAAATGGGCAATGCGTCTAAATTGTTGATATTTTCGTACCGATGTGGTTGGTAATCGTCAAAGCGCCATAATTACGAGGTCAACGAGTCTACAACCAAATTTTACAAGCAACCATTTCAAACAAACAACAAAGTTTACATTACAAGTTCAAAGTCTCATTGTTACAAGTTTATAGTTCATATGATTGAAACATTTCAATTTCTCATGGTTCTTTCTCTTCCATATATCCAATCGCAATGCCATCAACATCTTCATTTCATACGATCGAATCTTTTCATGATTATTCGGCTTCCATATCGTCAAACGCAATGTCATCAACATCCTAATTAGATGAAGAAATATATGAACACATGACAAAAGAATTCAAGAAAAGAGAACTTCAATTGTAATAAGTAGTATACTAGAAAACGAGATCAGAGACATTACCAAGTCAATCATATCAATGACATCCCCTTCAAGATCAGAGTCCTCGTTGATGGTAGAACAAGCATTATTAGCATTTTCCAATTTACCTTAATTCATACAAAGAAACTCACTTATATGTTAATGACATTTCATGATAGTAACATAATTTAAAAGATTCGAAAAAATATAGGACATGATATTACCTTGAATATCTTGCATGTGCCAATTTTGCAAGCACATTAATGCTTCAATAGTGTTAGCATGAAGTCTTGAACGATGTGGACTTACCACTCTTCCACCCATGCTAAAAGCACTTTCCGAAGCCACACTAGATATTGGAATAGCAAGTATATCTTTAGCGATTTTACGCAATGTGGGATACGTAAGATTGACTTTCCACCAACCAAGGACGTCAAATGCATTATTCTCCGGTTCTGTATCATCCCCTAAATAGTGGTCCACCTCACCAATTACCGTCACCTTTCTCTTCTTTGTTTTCTTTGCCTTAGCATATTCATCCTCTTCATCCTCACAAATAGTAGCCGAATGTGTTCTTTTTCCATTTCCTTTAGACACCTCTTCTCGAGTCTCACTTCCATCCCCTCTTGATTGATACTCCGCAACAAGATCATCCAACAACTTCCTTACCTTCTCCACCTCCCTCTCATACTCATCATCATCATCCTCATAGAGCCTACCAAAGTAGTATTTAATACACTCCATCTTATTCCTAGGATCTAAAATGGTGGCAATACCTAAAAGACCATTCACTTGTTCCCAATATTTATCAAACTTTTCAATCATTTTCAAAGCCATGGATTTGATAACATCCTCATCATCTACTAACAAACGCTTCAAAGTAAGTTTAATCTCACAAGCATTTCGAAAGAACAAGTTAGAAGTAGGGTAGTGCCTTCCCGAAAACACCTTAGTAGCATTGTTAAAAATTTCCAACTTCCCACAAATAAGCTTAGCAAAGTTCCACTCTACCTTAGAAGGAATAGAAAACTTTAACCTCCCATTTAGATGTTTAAGCCTATCAAAAACATTCTCATATGGCATAGCGGATTGAAGCATCAAGAAAGTAGAATTCCACCTTGTTTTACAATCAAGAACCAATCTTTTAGAACTAGATATGCCCAAAAAACGACAAGACTCCTCAAACTTTTCAATCCTTTTAGGAGTAGACATCCAAAACGAGACACAATCTCTTACTTTTAAAATTCCCGATTCAATCACATCCAACCCATCTTTTACAATCAAATTCAAGATGTGGGCACTACACCTCATATGCAAGAAACTACCTTCCAACATAAGACACTTTTTCTCAAAAATTTTAAGTACAATCTTCATCATCGCATCATTAGTGGTACAATTATCTACCACTACCGAAGAAATCTTGCTCTCCAAACAATATTGAGATAAACAATCCACTAAGACTTTGGCAATAACACCTTTAGTGTGTGGACATGGTACAAAATAACACATGCAAGGAAAAGAAAAGGATTTGTCACGCATTATGGTTAAATCAAGGTTCTATCTAAATTAGACATAACAAGAAAAAAAAAAAAAAACATTGCAATAACATGTAATTCATTACCTTAGTGTTCGGTTTCTCAAAACCCAATCTTGATCAATGAAATGCGAGGTCACAACCATATAACCTTTCTTTTGACTTGAGGCAGTCCACATATCCGTTGTCACCGCAATCCTACTATCATTAATCTCAAACAATTGCTTAAGTGAAAGCTTATTTTCTCTACACATGCTTAAGATGTCACTTCTCAGAGTGTTTCTAGAAATCATTTTGAATGAAGGGTTGAGACATCTAATAAAATCTCTAAAACCAATGTGATCAACAATTGACAAAGGATACTCATGTATCACAACCATGGTAACCAACTTGACCCTAGAAAAATCTTGGTCAAATTATATATACTTTTCTTTAACCTCCAAAGAATTTGATCCATCAGGTTCACTTTTTACTCTTAATGTTGTTTGACTCTTAGTATTCACAAAATGTCTCATTTTACAAGTCTTATTAGCATGTTTAAGAAGGTGAGAATTCCCATTAGAGGTAACACCAGAAAGATAATTTCTACAAGCTTTGCACCTCGCCTTAACAACTGATGTGAGCTTCTTACTACTCTGTCCAGTGACATCACAATTCAAATCATCCTTTTCGGCAGGATTGCTCTCTTGAGTGTTTGTACAATCAACAAAGCCTTCTCCATTACCACCCAAATCATCATCACTCAACGTCATAATAGGGGTGCTACTAGCACCAAAGATGGTGGACAATCTTCATCCATTCTAGCAATATAAGAACAAAATACTAAAGCAAATAACAATCACAGATTTAACGAATTCAGCTCTAAAAAAAAAAATTCGAATTCGAATAAGTTCGAAAAATTGGAGTGAGAAATTAGGGGTTTTGATTGAATTCGATTGATTTGAAGAAATGATATTCGAAGGTAGGGTTTAATACGAACCGTATAAGTGAAGAATGACTAAAATTTGGGAAAGAATCAATAGTATTGCATGAAATTCGATCGTATCAACAATCATTCAATCAACCACAATAATCTTAAGAATATAACAATAAATTAAACAACAAAGCTTCGAACTCGTACGAGTCGTACCTGAAGACGAAGAAGCTGGCCGGATTGTAGTCTCCTCGTCGGTGATGCGAAGAAGTTGGGCGGAGGTTTGAAGGGGCGGATGTTTGAGGTAAGTTTTATGAGAACTGAGAAGCAGTAAGGACTAAGGGACTTCGTGAAATCAAAGAAAATAGAAAGAGAAAATGGAAGCAAGCGGCAAGCCTGATTTCGTGAGATATTTGGTTTTTTTTTTATTATATAATGTTCGGGTCTGCGGGTCTATGGGTCGGGGCTGGGTCTCAGATCAGAGATCCATATCCGACCCACACATAAATTTACGGGTCTGGGTCCGACCCATATCCACCGGGTCTTCAAAAAATGGACCCAGACCCGACCCATCTGGGTCGGGTCCAGCGGGTCTAGGTCGGGTCCTGTACCCATTGCCATCCCTAGGTATAACATAACGTTACACCCAAAGTTCAAAGCACTAAAAAAGGGGCAAAGGAAATGAGAAAAAAAAAAGGCAAAGAGGTTGAAGATATCACTAATCTGGCATGCATTGCTCTTGCCTCTTTTACATCCGATGGCATTTTTACAACAAAAAATAACGGTTCACCTCTAGCGGTGGGTAAAACAGGATAACCGAAACTCAATATGGCCCGAATTTTGGATACGGGTTTTCAAATTGCCAAAAAATAGGATTAGGAGCTTTAGACTAGACTACATGTGATCAAAAGGATTTGGCATGTTGGTCTGACCCATTTTGACCCGATTTTTGAGGGCTTGGTCTATTATCTAGGCCCAAAGTAATTGATGGCTCGACCCAAGTTCATTTCTGGGTTGGGTGCAAACCAACGAATGTTAGCGTAAAATATATCGTGTTCGAAATCGTGACTGTTGGAGTAATGGCTCCAAAGCCATGTTGACTTGAGCATTGGATACCTCTTGGTAGTAATTCTCATTACTACTATGCTTATTGCATCTATTAAACACTATGTTTATTATCATGTTACTTGTGTGATTATGAGTGTGTTTAATTCCATAATCAATGTTTGACCCTTTGGTATCCATAACATCTTTTTCCTCCCACTATATAAGAAAGCCTATTGCGTTCAATTTTATATCGAACGATATATACACAAAAACACATCTCATGATTCTTGGGTAATTGTATGAGTGTGCAAACTCCAACTTTTGTACGTGAGTGGTCGTGTGCAAAAGTAGTTGTGTTAACCTTGGGGAGCATTCCGGTCAGTGACGATGACCACCAATGTCGGGCCGTAATCGCTTTCAAGTCAGTGGTCTCCTGCCGCGGCACAACTTGAAATCGTTCTTTGATTTTCCTTATACAGCCATTGTTAACCCTTATTTCCAACAATTTGAAAGCGATTAGTATACAATGGTTGTATTGTATTATTTTGTATGTATTCATTTGTACCCATAAAGTTTGTTTGTGGGTGAAAACTCTCATTTCCGTTCATAGTTTTCCAACCCGTAGGATTGAGACAGTCTTTCGTATTTTGGCCATATCTTGGTCCCTAGATCTCCGTTGAAGGCGTGTAATATGTTGTTGGAAATATAAGACAATGATCTATAACTTTTTAGAAGAAGACGAGTCCAAATTAAGTCATCTATATATTATTATTTCGTCATCTTTATCACGGCAGTGTGGTGATGGTTTATAAGAAAATTATTTACTAATTATTTGATGGCATCTATTTCGATGATGGATATTATATAATTCAAAGGTCTTGGATAGAAAGGTTTGATCTTTATTATATTTTATTATTCCTTATTTCCCATATGATTAAGGTACGCCCTCCTTATTTTGCGTCATGTTTTTGTTCATATGAAAATATGAGATTATATTTTTTTTTGAGATTTGGGTTACCTTGTTAGTCTTGGAATTTATTGGCATGTATTGATGCTTGATATTGACCTTTGGTATATGTGTAGTTAATTTTGATTCCAAGTTTTTGATGGAATAATATGTTATATGTTATATATAGAGTGAAGGCCATCGTTGAGTCTTGTTAATTGACTAGTTGGCGATTTGTTGTTGACGGTTTAATCCAAACCTTGTTACGTGTTGTTTTAAAACATAGGACTTAATTAGCCTCAAATGTGTGTTGCTTCAGTTTTAATATGGGCTTTGTATATGCTAGGACTTGAGATTCTCTTTAGCTATAAATTGTTAGAGTGTTGTTTATGCTCTCCGAGCTACACTCTTGTCTTGATTGACTATATGCTAAAGTGTGCGCTCCTTTCTTGATGAAAATGTTCTTGAGAAGCATGTGAATTTTATAGCCCTTATTTTCACGTTTGTGGTGTGACGACTCTTACACATTTGCATTGTTTTGGCTTATATTAATATGAGACTTTTTGATACAAAATTCTCCTAGGGACTGCATCTCCTAAATACTCCTTGATGGGTGTGCCGATTTGTGGGGGCTAGTTTCATTTTATTTTTGGCCTATGAAATAGTTATAGTCCGTCGCTATTTTATTTTAAGGAGGATATACGTGGAAAATTGAAAGTTTTGTGTGTATGTCTCATATGCCCCTTTGTAAAGATATTTGGAGGGAATGATTAGACTCTTAGATCTTGAACATAGTGTTATCGTTTGTGCCTAGTGCGACAACATGTGGGGGAAGTTGTTCAAGTATTAATTCTATTTATGCTTTTATAAGGTTGTTGCTTGGAGCTGTAGAGTCTAATTCCTGAGTAAAATCTTTGAGTGTGTGGGGGTAAATAATCATGACTGGTTTACCGAAGTATAAGGGATGAGAATGAGTTATCATATGTCGTTATGTGGATGACATTTGATTTTTGGCAATAGTTTGAGAATTTTGATTAATGTTAAACTATTTTTGTCGTCCAATTTTGAGATGAAGGACTTAGGAGAAGCAGATGTCATACTTGGAGTTCGAGTTAAGACAAACTCTAGTTGCATTGCTTTGAGTCAGCTTGTCTCTTTGTGTTTATTAAGTTGTGCCTGTTAGTTCACTATATGATCCTAGCACCCATTTGACTAGAACTTAGGAGAGAGTGTCTCCCAAGTTGAGTAAACTAAGATCATACGTAGCGTTATGTTGCTCATGAATTATGCTTGGCCTAACATAGTCTATATGGTGAGTACACTAAGTAGTTGTACTCATAACCCTACTAGTGATCATTAAAGTGCGTTTAATCTCTTGCTTGGATACCTTAGAGGATTAGTTGACCTTCGTTTGCATTATCGTTATGTTCCAACATAAGGAATTTGGGAATTTGCTACTATGCTATCTGGGTCTCAAGTATTGTATGAGATTAGTATCACTAGTGGATGAGTGTTTACTCTAGGAGGTGGTGTTATATTGTTGTAGTCTTCAAAACACACTTGTATAGCTTAGTTCACCATAGAGTATATATGAGTTTTTGTCCTCGAGTTGGTAGGATAAAAGGCTGAGTCATTGAGTAATTTATTAACAAACGTGCTTCTACGGCGGGATATGCGGTTTTCCGTCTCTCTTCATTGTGATTTTCAAGTGACACTTGTTGTTGCTAAAAATAGAGTGTACAATTGGAAGAAGAGTCATATACGCATAAGGCATAATGTTGTTAAACAACTCTTACAATTGAATGATTTCTTTAAATTATGTGAAACTTGTAAGAAATCTTTTTTATCCCTTTATAAGGGATTACAGAGGAGTGTCATCCGTTAGTCGTCGAGGGGGATGGGGTAAAAGCCCAGGAGTTGAGGTTGTGTCGTGGATACCCACTTGTGGTCAAACGAAACCACACGACTCTTAACTTTGCACTACATTTCTCATCCCTATGGCGTGTGGTAGTGCTTAACATAATCAATAACATATTGGTAAGTGCTTTTGAGATGCACTTGATGGGTTTATGTTGAAAAGGTTGAGCGTAAGCTCTTCATGATCTTATAACCCAATTTGGGTGGTCCTAGTGAGACGGACTTGATGAGATCACCGCACTTGGAGGTTGAGATTTAATTATCTCTTAATGAGTCTACATCCTTATGTTGGATGGTCCTGTCGAGAAGGATTCGAAAGATTCACCGTGTATTCGTGAAAGGTTGAGCTTTGCTCTTAATGATTTCATATCCTTTTGTGGTGGTGTTTAGTGAAACACTTGATGGATCATCTATGTGAGTGTGAAGGTTTGGCCACCTTCTATGAAAGATTGGGCTATCTTTCTAGAGCACGCACGAGACCCGAGGTGTGCGCATGGCCTTAAAGCGCTTGGATCGCGGAGTTTGCATATTCTTTTAAGGTAAATATGTGTTGTGAGGGTCTCAACCGAACTTTAGTGAGTTCAAGAAGCAATTCACTCACTAGAAAGTAAGTTGTTGCCTCATTCCACTATGTGTCAATTCAAATCGAAAGATATTAATGCTTAAGTATTTCCTTACCTTTACCCAAGATTTGTTTCTCTTGTTGGCTTTGTTCGCCCTTAGTGGGGGATTGTTGGAGTAATGGCTCCAAAGCCATGTTGACTTGAGCATTGGATACCTCTTGGTAGTAATCCTCATTACTACTATGCTTATTGCACCTATTAAACACCATGTTTATTATCATGTTAATTGTGTGATTATGGGTATGTTTAATTCCATAATCAATGTTTGACCCTTTGGTATCCATAACATCTTTTTCCTCCCACTATATAAGAAAGCCTATTGTGTTCAATTTTATATCGAACGATATATACACAAAAACACATCTCATGATTCTTGGGTAATTGTATGAGTGTGCAAACTCCAACTTTTGTACGTGAGTGGTCGTGTGCAAAAGTAGTTGTGTTAACCTTGGGGAGCATTCCGGCCAGTGATGATGACCACCAATGTCGGGCCGTAATCGCTTTCAACTCAGTGGTCTCCTACCGCGGCACAACTTGAAATCGTTCTTTGATTTTCCTTATACAGCCATTGTTAAACCTTATTTCCAACAGTGACTTCGTGAGTATCATGTACGGGGGAGAGCAAAAACTCGGTCCGAAAACTCGGCCTGGTCTCGGTCCGGACCGAGTTAACTTCGGTCCGGTTCTCGGTCGAGGTTTTTTGGGCAAATTCGGTTCGGTTCGGTCCGGTCCTCGGTCCGCGTTTTTCTGAGTCTCGGTCCTCGGTCCAGTCTTGGACCGATGCTCAGCCCTATGTACGGGTACATAAAGTAGAAAATGTGGCTGTTGTATGCAAACCGGTGAACCTTGAATGATGCATGTTACTCTGTATTACTCTTTACAAGTCATTTGCCAAGAAACTTGACTCCCAGGCGATTTTTTTTCATAATCTTTAAAATGCGGGACTCACATGTGGGATAAACGAAACAAGATATACTCTTAAATCTTAACAGTTGTTTTGTGTAATTGCTCATACAATTATGAGAATTGTTCAACTAATCACCATGATTGTAAATTATCAATTATTCTAAGGTGTGCTAATCCGAATTATTTTGACTCATCAAAGCTTATTTTATTCTCTCAAAACTCATAGCATCACATGGCCAAGTCGCCACAAACAAATCTTAAACATTCGACAGACAATCATCAACAATCGAGGCGACCCCTAGGTATGTGGTGGATGGACTAGTGGTCAACAACGATGGGTCGCGGTGAAAGTTAAGTTTACATAATTGCGTACAACAAATTATATGTTGTAGTGTGGTCGATGATGATTGAGGAACATCAATTATAGCAATATGGTAGTGAGACTAATGTTCACAATTCGCATTGAGAATTTATATTTTTGTAATCACAGTGACTTATTTTCAAGACAAAAACCAACGTGATTATGAATCATGAGTTCATGACTATTTACTCATTTTTCATTTTTACAGTACTATATTTGAGGTCATGTCTATTGACTCTTTGTAAAGCATACGATCGCAAAGGAAAGAGTCAGAGGAGTAAAAGATTACAAGGACAACTTTTCTACCCCATATGTAAATGGTAAAATACTCAATATTTACAGTGTCGGCGGTTGCTTCATGTCCAAATTTAGCACCTTTTTTCCCTCAGATCTAACATTAAAATACACAAAAATTAAATTCAGCTGCAATTAGATTTTACACTACCAAACCCACATTTTTCTCAAGATCACAGCTCCATCTGACAAAGACATACAATATATTATTAGAGAAATTAACGGCGACATTTCAACTTCCTAGATACTCCTCATTTTTACCTCAACACCCGCCATATTACATTACATTGCTCATATCATTTTCTCCATTTAAACAATTTTTTTCAATAATTTAAACCCTAAACCTTTTTCTATTTGGTACCCAGATCCAATCACATTGTTAATTTTTCTGGGTATTCGTCAAAATTTGATCTTTCCCCCAAAAATTTGAACTTTCTTGAATAATATTTGGTGGGTAAAATAGTAAAAAAAAAAAAAATGGAGGAAAAGGGTTCAAAAGGAGGGTGTTTGGGTTGGATATTGGTGTTGATAGTGGTAGCAGCAATTGGAACAGGAATTGGAGTTTATATAAAATCAAGGATTCATAAATCTGATGGTGGTGCTGAACCTGTTCCTGGCCCACCTGGCGCCATTGTTGATAAATACTCTAATGCTCTCAAGCTCTCTATGCAGTTCTTTGACATCCAGAAATGTAATCTTCAAGCTCTTTTTATTTTGTTCATGTTGTACTATTATTATTATTATTATTATTATTATTATTATTATTATTATTATTATTATTATTATTATTATTATTATTATTATTATTTCACAATGTGATTTGATATTTGAGTCTTTTTATGCATGGTTTGACTAATAATATGTCTGAGATCAAGTAGTCAAATAGTTTCGGGATTGCTTACGGAAATTTCGATATAATTTCATAATGCACTGCACAGTGTAAAGTGTTTGTGTCTTATATGAAAAGTTACTTGTTTTGTTGATGCTTAGTATAGTTGATTATTGTCATGAAAATGTTGATTGGAAGTTTGAGGATTCATGTTAGCCGACCCCAGATCATTCTGGGAGGAACGCTTTTTGTCGATTTTGTCCGTGTTGCCATTGGTTTTATTATTCTAAAATATATACTGTTACATTGGTCTTAGGTTAGGATGTGTTTGTGGTCCGATAGATTTGATGTGCTCTTTTATTTGTAACAAGTTGATCATATTATTTTCTCAACAAGTGATTGTTGAGTCTGTAATGTGGACTTGAAGTTAATCATTACACGATAGGAATCCCTGGTCGTACCTGAGTCTTTTGGTATGTCAATTTTGTTGATCGTGCTAGTGAGTTGCTTCTATATATTAGATATAATCTGTTGATGTATCGTGCTGGTGAAGGAATCTGTTTGGTTTTGGTTTAGCATGGAGAGAGTTACTCATTGATTGATCTTGCAGCTGGTAAGCTGGTAGATAACAAGATATCATGGAGAGGAGATTCTGCACTTAAGGACGGCAGTGAGGCAAAGCTTGACCTCTCGAAAGGTTTGTATGATGCTGGAGATCACATGAAGTTTGGTTTTCCTATGGCATTCACTGCCACTGTCTTGTCCTGGGCTATCCTTGAGTACGGGGATCAAATGGCGGTTGTGAAGCAGTTGGAACCCGCTCAAGAAAATCTCAAGTGGATAACAGACTTTCTTATCAATGCGCATCCTAAGAATGATGTTCTTTACATTCAGGTTATTTTGAGTACTCTGCTCATTTGTGATTTTCGATATTTGGTAATGACATAGAGCTCAGTCAGGATTGAAATGGTATTAGGTCGCGTCAATTCTGCAGCTGAAATATGTCTTGGTATTAGTTTGTAGGCAAATTTTCCTGTGTGTTCGCTACATTATGCCCTTAGCTATATATGCTCTTGCATTTGCAGGGAAATCGTCATAGTCGTTACTGTGGTACTTAGAATATTGAATTGCTTAACAACTGTGAGTCACACAATGATGGTTGATAGTTTTGGCTGTGATGGGGTATCCTGGAATCAAATGAATAAGATAGGGCTGTAATTTTCTATGTATGTGTGATGATGATTTGTGGTCATATAGGTTGGTGATCCTGACTTGGACCACAAATGTTGGGAGAGGCCTGAAACCATGACTGAGAAAAGGCCCCTAATACAAGTGAACACCTCTACGCCAGGGACAGAAGTTGCAGCAGAAACAGCAGCAGCTATGGCTGCCGCATCCCTTGTGTTCAAAACTAGTGACTCTACCTATTCAAGCACTCTTTTGAAGCATTCTAAGCAGCTATTCGACTTTGCTGATAAAAACAGGGGCTCTTACAGTGAAAATATTCCTGAAGTTGCAACTTACTACAACTCTACCGGTTATGGAGACGAGCTCTTGTGGGCTGCTAGCTGGCTCTATCATGCGACTAAAGACAACACTTACCTTGAATATGTCAACGACAATGGCAAAGAATTCGCTGATTTTGGGAGTCCATCTTGGTTTAGTTGGGACAATAAACTTGCCGGAACACAGGTCAGTTTGATGTTTGGCATGGACAGTTACATGTATTTGAGTGTTTTCCTCGTTGTTCTATTGGATTGTTGGGTTGTCTTCTGTTTGTTTCTCTGCTTGTCTTTTTGCCTGTCTGTTTGATGTGCTTCAAGGCTTAGTGAAATTTGTTTCTGGCTAATCAGTTGGCAAGTTAAAGCAGAACAGGTAGCTCTATTTCTTTTTAAAGGTGGAATTTTGTTTTATACACATTTAGCCCGATGAGAGGGACTGACAACCCATACTCCTCGCTGGGTTGCTCAGTGGATTGTTCTCGTTGTCTTGACATAATTGCCTCATAATGTAGATGCTCTTCTAATTAGAAATTGACGTGAAGATGTTAAAGTATACAGAGTACATGAATGACATATGAATTTGGTTAGAGCAAGAGGCTTAAAATAAATACAAGCTATTGTGAGAAACAGAGGAACTCCCCTGCCCCTTTCAGCTCCCGTTTTCTTCTGTAATTCCATTATTCCACTTTTCTATATTTTCTGTTTGTTAGTAGATAATTGGAGAAGGTAAAGAAGCCTTGAGTATAATACCCAAAGAAATTCATCAATTCTGATGAATTCATCTCGTGCTTTATGATTGATCATATGACTAAATTTCAAAAATAATGAGAATGGCTATAAGTTCTCAATTTTCCCTTCTTTTGTTTGTCTTTTCGACATTCCAACTTGCAGCTTTGACATCATATGTCAGCATTATACTTGGTCAATGAAGCTTGATGTTCATCTTTACCTGAGGCTGATTGCTGTCTTAAACAAGTGATTTGCTGTTTTTGATCAGGTACTGCTATCTAGGGTTAATATGTTTGGGTCGAAGGATCTTTCAAGCGCGGCAAATTCTGGCCTTCAGAAATACAGAGAAACTGCTGAAGCTGTTATATGTGGCCTTCTACCAAATTCACCAACAGCAACATCTAGCAGAACCGACAGTAAGTCTTACATTTCCTGACTAGCACCTTCTCTCCTGCCTCTCTTAACATTTTTCTGCCCCTCCCCCCCCCCTTTGGAATTTAAGAAAAAAATGATGTCTTCTCCCTCCTGAATGCAGGGAGAGCATAGGTAGTATGCGTTTTTTTTACCCTGGTTGGGATTTCAATATTTCACAAATAATACACTTTTCTTTGATCACGCCTGCAAAATTATGTGGAGACCTAGAGGTTAGTGGAAGTCTGGTACTGAATGTATGATCAAGGCTTTAATTACTTTCGGCAAGGGATTTTTCCTTGTGCATATTTTAAGCTGTGATCTCCTATTAATTTACGCAGTGAGGCAAGGTAGGTGAAACCTATTAAGGAATAAGCTCAGCCTGTCAACTTTTGTGATAAAACTGATAATGCAACGTGCATTCTGTGAACTTATTGAATAAATAACTTGTATTTTGTTTGTCTATTAGACTAAACTCAGCATTCGGACTTTTAATTCAGGTGGTCTAGTATGGATCAGTGACTGGAATGCTCTTCAGCATCCTGTCGCAGCTGCATTTTTGGCTGTGGTATATAGTGATTACATGCTTTCTTCTCGAACTGCAAGGGTAACTTGCAGTGGGAAATCGTACAAGCCATCAGAAATTCGCAAGTTTGCAATATCACAGGTTGGTTGTTGACCCTAGACTCTGGATTTTTCTTTATTGATTCACTCGATCAATGTCTATGTCTAATGGATAGCTCAATGGAATTGCATCAAGAGAATCAATGTCTTAGTTTTTTGGTTGCTACGCTTTTCTGCAGGCTGATTATGTCTTAGGAAACAATCCTATGAAATTGAGCTATCTTGTGGGTTATGGAGACAAATATCCGCAGTATGTGCACCATAGGGGAGCCTCGATTCCAAGTGATGCAACAACTGGATGTGATGATGGATTTATCTATCTTAATACTACTAAACCCAATCCAAATGTTGCTACTGGAGCTCTTGTTGGAGGACCCTTCCTGAACGAGACGTTTATTGATTCTCGCAACAACTCAATGCAAACAGAACCAAGCACATATAACAGTGCACTTGTTGTGGGTCTCCTATCCGGCTTGGTTACCACATCTTCAGTGGTTCAATCTTTCACTTAATCTTGTAGCACTACTAAGATATACGTTTATTGTATCTAGTGTATTTTTTCGTGTTCATATTTATCTAGGTAGTTTATGCTCTACAGTTTCCGTCTCTTCCTTCTATTCATTTTCGCCCTTGTAGCCATAGGCTTTTAGAGTTTAGATGGTTGTTCCTGTCTTGTGTGAAGAGCATTCTACTGTATAATTCTTCCTGCAGTGGAGTGGTATTGAATGTGGAACATTAATTTCTACATTTTCTCGGCATTATTGCTGCTTCAGCTCACGGAGCTGTGAAGCTGATGAGAATGTAATCTGTTGGTTTCATCGACTGTGATCCATCATTGAGATAAAAACGTAGACCACCGTTAAACCAGTGGCCGTGGCCGGGGTTTGTTTCCTTTTCAGCTTTGCATTTTGAGGTTATGCCCTTTGCTCTCAATGTGCTTTGAGCTGTGGCGAACTCAGAAAATGTTTCTAGTTTATACTCAGAAAATGTTTTCTAGTTTATTAGCAGCATAATGAAACTACATTTTCTGTCATACTCAGAAAATGTTTCTAGTTTATTAGCAGCATAATGAAACTTAATAACCGCAATGAATATAGTTTAAACTAACGCAATAGAAGTGCATGCAGTAGTAGGTTGTAGGCTGTGACTGTCAGCGAGCCGAGATAAATGTAGACTACATGGTCTACATCATATATCATATGTTCAAGTTCATAGTCAATTCAGATTGTAAAATTACTATCAATAAGACAGTTTATCAATAAGACATTTTATTTTTCTTTGACTATGCTTATTGACAACCAAATTATGACATTTGTTAACTTCATCACGAGAGACATGCGACTTGTACCAATCAATTTCCAACATCGGGGCCTTCAGGGACCGAGCCAACAATAAAAATGTAGTTTACTACGTATGACTTGTTGCAACGAATCGAACCCCACCCCTTGAATGAGTAAAGACCATTGTGGGCTTGTGGCAGGTGGTTTATGCTATGTATGATATTTATAAGTACATTGCAATTTTGCTAATTTATACGAGTACTCTGTATTTTCTAAAAATATTTCTAATGTGTTGTAGGAGTAATTTTTTTTTCCATTTCCTTTACAATCTACATAAAGACATGGAAATTTTTTCATTTTGAGTATCCAACCTTGAGATAAAGTTCCCTTTGGGTACCTAAGGTTTGAGTAACTCCACTTTGGGTACCCAAGGTTTAAACATTGTTGCGATTTGAGTACCTCAATAACCAAAAATAAAATTTTATCAAATCTCTTTGAGTACCCAAGGTTTGAGTATAAGTTCACTTTGGGTACCTTTTAAAATGATCTAAACTAAACTATTATTTCCTAATTCTCGTGATACCTTACCTTTTAAAATCATCTAAATGGAAAATTACTAAATATTGCACGTCATTAACAAATTTCTTTAGTATAGAACTTCATTTTCCCCAACTAGAACACCCATTAATACTACTCCTACTATAATAGGAAATTAGATTCAAAACATCCAAACATAATTTTTACAATTTAGTGATTTCCACCTAAAAATAGAAAGAAATCCTTCAAAATCATTTTCATAACTAATTATCAGTCCTTTCTAATTCCACTCAAAATCACCCCACTTACCAACATTCTATTTTCCCCCAAACCTTTAAAAAGCTCACTCTAAAACTTCCTCTCCACCACCACCACCATCACCGACCGCCGTCGCCGCCTTCAATTTCTCCGCCAGTAAAACTATGTTCGATTGATTAATTGATCAATGGCGTCAATAAGACGAACATTGTCACCGGCGAATCACAACCGTCCGTCGACAATCTATCAAAACGGATCATCAGCGTCCACACTAAGCTCACCGTCAAGTAAATCGTCAAGCTCACGCTTCTTCGTTTCACTCCAGCGGTGGTTCTTCGGCGGAGGAGGAGGAGGAGGAGTATCACTAACAGCGCCGTCGAAACCGTTACGGCGGAGCTCGTGGCGGAAACCTATATACAGGTGCTTATTATGCTTTATTATCGGAATTTTGTTAGGTATTTTGCCGTTCGGTAACATTGACGACGATTTTCGAACTCACGATTTCTCATTCAACAATCGTAATCAAGAAGATATTAGTGTAATTGATTTACAGCGAAACGACGTAGTATTAATGGCGGAAAAGGAGGAGGAGTTGAAGAAGAGTGTTAATGACGATGTGAAATTAACCGAATTGACGGAGAATTTTGAGTATAAACCTAGAAAATTGTTGATTGTGGTGACGCCGACGTATAATAGAGTGTTGCAAGCGTATTATTTGAATAGGTTAGGGCAAGTTTTGAGGCTGGTGAATCCGCCGGTGCTGTGGATTGTTGTGGAAATGAACGCGCAGTCGATGGAGACTGCGGCGATTTTGAGGAATGTAGGGGTGATGTACCGGCATTTGGTGTGTCGTAAGAATTCGACGGATGTTAAAGATAGAGGTGTGCATCAGAGGAATACTGCTCTTGAACACATTGAGATTCATAGATTGGATGGCATTGTTTACTTTGCGGATGATGATAATGTTTATTCACTCGAGTTGTTTGACAAGATTCGAGATATTAGGTAACGATTTCTTTGCTCTCCATCTTACATTTTGTCGATTTATGTTATTTATTTATTTTCGCTTTTTAGGGTGCTGGTTTATGTGTTGTTTGCTATCTTAGGGATGTTATTTTGTTTTAGGGACTTTTGCATTGCGTGTGATGTACTAACTGTTAACTGTGGAGAAGTTTGGGCTTCCAAATTCCTGGAACTTGGACTTGTTATAAAAGTTGTTGTTGGCGAACTTAATGTTGGTAGTGCTTGGCGCTTGAACTGGCTTTTCTGTAATGATTGTGCTATTTGCCAAGAATTTTGTAAACTTGAAGCTTTCATCATGTACCGAGTGGTGTGAAAAGGATGTAACTCTTAACTTCCAAGCTCCAACTATTGCTAAGTAGTGTAATCGTCTTAATATTTTTAGATTAGATTAAGGGTGCGTTTGGTTCATGAAAGTGGAATGGAAACGGATTGGATACGGAAATGGAGTGGAATAGATACAAGTATCATTCCTTATTAAAGTTGTTTGGTTCCATTAAAAAGATGTATCAATCCATTAGTAGGGGTGTTGAAATTTGTTACCTTAGATTTTAGGTGGGTTTCAATTTGAGGGATTGGAAAGGGAGTGAGAAAGGATTAGAAAACTTAAAATATGAAAACAAGCACAATGTAATGGAGTGGTAATCGAATCCGTTTCCAGTCCCCCCAAAAATGATGAACCAAACACACCCTAAAAGTACTCATTTCTAAGGAGTTTAAGGAAATGGCTCAGTTTCAGGTGAATAGCGAGTGCAGTTGTCATTAAGTAGTATGGTACCCGTTTAGTCTACTAACATTCTGGTTTTAAGGATCTGTTTGTTCCATCTTGCAGATTGCCTTAATCCAAAAAATCTGCCGTAATATGTCATGTTTTTTCTGAAGTATGTACACTTTAATGTGCCGTAGGCCGTAAGAGGCACCATCTTTGTCATAGCATTTCGCTTTTGAGCTGATAATTTTAGGATAGAACACGAGTGATCCAATTCTGGCAGAGCTCCAATGATTGAACATTAACAAGCATTTTTAAAATAATTCACTAGTATGAAGATTATATCGGAATATAATATGGAATGTATCAAAGTACTTTGTTTCATCATTTTGTTGAGCGTCTCTGGATTACTTTTTATCAAACCTTCCAATTGTTGGGGTTCTGATCTGTTAATGTGGAACACTGTATTTTACTTCAAAAGAAGCAATTTAATTTTGTCTAAGTAGTATATAGTAGTAGTTTCTATAAATATTACATTTTGTAAGCAGGCAAAAGCTTAAGTTATTGTTTAGTAGCGCACAAGGATGTGATTTTTGAGGAATTGGCTTTCATATCTTGCATATCTCTCTTCATCCTCAACAGCATGTAACCATTATGTCTGTGATCTCTGATGTTTGTTTAAGGGCAAAGTCTCATATGAGACGGTCTCACGATAACTTATTGTGAGACGAACTTAGTTGTTTAGAAAGTGAACCATTTAACATTCATTGTAACCATTATATTACTTTTAGTGATCTTGTTAGTTTACGATTTAACCACATAAGTTGTAATTTAAAAGGGTCACAAAATATAAAATTAGGCATTATTTATAGAATAACCCATTTACTCATTTTATTTGAGGCTAACTAATCTTACATTAAATTAAAACAGTCACTAAAAGAGGTATAATGGTTACTTAAATTGTAAGAGAGGTCACTATTTATATAAAGAAAGATGGTCTCACAATAAATTAGTGTGAGACTGTCTCACACAAGACTTACTCTTGTTAAGTTGATTGAGCTTCCTAGTAGTCAATTAGGCATGGATTATGTGTGTTTCCCTTTTTCTTTTTTCTTTTTTTCACACCATAGGAAGTGACTAGTGAGGGTTTAGCATGGGAGTCAGAACATCACAAAGGGGAAAAGGCTACTCTGTAATTTGAACTTTGAACTAGATTTGTTGATGGCCTTTGTGGTTCTTTAGAAAGGCCTTTCCGCTTTTGTACTAGACAAGGCGAATGCTGAAGCCTACTTTAGATGAGATTTATAACGTCAGCCTGTCAGACTGATGACCTTTCGGTAAGGACTTCTACGCTGTATTTTGTCTCAAGACAACCACTTCTGAAGCTGAATTAAAGTTGCATATTGTCTAAAAGCAACAAGGTCCAATTTCTTTTCTTAGGAATTCTTTATGTGTATCCTATCTTGTGCCTCTATTCTGGAGATGTGTGTGCACTTGGACAGCTATGTAATAGGTCTGGTACGATATTTTCTTTTGTAGGTTTTTTTTTTTTTTTTTTTTTTGACGGGATCTTCTGTAGAAGTTTTGTTTTTTCCATTTCTCTTGCATGTGGTGTGAGTGGATGATAGTATGATACTGTTCCATAATGCTTCTGGCCATTCTGGGTTAAATCATTTAAGCAGTATAAGAAGCACTCCGAGATAACAGAGACGGAATAATGAGAAGGAAAGACAACATGAAAAGTGGAAAAGGGAAGGGAGGGGAACAGTCCATCCGATTCTATTTGTTAAAATGATTATAATAGTATGTAAGCTTGGAGTGTGCAGTGTTGTGTTTCTTGTATGCACATTGATTTACCTATTTCTGACTGTCCACATCATTGTTTACAGTCGGTTTGGCACATGGCCTGTTGCGATGCTGGCGCGAAGCAAAAATAAAGCAATACTGGAAGGTCCAGTTTGCAACAGGACGCAAGTAATCGGGTGGCATACAAATGAGAAAAGCAAGAGACTTCGAAGATTTCATGTTGATATGTCTGGATTTGCATTTAATAGCACCATCTTGTGGGATCCGAAGAGATGGAATCGTCCGTTTTTGAATCCAGTACGGCAGCTGGACACAGTCAAGGAGGGTTTTCAGGTATTTATCCTAGAAGACACATGCTTTTCCTCTTTTTTATTCTTTTATATTCATTTTCTTGTTTTCCGGACTTGCTATTACATTGGAAAGCACAAATTATCTCCAGTCAAATGTGGTTGGAGTTTGTGTATCATTCTCTTTGCTTTGTTTATCTCACAGGAGACAACATTTATAGAGCAAGTTGTTGCTGAAGAAAGTCAGATGGAGGGTATCCCCGACAGTTGTGGGAAGATTATGAATTGGCATCTCCACTTGGATGCTCGTGGTGTTGAATATCCAAGAGGTTGGAATCTTCTAAAGAACCTAGACGCGGTTTCCTCCATTGATTGACATGATTTCTTACTGTTCATTATCTCAAGCTAAGAGGTATGGTGCCTGGCATTCAATTTCTATACTAGGAAGTTTTGAAGTGGTCAAAAACTCAAAATATCCAGCCGTAAAATTATACCCGGAATTGAGTTAATGTGGAGTAGTTGCATAGTCTGATGGTGTCGGAGATATAGAATGAGTATACAAGTGGATAAAGAGAAGTTTGCAAATCTTATGTTTGAAAGAGAGTAGCCCCCCACAGTGCACCCCATACGCCTTATTTTCACACTTGAATATGAGAGATGGACTAGTGGTTCGTGCTTCTATGTTCTCTGCCCTGTGGCTGCCCGTTTCTTGTAGCTTCTTGGGAAGGGGTGTTTATGATCCTGGTGTTATTGGTGATGTATTGCTTTACGTCTGCATTTTATGTTCTCAAATTAAATATTGTGTGACACTTGCTATTCCACCTGCAAGTGAGCCCTATGGTTTTTTATTCCAACCACAGCAGCTGGGAGCTGATCCAATCACCTTGCTATTGTATGCTCACTTGTTTTACGAGTGTGGATGTGCAAGCAGCAGTGTCGTGAAACATTAGAACCCCAGTAAAGATTGCTGTTCAATTTGAGATTGGTATTTGCTGGCTTTGCTCTCTGTAACTTTCCCAAAGGGGAATTTGGTTTAGGGTGTAGAGCTCTAGGTAGTTCTTAGGCCTAGGTTGCCTCTGTGTATGTTGTTTAACATGGTGCTTTTTGAATGTGCATCAAAATTAAGAATGGAAATGTTTTGGGCCTCTTTTCTACTTTCCTGATCTGTTCGCTTAAACTTCTCATCTTGGTTCTTTTTTTTTTTTTTGTGAGGGTTGATCGTGTTTTTATTTGTTGATATTGTTCTTTAGAAAGAAGGCATAGATCACATTTATACATCAGCTTTTCTATGCCTCCCTATCGCCAACACTAGTGGTTGCGCCAGATCTTTTTTAAGGGTAATAAGTTGGATACCTATCTTATGCTTAATAGTTGTAAACAAATACATCAGATCGATACTTGGAGACCCTTGCAGCTATGATAACTGCTCTGCTATGGATTCTCAATGTTCACGGCGATATTTTTTGAGGGGTTTCCAGTTTACTGCTATGCTTCTTCTTAGCTTCTGGAACTAGGAGAGGTTGTTTTCCTTCCCCGATCTTACTCCCTAGTGACGACCTGGACCCTTTCCCCAACCTAAGTAGAGGTCTAGAATCCCCGAAACCAATTTACTTCCAAAGCTGCTTCA
Organism: Spergularia marina; assembly: GCA_963680865.1. Classification (NCBI taxonomy): domain Eukaryota; kingdom Viridiplantae; phylum Streptophyta; class Magnoliopsida; order Caryophyllales; family Caryophyllaceae; genus Spergularia; species Spergularia marina. The sequence goes on along the minus strand of OY804551.1, from coordinate 3,999,268 downwards.
GTGCTATGGACCTTTCAACTTGAAAAATATCAGCTTTAAACACATGAAATTATTAACACTGGTACTGAAATGAGATATTGTGAGGCGGGTTGGATAGAACCAAATAGGGCGTTCAAAGTACAAACTCCTCCCTCGAGCTCTTTAAACACCTTTGCCTTACAAAGCCCGAACTTGAAACCTCTGACTAAGCTTGTTGAGTCTGTTGACATCTAAGTGTTGATAGATGGAAAGGGTGCTTGATAACGATAGGAGGGCGCTAATTGGTAAAAGTTGTTAACGTGCCTAGACCGGCGAGTTGAACAGTAGCAATGACATAATCGAATAACTGGTCTTTGCTTTGTCACTGCTTAATCAAATTGTGATTTTTTTTTTATTCATCAAACAAATTATTGCTCCATAAACAAAAAATAATATTAAGAACATAAGTGTATAAGAGATTAAAGAAATAAATAATGGATCTACAATGATGTGGACTGATAACTCGTATATACTAAGATCTATAAATCTATGAACAATTGCATTCTGATTTAAATAGCACTCTGTCTCTAAGCTCCAATCTATGAAATCTAAACCTGATTTTGTGTGATTTTTTACCCCAATTTCCTGATCGTCCAAATTCTACCAGAGTCATAATGTCCCGTTATTACTGCACTACAAATTTTTACAGTTACACGTGTCATCCTGAGAGTTGGTCGGAGTTGAGTCAACGAGAGATCTCAGACTTGGCCGTACCAAATCCTAGCTGTTGCTCCATTTCCCAGCTCAGCTTTGGAGCCCCTACGTAGTGCTTCGGAATATACTCCTGCAATATTGGCCACGTGTAAAGCTCAGATGAGTTCATTTTACCTTGTCAAAGAAATAAATAATTTGATTTGTTGATGAAATAAAAAGGGGAGGAATATGCCACGTTTTTTTTTTTTTTTTTTTTTTTTTTTTATTGCTTACCTCAAGCTTACACATGAGTTCATGGGCAGTCGGGGCCGAGACAATAATGTTACGGGCAGCTGGGGTAACGAAACCTTCGTCAACAGTCTTGTCTATGAAGGACAACAATGAGTTGTAATACCCATCAACATTCAACAAGCCTACCTGTAAATTATTTATAAAAATTGTACAAATTTTTAGTTGAATTTCTATTTTCCAATCATGCAAATCAAAAACTTAGCAAAGGTTATACTCCAACATATGGCGTAATAAGATAAGTAATGAAGTAGGTAAATGCGCGAAAATCTTAAGATCTCAACATATGGATAACGAACTGCGAGGAGTATTTGTGTTTGTTCCTTAAGATGTAATCTTGTGGAATCATCTTGCCTTACAAAAACTAGGTCTAATTTGTTACAACCTCGCCTTTGTTTTACTGTTTTGAAGTCTATCAGATTTTGTGAACTTTGTCGAGAAAAAGAAAAATGAGTGAAAAGGAAGTTCTAGGAAATCATACATGCATTATTAATCAATCGACTATTTGTGAATCATACGTTAAATGATGCAAACTGTTCCCATACATCACAACACTATGATTCTTAAAAAATACAAGTGGAGCATTGGTTTTAATTTTTTCCTTGTTTTTGTGTATTTCGTGTTTATATATCGATCACTATTCAATTAACAATATAATTACCACTCTCCAAAAAGTAGCAATTTGTCATATTCTTTGAGAGTCGCAACCTAGAGTACAAAAAAAACAGATAGTTCTTGTCCTTTGATCCTAAATTATGAGTTGCATTACTCTGATTTTCACCTAATATTTGTGTTTACTTACAACTTGGAACTTTTATTCTCAAGACCAATTGTGTCTTCATGTGTAAGCTTTTGGTTCAATGGTTTGGCTTTTTGACTATCAAATGTCTAGTTGTGGTTTTCTAATGTTTCATAATTGGGTAATAGGACTACCCTTTTTTTTTTTTTTTTAAATGTTAATGTCTAAAGTGAAAATGTACGATGGATCCATGTGAACTTTAATAATTCAAGAAATTGAGGGAGTATTGTTCACTCTAACAAGTCGAAACAAAGTGAAGTATTTACCGGCTTCTCGTGAATTCCCAGTTGAGCCCAAGTGATCACTTCTAGTAGTTCTTCTAACGTTCCATAGCCTCCTGCATAAGTAATGTTCATTCTCAAATGTGAAACACACTCTTCTTTTCACAAAAAGTTCAATAACTTAACAAATTTCAACATCTTAGCATCTTAGGCATTACAACCCCGGTGGTCAAATCTTAATTTCGCCCATGTCTATAAGATTGTGCATTAAATAATTTCTTCCAGGGTATATTGTTCATTCGATTGAGACCAAACAGACGTACACCATAATTAAGAAAGTTGTTGTACTAATATTCCTCCATAAGTTATGGGACAAGAATAATAATGACATTAGTTGATATATTATGTAGTAGTGTAGTACTCGTAATATATGAGTATGTACCTGGTAAGGCAATGAAAGCATCCGCTTGACGAGCCATTTCGGCTTTTCTCTGATGCATACCCGACACTGGCCTCACTTCGCCAACTGTCTCTCCAGTAATCTGTTACATAATTGACATTTAAATCTCATTTAGTAAATATTAAGTACTCTAATTCAACCTCATTTATAAGCTATAGACATGTGCTGGTAGATCACATGGGAAAAAAGTTAAGAAGATTCGAGCATGAGACCTAGTGTATATCGCGTAAAATGGTTGAAAGTAAAGAGGGGGTTAAATTTTGATCATTACCTCTTTAGGCATAAGGGTCTTTGGAATCACTCTGCACATCAAGGTAAGGTGAAAGAATGAAAGTTAGCATACATACTAATACTTACATAACTTGATAAAGACGTGATCGAATAATCGATCAATGCCAAAATTACAAGGTGGACGAAGTATGAGGGACGTGAAGTCCTGCACCACAACACCACCGAGATTGCTCTATTTGACATCCATACTTATGTGCGAAGTTAAATAGTGTAATAGGTGGTTACCCCAAGACGTGACGACCGCCATTGTAGACAGCTTGAGAGACCAAACCCATCAATCCAATGCTTCCTCCTCCATACACCAAGTCTATTTTCCTATCAACCTGCCAGTAATACATGGTAACTTAGAAACTAAGTAACTAATTACCATCATTATGGGATGCAAAAAAGTTAAAGAAAAGGGTGAAAAACACACTAAAGACAGCAACATATAATTGTCAATCAACTGTAGAGAAATGCCTTGTTTGTCCAATTCTTTGTAAAAGTTACAAACATATACAAAGTGAAAAAAGGAACCCTTCAGTCTCTCTGTTTCCCATATGAACAACAGAAGATCTTTGGAATTCCTTGATGCTAACAGTCCCAAGAATAGTATATACTTTAAGCATGTTTAGGTTTTTTACGTCAAACCAAACGTAAAGAACACAAAAACGCAGTTAGTATATCCTATTTAGAACAATACTCCGCATATAGTTTCATTAACTTTTTGTGCTGTGAGCATATAGTAAACCAAACTAATAAAGACATGCATATGTCGCATACGGAGTATTTAATAAAAATAAACAGCTGCAATTGGTAATTTGCTAGGGAGTGGTACACATGATCGTAATTCGAAATCCTTAGACTAATAGCTGTAATAGTAAACATAAGTGCACATGTCAACAAGATCAAGTTTAGCGCCATTAGGAAATGCTACTCATGGTCACGGTTCAAAACTCATATATGTAGATGTTGGTACTCCGTAATATTTTAGAATTAGCGGTTATTTTGACACAACGAGACTAAATTCGTCCCTACATGCGACATTAAACGTACGAGCCAGTTAAGTGATTTTGAGGAAAACAGAATGGAGAAATTACCAGTTCATCAGCAAGTTGAAGGGCAGCAAGCTGGTAACTAGGGTTCTTGCCAGGGCTACTACCACAAAAAACACAAATCCTCGCAAATTTTGAACTTTTACCACTAGAAATTTTCATGCTAATCTGTTTCTGCAGGTTCTTTTCCATTTTTCTATAAGTAGCTAAACTTCAACTCCCTAGTCTTTTTGCTTCAAATAGTTTTGATAGCACACCTTGCAATTTCCCACGTTTTAAAATAGAAAAAATAAAGCTTGTAACAGATATAAAAATGGGATTATTTGGCCAATTTTGGTTCGGCACTTTATATGAACTAAGATAAGGGAAATCTGTATTTTTCTCTCTTTTTTTTTTTTTGGGTGCTATATAACTTTTTTTTTTTCTTTTTTTGGTGCTAAATTTTGGTGTTTTTGGGTGCTTGTGTTTGTTGGTAAGAAAGAAAGGGCAAAAAAAGAGCTTTTGGAAGCGCCTAAAAATGCCCAAAAAGAGAGGATTACAAATGGATTAAGAGAGTAAGAGAGAAGGTGACCACTAATACTCTTTGGTCCCCTTCTTCTCTCCTTTTATATAAGTATCACAAAACATATGTTAACATCGATCCTTCTCTACACGTCTCTCTATTTTATCTTCTCATGAGATCTTTATTTTTTTCTTATTAAATAAAATAATACGTCATAACGCTTCTTTTTTTTTTCACCGTCTGATTTGACATTAAATCGAGCTATATTAACCAGTACATTTTCATGGGGGTCACACTCAATACTTGACGTTGTTGATCGGGTCTCGATACCTGAATTCTAACCTCTAATCTAGTTAGGCTTCGTCTTATCCTGTTTTAAGTTACTTCTTTGATCCAATCTAATATGAACTTACCTCATCTAAACACATAATTTCATCGGCACGTTTGTACTTGTTAAAATTAAAAAAGGCTTTAGGTGAATTTCAAGAACTATGATCTGATTCGATTGGAATTGATAAGATAAAATTTAATTAGTTCTGATGTGAATGAAACTCATTGTTTTTGCAATTGAATAGAACATGATCTTCTGTGCATTTTGTTAGCTGATTTAAGATATTAAATTTATTATTTTTTTGTTTACATAATACAGTTGATTTAATATTCAAGTGGTGATAAATCCATCCGTTGCGGCAAAATTATCTCTCTAAGCCTTTTCACTGCTACATTTATAAGTTTCAAACTCGAAATTTTAAATTAAGGGAGCTCATAATGCCACGATGAAATCAATTTATCCACGCTCTTTTTTTTTGTGTGGCAAGTTATACACCCCATTGGATTTATGACTTTCAAGCACAAAAGAACGTAAATCAGTTGATTCGAACGTGATGTTATCACTACCCTTAATTAAACCCGTTGAGTCCAATAGTTACTCACAAGTATTCATTCCTATTGTTTATTATATTGTTTTAGAAAGAGTGGAGGTGATATTAATGCTTTTTATGATAATGATCCAAAGCTTGAGAACTTTCTTTCTAATTGGGGAGACGGGGGGAGGGGTGGAGTAGGAACCTTTGTGTGTGGTAGAGGTCTGGAAGGTATGATAGAGAAAGTTCGATAAAACTATCAGAATATCACTTATGGAGTATATGTTTAGAAATGTATATACGTTAGATGTATATTTAGAGTTTTTCTTTGGGAAAGGTTTTGAAGAGAGACTAAAGAAGTTGGGTCTCATAACCGCAACGAACAACCAATGTGAGATTCAACACGAGACATAATTGTCACGATCTTTTGAAATTTGCCTTAAACCAATTTCTAATAGAAAATGCTCCCCTAGCTTTTTTATTTTTTGTTAATATATGATTTGAAATCTCTCGCATTTTCAAACCACTTTTTAGAATATTGTGAGATTTCCTTTTGCATAAATGTCTAGACCATTACTTTTAGGGTTTTTTTGTCAGATCACACCTAATAAAACTATTTTTTTGTCAAACCACACCTAATATAACAAAATCTATCAAACCATACCTAATAAAGTGTTTTTATTTGTCAGACTACACTTATGTCGACTTCCGCCCCTTAGCCACCCTTCCCCGCCCCTTACCCACCCATAGCCACCCATCCCACCCCCACAGCCACCCATCCCCCGCCCCCATACCCACCCATAGCCACCCTATATCCACCAAAATTGTTTTCCCCCTCCCTTTCCAATTCCTCAAACTTAATTTCCTCCCCAAATTTGATTTTAGTTTCAAGATAAATTTGAATACCTCCTTTTGAATGAATTTGTAATGAAATAGTTTGAAGAAAAAAAAAAGGGAAATTTGAAAAAATAGAGAAAAAAACATTAGAGATAGAGAGAGAAGGTGTTAGAAATGGGGGGAAAATAGGTCATGTGTTAAGAATGTGGGTTAGGGGAGGCAATGGGGTGGCTATAGGGGAGGCAATGAGGTGGGTAAAATGCGGCAATGGGTGGATGAAGGTTGGAAGTCAACATTACGTATTTAGGTGTGGTCTAACAAAAAAAATGGATTTTATTAGGTATGGTTTGAAAAAATATGTTTTATTAGGTGTAGTCTGACAAAAAACTTGTTTTATTAGATGTGGTCTGACAAAAAACCCTTATTTTAATAGTGATTTTTACTATTCAACAAGTCAAGGGTGTATAGGTTACTTTTCACAAAGAAGATTAAGAAGTTAAATAGAAAAACATTGTTTGCTGAAGACTATAATTATATCAGGCCGGGAAAGAGATCAAATCATGTGCGCACTAGCTTTTGGTTGTGTAATGTATTTTATGGTCTTAGTAGTAGACTCGTTAAAACCTTGCTTGTGCACCTTCTAATCTTCCATCATGAGATGACGACTTTAGAAGTCTCTATCTACCCGTTTTTCCCACGTAAGAATAGGCTACAATATATCGGCTTTACTTTATACAACGAAGATTAAAGCTCTAATTAAGAAGTAAAAAAAAAAAAAAAAACAAATACTCCCTCCATCGTCCCAACTATATATCCCATGCTCAAATATCTCTGCATTGAGGAGGATGTACATACTAATCGACTAATCAACGTTTCAAAAAATTAATTAACAAGTTTGATAAAGATCTAAACTAATTCACCATGCAAGTCTTCTAACTTGGAACTTTTATTAACCGATTATACGTCATTTCCAATAACGGTTATTTTTTTTATATGGGGTGTTTGAGTTGAGACGGAATTAGTTCAGTATAACGATTTATGTTAAATTAAAGAAAATGTAGCATCATAAAAACACACAAATTTTACTATATTACGAGTGTTTTACCAGCACAGTGTAGTCAGTAGCAAACTTCCGACGGACTCTATATATCAAAGGAAAGGAGGCTGGGGTAGGGGAGAGAAGTAATTAAGGAAGGAGGCAGGTTGTTCTTACTTAATCACTTTCAATTAGCTCGTTAATTTCTAATTAAATTAATACAAACATTGATCAAATCATAGTGACTTTAATTGATTCTTTTGACTGGTAAACTTGGTTGGTATTCACACTAATGAGTTTAATGATTAAGATAATCAAATATGATTAAAAAGGGTGGTTAAGAAAAGAACACATCTCCAAGGAGTTTTGAGCTTATTGGAAGGTGGGGGAAATGGAGGACCTAACCCCATCTTAGACATACAACATGGAGTTTGTTACATGATTTAAACTGCAAAGTTTACTGGCTAATAAGAAAATTGGCCAAAAGTTATACGCAAACACAACATTCAAACAAATATAATCCACATAAATTTTTAGATAATAATGTGATGCCTTGTCGGTAAGTTGGACTAATTAACTAGTTCTGAAAATTCCGAATATATCCAAATTGATCATAATCAATTAGTGTTATTGTGGAACATTACTGAAAAATTATGTTGTCAATTTTAACATTAAATCAATTATACAAGGTTCTTTCAAAACAAGGAAAATTGCTCCATATACACTCGTGCTACATACTCGTATATATTTGAAAGGGATAGTTATTATTATACAAACATAGGTTGATGGCTGATGTATTGGTTAATTAAGAGTGGTCCAATAAACCTTTCATTTGAATCAGTTCGATTCAGAGTTGTCACTTATTAGGCTCATATATAGTAGTAGGAAATAACAAAGATAATGGCATAATGTGTCTTTTCTTCATTCTCGATCATTTCCTCGATTATTCGACAAATGTATCACGTAGACAACTAAACAAACTCTTTCTCAAGGTAATTTTGGAAGACTGTATTGTCACACCTTTAACTTCTAAATCAATAAACTACTGAAGTCCTCGTCCCAAAATAATAAAAACAAAGTTCTCTACGAGTTGTTTTTTTTTTTTTTTTTAGTCGGGAAAACGAAACACAAATGTTAAAATAGCAGCAAATCCAAGACACTGTTGTCTTTATATTAGCGGGGTTCGTACGACAATATATAACACAAGGTGTACGTATGTTGTATGTTGTATGTTGTATGTGTATATGTACGAGCTTCTCACCGCGAAGCATATGTTTATCGGTTTATGACTTTATGTTATTGGTGTTAAGACTGAGAACAAACCAATTCAATTCAATTTTCAAAGATGAATTTACTATACAAAAAGTTTAATAAAAGACTGTCTCTCAATAGTTTATTGAGAGACCATTATACTGTGTTACAAAGTGACTATTTTTATATTGATTATAATTATGATAATACTTTTAGTGATCGTATTAATTTACCAATAATAAATCACATTATCTATGATTTTGCAAGATCAAATCATATAAAATTAGATAGAATTGATAAAGTAACTTATTTGCAAAACTTGGATTAAGTGTCTAAAGTCTTTAACTAAAACGATTACCAAAAGTAGTACACCGATCACTACTAGTTATATAAACAGGGTCACGATGTAAATGATATAATTGGTCTCTCAATAAATTATTGAAAGACGGTCTCCCGCAAGACCTGCTATTGTTCAAATCAAGCTACCAAGATTAAAATTTAAAAACCATTACTCCCTCTTATTCTGAATGACCTTCCCTTTGTTTTGCAGTTTTTGACTAGCCATATTGGGAGCCACACATTGATCAAATGAAATGTTTAATTGGTGTAAAAATTAACACATCTTTTATTCTGCAGTGCATTTTACAGGTTTCACTTGATTTTAAGTCAAACGAGTTTTTCACTTGGTCTATATACTAGCCTTAATATGTCTAGTTAAAAACTGCAAAATAAATGGGAAGATGATTAAGAACAGGAAGGAGTATTATTTTATGGTTAAAATAATGTACACAATATGAAAAATGGTATGTAGGACGAGTAGTTGAGTCCACCGCCCGCGCCCGCTCAACCAGCTCTCTTTGGGGGTCCCTTCTTTTTCCTTCGCCGTTGGTCATATGCAAATCAAGTATACATACATAGTATGGAGACGAAAGTGGTGATTTGGAATTACACATAGAGTTCGTGTGGCTAGATAATGCATGCCCATGCCCACACGGGTTGATACAGTAGCTTGTATATCACCTTATTATTAGTACGACATTCAATGTTGAGTTAGTACCTTAACGTACAATAATGTAAACCTAATTATGTTTGTTGTCCTACAACACATCTCGTCGCAATAATACACTGTTACTTGTCTCATCTTCTCCTTCCAAAGTTCCTAGCTCCATCCAGAAAACATGTACTAGTAGTGTTTGCTTTTACAAGTGATGGGATTGGTTCACAAGATTGAACATGAGTTTGTTGGCGCATTGCTTTTAATTAAACTTAATTTGGATTTGGATAGAAGTCAAAGATAAAGAGGATAGTCTGGGATCGAAGGTATGATTATCACCTTAACAATCAACTTTTAGTCTTTTAGTGTGTTGCGCATACACGATAGACAACATCCTTAGCTCAGCTCTTTACTCCCACTCATCGTTTTTATTGATTTCTACGTTTCTATTCATAGAAGGGATTGTATTATACCGTACGAGTTTTCAACTTTGTTAGTTGGTTTGCATTTGGCAATCAAGAACCAAAAACTAAGTGACACATTGGCTATTGGGAAGTAAGAATAGTTGGTAGATTTTATCACTTCTTAAATACTACTAAGTCATGGTTTATCCAAAAGAAGAAAAAGGGAAAAAACACTAGGAATAGTAGAACACTAGGAATGGTGAACTGACAGGTGGTGAGAAATCTCACTTTGTAACTGAGTTAAGATGATACATAACACATGTCTGCTTTACAAAATGCGTTGAACAGAAACTCCACCAAAATTTAATGGATGAAGCTTCCTTTCTAAATGTGTCTCATGGTCTTTTTGACTCAGCACCAACTTCAGAGGGATGCATCTGATCATTTGTTTTTCGTAACTAACACGTTTTTTCGTCATGTGTTGATCTTGTTTTGAAAATAACTAATTCTAGTTTGTGGAAAACCTTTCGTTTTCTCATTTGCTAAGCATTTTTACAAGTTTTGTGCAACTGTGAATATGCCATTTTTGGTGAGACAGAATGCCTGTAGAGTCTAGACTTACTAGGATTGCGATTACTATGCATCGGACACTTGACTAACCTAATCCTATGTAGCAACTTTGGGACGGAAGAAAGGCAAGTTACATGAGTAAGACATGCAACTCGGTCAGTTCGCCCTTGTTTGTTCTAAGCCATAAGTTGTAGCCTTATAGGACAACAACTCTCGTAGATTGACTGAACACATAAAGTTGAGGATGACATATTAAGGAACCCACTTATTCTCGTAGGCGAAGTGAGATTGCAAATGTTTCATTTACTGAGTAAGTATTCTATTCTTTTTTTTTTGGGTTACAAGTATTCTATTCTTACAAATGACAATCACGTCAAATTTTTAATCGAACCAGCTCAGGAACAACTCGAGATGATGTTGAAACTAAAATAAGCCCCGACATCAGCAAGACTATTCAAGCTCGAGTAGCAGTTGTTTATACTAAGAACGTCGTCACCTGGTTACGGACACAGACATGATTCTGAGTAACGGGTCAGCGTATCTGTCAAGCGCACGAGTGAGTGACCACGAAAATGCTCAGTTTTCAGATGAGACATCCCAACTCCCGACAATCACAACCTGTCCAAGCTAAGCTCATGTACACGCGCAACTTTGACTTCCAACACAAGATTTATCTTCCAAACTTGGTCACTCTATCTGCTACAGTATAAAAAGCATAAAATAAAGTGAAAGAAAACGATACTCCCTCCATTTCAATATATATAACGTTTATAAGTTACGAGACAAGTTCTAACTTTCAATTTCATAGAAAAATATTGTCAAAAATTATAAAAATTATACCATGGATTCGTTGTGAAATATACTTTCACAAGATTATAATTTCATAATTTTTACTCTAATATTTTGAGAAATAACGAAGGTCAAACAAGTGTCTCAAAATGTGAGAAAGACATGTATTTTGAGAATGAGGGAGGGAGTACAATATATTATTCAAAGTCAAAGTATCCTGAAAAAAAAAACAAATAAATAAATACCTGTTGCTGTGAATTTTATCAACTTTGGAAATTACAAACTATTATACAATACACAAATTATTATTATTATTAAATAAATAGAGGCCTTTTACAGTTATACAACAATGAAATGAAATAAAAAGAAACTTGAAAGAATAACGGGCAAAACTGCTGCTACAGAACACTACTGATACAGGGCCACCTCCATTGACCTAGGTAATGTGTCTACACTAGGGTTGGACCAACTTACCGGCGGCCATGATTAGGGGGTGGTTTTCGGTTTGGTCCTCTTTCTAATGCGCTAAAACGGTTTCCCCCTTGTTGGGGGTTATTACCATGGCGTGGATTGTTACCACCGTATCCTCGACCAGGCTCATTGGACTGGGGTCTTCCACCCCACTGACTGTAGCCACCAACTCCATAACTTTGGTGATGGTACCCTCCAGATACAACGGGAGCCGCAGTACCAGGGGCATAGGGTGGCCCTGTTGGAAGAGGTTCAGTGGGGTAGTATCCTGGGGGAGCAGGCACTGAATGATGAGATGTTGGCCTTTGATACGGAAGATGCACAGCAGGAGGTGTATATGGCTGGTGGCGGTTTTGGGCTATGGGTCGCTGGTGGCCCCCACTTGCATAGCCTGTCCTAGGAGGCATCGTTCGACCATAATCCTGACCATGGTATCTACTATCCGGTTGCATAGCAGCATGTCCATAAGGAGCTGGGGCATAAGCTGGAGGCATGGCATGTGCCTGCCCACCGTATCCACTGTGGTCACCTCTCGTCTGTATGCTATTAATAACCAACCGATGTGCTGCCTCTCCAAGCTGACGACCAGATATACTGCCAGGAGGATTTGGCCTAGATAAAACATCAGAAAATAAAGAAGCTTAATCTTCAGCATGTAGTCAAAACCGGTGATAATTATTACACTCCTGTCCCTCACAGTTCCCAATGCTCTCCTCTCACAGAGGAATGTCAATATCAATCAGTACAGTATAACATTTCCTAGCCTAGTAAAAGCAATCGCTCCCTTCCAGGTAGTAACCGGTATTGCCTACGACAACATCTTATATTCTTATAAGCCAAACAGAGGATTTAATCATTTACCTTCCATTGTCCGTGTACCGCCTCCCATGTCCATGTTGCCGATTTCCATTGTCCATATGATGACGTCGCCTTCCATGATCCTCGTGCCACAATACAGGTTCTTTCAGATCTCCCATATTGACAATCTGCCATGGAAGGAAAACAAAGCTCAGAAAGCATACAAAAAACCAGCAAAAGTAAAAAACAATGGAGGTCTGCTCTTGAAATATTTCTACATGCAGACAGGACAAGGAAAATTTTGACAAGGACATCTACAGTCACCAATACATGCATAGAAAGACACTATGTTAAGAAATATGAAAAACACAATTCCTGCTGGTTCTCAGAAGTCACAATGTGCCAACACCTTTGCCCTGGATCAGAGTTGAATACCACACAAAGGAAACATCGGAACTTTATCTTACAGCACATTAAACCACCAGACAAGATGAGAAGCAAGTACCCATGGACAACTGATAATGATAAGGTCCAACGGATGGAGCAATGGAATCCAATATACTCCCAGAGATAACTAGATGGAATGACAGTCAATGGCACCTTTGGCAAGTTTTTCGACTAGTGAATAGTGGTGTTGGTTTGAGAGCTCGCTTAAGTTGGACAAATAGTAAAATCATTACTGTTGGAATGCTCGGGGTCTAATGGAGAAACGAGTCCCATTAACACTTTCGTTTGGATAGAGTGATAAAACATAGAGAGATATAGAGGGAACCTAGGTTTAGGACAAGTATGATTAGTTCATTACAATATTGAATGAAAAAAGAGCTACAGCTCCAGCACATCCAGGCCCAAATTTTAGGCCAAGAACAATTTGCACCCAACAAAATTCCCCCATGACGAAATTCAAAACGGAATCACGAAAGTCCGGTATACCACAAAGCCATATCAGAGTATACACGTACCTAAATAAAACTAAAACCAAATTACCACCCCTAAATACCCACATTAAGGTTCAATGTTACTCAGCTTAACGTTCTAGCCACAGATGAAGGCCATTCCTTACATTTGTATACCATCTATTCAAATTCCTGACCTCACAAACACTATCCTGTTGATGCAACTCCAACATAAAACAGCAGTTGCACAAATGCAGTGGAGGATGGGGTGTGGGTTCATGTGAAGATACAAAGGGAAAAAAGCATAAAGGAAGTGACTTTAAACAGCAAAAGAGCTTGCAGAAATTATTGAGAGGTGGCTTCGAAACAAGTATATTACCTTTGGAGGATATTTGACTCCTGGAGGCGGCCGGGTTATGTGCTTGTGATAATCTGGGAGCTTGTATATTGCACAACTGCGTGGAAAGCATGAGGTTAGAACATAAGATACAGCTACAGACATCATCAGTCCACAAAACATTATAAATGCATCTTCTTACATGACTTGGTTGTCCACAATATCTTCCATTCCATCAACAGGGGACCTGAAAATTGGTGGACATGGGTCTCCGGCACAAAGACATATATAACCATTCATTCCCCCACTGCAAGCAGACCTAAATGAAATCAGAAAACGTGCAAATGGTCTCAAAAATCATCAAAAAAAGGTGTAATCACGTAGCAACCACCTACAGATATTTAAACCCTGGTCACACATTTTTGACTGACCACTCAAGAAAAAAAAAATCCACATCTTCCCAAAAGATCTGAAGCCATTGACTGACCACCTTAACCTTCCTCCACATAAAGTAAGTCAATTCATAGAACTTATTACATAATTGCAATGAAGACGGCTAGTAAACACCTTAATGTCATATGCCCAACATAATAAGACATACTACCAGACCACAGAGGACACTGGATGACCATGATCTTATTCTGGCCCATCTACTATGGGTGTGTAGCTTTGATAAAAGAAAGTTAATATTTCAGATGATCTTATTCTGACTTGGCTAAATAGATTTGTCAAATCATCAAAAGAAAATATAAAAGAGAAGACAGTTCACTTGAGCCAGCAAACTAATTCCTTTGCTGTAATTATTATGCAACAGAAGCCAAGAACAACTTAACGAAACACTGCACGGTTTGTTTCAAATTCAGAACGTAAAAAAATCCCAAAAGACTAGGAACTAGGTCAATGAACGTCAAGGAATACACTTGCCCAAATATTTTTGGCTGAGAAAGAGCATGACTGAATGTTGAGGGTGTTGGTATTGGATGCCTGGATTAGAAGCCCAGAAGCAAAGGCGACAAACTTTAAACGAGAAGGTACTATGGTATTGGTCTATTGGAGCTTGGGGAGGGGCAAAATCCATGTTGAGAAGGAACTTTACTGTATTTCTGTACATTCGTTTGTTTTTCCCTTTTGATTTTCAAACTTTTGTTCCTTAATGAACCGTTTTGTGACCATGTCCTTGATGTTTTACTACTTCCAGTCTTGGTTTTCGGTCAAATTTAATTTCATTTTAATGCAGTGTTCTCACTATGCTCAAATTATTTATTGCTCACATATGATAGTCTCATATGAGGATTTACATTAGGCAATACACAAATCATTTTGTGACGAAGGCTCTGTTGTTGTAGAAGAAGAAAACTTTATCTACAGAGACACAAGTGGCCATGATTTCTTGGGACCAAGGCAGAACCACTTTAAAAGCATGAGCAGCCTTAACCTATAGAGAAGCTAAATAAACAACCAGTTCCCAAACATGCCAAATACAGTATTGATTCAACCACATAAATAACTACACATGTAAGCACATAAAAATAAAAAAAAATAAAAAAAATAAAAAATAAAAAAGAAGAAGAAGGAAACACACACCCACACATATTTACAATCTCAACTATTATGCTTAACATACCTAGCTTTGGGGTCAATTTCTTCTTTGACTGATGCACGTTCGGTCTCACTCATTTGTTTACAACGATCATCAAGAGAAAATATGTATGGGGACAATGGATGGGATACTGCCACAAATAGCATGTCAAACATGGTAGTGTTCCTTCTCTTTTCTTCATCCTGCAGAAGTACAAAAGATGATGGAGGTATTAATACATAGATGACACGTACTGAATACACTACACAGATCAAAATATAACTAATTTATGTAGGTTTCTCCATAGGACACACCGTTAAAGTATGTTCAACTTTCGATATCTCTGAAAGAAGGCGAGCTTCATCAATAAAAGGCAGTTTTGCAATTCCCTACAACATTCCACGGAACTTATATCAATATGGCTTATACATTTAAAAAATAAAAATTACGGTAGGAAGGAACACAGAATACAAACCTGCCATAAATACCGCTTCCCATTCATGTCCACATCAAAATCTGGAGAGGGGAGAAAGAATTTGGTTAGGAGAAACCTCTATCGCATGCAATGCGCAAAGTAGAGAAGAATATTTGCATCCGGTTATACTGCTTATAACCAACATATCAGTTTATTGTCAGATCAGATTTTATTGCATTTTATTAAGCATCAGAATTTTAATCCTCTTTTCCCACAAAGTGTAAATCGAGAGAGCAAAAGCATCACCCCAAGTACCTTTAAGTTCTACTATAGCTGTTCACACAACATAAGATAAGTGATATTGTTACCATGTAACACATTTAGTTTATCATTAGACAATACCTGTTGGGTAAAAATCTATAATTGGGGAATGAGGATCACTCATCAACTTCCTGTATTCCACTGGAAGAGCATGGGCACTGCACATAATAACATCATTAGAACATTGAGTAGAGCAAATACCAAAGCAAAGAGAAAGGTACCGCACAACCTTGCAGCAGGAAAAACTCCCATAAGTTGATCGAATGGTTTGAAAGGAGTGCCTATCTCAAAATTAATATCTAAATCAGCAACTTCCTTGATATCCGAAGCAAACGGAGCATAATGATATGGATAAAACCTACAGATAAAGGTACCAATTAGAGAAAAGCAAAAGAAGAAATTGGGAAGTAAATCATGAGCACTCACCAAGACAAAAGCATGAACTCATGAATAGAATACAAGAAAGCAAAATTACTTCACTCAAAATTATATATTCAGTACCCTGAGAAACAATCTCAAGACATAAGAACTAGCAGAATGTTGTCATTACCAGAATAAATATTTTAAAGCTTCCTCGAAAACAAATTATCAGTCAAGAATATCATGTCGGCAGGGGAAAGTTTTGACAGATACAATAGTTTGGTATGATTGAGTACGACAACAATAGAAACTATTAAATACTTCATTACTTCCAATTGTTACGTCAGGCATCACAGAAAAACGTTCGCATCCCCGAAAAAATCAGACTGATAAAGTGCACAATGTTATGCAAACCCAGTCTCTCCACCAAACCAAGATCACCCACAAAAAAGAAGCAACATTAAAGGACACTACAGAGCCAATAAAGATAAGGAACAAATAAACTTATGTGCACAACATATATAATGAGTACTCGGAAGCTTCCCCCGTAGCACCCTGCACCATTCGTAAAAGACTAATGCGTCTATGGACCTAACTTAACATATCAGCAAAGAACCTTTTAGGACAAATTGGGTGTAAGACAGAAGCTCAACACGATGTCCACCATCTTTGTGACTCTATTACCTACTTATCTATAAACAGAATTAATGCAGGGTAATGCACCACAATAAATGTCTGCAAAGTGAGTTGAGAGCACAAAATATAAATGGGGTTCTCAATAAGATTAGCTGTACAAGAAGACAAGATAACCAGGACGAAAGCAACTCACCAATTCCATGAGCATACACCTTCATAATAATAATGCATGACCCAGCACAAGCCTTCAGTATATTTCAAAACCTGTGAGAATGACACATTAATCTCAAACCGGACAAACAAAAATTAACAGAAGCACCTAAATTTACACAGCCAAAAAGCAAACCCGTCTCTTCACTTTCTGAACATTCTATGTCGTTCACTTTAGGCATTTCTGCTCAATGTCTCAGTGACAAACTTCAATCAGCGTAAATTTAGCACCTCAACGCACATATTCTATCCTATTAAACATCCTTTTGCCTTTAAGGAACAAACACTTTGTGTCTCTCAAACATACTCATTCGCAATTAATTGTCATGCATCACCATCCGACGCTAAAGACCATCACTATGTATACATGGAAAGAAAGAGATAGAAAGGAGTGAGCAGATCTAATGTGAACCGGTACGTCAGAGGAGGAAAGAGAAGGTTGTGATTGATAAGATTTGATAGTCAGATACAATTGACAGCATAAACTATAAGGAAAATTACTCCAAAAGACACTAAATCCCCCCTTACCATTAAGACGACGAGAGCCTAACCTCACTCTCATTCCCATAACCCATCAGCCATGGTAACTCCACATCCAATCACCATATCACACTAGCTCAATCACTGTTCCCCCCACCCCCGCAAATCCCACAAACAAAAAACTGCGGCCACCCTTATTATCAAATCCCCAATGGCCCAATCCCCCCTCCCCAGCGAACCCATCGGTATGCTGACTCACACCACAAAACACGTCCTTTTCCAGATCGGTTAAAGTGACCTTGCTACCGTATTTCACCATGGGTTGCTAGGTGAGTCGATGGTGTTTGTCCAAGGTTTTGGGCAAGGAAGAGGAAATGAGGGGTGAAGGTTGCCTTTTGCTGCTGTGTGGGAGGTTCCAGAGATATGATAGTGCTGAAACGCCACATTAGTTAGTAGGGTAGAGAGTCCAGTTGAAAGCATATAAGTTTTTCCAGGGTGGGATGTGCTAGTGTAGCATAGACCAACCTGTATTGTGACTTTGTTTAGAGACCATAAACATATAGCCTAATCAAATAATAAAATAGAAAGTTCACTAGTGGCCATGCTTCTTTTTATCTAAAAAGGCAAACTAGTAGCCAGTTATATTTTTCATCAATGGTTTAAGTGTCCCCATTATCAAGGCTGCAGACACCCAGCCCCTCTTGCCCTCCTTTAGCTGGAACCCGTATAAGTCATTGAGAGTAACGTCGCATGCAGCAAAAACAAAACAAAAAAAGGTCCAAAATGATCTCAACAAAAAATGTCCAAAAGAAAGGGAAACAAAAAAATAGAAGAATTATTCTATGGAGAAAAATGGAAAGTTCTTGACAGGATTTGAAGACTTAGTAGTCTTGCAATTTCTTGCTTTCCTTGTTCAGAGATACCGTGTCCTCAAATCATATTCTTTTCTCTCATAATAAAAACTCTCTTTCCTCTAAAAGAACGCAAAGAATTGTCAATGCAAATGCAATGCCAAATAAAACCCACAAGAGCTGGTTAACAATATAACATCATTCTACAAGAAGCAGGACAAGCTGGAAGATAAAATTTACAAACGAATACGTGAAATACAAGTGGAGGTTTGGTTTATGCAACTTACCACATCTTTCCGAATAGCTTCCATCTCTTCAGGGGTTTTGGCATAGAACTTCTCTTCATAGTACCGTTCTTTCCAACCAGGCTCCCCTAATTTGATCTACATCGAAGATGCAATAGTAATTATGAGATAAAGACTTCCATCACGAATGTTTTGAGCTTTACAACAATTACCAAACGAAAAAAAGCAATACATTAGCATCTATACTCTGCTTAAATAACTTGCCAATTCAACACATCTTTTTGCAACAACAGAAATCAGATCGAAAACCTTTCTGACAACATATCAGGAGTTGTCTTACAAAATGACATCCAAGGGACCAGTTTACAATGTATTTTCTGTCTGACTTGTTTGTGTGCTAGGGGAGCTGGCTCAAGCAGCTCAAGGATCCCAGGTTTTTTAAACGAGCAAGGAGCCAAGCTTGAACAACATACTATGGGCGTTTGGTTCACGAAAAGGAGTCGAATGGATTCATGTATCATTCCTAGGTAAGGTTGTTTGGTTCGATAAAAGCATTGAATGAATCAATTAATAAGGGTAAACTGTAATGTACAATATAAATTTTATATAATACCTCAATCCTCATCTCTTCTCTCTCCTCCCCTACAAACACCTTTGACCACCCATCGCTGCCGTTGACCACACCACCAATTGTCACTTCTCCGACAAGGCGACAACTACCACCAACCCTACCGGAATTAGATAACTAAGATATCTATGCAAATTATTTTTCCCTAATATCATTTAAATTGTGGGTGGAGAGAGAGGGAGGAGAGAGAAAATGATTAAGAGGGGGGAGGAATCAATTTGTTACCTTAGGTTTTTTAGAGGTAACATTTTGATGGAAAGGGACTGGAAAAAAAAAAAAAAAAAAAAAAAAAAAAAAAAAAAAACACATAAGGAAACAGAGTGAAGAATGAATCCGTTTCCAATCCACCAAAAATGATGAACCAGACGCCCCTAAGTGGATTGGTACTCCAAAAATAATCAGGAAATCAAGACATCAAAAACAAAATTAAAAATCCATCACTATATTCAGCAGTATTATTCAGAAGTACCACATGACAGCATACTGATCGACATCCTTACCCTAGCGCCTAAAAGGCTCTCGCCATAAGGCGGGGTAAGGGGGGTTGGATGTATGCAAGCCTTAACCCTATTGAAACATAGAGAGGCCGCGCACGGAACATGAGATAAAAGGCCAAAAAAACACGCTTTATAGAAAATTACAGGAAACCAATTTGGGGCAAACCTTATCTTCTTCTCGTCCCTCAGAATTAAATACATCAGACTTCTCACGAATAGACTCTTTAAGCCTCGCTTTCAGGTCCTCCTTATTTTCATGTGCCTAGATGAAGAACAGAAGCAATCAATGCACTAAGCTTGTATAAAATAACGGCAATGTAATCAAATGTCCATGAGCACGAGAGGACGACGAAACAAAATAAGCAGGATAACATACATCATTCTCGAGACTATTCTCTGCCTCAACGATAGCTGCACCAATTGTGGCTGATGATGATGAACGTGCTACTTTCTGAGGTTTAGGGCTATGTGAACTAGCATTCTGTCCCTTTTGGAACGGTGAGGGTGTCGGGGCTGAGGCAAGCCGGGACCCTTGAAATCGTGAAACTGGAACCAAAGACTCAGGAACATACTGAGGTTGAGCATCATCTCCTCTTTTGGTCTGACCTTTTTCACGTTTGATTCTATCCGTTTGCCGCTGCATAACACACCAGTGTAGTTTTAGACAAATAAGGACTAAATAAATCCTGGTCAACATATCTGACCAGAGACATATCCAACCTCTGACATAAAAAGGGCAGCCCGGTCGCACATTGGTGTCCCGCAAATCGAGGGTCCGGGGAAATGTCCCACACTCCCACAACAAGGGTGTATAGAGGGCAAGCCTTCCCTTGTCCCTTTTTGGACAAGGGGCTGCTCCCAGGACTTGAACCCGTGACCTATCGATCACACAGCAACACGTTCACCGGTGCGCAAGGGCTCCCCTTCATCCCATCTATGACATACAATTTGATACAACACAACAACATCTTTAACCCCAGTGCCTTAAAGGGTAAGGGGGGGTTGGATGCACGCAAGCCTTACCCCTATTGAAACACAGAGAGGCTGCGCACGGATGACCCAAAATGAATATTGCTTCGAGAATTGCACCGACTGACTGCTACTTCACAAAATAAGAAGCATACACAGTTTTATGAGCCATTTTGCTTTATTCCATTATATCCCAAAAACCAAAGAATAAGTAGTCTTTGACATACAATTTGATACAAACTAAAAAATGGCAAAAGTACAGAAATAAGTATAATAGCCTACAAAGCACTAAATTCCAAAACTCGTAAGAGCCTGTGCACTCTCTTATCTCACTCTAACAAGCAGTGATAAGTGAACCAAAAAAGGCCTTCTACACCCAAATTTATGGCATCAGGCACCTTCACAATTACAAGTTACAACTACAATCCAAGTGCGTGTAAGAATTGATAACAAACTAACCTGTTGTAACCGGCCTCTTTTCTGAAAAATTTGGTCCTCGTATGATCCAACAGCTTGTATGAATTGCTCAACCTTAGTCAAGTTAGGCTGCAAACAAAATGACATGAGTATATTGTTCTAACAGCCATTTCAGAAAAAATCTTAACAGAAACAAAGACTGCCATTTCGGAACAAGGCCTTGTTAAGAAGAAAATTTGACGACTTGTGTACCTTGCTTCCATCTGTCAAGTACCCGCCCAATGCATGAAATTCCTTCTTATAGACAGCCATCAACAAATTGATAGCTCCCTGCATGACAGAAAGAGAAGTTGAGAACATACACTGTAATCCATCACCCTACTCAAATGCTATACATACCAACCTACGAACACGCGACATAAATCATCCTTCTAAAGTTCTCGTAGTGAGTCACATATGACCTCCTAATGTTATCACCTCACACATAAATTCTACTCAAGTATCAAGAGCACAAATAGTTGGCAGTGAATTACAAAATAAGAAAAATATGTAAACTACTATTCGAGTACTCATTCCATATATGTGCTATATGTAAGATGCAAGGACCGCATGCAAGGTCATTCACCTATACTTTACAGATTGATAATTACATCCAAAACAATGAGAATAGCAGGATGGCAAAGAACAACGCCGGCAAATACTTAAAAGGAATAAGACTCTGTAACTGACCACCTATACTTTAAAGGAATTGATAATTACACCCAAAACAATATGAATAACACAATGGCAAAGAACAATGCCGACCAATACGTAAAAAGAATATGACTCTCTACAATGGACTGACTAGTACCAGATCAATTACTGCTTCACGTGGATATCACAAAGAGAACAAGCCGGTTGACTAGTACAAGTTAAAAGCAACCTATGGTGTACATCTAATACAAACCTCACGAATTTCCAAGGTGGGCATATGGGGTAGAAAGTCATTCCCGACAAAGAAGCAAATGAAGATGAAATCATCTATTATGCACTCAAAATCAATCTTGAAAGGAGGATTTGGAATCCTGAATTCATGCTCCAGATATTCCCTTAATGTCCATACATTAAGAAACTGCAAGGAAATTCAAACAATGGTGAGAAGATTGAGAACAAGATTATTTAGTTCTCAACGAAGGACAATTCTTGTACGAGATTTATGAACAACAAACAAACCTGAAAAGGCTTTTTAGGCACAGCATCTTCACCTTTCTCATCAAATTCACCAGCTTTTCTCTTTGCCTTGCCTTCACAATCTGCAGCTAAATGGCCTACCTGGCCACACAGGAAGCACTTATCTTGCTGTCCAGGGGTGAAAACAACCTGCATTGACAATGGGACATATACAGCCCCCATGGGTCAGAACGGCATCAAATTACCAAAAAGACATTGGCACGAAGCTCAGTGAGCTGCGGCTCTACACCAATAAAGGCTACATAAAATGCATAGCCCCCAGAGCGTAAAACACCCTCGTATGGGAAGAATAGGAGGTCCGCATGTATGCAGACAGCCTTACCCCAATGTTAAAACCATTTAGAAACTGCTTCGCTATGACCCATAAACCATAATGGATCTTGTGCTGAGAATTGGTCACCAACAATCCACCCACCAAACCCCTCCTTGTTATGTGGAGTATCTTTCATTTTCCCTACTTGATCAACAATGGTCATATTGTTTCCATTTCCAATGAAGCCAAAGACTACTTATTCTTTGGTTTTTGGGATATAATGGAATAAAACAAAATGGCTCATAAAACTGTCTGTGCTTCTTATTTTGTGAAGTGGCAGCCAATCGGTGCGATTCTCGACGCAATTTTCATTTTGGGTCATCCGTGCGCAGCCTCTCTATGTTTCAATAGGGGTAAGGCTTGCGTGCATCCGACCCCCCCTTACCCCGCCTTATGGTGGGAGCCTTTAGGGCACTGGGGTTAAAGATGTTGTTGATCAACAATGGTCATATATGAATTCATTTAAACAAAATGTTATTTTTTTTATTTTTTCTTGAACATGCCCGTGCCATAAGCCATGTGGGTCCAAATTCAACTCAAGCAAGACTTGTAGACGACTTCAACTATAGAATTACATAACTTGCTTGTTTTCATTGATTGCCTCTGTTATCCGAAATGTTGGATTTAGCTAGTGTCTAAGAACAATCTAAGAAACGCACAGACTAAATTCCACATAAGAGAATAGATTTGTCATCACAAACCTCTCGCAAGATTGAAAAATGGACTTCATGGGTAGCCAATGCTAACATAATCAAATCTGCATCCTGTTCAATGATAACAAAAGAGAACGCGTGAATCTCAATCCGCGGCAACTACACCTTTCAGGCTCGTACATGCAATTGAAAGAGGACATACCAATCCATAAAGACAATGTCGTGTATTAGGATCATATCCAGGAAGATCCCTCTGAAGACGTACGTAAGACATAATCTTGTGCTCCCCTTCCCCGGGCACATTGGCATCAGATAATATAACCTACCCAAGACCAAGCAAAATTAGAATTCCAGCACAAATGCACAGCCATACAACACCATACACAGTATAAACAGGATAATTACAACACTACCTTTATAGATTTCCATCCTGGGTCACTATTAAGCTTCAGATGAACATAATATTGCAAAGCAATGGACAATACAGCCATAAACTCTGTTCCAGGAGTAATAACATTGGAATCACAGGTTTGTGACGTCTCTTTAGGAGGAAGCTTTCTGCCCTCCTGTTCGAACTCTTCTCGCAATCGCTCTTCTTCAGCTGCCTGAAAGAAAGGAAGGAAAATGTAAATGAGCACTTACTCATTGTAAAGCAAGGGAAAATATACCATCAAATAAAGTACATACGGCATCCGCTGCATCTTTAGCAGCCCTAAATCGCCTAGATCTCTGCTGATTCATCTTAGCTCTAGGAGCCACGCCATCTGGAAGCAGATCATATTTTGTATGAGTGTGAATTCAGAATAAACAGAACAGATGAATGCTTGTAATATTAAGCAGAAATGATACCCACCGATGGCCATATATATGAGTTTCCTAGGACGAACCATATTAAAAAGCCTGTCAATGTAGTCAAATACATTCTGAAACACCTCATCAAATGTTGATGGAGAAGGCTGCATGAAAGAAAAAAAGACATTCAGAAGTGTTCAGCCTTAACCCATAAAAGTAAAACACACCAAAGGGTATACAAGAAATACATGATGAATAACATTATGTCTCTCCACTCTCCAATGAGGTGAGTTGTCCAAAATTTACAAAGCGCCTTGTTGTAAAAGAAGGCCAAATGAAGACATGAAGAAAACATCAAACAGGGTCTATTTACCTATGAAAACATAATTAAAACAATCATTTAAAGGCAACAAATGACAATGCATACATCACACTTTCACAGCTACAGAGTGTTACTTAAGATATCACGACCATAAATTACGCAGAAATTCTAGAATCCAATCCGCATTAATATGCTTGCTTTAACACTTCAAATTTACTCCAAAAAGTTATGAAGAGTTTCATAAAAAAGAAGCAAACACAACCAACCATTCAGTAGGACCAAATCGAAAGTTTCAGTCCCTAATGTTTCCTGACCACAATAACAGTCCAACAAAGAGATTCTAGAGGCAGCCAGTCTTAAATTAAGACAAGGTAACCTGACTGAAGCAGGAGAAAATAATGTAAAATCAATATCAAAGCAGCAGCCCATCATAGTTTATGGGGTCACAGACTGAGCCGCCACTGGATGGATAAAAACTATATAAGCTAGTTTGTCAGACATATGTTTTCATTCTTTGAAGTCCTCCATCATGTTAAGTAAATTGCGTTAGCTTTTCAGGATATTTCCAAATGAACAATTTCACCAAAATCTTTCTAAACGTTACTCCGAAGAGTTCTGACAGGTGATGATTAAGATGAGCTCAAGAGTGGGCTTCTGTTTCTGCTTCCACAAACGGGATTGAAAAATTGAATCATCTAGTGATTAGGAAGTGTTTTGAAAAGCAACTCCTTTTGATGGAAGGACAGCTTTGACATCAGGGGAGAGTTCCGCCCGGTAATACCTCAATCTAAGAGGTCTACAATACCCTGAAATAAGGCAACTTTACCTTGCTCAAAACTAACCGCTCTCAACATCTCTCAACTCAAAACAAACATATTATGTACAAACCTACAATAATGTAGGTATGCAACACCTCCTCAAATTACGTCACCGTAACCAATAATATTTTGACGGTCAGTTACCTACTTACCTGCATATCCATTGTTCTGATTGAACTCCAAATAATTGAATTCACTAACAGAAAAAGCTCAATGCAACCTAATTGCCAACATCAGTTACACAAAAAGATCGTTTTGTCCATAGCAATTGGCAAGTTCAAAATCTAAAGGTCATAACTTGTGTGCATTACCACGATTCCAATTCAATACTTTGGCATTAACTAACTCCATTGAGCTCAATGTGACTACAGAGCATGTCTATTCTTAACTTATCGCCGCGTAATTTGCAGCATTCCAATAACCCGTACGAAAACAGAATAAAACACCTACTCCATCACTAATCCTTAAACTGCCACTTTTCAGCTAAAATTTCACAAATATAACATTAACAACATTATATCCCAGTGCCTCAGCCACACCCCAATGTTAAAAACATAAATCGCCGGCTTCCGAATAACGCTGAGTTAATCCCCCTTAGCTAAACACAACACCAATGTAGCCAACAAGTAATTCGCAAACAATTACTAGCAAGAAAAGCAACAATCACAAACAGAAAAATAAAAAGATATAAAAACGAAAGAGTGAAGAAGAATTAATCATACCCGATCTTCAGGATGAAAACAAGGATGAATAATCCCATTCATATCGAGATAAAGATTATCATACTCGAGTTTATTAGGGTTAGGTTTACTAGTATCAACCGGAATCTTAATTCCGTCGATAACCACCGCTTCTTCCTCCACAACATCGACGATAATCAACGGATACTTCTCCGCCAACCACCGGTAAAACGCCGGAACTCCCATGTCGCTCGTCGGAAAATTGAGAGCGGATGAGAGAGAAAAACCCTAATTTTCAATTGATTTTTTTTATTGTAATCTGGTTCAGAGGTTTGGGGATAGAGAGGGAAATAGTAGTAAGTTTGATTTCGCGGCGAAGACGTGGAAAGGAAAGAAAAGAAAGTGTTCAAAGGACGGTTATGTCCTTGGATTAGTTGGTGAGGATACGGAAGGGTTTTTGGGGGTTTTGGAGGGCAGAGAGAGTAATTTTATTATTTTTCTAAAAGGGTGGTGTGCTAGTCAGTGCTAGACTGCTAGGTTTGATATATTCGTACCTTGTCCGGGCTCCCGCGTGCTCTTGAAGATATTTTCAGACTTTATATGGTTTCGCGGTCCAAGAGGGGATACTTCCCCTAATTCGTTTCTTTTTCTTGCTTTTTTTTTTAAGGATAAGCGTCAAGCAGGATATAAGGACAAAAGATTAGGTAACCCTTGTCATCAAGGTATCACCTACTTTATCTGAGATAATGATATTACGAATTTTCAAATGTTAACAATGTTGTAGGGTTTCATCAATAAGTAAGGATTGAGCGCCCCTGAGACACAAGCCAATCTGCTGCTCGATTGCTTCTCGAAAGATATGCTTGATATTGCATGTCTGAAACGAGCTGAGGAGGTGTTTGATCTCACGTATGAGGAAGTGGATTCGCCAAGGAACGTTAAAATCCCCACAAACTACTTGAATCACGGTTAAGTTATCACCTTCAGTCAAGCTAGGATGCCATCGATGCCTTTGCTTCGAGCCAGTAGTAACTGTTAGGTTTCCGGTTTTGATGATAACAAATATTGTTGCAGGATTAAGGTTAGTAGTTTGGGTCATTGCGCTTATGGAACTAACCTCATGATCTAACACTGGTTAAGTTGTTGAGTTCTTTATAAAAACAGGTTTCACCGACAATGGTGAGTTGAGTTTCAATGGAACAACTACAAGTGTGATGCAACTACAAGAGACGTCAAGAACATATGGTTTAGTCGGTATAGCTCTCTTGTGTTAATCTTATTTGATTCACAGGGAACGAACTTTGCCTTAGGAAAATGAAGGAAGGAACAGAGCATGGAATAGAGTCATAAACTAGCTCATAGTCACCTATTAGGCCCATATATCCTCTTCGGGCTCTAAAAGGTGAAGGCCTTGTTGGTAGTATGATGGTAGAAATCTATTATAAACTGATCATGTGAGCTTTAGTTTCCCAATGTGGGACAAACCAACTCCAGAAACCACTCCATAAACCACTTTCCAAATTTCGTAGTGTTACAAACTCCCCCACTTAGAGAACGCAACGTTCCCGTTGCGCCTCGGCCAAACCATACCATCATCAACACAGGTCGAAGATCTCTCCCGCTAGGCAGCTGACCTGGGCCTAACCCCAGCACTCAGCACGCCGTCGCAGGGTTGCTCTGATACCATCTATAACAACCCGAACCAGCGTTCGTCACAACACAACCCAATAAGATGGGTAGTCACTTATTAGGCCCATATATCCTCTCCGGGCTCTAAAAGGTGAAGGCCTTGTTGGTAATATGATGGTAGGAATCTATTATAAACTGATCATGTGAGCTTTAGTTTTCCAATGTGGGACAAACCAACTCCATAAACCACTTTCCAAATTTCGTAGTGTTACAGTGATTTTGTCTCAAAAAATTTTTAGTAAAAATGATTATCTCATATTTATCCTTTTTTTTTCTGGTATTATCTTTCAAAGAGTTTTTCATATTGTTTTACAAGATATTTTTCCAAAATACTTTATTTAAATTGGAAACTCTATCTTTTGGAATATCCTTTCTTAATCAGTTTTGAAACCTAATCTCTGTTATAAGTAGAACACAAATCACGTTGTTTTATTTACGCACATTGAGTTTAAAACGTTTTGAGCTTAAACAGAATTTCATCAAGGCAAACAATGTTTCTAGTGCGTCATCTTGATTTAGGGCTTATAGTATCTCTCCTGGCTTTCGAGAAGCTTATCGAGATAGCTATTCTTTTGTAATCTTAATTTTCTTAAGAGTGTTGCAGGTAGAGTCTCAATATCTGTGGTAGATATTTGGGTAGAGGTTCTTGTGGTAAGAACGTCAATTACGTCTTGTGGTAAGAACGTGAATTGGTGCTTGTATTGCTCTTTTGATAATAGTGGATTATTGAAGATTAGGTTAGGGTGGACATAGACCTTGAGGTAAGGTCGAACCACGGTAAATCTCTGTGTTATTTACGTACTGCATTATTTTCATATTACATGGAACAATTTTACATACATTGTTCCGTGTAACGTTTCTCTCATCGTTCCTTTGTGTAGAGAACAGTCACACATACACTGTTCTCACCCATTGTTATCGCCCATAAAGTGCGAAAAGGTTGTAGGATTCGAGTCGTTTACTCGAATTCCCTCAAACACTCTATTCATCCCCCCCTCTACAGTGTCCGCCTAATACCATCAGTAACCCCTCTTTGAGGGCACGAACTTCCGCCAAGAGGACAGAGCAGTCGCCCAATCGGATTGTACGACCGTCGATAACATTACTATTGGAATCCCGAATGACGAAACCAGCTGTTGCCCGATCCATCGAAGTTGAGCTTGAAAATGCCATTAGGAGGAGGGGACCAACGAACTTCGATGAAAGTTGGCGGGGGCGACGAACCAGTGGTGTAATATCTCAAATTTCGGTATATTTTATAATAATATTTTAGATTCTATTTTAGCGGGAAATGAATTTAAATGGTTTTCTTTTGGATTAAGTTGTTTTTGAAAAATGGGTTCGGAATTGAATTCTAAAGCCGGTTTTCTATTTGGGTTTGCTAAATTCTAATAGGGCTTACTACTACAAGATCTACTAACCCAATGCCATATTTGTAACACCCCCAAATTTCCTCTTTTTTAAAAAATATTTTATCGTGAACCAGAATACCAATTAAGGAAATTCAGAGGTGTCACTCCGCACTTAAGTCAAAGACCCGAATGCAAGGAGATTTCAAAAGCCAGAATATAAATGTCTAATGGTCTAAAATAATCTATTACAATCCAATAATTAAATTACAACAATCCAAAATCCGAAATATGAAATACGAAATAGTCTAACTATTATTAATGGTCTATAGCTTAAAGTTAAGCTTTATTTGATTCAACTAATATCTGGTGAGTCGTCGTCCTCGCAATGCATCAAACACTCCAAACCTGTGGTGGATTTAAAACACAAAAACCACAGTTGAAAAAGTCAGTGAAATTGAGTAAGCTAACACCTTAACTCGTTGAAAACCAAAACCCTTACCTGAATTTCGAAAATGTTTTAATTTTATTTTCAAAAACCGCACTTAGCACGTTATGATATAAATTATTCATTGAGACAAATTACATCACCAAAATAGAAATATCACAGAAGATTCAACAAGCGTATAACATTTCATTAATATAATCCAAATCATTCTTTTACATCTTTAATGAGGAATCCATACCAAATTTATAAGTGGGATGAGTCGAATATTTGCCAACTCATCCAAACCATACCATTATATATGGGGTGAGCCGGTTCTTTGCCGACCCACCAAACCATACCATACAAGACCACTAGACCTTAAATGTGCACACCCCCTATTAAGTATTGCTAACCCAATAGAATAGTATTAGAGTCAAACCCACTTAAAAACCGATGCGGTGGGGTAATAGAGTGGAGTCGATGTGACTCAAACCAATAAAGTGGAGTCGATGTGACTCAAACTAATAATCGTCGTGTATTCTCATATTTTATGTATTTTGTTTATAATATCGATCATTTACACAAGTTTATATTCCAATAATCATACAATCATTCATAATTCAGTCATATCAATATCAATTTCACACCCATCAACCATAATTCCAACAACATCTTTTGAATCATAAACCAAACAATATATAAACGTATTAATCCAATCCAATCAAATCAAGATATGATAATCAAAACAATAATTCGTTCTCCACCTAACATGATACTAGGTTTTCATCCAGCACACCAATCACTTAGCAAATAATTTTGAAAGGTTTCTACAAGTTTAAGAAAGGTTGAGCATGCTAGCTTACCTTTTCAATACACACAAGAACATGACAGCACAACGATCACTATTATTCTTCGTCTACGAACTCAGGGGCTACAATATTACAATCAATAAATCCCAAATCAATACTAATCTCATCCAATCATTCATCTAATACTTATTTAATTCTATTCTATATGCAATGCCCATGATAATTTAAATCTAACCCAACAATTAACAATTAGCCAACAATTATAATTCTAATTCAATAATTAGTTTCTAATACTCAAATAACACTCAATTTATTTTAAAAAAATTCCCTAAGACTTACAATTACTTATAAAACAGAATCTAATTCATAAAAATAACCTTTTAATTATTATGGTTTAATTACTCAAAAAACATGCTTTAAATTACATAAAATTATATAAAAACGAATTAAATCAATCTAAATTCGAAAATCAGTTTATAATTCCCTAAATTATCATAATTTCGAGTTATTGATCATTAAAATTAATTTGGGCTAATCAACTAATTAACAAACAATTAACCAAAATTTCCCCCAAATTGCAATTTCTATAAACTTGAATAAAACCCCAATTAAATCTCAAACTAAATTCAAGAACCCTAATTAACAGATTATAAACATACTAAATTCATAATTTACGAAACTAATTGAACCTAATTCGAGCAATTAAACTAATAAACCCCAAATTCGTAATTAGTGAAAATCAATTCAAAACAATCATCAAAATCAATTCTTTATGCATAAAACCAACCCAAATTGATTACCCACTAACTATAACATCTATTAGAATCAACTAAACACAAATTAAAGCCATAAAACGACTTGATAATCACGGTTAATTGAAGAACCGAAAACAGGGGAGAGAAGGGGCGTTACCCACGGCGTAAAAGAGGAAGAAAGGGGGCAAGGGCGGTGGTCGGCCGGCGAGGGTAGCGGCGGCGACGTCTGGGCAGGAGGGAAAGGCAGGGGCGGGAGCTGGGGAGGCTGCATGCTGGGTTCGTGTGTGGAAAGAAAACAGGGGAAAGGGAAGGGGGAGCTCTGTTTTTATAGGGGGGATGCGTCGGGTTTTTTTTTTTTTTTTGCTGTTTTTTTTTTTTTTTTTTTTTGCTTTTTCTTTTTATTTTCTGATTTCTTTTTTCTTTTTATGTTGGGTTAGGATGTGTTTGGTGTTTGGGCCAATGTAGAGTTGGTTCGGGTTGATATTGGTTCATTAGCAATGATTGACCCAATTTAGGAATAGAACCCAAATAGAAATTCCGATTTTAGAAATCATTTCCTAACTCATTTTGGAAAACGACTCACGAATAATATTTAAAACTCTTTTCATTTAGATAATCTAATAAATAAATCTAAAATATTAATATAAAATACTTTAAAATTTCGGGATATTACAATATTTACCCAAACATCAAATACCCAACCAAAAAAAAAAAAAAAAAAAAGAGGAAAAAAATATCAGAAAAAAAAGGAAAAAACAAAAAAAAAAAAGAAATCTTAAGTTTCTCTCTCATCCTCACCGCATACGAGGACCAAACCCAACCCCTTTCCCTTCTTAATTGTTGCTCCTCTATTTTCCTCTGCCTAGCAACGATGCACGCCGCTCCCAGCCCTTTCCACTTCTCACATCACTTCCACCGCCACCGCCCTTGTCTCGATCTCTTCCCCTGTTTTCGTTCTTCCTTAAAAACTAGGTTGCACGCCCGGGCTGTCTATTATTGTTTATACACAGTTTATAAAAAATGTAGGTTTATCTTTGTTCAAATATTATCATGAATGGTATCATACATTTATTTTCTTTCAACTTTTACCCGCCATGTTCAATTATATTATCTATTTATACTCACTCATCATATTATCATTATCCTTTCCGCTTTTGCGTCACCCATTATTAGGGATGACAATGGGTCGGGTCTGGGTCGGATCCTATAGGATACAAACCCGGATCCATGTGTTTACAAGCATACCCAGATCCGTCCCGGACCCATCGGGTCCAAAATTTACAGTTCCACACCAAGATGGGTCTTTTATAAAATCAAGTTTGTCATGTGTAAAACTTGCGCAACTTACGATATTTTTGTCTCGATGTGATTTAAGATCGTTAATGTGTTGATGTGATTTGCGATCATCACTATGGTGGACATTCCTCATCCATCAAAACTTCAGAAAACCAAGGGAGAGTGACAATGGCGGTGTCGACGATGATATTTTGAGGCGGCAGTGAAGGATTTTGAGGCGGCAGCGAAGGGTTTTGAGGCCGCGGAGAAGTATTGGGCGTGACTCATGAGAAGACTGAGAAATGAAAATGGAAGGAGAAGGCTGACATCGTGAGAAATTAGATTTTATTTTTTCTATTTTTTTGGCCGGGTCCATGAGTCGAGTTTGGGTCTCAAATCAAGGACTCATATCCGACCCGCACATTTATCACTGGGTTTAGATTCGACCCAGATCCATTGGGTCTAAAAAAATGGACCCAGATCCGACCCAATTGGGTCGGGTCCGCCGGGTCTGGGTCGGGTCTTAGGTCCATTGTTATCCCTACCCATTATACTACTTCATTTGCATCCACTATCTCGTCGCATATTACACTATTTCATTTTTATTCTACTAACCCGTTACCCGTTATATCACATTATATTTAAATTTTGTTACCATAAATTAAGTAACCACCACAATATTATTTCTTACATCTCATATGGTAAACTCAATTACCATAATTATTATTTTACATAAATTAGCTGATTAATATACTCTTATAATTTTATTATTACAGCTTAACCAATAATTATATTGAATGCTATTTTTATGTTCTATCCAATTAATATGTGTCAAGTGTCATTCAATGAAAGACTTGGTTTCAGGTTTAATTAGCTTACCACCATAATAATCATAAATTATATTATTTTCCATAAATTAGCTAATGATTAATTTCCATATTATGTAATTACTTAGTATTATCTAATTAATGAATGTCAAGTGTCCTTCTAGGAAAGATTTGGTTTCACGTTTTATTAGATTGTATTAGATTAGATATATAGTATAGTATTAGACGAGATTATTAATCGATTTTAGTGGTCAAATTTGTGTTTAATTAGTGTATTAGATGTTGTTGATGATGTGTAAATTGATTTGAGTGAGTTTGTTGATTAAAGTGTATGTTGATTTTTTATTAGTTTTCAATTGTTCTTGGGTTTATGAGTTTAATTGTGATTTTGGGTCAATTAATTCAATCCATGAATTCGTTTTTTTATTGATTTTTGATTAATATAGGTTGTTGTTTATTATTTTTTGTTAATTAGGGATTAACAATTTTAGTTGGGTAATTTGATTTCAATTTGTTCTTGTTTTGTAGAAATCGATTTGGTTTTAATTAGGAGATTAGTATTGTAAATAATTCTAATTTTCTCAAATTATTCAAGTAAGTAGGGTTTTCAATATATGGTGGTTTATAAATTTATTTTCTGATCTTTGTAATTTATTTTACAAATTTCGAATTTCTAGAATTTTATGTAATAAAACATTGTTTTTAATTGATAAAACATAATTGAAGTGGTTCAAATAATTTATAATTAAATTGGAATAATTAAGGGTCTTGAATTATATTATGTTTTAAAACCAATTTTAAGCCCTTTGATAATTTTTATAAAAATTTGGTTGTTATTTGAGTTTTATTGAATAATTGTTGAAATAGAATTATAATTATTAGATAATTGGTAATTATTGGTTTGGATTTGGTATTGTCATGTTCATACATTGCATATATGATCATACTAACATATACGTAGAGGAATTCTACACTGGGTACCAAAACATCGTAGCCATTGTAAAAAGAGCAAATTATACTTTTGATTTTATTGAAGCAATCTCAACCTTTGATAAATAGACTAATACAAATATGTTGACCGTTGACAAAAAAAAATTGATAAAAAAACAAATAAATAATAAACCCAAGTCCCTAACCCTTACATATTCCTTCTCCTCTCCCCTCCGCCTCACCTATCCACGCACACGTACCAACCCAGGCCTCTACCACCCTCCGCCACCTCCACCAAACCCCACCTTACTAGCCGCCTCCGTCACCACCATTCTCGTCGTCGCCATCTTAGTCGGGCCATCCACTTCGTTCGCCCGTCCCCACCATTCTCCACGATTGATACCCTAGATCCTCGTTTCAGCCCTCTAAAGTCTTCGTGCACAATTGTTTTGAAGATAAATGATTCGGAAATTTTGGGAAGGAGGAGATACAAGCGCGGTCGTGGGGGTACAAATTTATACAACGTTACTCAACTCATCATTTTGTTAATTGTGAAATGTAAAGCATGCATGCTATTCGTTATTTTGGAACTATAGTTTGCAATGGTATTATTTTTTAAAATACTTTGAAGATAGCAACACTACTTTTTTTTTTATTTTTTTAAATATACCAAAATGAAAACGATAATTCTCTCAATATGTTTTTAAAGAAGTTTAAAATAATATTTTATATCCACTTTCTTTACGTAGCGTTTGGTTCAAACTCAGAAACGAAAAATAGAATTTAAAGGGTTAGATTTGTGTTTGTTCTAAATGCATGGGCAAAAGTGATAGTTTTTGAGAACGGGCGAGGATTGAGATTTGTGTGACAATTTCTAAGGCGAGTCTACGGGTTCAAAAAATATTATTAAAATGGGGAAAGGGAGAGTCCATTTATAAAATGAATGATAAAGTAGGCAAAGACACTGTCCAATGGGAGATAGTCAAATCGCATTCAAAGAGGCCTGGTGGTCGAGAGTATAACGGTGGCGGTGTAGTGCGACGACGGTTAAGCAAAAAGTATCTATAATTTATTAAGCTTAGAGGCAGAACCATTTAAAGGAATGAGATTCAACAAATAACGAATGAATAAAAAACAAGCTTTCAAGCAGACAATTATAAAGAGAGTGTCAAAATAAGCTCGTTTCTTGAAAAGGTGGCCTACAAACATAAGTCTTAGTGGACACGATCACATATCAAATTCATGGGTGTTGTCGTTCCATTAATGTTGAGATCAGATAGTTATAGATAATGATTTCTTATATTATTAATTTATTAAGCTAAATAATTTTTTAAACTAGTAACATGATCAAAATACTTTTCGTTTTCCAAAGAAAATGGACACTCAGATATCTGATTTTGAAAATTGAAAATACACATTTTAATATCAAAAAAGAGTGAAATGATGTTTTGAACCTTCAAAGTGTAACGATAAATTGGTGCTTATACGTGTGAGGAATTCATTAATTTAGAGGGGACCTATTAGCCTCCACTTCCACCATATCTCCTCGAAACCACCAAATAATTGTCCCCCTACCCCAACACCACCCCACATCGGCGCCTGAAAATGGGACCCTACACCCTATTTCCGGCCACCTTCACGAAGCCACACCCAAAGGGGTTGACCACACTGCTTCAAACACCCTTCCCTACATAGGGTGTCTTTTGGTCTTGCCGGTGATGCGCTGCCACGGCGAGGGTGGCCGATCAACATGTTTGGGTTGGCTTGTGGCGGTGATAAGGGTGGCCGATGGCTGAGCGCGGTGGTTGGATATTGGGTTGTGGTTGCAATGGGAATGGGGATGATGATTGGGTGAGGTTGGTATACTTTAAGGCTTGATGCATTGGAGAAATTGAGACCTTGGGATTTAAATGGATGGCCAAGATGATAACTCTACCCGGTAGAGTTCTCAAGGAACTCTATGGGATCTTCACCA
Organism: Spergularia marina; assembly: GCA_963680865.1. Taxonomy (NCBI): domain Eukaryota; kingdom Viridiplantae; phylum Streptophyta; class Magnoliopsida; order Caryophyllales; family Caryophyllaceae; genus Spergularia; species Spergularia marina. The sequence continues at coordinate 3,963,303 of OY804551.1, read as the reverse complement.
TGTTTTATAACGTTAATCACTCATGAAAATTTAAAAAAACTTAATTTTTTTTTTCTTACATATTAGCCAATCTTGGAACAATTTTCTGTTTTAACTCATATTTAAATGAATTTGATTTCAAACTATATAACATACTCTATTTTCAAATCTAACTACGAGTTCAACTATAAATGGGGTGTTTTCTTAGGTCAAAGTCAAACTTATGATAGATCACACAAAGTTAGGCATAGAGAAATTGTCTACAATTTTCGTTTAAAATAAGTACCCCGTGAATTCACGGGCACAAAAACTAATTATATGTTTTAACTTTGATCCCCTAGAGTTATTTTGGGTAGAATTTAATTTGTAGAGTTTAACAATATTAGTAATAAGACAAAATAAGAAGGAATTATAAATGCACAAAGAAAATGCAACTACTATCGGCACTCCATAAGGGGCTTCCTGCACTCCCACTAACTCTATTTTTCTCAAAGAAAAATTTGTAACGACAAATTTTGTACTAAGACAAAATAAGGAAACAAATGAATATTTTATATATCAGAAAAGTTGTGTGTGTACAATCTCTATGTATCCTCGTACACAGTAGGGGGTGCGCCGTACGATACACTACACTGGTAGCGTACGTGTTGTAGGGGCGCGTCGTCCACGTGCATTGTCGTTGTTCTTGAGAGGGCCGCAGGGGACTTGAATCTCTCCTTGAATTTGATTGTTTGAACTGACGTTCGTTGATCGTTCGTTGATTTGCATGCGACACGTAAGTGCTTGTTGACTGTGTGTGGTTGGAAAGAAAAATAGAGTTAGTGGGAGTGATGGAGCACTCTCATGGAGTGCGAACAGTATTTTCCATATTTTATTCTTGCCTTATTGAGTAAATAACTTTACTTTGTAGACTTTATTTTCATCTGTACGGGATCCAAATTTTCGTTGAAATCAATCAAAATTTCAACAAATTCATATCAGATCAGTTTAGAAAGATGCAGTTCTATCAAACGGGTTTTAAATCCTCCTAAAAAAGGCGAAATTGGAGAGAAACACAATTTACAACATAAATACATTTCCTTTCTCTTCTTTTCTCTCGTTTCGATTTTTGTACATCAAATTGCTTCTTATCTAACCAGCTGTGTTGCACGAGTACAGACATCGGGATACCGTAATTTCAAAATCTAGGACACGGACACCACAATTTCAAAAATTAGAACACGGACACCGCTATTATTTATTAATATACATATATAAACATAGAGTATATCATATTTTTTAATAAAATAATAAAACTACGAATCTTAAAACTCATTACAAGTTTAAATGAAAATATGATCCACGAGATTATTGAAGATTTGATGGGAAAGGATAAGAACTTTGAGATTAAGAGTGTTTATATTGCGGGTATGTTTTTGTGTCCGGAGGTGTCCGACACCTATCTTTCGTGTGAAAACTCGGGTTTTGTGTCCGAACTACAAAGAATGAATTGGACACGGGACCATCCGTGTCAGTATCGAGCACTATATTTTCGGAGCAAATTGAAATCTGCAAGAGTGAGTCTAGGGTTAACGCAAACACTGAAATCTGCATTTTTTTGAAGACCCTCTCTAAGGTAATTTTTCGGTCTCTGTCCCCTCCCACACAATCAGTGGATGTTGAATGACAATAAAATGAGAATTTGGGGGTATATATGTGTTTGCAGATGTGTATATGTTTGTCGGATAAATCGGAAGCCAGGCTACTACCTGTACTGGGAGACGACGACACGGAGAGTTTCATTGAGTTGATGCTCAACGACCCTGAACTTATTAGAGCCTCCCAATCCATAGTTTTGGGAGTATTGCTTCCACGAGAAGGCAAAGAAATGTGCTCTTGTTTTGATGAATGGACAGATCACGGGCTACCCCGCACCCGGTTTTCTCTTCACTGCACTTGCCAGCCTTTCTGATCCTCAACTTATACTCCCGTTATTGCAAACACATGATGGTTCCTATCTAGCCAACCACTCATCTTATGGTTTCCTCCCCATCCACTTCGCTATCGCCGACTCGTAAGCCCTTTTTTTTTTTTTTTTTTTTTTGATATCCACGTGTTGCGTGAAGTTAACGTTGTTTTCGTGTTGCAGACCGTCAGATAAGTGGTCAGTAGGAGAATCTCTGATCAAGCTCTTACTTTTAGCTTGCCACCCTTCCGAAGTAGTATAGGCATCTTTTTTTTTGAAAACTATTTATTTGGACTAGAATTACTTACTAACGACCTCTGTGATGGATGGATGGCTTCCTGCAGAAGCAAAGACGGGAGTCTGCTCGGTTGGTTGCTGAGTACACAAAGGACATTAATAGAGTTGCTTTGGGCTTAATCCAGCAGGGTGACATTAAGGAGTTGGCAGCCTTGCTTCTTGTGGCTCATCACCAAGTTTCCCAACCCTTTAGCACAGGTTCTTTCTTATTTCCGATATTATTATGGTATATAATGTGGTCATCATTTATCAACTTAATTACATACACTTATCAACTCCTCCTCATTGATATATAGGTGAAACTATTATGGACCACATAGATGTGGATGACATGGTTTCACGAGCCATCAACGGTCAATCTGCACCAAGTGCAAGCGCAGCTGGATTGCTTAAAATTTTTGACAAGGCTGGATATGCTTTGAGCCAGTACTATAAGTCCATGCACGAAGATGTATGTTGAGTTTAAATCACATACTTTAGCTTTCCATCATAAACATATACTCCCTCCTGTTCTGAATGATTTTCCCCTTTGTTTTGTATTTTTTGACTAGCCATATTGGGAGCCACACATATATCAAATGAAATGTTTACATTGTGTAAAATTAACACATCTTTTATTCTGCAGTGCATTCTACAAGTTTCACTTGATTTTAAGTCGAACGAGTTTTTAATTTGATTTATATAATAGTCTCAATATGGCTAGTAAAAAACTGCAAAATAAATGGGAAGATTATTCAGAACATGAGGGAATACTTTAGCTTTTCATCATAAGCATATATATATGGGTAAGGATCCTCTAGAGTTGATTTTTGGTAGAGTTGGTAGAGTTTACCAAAACAAGTAATAAGACAAAATAAAAAGAATTTTAAAAGTCACAAATAAATTGTTAAAAAATCTATTTTTACTTTTTTAGGCAAACTCTACCAAGTAGAGTTGATTTTCAACTCTAGAGGATCCCAACACACACACACACATATATATATATATATATATATATATATATATATATATATATATATATATTCCAACTTTTGTGGTTTCGTCAATCTAAGTATTATATATATATATATATATATATATATATATATATATATATATATATATATATATATATATATATATATATATATATATATTCCAACTTTTGTGGTTTCGTCAATCTAAGTATTTTTTTTTTTTAATCCTTAGGTTCCTTTTATGAAGATGTGATACTTCAAGTTGCTCCTCTGTTGAAAGAAGCTGGATTTCAAGTTACACGTAATGATGTGGATGTATCTAACTCTTTTAGGTCTGGATATCTAGTGCTTTCTTTCCAAAAGACATGCCAATGCTATATTGCTATATATACATGGTTGTTAAAACTATTGCCTTTCGTGGCTTAATGTTGGCAACTCATTCACGCTCTTGTTATACAGTCTATGTCTTGTCAGGTACAACAAGAGCGTGGATCAGTTGATTCTAGCGCGGCGTTATCATTACCTTTAATGTTCCCTTTCTTATTCCAACCTGTTGTATTTTTTTTTTTTTTTTTTTGTGGTACCAATTGTCATTCCGGGACTGAGGTTTTGTTGTTGGTGTTGTTGTTGGTTTTGTGTCACTAGTCTTCGTCTTGAAGTGATGGACCATATACATGAGAAACTTGGTAATATTCCCATCCCTTCCGTTTCATAGTTCTGTCTCTATTTATCCACCTTAAGCATCAGAGAAAGAATGGAATAAAACGTTTATTGACTGATGACTCTTCTTTTGTTGCGCTATTGAAATGCTTCCCGAGCAGGAATCACAACAGATCCTAGTAAAGAGTGTGTGGCTCCTTCAGTACATCGCATGCTGGGTTCTGAGTTACCAGTTGTTTGTTTTGATGAAAAGGTGTTGGGTTCCCGGTTTTGATGATAACATATACAATAGTTGTCTAAGGTTAGACATTTGGATATGTACTCTTTGATTGAACTAACCTTATGCCTTCAAGATTGTTCTAGCTTAAGTAAGCAGATTCCGCACGTCAAGGGTATGGAACGAGTCAAGGCATGGAACAACTACAAATACAAGAGTGATTTCGATCATGTGGATGATCATGTATTGTAATGGTTAGAACTCTTGTACGATCTTGTTTGACACACCTTAAGATTGTCTGCCTTGAGGAAACGTAGCTAGGAACAGCGTATGGAACAGTCTCTTGTACTCTGTTCCATACATTGTTCCTGTGCAACAGAATTTTGAAATCATCTCTCTTCTGATTTTCCGAGAAAAATTATATTTTCAGTATTTTTGGAAATCATGTTTACACGGACAACATCTCATATTTTCCTATCCTTGGTTAATATTTTCAAAATTAGAAATTAGATTTCATAAGATAATCTTTCCAGAATAAAATCTTTTTATTATGAAAACTGTATCTTCTGAAATATATCTTTCTTGATCAAATTAACCCTAATGCTTGATATTTAAGCTTGATGTTGTTTTTTTCTTGGAACACACACATTGAGCAAAAGAGCGTTTTGAGCAAAACAGAGTATTTCCTCTAAGGCAGAGAGTTTTTATTAGTGTGTCATCTTGATCTAGGATAAATCGTATCTCACCTGCTTTCAAGAAGCATATCGAGGTAGCGAGTCTTTGTAATTTCTTTTCTCTTAAGAGTTTTCAGGTAGAGTCACAATATTCGTGGTGGATATTGGGGTAGAGTTCTTGTGGTAAGAACGTCAATTGGTTCTTGTGGTAAGAACGTGAATTGGTGCTTGTATTACTCCTTTGAGAATAGTGAATTATTGAAGATTAGAGTAGGGGTGGACGTAGACCTTGTGTTAGAGGTCGAACCACGGTAAATCCTTGTGTCTGTGTACTGCTTTTGTTCTACTCTCTCAGGGAACAGTGTCTCAGACATTGTTCCACACACTGTTCCGTGTCCTGTTCTCTCATTTGTTCTTCACATAGCGAAAATTAGTCTGTGAATTCGGGTCAATTGCTCGAATTCTCATTATCACTCTATTCACCCCCCCTCTAGAGTGTCCGCGTGATACCATCAATTGGTATCAGAGCAGGCTTGCTCGAAAGGCTAACATCCTAGGGTAAGCATGTCGCTGGGATCTGTGAAAACGGAGCTGAAGGGAGCGACTATTCCTGTGCTGACTCCTACAAATTACAAGACATGGAAAGTACGCATGAGAAACTTCCTTCAAGGCTCTGATTATCAACTCTGGGTGATTGTCACCAAAGGAGATCTGAAGATCACCAAGAAGGACACCGAGGGTAACATTGTTGAAAAGGCAGAGGAAGAATATAGCTTGGTTGATTACGGAATTCTTGAAAAGAATGCACGTGCAGCGGCGATCTTACAACAAGCAATAGGTGAGGATGAGTTTGACCGCATTTCTTCAAATGACACTGCAAAGGGTCTTTGGGATGCCATCGAACTCATTTATGAAGGAACGACAGAGGTAAAAAGATCTAGAATTGATTTACTTACAACTCAATATGAGATGTTTAAAATGGAGAAAGATGAGACCATAAAAGATATGTTCACTAGATTCAATAAGATTACTAATGAACTAAAATCTTTTGGTAAATCATTCACCTCAGAAGAATTGGTTAGGAAAGTCCTTCGTTGTCTCACCAGGGATTGGCTGGCTAAGGTGACAGCTATTAAAGAAGCAAAAGACTTATCGGACATGCCTGTGGAGGCATTAATTGGTTCCTTGATGGCTCATGAAATGGAACTTATGCCGAGAAATGAAGATAAGTTGAAAAGCACGAGTTTGGTCTTAAAGGTTGATACTAGCGACAGTGAAAATGAAATTGATGAACAAGAGAATGAACTTGCCTTTATGACCAGACGTTTTGCACGTGCTTACAAGAAACAGATGTCTAGCAAGAAAATTTTTAATTCTACAGGAAAATCCTCCTTTGTGAATCACAGTAAGAAAAGCGCTTATAGACAGGGATGTTTCAAGTGTAATTCTCCAGATCACAGGATTGCTGAATGTCCAATGCTGAAGCATGAGAAGCCTAGGGAAAGGACGAGAGACATTGTCAAAGAAAATTACAGGAAAGCCATGATGGTTGCTGTATGGGGCGACTCCGATTCTGAGGAGGAACAGTTGGAGGAACAGGTACCAATTGCAAACCTGTGTCTCACTGCCCTAAGCATGGAACAGAGGATGGAACAGCTTCCTCCAGGACCTGACATATGTCTTATGGCAAGACTTGATGATGAAGATGAAGATGATGAGGTAAATTTTCAATCTATTAAATCTGATTTGCCTAGCTTATCTAGAGAAAAACTAGCTAAATTAATTATGATCATAATGGATGAATGCATTGATATGGCTAGCACTTGTCAGGACTTAAAAGAACAACTTGATCATGAGGTAACTAAAGGAAAGCTGCATGAAAACAAAATTAGTTCACTTGAAAAGGATTGTTCTGTTTTAAGTCGGGAAAATTCCTTGCTTTTAAAGGATCTAGAAGAAAAGAGTGTGAATTTGTCTGTTATGCAAAACAAACTCAATGAAAAGTTTGCTCCTGTCATTATTCCTGACACTGTCCCCATGGTCTGTGAATATGAAAACAAGATTAGGGAATTGGAGAAAGAAATTTCAAGTTTACACAACTCTGCTAACCCTGATGAAAATGTTTTGCAAAATATTGAAATGACTAAACATCAGGTTAATTCTCTGACTTCAAAGAACAAAGGTTTAATGATCAAAATTGGAGTTCTTGAACATGAATTGAAAAACGCAAAAAGGCAAAATGAAAAATGGTTTTCCAGTCAAAAGTCTATAAATCTTCTCGGAAAACAATTTATTAAGGATTCTAAAGCAGGGATTGGTTACATTGGCCGAGAGACCAGTGGAGGGAACAGTTACAGGAACAATGCACAGAACAGGGACAAAGCTTGGTTGTTTGAGTATAAACGTCGGAAGTATGTTTGCATGCCTGAGCTTACTGTGTGTTCTTTTTGTGGTAATAATGGTCATGATAAATTTGAATGTGTGAAAAGGAAGAAAGCTATAGCAATAAATGGCAAAGCAGTTAAGCAAGTTTGGATTCGCAAGGATTCAATCAAAGCTATGACTAAAACCAAGGGACCCAATCTTGTTTGGGTTCCTAAATCCAAAAACTAACTTCCTTTGTAGGCTAGGGTGAGAGCGAGCAGCTTTTGGTACTTGGATAGTGGCTGCTCGAGGCATATGACAGGTGACCCCAATCAATTTCTCTCACTCACAGCCTTTGATGGAGGGTGTGTGACATTCGGTGACAACAAGCAAGGTGCCATCATCGGCATAGGTAAGGTTGGTAAGTCACTCACACACTCTATAGACAATGTTTATCTTGTGAAGGGGTTAAAGCATAATTTGTTGAGCATATCTCAGTTGTGTGATAAAGGTAACAAGATTGAATTCTCCTCAAACACTTGTCTTATTACTAACGCTCTTACAGGGGATACTCTTTTGAAAGGGGTAAGAAACAACAATGTCTACATTATTGACTTGTGTTTGGTTCCTAGTCGTAGATTGTCCTGTTTGAGTGCTATGAGCGATGATCCTTGGTTGTGGCATAGGCGTCTAGGACATGTCAGTCCCACACTTTTACAGAAATTGAAATCTCAGGATCTTGTTGTTGGTTTGCCTAATGTGAAATTTGTAGTTGATAAAGTGTGTAGAGAGTGTGCTAGATGCAAACATGCCCGTTCCTCATTCAAATCTAAGCCAGTGGTAAGCACTTCAAGGCCACTTGAAATGGTTCACGTCGATCTATGTGGTCCTATGAAAGTTGAAAGTCGAAATAAGTTCAAATATGTGTTTGTGATAGTTGATGATTTTTCAAGCTTTGTATGGACTCTTTTCCTTCATTCTAAGGATGAAGCTTTTGAAGAGTTTTGTGTACTCATAAGAAAATTATAGAAACAAACAAATCATCAACTTGTCTTTATACGATCTGACCATGGTACAGAGTTTGAAAACTCAAGTTTCAGTGAGCTTTGCAGGGAAAATGGACTTGATCACAATTTTTCGGCACCCAGGACACCACAACAAAACGGCGTTGTAGAGAGGAAAAACAGATCCTTGGAAGACATTGCGAGGACCATGCTTTTGGAAAGTGGTCTTCCAAGAAAAATGTGGGCTGATGCCGTAGCTACTGCTGCATACATTCTCAATCGTGTGCTCATCCGACCCATCCTAAAGAAGACTCCCTATGAGCTTCTCAAGGGAAGAAAGCCTAACATTACACATATGCGAACCTTTGGTTGCAGTTGTTATGTACACAACAATGGGAAGGAAAATCTCGGAAAATTTGATCCAAGAAGTGATGAAGCAGTGTTCTTAGGCTATTCAACACACAGCAAGGCTTACAAAGTTTACAATAAGCGAACCTTGTGTGTTGAAGAAAGTATTCATGTGATTTTTGATGAGATTAATGCCTTTGATGAGATTATGGAGGACTATGATGAGGATTTTCAGATTGGACTGTTCAGACAGTCAGAAGCTCAAATCAAAGAATCTGATGTCGAAAGTGATGTTACGGATACTGGTCCCAACACTGTTCCAACTGGAAATGTCAGATTGGAAAAGAATTCCGACACTGTGCCTGATGCCGATATGGACAGTGCTCCCAACATTGCTCCTAATGAAAATACTAATGTGGAGACTAGTCCTGATACTGGTCCCAACACTACTCCTAATGCTGGAATGGAGACTGCTCCTAACACTGGTCCAGAGTGGGTTCCTGCTGCTACTCCTGAGTCCCATGGGGATACAGACTCAGGGGGAACATCTCAGATTGTCGAAGAAACACAGGGACCAATACACCAAACTACTAGCAACGCTGGTCTCCCTTTTCTTCCAAAGAAATGGAAGCATCAGAGCTTACACCCCACTGATTTAATTATCAGTGACATTAGGAAAGGGGTTTAAACAAGACACTCTGCGCAAAGCTTCTGCGCAAACTCAGCTTTTCTCTCCAAAATTGAACCTCGAAATTACATTGAAGCATTAACTGATTCCGATTGGGTCGTAGCCATGCAGGAAGAGTTGAATCAGTTTGAACGGAACAGTGTCTGGCACCTTGTTCCCAGACCACCAAATGCTTCAGTAATTGGAACAAAGTGGATCTTCCGAAATAAGCTCGATGACAGTGGTGCTATAACAAGAAACAAGGCGAGACTTGTAGCACAAGGATTCACACAAGAAGAAGGGATCGATTTCACAGAGTCCTTTGCTCCAGTTGCTCGTCTAGAGGCCATTCGGATATTGATTGCTTTTGCTGCATTCATGAACTTCAAGCTTTTTCAAATGGACGTCAAGACAGCGTTTTTGAATGGCTACTTGAAGGAAGATGTGTATGTTGAGCAGCCACCCGGATTTGAGGATAATGTCTTACGTGATCATGTGTTCAAATTGGACAAAGCCCTCTATGGATTGAAACAAGCTCCTAGAGCTTGGTATGAGCGACTGTCAAATTTCTTGATGAAGAATGACTACAAAAGAGGGACAGTTGACAAGACACTGTTCCTAAAGTCGGAAGGAGATAATCTGCTAGTAGTTCAGATTTATGTTGATGACATAATTTTTGGAGCTACTAATCAATCTCTATGTGATAGTTTCTCAACTTTAATGCAGAGTGAGTTTGAGATGAGTAAGATGGGTGAGCTAAGCTACTTTCTTGGCCTGCAAATAAGACAATCTCACGATTCCATCATGATTCATCAGCAGAAGTACATCAAAGAATTGTTGAAGAAATACTCTATGGAGGATTCCAAGCCTCATGACACACCAATTCCTACTAACTCACAGTTAGATAAGGATGAGAACGGTAAGAGTGTCGATAACACGACCTACCGAGGTATGATTGGTTCTCTTCTCTACCTCACCGCTAGTAGACTAGATATTGTTTACAGTGTGTGCTTATGTGCTAGATTTCAATCTAATCCAATGGAATCACATCTTAAAGCTGTTAAACGTATCTTGAGATATTTGAAAGGAACGGATAACTTGTGCTTATTATATCCTAAAGGAGGATCATTTGCCTTGATAGGATATTCTGACTCTGATTATGCAGGTTTCTTAGTTGACAGGAAAAGCACATCAGGTATGGCAAATTTCTTAGGTCCATGCCTTGTCTACTGCCGAATCTGAATATGTTGCTGCTGCTTCATGTTGTGCACAAACCCTATGGGTAAGACATCAAATTAAAGACTTCGGTATTGAGGTAGGTTGTGTTCCTATATTATGTGATAATACTAGTGCTATCAATATCTCGAAAAATCCTGTTCAACATTCTAGGACTAAGCATATTGATATTCGGCATCATTTTTTAAGGGACAATGTGGAAAAGGGTTTTGTTATGCTTGAATTTTGTCAAACTGAAAGTCAACTTGCAGATATTTTTACTAAACCGTTACCTAGAGAAAGGTTTCAGAAAATTAGAACTGAACTTGGTTTATTTAGACTAAGGTGACTGTTTGCACACTTTGCCCCCCAATGATTGACGAGAATTGGTTGTCACCACTTGAGTTCCACAAATGTCTATTGTATGCCATATGATTGATCTTGTTGAAAGTGGTTAGATGTACAAAGACTCGTGTCATGTTTGATAGCTATACTGACCATTAACCTAAGTTGCCTGGGAAACAGCGTTAAGAACAGTTATGAGAACAGTGTACTATACCTTGTTCCCTTTTTCATTTTTTTTTTTTTTTGCCCTGCTCTCCTATCTGTTCCCCTCCTTCACCTATTCCCCGCAGAGCGGTCTTACGAGCAAATCGCTCTTGGATAGAGGATTTTGTGGGAAGTGAATATTCAGAGAAGATTGGTAGCCTGGATCACAAGTCGAAAATATGCAGTAGATATGGTGGGAAGATCTCATATATGTGCTTTGGAAGGTTTCATGATCGTCATTATATTTGCAAAGGAGTTGTTTTAAAAAAAAAAAAAAAAAAAAAAAAAAAAAAAAAAAAAAAAAAAAAAAAACTCCTAACACCCGACAAACTCCCAGACCTATTCAAAGGAAAAGCAGCGCCGTTTCTTCTCCCAAGATTTCAGAACTTCTACTACTGCATTCTTCTCCATCACACATTTCTTCATTATTTTCTATCTCTCCAAGGTGACACCATGGTTCGTATGATTGTTGATGGAAAGAACATCACCAAATCACCGGTTACAAAGACGAAAAGCTCTGAAAAAAGAACCACCACATCTAGCACTGGTCCCAAGAGACGATCAAATCGATTGATGGCTAGCTCCTCGAGGAAAAGGCAGCGTCTTGCCCAACCCGAGTTTGTATCAATTGAAAGTGATGAGGAAGGAAAGAACACTTGTGAGCATACTCAGAGTGATGAAGACATTGAGGAAAGAGAACAAGAATCCTCTAGTGCTGAGGATAAGGAAGAGGAAGCAGTGGCCGTGACTGAGGGGGAAAGGGTTGAGGCGGATTATATTGGGCGCATCCAAAGGTTGATTGCGGTTGATGAAGTAAGGAGGATTCAGCGCCCCACTATTGATTTGGTTGAGCATCAGCACTCTACTGCCTCTGTTTTACAAGGTAAAATTTTCCCATCCTCATGGCTCACTACTCCAAATGGTACGTTATTTGCTAGTTGTATAGATTATCAAGGTTGGCGTGGCTTGTTTACGACAGATTGCAACGTGTATAAAACATTGGTTGTTGAATTTTATGAGAATTTACACGTTGCTGAAGGTTTGGGAAAATTGGTGTTAGTTTCATGGGTTCAAAATAGCCAGACTGTTCTTGACAAGTTTATTCTGAGTGGGATTCTGGGTATTCCTAAAACTGGTTTTTGTTCCTACCTCAAGTCTGGATGGAGTTCTGCATATAGTGAAGAAGTAGTATGTCAGGGTCTATCAAATGGTACTAAATCTACCAAGCTGGCTATGCATGAATGTACTGATGACCATAAAGTCATATCCGTTATTGCTAAATTACTTACACCTAGAAAGGAGGGTCGTGGTGTGTTGAGTATCTTAGACCACACTCTACTCTATTTGTTGGTGAACCGTGATACCAGGATTAATTTGTCGTCCCTCATCCTTCGGCATATGGAGTATGTGCACAAGACTCCTCGACATACATTGCCATATGGTGGTTGGCTCACATTGATCTTCAAGGCCTTTAAGGTTAAGTTTGACGATCTTCCTTCCGCTAAGATGTATGCTATGGGCGACCATGTTATGCTGTTAAAAGGATTGTCTGTTACACACAATCAAGCTTCTAGTTCCATACCGACTACCCAAACTTTAAGTCTTGTTGGTAGTGACTCAGAGGGTCCTCATACCCTTGAGGGTCTTCGTGCTCTATGTGTCGGTGAATTTGCAAGGATTAATGGTGTAATGGCTCGAGAATTTGGGAGGATAAATGCCACTCTTGATGCCCTCTGTCTTGCTCAAGGCATTCCACGTCCTGATCATTGTGCTGCTGGTCCTTCCACTGCTCCCTCTTTTGCTACTGGCTTTGCTGCTTTTGCACAAAACTCTGTTCCTAGCACTGTTCCATCACCTATTCCTATCACTGGTCCTCAAAACACCACACCTAAGCCTTAAGCCATTTTTTTTGCATGGTTTCACTGTTCTCTTCTAATGACTGTTTTAGACACTCCGATGCTTTACTGCTGTTATGTTTCCTAGGATTTAGTGACCTGGTGTTGGTTTGCTATGGCTTGAGTACATTTCATTCGAGCTATTTGGTTTCTTTAGCGCATTAAACTTGGTTCAATTCGCATTTGTGTGGTGGTTTTGGCTACTCTTGTGCAGTCTGACCTTTTTGATGGTGTCAAAAGGGGGAATATTTATGCAAACTTTCTATCTATGAGTCTATATTAACCAATGCTCTTTTCACGTTTTCAGCGGTTTAGTTTGAATATCTAACGGTTGCGATTTATGTTTGACTCTAACCGTCTTCCTTGTCCTTTATTTTTTTTTTTGTCTTTATGCTAAGCTCTAGTCATTCGAGAATTTGATAAAGTTTGCACTAATATTTGTCATCATCAAAAAGGGGGAATTTGTTGGGTTCCCGGTTTTGATGATAACAAATACAATAGTTGTCTAAGGTTAGACATTTGGATATGTACTCTTTGATTGAACTAACCTTATGCCTTCAAGATTGTTCTAGCTTAAGTAAGCAGATTTCGCACGTCAAGGGTATGGAACGAGTCAAGGCATGGAACAACTACAAATACAAGAGTGATTTCGATCATGTGGATGATCATGTGTTGTAATGGTTAGAACTCTTGTACGATCTTGTTTGACACACCTTAAGATTGTCTGCCTTGAGGAAACGTAGCTAGGAACAGCGTATGGAACAGTCTCTTGTACTCTGTTCCATACATTGTTCCTATGCAACAGAATTTTGAAATCATCTCTCTTCTGATCTTCCGAGAAAAATTATATTTTCAGTATTTTTGGAAATCATGTTTACACGGACAACATCTCATATTTTCCTATCCTTGGTTAATATTTTCAAAATTAGAAATTACTTCCTTAATTGATTTCATAAGATAATCTTTCCAGAATAAAATCTTTTTATTATGAAAACTGTATCTTCTGAAATATATCTTTCTTGATCAAATTAACCCTAATGCTTGATATTTAAGCTTGACGTTGTTTTTTTCTTGGAACACACACATTGAGCAAAAGAGCGTTTTGAGCAAAACAGAGTATTTCCTCTAAGGCAGAGAGTTTTTATTAGTGTGTCATCTTGATCTAGGATAAATCGTATCTCACCTGCTTTCAAGAAGCATATCGAGGTAGCGAGTCTTTGTAATTTCTTTTCTCTTAAGAGTTTTCAGGTAGAGTCACAATATTCGTGGTGGATATTGGGGTAGAGTTCTTGTGGTAAGAACGTCAATTGGTTCTTGTGGTAAGAACGTGAATTGGTGCTTGTATTACTCCTTTGAGAATAGTGAATTATTGAAGATTAGAGTAGGGGTGGACGTAGACCTTGTGTTAGAGGTCGAACCACGGTAAATCCTTGTGTCTGTGTACTGCTTTTGTTCTACTCTCTCAGGGAACAGTGTCTCAGACATTGTTCCACACACTGTTCTGTGTCCTGTTCTCTCATTTGTTCTTCACATAGCGAAAATTAGTCTGTGAATTCGGGTCAATTGCACGAATTCTCATTATCACTCTATTCACCCCCCCTCTAGAGTGTCCGCGTGATACCATCAATAGGTAAGAAGGGTAATAATGATTTTCGGTGCTTGTGTTATTTTTACTGATTACTCCTTTCTTCCTCGTGTTTTTCACATAGGGTAAGGCCGCAAACAACTTTGTCTCTCATATTCTGATAGCAGTACGAGTAGCGTGAAATAGGCAGATGTTGTAGAACAAAAAATGTCTTAGGGCTTGTGGCCAAACAAACCAAGGGAGCAACAACAATTCACTTAAAGTCTAAATGGTGTAAAGCCAGCATAGGACATTATTTAATCTAATCTATATAAGTCACCGTAGGTCTTGGCGCACCGGTAAAGGTGTTGTCGTGTGATCGATAGGTCACGGGTCCAAGTCCTGGGAGCAGCCATTACGCCCAAAAACGGCATTTAACACCGGTAAATATGACACCGGTAGGCTTAGAACCGGTGTCTGAAAAACATAAGATACCGGTTTTCAATCAACCGGTGTCAAATGCTTCCCTAGTCGATTTGCGCGCAATTCCTCACTTAGCAAAAAATAATAAAAAATAAAAAATAGGACATACGACACCGGTTATAAGAAAACCGGTGTCATAAGTTACCCAAAAAAATAGCATTTATCCTATTACAGGAAAAAAAAATTGGACTTACGACACCGATTTTGAATAAAACCGGTGTCATATGTTACCCCAAAAAAGGGCATTAATCCACTCAGCGAAAAAAACATTAAAAAAAAAAAATTAAAATCGACATACGACACCGGTTATTGACAAAACGGTGTCATATGTTGTACTGATGAGTTGGTATTTTTCTTTTGTCGTCGATGTTAATTGGCACTTAATAAAAAAAAACTATAACCCCCCAAAACCCGAAACCCAGAAAAATAAAATTCTAATTCGCCGTCGCCGCTCGCCGCTCGTTGCTCGCTGCTCGCCGCTCGTGTCGCCGCTATTGTTCGCCGTCGTTCTGTGCCGCCCCTTTGTGGTTCGCCGCTCGTGTCGCCGCTTTGTCTTGGTATCTCTTTCATTCATTTAGGTTTGTCGCCAATTACTGTTTTTTCATTCAATTTTGTATTTTTGTATTTTTGTTTTTTTGATTGATATGTTTGGATTATGTGTTAGTTAGTGAATTGCCGTTAGTTGAATGGAATTATGTGTTAGTTAGTGAATTGTCGTACGTTAGTTGAGTAGAATAGAGTACAACTTTAGATTGTAGTGGACAAAGACACCGGTTATACATTTGACCGTTTTCTTATCTATAATAATGTTTTGTTTAGGTATTATGAATATAGTATGATAGTAGTGGGTTTAGTGGTATCAAAACAAAATTAAAGCAATATAGATTATTCAATTAGCTCGATTAATTAGATGTTTGATTTTTTTTAGGTTGAATTTAGAATAATTGGTTAATAATTGTAATAGTGGGTTTAGTTTGATTAAAACAATAAAATTTAGATTATTGAATTGGTAGTTTTAATTAGTTATGTTTAGGTGTTTACTTTTTTTAGGTTGAGCTTAGGATAATTGGTTACTAATTTTGGTTTATATAGACATGGATCGAAAATGGATAACAATGTCAAATCAAGGAGACCGTGATTATGAGGACGAGATTCAAAAGTTTATAAATTTTGCTGTGAAAAATTGTGAAGACTTAAAGTGTATGCGGTGTCCGTGTTGTAATTGTTATAATATGAGATTTCATTCTCTTGATACGGTAAAAATTCATTTGGCTAAAAGCGTTTTTGTTTCAACTTATACAAAATGGATTTTTCATGGGGAGGCAACACATGACTTGAGCATGGAGAGTCAAAGTAATAGAGAGTTTGTCCAAGAAGATATTGGAGAGGATGATGATGACTATATTTGAGAGGATGGTGAAGAATACATTGGTGAGGATGATGATGTCGAGAATATCGATGCCACTAGTGGAGGGGCTGGTGGAGAAGAGGGGAATAATGTTCCGAATGACGATGAAATTGATGTAGATGTAAGTGGTGATGACCCGAATATGATGGAGAACTTGTTGAATGAAAGTGAAGATGGGTTGTATGAAAATCGCAAAAAGTATACTAGATTGTCCGCCGTTCTTAAGTTGTATAATTTAAAGGCGGCAAATGGTTGGAGTGACAAGAGTTTTACAAGTTTGTTAGAGTTGTTAAATGACATGTTACCAAGTGGTAATTCTCTCCCTACTCGGACTTATGAAGCCAAAAAAATGTTAGCTTCAATGGGTTTAGGCTACCAAAAGATTCATGCTTGTCCAAATGATTGTATATTGTATCGCAAAGATTATGAAGATGATGTTGTTTGTCCTACTTGCAATGCCTCTCGATATAAGGAGAATAAGAATGGTGTTTCGGCTAAGGTTTTGTGGTATTTTCCCATTATACCAAGATTGAGGAGACTCTTTGCCAATCCAGAGGATGCGAAATTGATGACATGGCACAAATCTGGTGTCGGCCGAGTTCATGATGGTAAGTTGAGACATCCAACTGATGTTGCTCAATGGAAATTTTTTGATGCAAAATACTGTGATTTTAGCAAGGATCCAAGAAATTTGCGACTTGCATTATCTACTGATGGAATGAACCCATTCGGGAATATGAGTAGTGCACATAGTACATGACCCATTATACTGATTACTTATAATTTGCCTCCGAAGTTATGCATGAAGATAAAATACATGATGCTTTATTTGTTGATTTCTGGCCCAAAGCAACCGGGTAACGACATAGATGTTTATTTGGCTCCCCTGCTTGATGATTTAAAATTATTGTGGGATGAAGGAGTACAAGTCTTTGATGCTCATGTGGGTCGTAAATTCAACTTACGTGCTATGTTGTTCAACACTAGCCAAAATTTTCCCGTTTATGGCAACTTGTCCTGATATAGTGCAAAAGGGGACAATGCATGTCCGATATGTGAAGAAGATGCAACTAATCTCTATCTTAATATATTTCATAAGAATGTTTATCTTGATCATCGTAGATTTTTGTCATACAATGACCTTTATCGTAGACAACGAAAAGCTTTTAATGGACAAGTGGAAATGCGTGAGCGTCCAATTATTTTGACGGGTGCCCAAGTGTATGAGAAAGTCAAGCATTTGAAAATCACATACGGGAAAAATGTGTCGAAACTGCCATTCAAGGGTTATAAGAAACGATCTATATTTTTTTATCTTCCTTATTGGAAAGATTTGACCGTTAGACATTCTCTTGATCTCATGCATATAGAGAAGAATTTTTGTGATTCTATTGTTAACACATTGTTGGATATTCCGAGCAAGACAAAGGACACTTTGAAAGGAAGGGAAGGTATGTTAGAAAAGTGTAAAGTCAGAAAAGAGTTGTTACCGCAAAAAGTGGGTTCACGAACTCGTTTACCTCCCGCTGCTCACACTCTCTCTAAAAATGAGAAAAAACAATTTTGTGAGTGTCTCAAAGGGATAAAGGTCCGGAAGGTTATTCTTCAAATATTAGCAATCGTGTGTCGATGAAGGATTTGAAACTTGTTGGATTGAAATCTAATGATTCTCATATACTCATGCAACAACTTTTGCCTGTGGCTATTCGTTCCATTTTACCAAAAAAGGTACGATTTGCACTTACAAAGGTGTGTTTATTCTTTAATGTCATTTGTAGCAAGGAGATTTATCCGACTGGGTTGGACAATTTGGAGGAAGAGATTATTTTCACATTAGGTCAGTTAGAGATGTATTTTCCTGTTTCTTTTTTCGATATCATGATCCATTTGCCGGTCCATTTGGTAAGAAAGATTAAAGAATGTGGACCAATCTTTTTGAGATATCAATATCCATATGAAAGATGCATGAAAATCTATAAAGATTATGTGACAAATAGATCTCATCCAGAAGGTTGTATTGCCGAGCGTTATATCATAGAAGAGACTCTTGTTTTTTGTTATGAATTTCTCTCTGATGATGAGCGTGTTGGTCTTCCAAATCCACGTCATGTCGACAAAATGGAAGGCAAAGGAGTTAGGGGCCACAAGATTATCCAACTCAATGCCGAAGAAATGAATTCAGTTCACTCATATGTTCTTCACAATGATAAAGTTGTCGATTCTAACATTGATGAGCATAAAAAGCATTTGAGAAATGTTAATAGAAATAAGAGTGATATGTGGATTGAGAATGAGAACAAGAAGGGATTTGGCACTTGGTTGAAAAACCAAGTTGTAAGTCAACCCATTAATAAGTTCCCTGATTATGTGAGAATTATGTTTTTTGGTCCATCTTTACAAATTTCCTCTTATAGTGGATATGCCATCGCTGGATATACGTTCTACACCACAGAACAAGATTCAAGAAGCACTATGCAAAATAGTGGAGTTTCTGTTGAGGTCATTTCTATTCATTTTGCAAGTGCTAAAGATAAGGACCCAAGGGAAGAAAAAAATGATTTATTATGGGCAAATTGAAGAGATTTGGGAATCATGTTACCAAACTGTTCGAATTCCCATTTTTAAATGCAAGTGGGTTGACAACAAAAACGGTGTTAGAAGAGATGAGTTGGATTTCACTTTGGTGAACTTTGATAAAATTGGGCATAAAGATGATCCGTTCATGTTCGCAAGCCAAGCAAAACAAGTTTTTTTATGTGGATGACATTTTGGATAAGAAATGGTCTATTGTTTTATCCGCTCGACCTAGACATAAGTTTGATTATTATGTTGAAGATGAGATTTTAGAAGGTTTGGGTGCTCCGAATTCATGTGCCCAAGTGATAGAGAATGATGATAACTTCTTATCATATGTTAGAGATGATCATGATGAGGGTGTTTGGGTGCAAGATGATGCAAATGTAACAAATACACGTTCTAGGACTAACGTAAGTTCTCAAACTAGTTGGGAAATTTAGTTTTACATTTACGTAATTATAATTTTCATTAATTGCACAAACTCCTCTTTATCTTATTTGTGTTACTTATGTTTATTATTTACTTACACTTATTATAGTTATTTTATTTTTATTTAACTTTCTCTTATGTCTTTTGATACTTATAATAATGTTTATATTTTGTAAATATAGGTTGGATAATGTGGACTCGAAGAAGAAGAAGAAAGCCTAGTGATAATTCCGATTCCGATTTCGATCATGAAAGAGGTCAAACTTTACTACGCGCTTGTGCAAAAGCATTACAAGATGGTTCTACTTTTCAGCTACAATGGAGTACGGACGGGTTGTTAAATCCGATTGGCGAACATCGCCAAAAGTTTAGTAGTTGGATAGGCGCAATCGCACGTGCACATGTGCCTATTACTTTGAGAGAGTGGAAGAAGCTCGACGAAGCCACAAGAGAATGTGTCTTACACGATATTGAGGTTAGATATAATATTCAATTTATTTCATAGGTCTTGTATATAAAAGTTATCCAAATTTTTTTTTTTTTTTTTTTTGTGTTTTGCAAGGGTGCATTTTATGTTCATCCCGAACGTAGAGGACGTTGGGTGTTGAAGATAGCCGGTGAAAGATGAAGAAATTGGAAGACCAAACTTCATTTGATGTATATGTATGTAATTGACAAGAAGACCAAGGAAATGGAGCTTATAACGAAGCCGTCGGCAAAGTATCCACAAATCACACAAGAGCAATGGGATACTTTCATTAAATATCATTTGAAAGATGAAAAGTTTCTTGTAAGTTTACATATAATTTTATAATTTTATTGAAATGTTAGCTTTAATAATATTCTAATTTTTATTTGTTTTTTTCACGATAACTAGTCGCTTAGCAAAGATGGTAAAGATAATGCTGCAAAGAAGAAGACTAAATATTTGGGCTCTTGGAAAGGATATATTGGGATCAACGAAGAAATTGTAAGTAAATATACACCTTTTTATTTTTTCCGTTATTATTAACAAATTAGTAATCGTTTATTTTTACTAACACAAAAACGTATTAGATTGAGGAATATGCCGCTAAAGGGTTGCAAATCAAAGAAGTACCACGTCATGTGACTTGGTTGAGAGGTCATAAATCCAAGAAAGGTGCAATGTCCGAGTATGATGAGGAAGTGGTGAAAGAAATTGTAAGTTATTTTTTTAAGGGTAGAAATTGTACTTATTTTAAAAAAAATCACATATTAATTCTAATTAAATTGTTATTGTCACTTTTGGTGAGTTGCAAGAAGCTGTGAAAGAAGGAAAGTTTGTTCCCCAAGGTCAAGATGATATATTGTCTCGTGCAATCGGCAAAGAGGAGCACCCGGGTCGTGTTCGTGGTGTAACCAACATGAGCAATTTGTCGAATGTTTTTGGTAGATCCACGAAAAAGATGTCCGAGGTAAAGTTAGAGAATACGGTGCGAACAATGCAATCCCAAATGTTCAAGATGAGTCAAATACTTTGCAATTTCGTAGCCGGAGAAACTCCGAGTCAAGCTGATATGAAAGAATTGATGAGTGCGATGATGAGTAATGATTCGCAAGCAAGAGAAAACAATGAAGAGGATAGAGTGTCTAAGGATTCTAATGTTCTAAGAAAGGGAAAAGAAGTGAGTTTAAATGATGATCGTGAACCTCCTGTTTCTCATTCATCTCCGAGACAAGCTCGTAATATCCCTCAAACGTCGATCTCATCAATTCATGATACGTGTGAAGGGCCGGTTCAGGTATCTAATATAATTGTTATATTACTTTACTTTATTAATCAATTCAACATACTTTATCTCAAATGAATTATATTTTCTAATTGTGATAGTTGCACCAACAATTTACATTACTTTATAAATAATGCAGAGTTGACATAAGTGTCAAATGTCACTTCCTAGCAATTCACAAGAGATAGTAGCTTTAGGAGAAGTGTATGTGCCAGGCGCTTCGGAGGTACTTACTCTACACAATAACATTGTACCTCCCGGTTATAATAGAGTGAGTATCTCTAAAGTCTTGGTGCCAAATGCCGAATTGCCAGTTCCGACCCCGGAAGCTTGTTTTCTATCTTCGGCCCTTGTTGGTTATGTGTTGTGGCATTCTCCTTTCATATATATATTGCCTGATACGGTAATTTATACTTCATTATTGAAATTCTTATCGTATCTTTGATTTATATTTAAATTTTAACAAGTGTTTTATTTTGTTTGATCATTTAGAATGAAACGGATAACTCTACGAATAAGAACAACACACTACTAATCAACAATTCGACCCCTACGTCCATTTCAGCTTCCTCTTCGGAATTCATAACACCGGAAGATAAAATGAATATGAGAAGAACTGTGTTGATGAAGTGGCTTTGTAAGAAAGCTCGAAGCATGAAGAAAACCGGAGATGAGGGAAATGTTTTGCATGTACCCGAGCATGTGCTTCATAATATGCAAGACTTGTTTGTGACACCGGAAGAGATGGAGCAATGGTGTTATCAATGGCAAATTCAATCTACTCACATTAAGGCATTTATCTTGTAAGTCACTTTTTATACATTTGTTTAAGAAAAATAATAATTAGTTTAGATACTCATATATATTGGTAAATTTATTCATGTGACACTTTCTTTTTGTGTTTTTTTGTAATAGGTATTTGAAAAAGTTGTGTGAAAGGAGACGTGTAGATGGTTTGTATGTTTTTTTATGCCCGGCATTTTTGTCTCCTATAACACCGGTTGATGATGAGGATGATCGTGCAAATTATATTTTTAGTGCGTTCGCTTGTACAACATGTCCACACGGGCAAAAGATATTTTTCGCACCTTATAATGAGAGGTAACTAGTTTTACAAATTCTAGATGATTTTTTTATTTTATATTTCATAACTTATATTATTTTGATAATGTGTAGTTCGCATTGGATGTTAGCTGTGATTCATCCACCATCAGGAACGGGGTATTAGTTAGATCCATCAAGAGGGAGTAAGAAACCACCCGAATTTTTTTGTAATCTAATACAAGAGTATGTATATATTATATATCTTTAAACTCCACTGTTATTTAATTATATCTTTTAATTATATTGGAATACCGTGTTATTTAACTAGCGCCGTAACGAGGATCATGACTTTGGATCCGCTAAACAAGTTGAATAAGAAGTCGACGCTTATGAAATGGCATACTATAATGGTACGTTTGAATTTTTTGTGTTTATTAACTATACTTTTGATATTCTATTTATGCGTTCGAATTTGGGCTTATTTATTTTTTATTTTGTTTTGTAGTGTCCCCGTCAACCCTTAGGAAGTAACGATTGTAGATATTATATTTGCCGTTACATGTTTGAGATCATCCAAAAGAAAGCCACAACTATTCCAATTACGGTAAATATAAAAACATATATCTATCATATAGTAATTTATAAATGTTTAGATTTTGGATATCTAAATTCAATTTGTCATTTTAGTATGTTGTGAAGGGTTGCAAGCAATTTACGAATGAACAAGTGGATGAAATAAGAGATCTTTGGGCTACATATGTCTTTGTGGATGGAGATGAAGAAGGAGACGATGATGATCTCTAACTACCTAGCGAGTTTTGCTTGTAAGTGCTCAAATCTACTTTGATTTCTTGAAACACTTAGATTCTCATTAAGTTAGAAATGTTAGTAAATTTTAGTTAGGAAATTAGAAACTAGGAAAAGCAAAAGATCTCCATTGTTGTATTTTGGAGAAATGTTGTGGATGGAGTAATTGAGATTGGATGGATGCTTATTATATATAGAGTGAATTTGAAGCTCCATTGTTGTATAGCAAAGAATCGACTTGGTTTCTTGTAGTCGAGGTTTTGGGAATTGGTATCGTTGAAACGACATAATCGTATTGTATGTTTGTAATGTGGGAAATGGCGGCAGAAGCAAGCAAATTAAAAAAAAAAAAAAAATTATACCCTATGACACCGGATTTTTCAAAAACCGGTGTCAAATGTCCATCATGCAAAAAAAAAAAAAAAAAACCTATGACATCAGTTTTAGGTCAAACCGGTGTCAAATATGTACCCAGAAAGTCAACACTGGTGTACATATGATTTTTGGTCAAACTGGTGTCAAATATGTACCCAGAAAGTCAACACTGGTGTACATATGACACCGGTTGGACCTAAAATCGGTGTCATATGTACACCAGTGTTGACTTTCTGAGTACATGTTTGACACCGGTTTGACCTAAAACCGGTGTCGTATGTGTTGGTTTTGACCTCGGGTATTTTCAGAACAACCGGTGTCTTAACATAAGACACGGGCAGTCCAAACACCGGTTGCAACCGGTGTCTGTATGGTTTTCAACCCGGTGTCTTATGTATTATTTGGTATAGTGAGCCTCTTGTTAAATAAATTAACAAGGGAAGGCTTCACTACGCCAAATAATACATAAGACACCGGGTGTAAAACAAAATAGACACCGGTTGCAACCGGTGTCTGGACTGCCGGTGTCTTATGTTAAGACACCGGTTATTCTGAAAATAACCGGTGTCAAATATATATCCAGAAAGTCAACACTGGTATACATATGACACCGGTTTTGTGTAAAACCGGTGTCATATGTTGTTTTTTTTTTTTTTTTTTTTTTCTCTGGTGGACATTTGACACCGGTTTTTACAAAAAACCGGTGTCATATATTGTTTTTTTTTTTTTTTTTTTTTTCAGTTGGGCTTTAGACACCGGTTTTTTTAAATAATCGGTGTCATATGTTGTTCTTTTTTTTGTTTTTTTTTTCCTTCCAGTAGGACATTTGACACCGGTTGTTTAAAAAACCGGTGTCATAGGGTAGACTTTTTTTTTTTTAGTTTGCTTGCTTCTGATTCTGCCAGGGAATTGGCGACTACAACAATTAGTCGCCAATTCCCACATTACAAATAAACATACATTACGATTATGCCGTTTCAACGACACCAATTCCCAAAACCTCGACTACAAGAAACCAAGTCGATTCTTTGCTATACAACAATGGAGCTTCAAATTCACTCTATATATAATAAGCATCCATCCAATCTCAATTACTCCATCCACAACATTTCTCCAAAATACAACAATGGAGATCTTTTGCTTTTCCTAGTTTCTAATTTCCTAACTAAAATTTACTAACATTTCTAACTTAATGAGAATCTAAGTGTTTCAAGAAATCAAAGTAGATTTGAGCACTTACAAGCAAAACTCGCTAGGTAGTTAGAGATCATCATCGTCTCCTTCTTCATCTCCATCCACAAAGACATATGTAGCCCAAAGATCTCTTATTTCATCCACTTGTTCATTCGTAAATTGCTTGCATCCCTTCACAACATACTAAAACGACAAATTGATGAATTTAGATATCCAAAACTTAAACATTTATAAATTACTATAGGGTGATAGATATATGTTTTGATATTTACCGTAATTGGAATAGTTGTGGCTTTATTTTGGATTATCTCGAACATGTAACGACAAATATAATATCCACAATCGTTACTTCCTAAGGGTTGACGGGGACACTACAAAACAAAATAAAAAATAAATAAGCCCAAATTCGAATGCATAAATAGGATATGAAAAGTATAGTTAATAAACACAAAAAATTCAAACGTACCATTATAGTATGCCATCTCATAAGCGTCGACTTCATATTCAACTTGTTTAGGGGATCCAAAGTCATGATCCTCGTTACGGCGCTAGTTAAATAACATGGTATCCCAATATAATTAAAAGATATAATTAAATAACAGTGGAGTTTAAAGAACAATGGAGTTTAAAAATATATAATATATACATACTCTTGTATTAGATTACGAAGAAATTCGGGTGGTTTCTTACTCCCTCTGGATGGATCTAACCAATACCCCGTTCCTGACGGTGGATGAATCACAGCTAACATCCAATGTGAACTACAAATTATCAAAATAATATAAGTTATAAAATATAAAATAAAAAAATCATCTAGAATTTGTAAAACTAGTTACCTCTCATTATAAGGTGCGAAAAATATCTTTTGCCCGTGTCCACATGTTGTACAAGCAAACGCACTAAAAATATAATTCGCACGATCATCCTCATCATCAACCGGTGTTATAGGTGACAAAAATGCCGGGCATAAAAAACCATACAAACCATCTACACGTGTCCTTTCACAGAACTTTTTCAAATACCTATGACAAAAAACCACAAAAAGAAAGTGTCACATGAATCCATTTACCAATATATATGAGTATCTAAACTAATTATTATTTTTCTTAAACAAATGTATAAAAAGTGACTTACAAGATAAATGCCGTAATGTGAGTAGATTGAATTTGCCATTGATAACACCATTGCTCCATCTCTTCTGGTGTCACAAACAAGTCTTGCATATTATGAAGCACATGCTCGGGTACATGCAAAAATTTTCCCTCATCTCCGGTTTTCTTCATGCTTCGAGCTTTAATACAAAGCCACTTCATCAACACAATTCTTCTCATATTCATTTTATCTTCCGGTGTTATGAATTCCGAAGAGGATGTTGAAATGGAAGTAGGTGTCGAATTGTTGATTGGTGGTGTGTTTTTCTTATTCGTAGAGTTATCCGTTTCATTCTAAATGATCAAACAAAATAAAACACTTGTTAGAATTTAAATATAAATTAAAGATAATATAAGAATTTCAATAATGAAGTATAAATTACCGTATCAGACAATATATATATGAAAGGAGAAGGCCACAACACATAACCACCAAGGGCCGAAGAGAGAAAACAAGCTTCCGGGGTTGGAACTGGCAATTCGGCATTTGGCACCAAATCTTTAGAGATACTCACTCTACTATAACCGGGAGGTACGATGTTATTGTGTAGAGTAAGTACCTCCGAAGCGCCTGGCACATACACTTCTCCTAAAGCTACCATCTCTTGTGAATTGCTAGGAAGTGACATTTGACACTTATGCCAACCCTGCATTATTTATAAAGTAATGTAAATTGTTGGTGCAACTATCACAATTAGAAAATATCATTCATTTGAGATAAAGTATGTTGAATTGATTAATAAAGTAAAGTAATATAACAATTATATTAGATACCTGAACCGGCCCTTCACACGTATCTTGAATTGATGAGATCGACGTTTGAGGGATATTACGAGCTTGTCTCGGAGATGAATGGGAAACAGGAGGCTCACGATCATCATTTAAACTCACTTCTTTTCCCTTTCTTAGAACATTAGAATCCTTAGACACTCTATCCTCTTCATTGTTTTCTATTGCTTGCGAATCGTTACTCATCATCGCACTCATCAATTCTTTCATATCAGCTTGACTCGGAGTTTCTCCGGCTACGAAATTGCAAAGTATTTGACTCATCTTGAACATTTGGGATTGCATTGTTCGCACCGTATTCTCTAACTTTACCTCGGACATCTTTTTCGTGGATCTACCAAAAACATTTGACAAATTGCTCATGTTGGTTACACCACGAACACGACCCGGGTGCTCCTCTTTGCCGATTGCACGAGACAATATATCATCTCGACCTTGGGGAACAAACTTTCCTTCTTTCACGGCTTCTTCCAACTCACCCTAATTGACAATAACAATTTAATTAGAATTAATATGTGAAACGATTTTAAAATAAGTACAATTTCTACCCTTAAAAAAAATAACTTACAATTTCTTTTACCACTTCCTCGTCATACTCGGACATTGCCCCTTTCTTGGATTTATGACCTCTCAACCAAGTCACATGACGTGGTACTTCTTTGATTTGCAACCCTTTAGTGGCATATTCCTCAATCTATTACATTTTTGTGTTAGTAAAAATAAACGATTACTAATTTGTTAATAATAACGGAAAAAATAAAAAAGGTGTATATTTACTTACAATTTCTTCGTTGATCCCAATATATCCTTTCCGAGAGCCAAAGTATTTAGTCTTCTTTTTTGCAGCATTTTCTTTACCATCTTTGCTAAGCGACTAGTTACCGTGAAAAAAACAAACAAAAATTAGAATATTCATTAAAGCTAAGATTTCAATAAAATTATAAAATTATATGTAAACTTACAAGAAACTTTTGATCTTTCAAATGATATTCAATGAAAGCATCCCATTGCTCTTGTGTGATTTGTGGATACTTTCCCGGTGGCTTCGTTACAAGTTCCCTTTCCTTGGTCTTCTTGTCAATTACATACATATACTTAAGATGAAGTTTGGTCTTCCAATTTCTCCATCTTTCACCGGCTATCTTCAACACCCAACGTCCTCTACGTTCGGGAGGAACATAAAATGCACCCTTGCAAAACACACAAAAAAAAACAAAAAACACATTAAAAAAAAAATAAGAATTTAGATAACTTTTATAGACAAGACATATGAAATAAATTGAATATTATATCTAACCTCAATATCGTGTAAGACACGTTCTCTTGTGGCTTCGTCAAGCTTCTTCCACTCTCTCAAAGTAATAGGCACATGTGCACGTGCGATTGCGCCTATCCAACTACTAAACTTTTGGCGATGTTCGCCAATCGGATTTAACAACCCGTCCGTACTCCATTGTAGCTGAAAAGGAGAACCATCTTGTAATGCTTTTGCACAAGCGCGTAGTAAAGTTTGACCTCTTTCATGATCGGAATCGGAATCGGAATTATCACTAGGCTTTCTTCTTCTTCGAGTCGACATTATCCAACCTATATTCACAAAATATAAACATGATTATAAGTATTAAAAGACATAAGAGAAAGCTAAATAAAATAAAATAACTATAATAAGTCTAAGTAAATAATAAACATAAGTAACACAAATAAGATAAAGAGGAGTTTGTGCAATTAATGAAAATTATAATTACGTAAATGTAAAACCAAAATTTCCCAACTAGTTAGAGAACTTACGTTAGTCCTAGAACGTTTTTTTGTTACATTTGCATCATCTTGCACCCAAACTCCCTCATCATGATCATCTCTAACATATGATAAGGAGTTATCATCATTCTCTATCACTTGGACACATGCATTCGGAGCACCCAAACCTTCTAAAATTTCATCTTCAACATAATAATCAAACTCATGTCTAGGTCGAGCGGATAAAACAATAGACCATTTCTTATCCAAAGGGTCATTGACATAAAAAACTTGTTTTGCTTGGCTTGCGAACATGAACGGATCATCTTTATGCCCAACTTTATCAAAGTTTACCAAAGTGAAATCCAACTCATCTCTTCTAACACCATTGTTGTTGTCAACCCACTTGCATTTAAAAACGGGAATTCGAACAGTTTGGTAATATAATTCCCAAATCTCTTCAATTTGCCCATAATAAATCATTTTTTCTTCCCTTGGTTTCTTATCTTTAGCACTTGCAAAATGAATAGAAGTGGCCTCAACAGAAACTCCACTATTTTGCATAGTGCTTCTTGAATCTTGTTCTTTGGTGTAGAACGTATATCCACCGATGGCATATCCACTATAAGAGGAAATTTGTAAAGATGGACCAAAAGACATAATTCTCACATAATCAGGGAACTTATTAATGGGTTGACTTACAACTTGGTTCTTCAACCAAGAGCCAAATCTCTTCTTGTTCTCATTCTCAATCCACATGTCACTCTTATTTCTATGAAGATTTCTCAAATGCTTTTTATGCTCATCAATGTAAGAATCGACAACTTTATCATTGTGAAGAACATATGAGTGAACTGAATTCATTTTTTCGGCATTGAGTTGGATAATCTTGTGGCCCCTAACTCCTTTGCCTTCCATTTTGTCGACATGACGTGGCTTTGGAAGACCAACACGCTCATCATCAGAGAGAAATTCATAACAAAAAGAAAGAGCTTCTTCTATGATATAACGCTCGGCAATACAACCTTCTGGATGAGATCTATTAGTCACATAGTCTTTATAGATTTTCATGCATCTTTCATATGGATATTGATATCTCAAAAAGATTGGTCCGCATTCTTTAATCTCTCTTACCAAATGGACCGGCAAATGTATCATGATATCGAAAAAGGAAACAGGAAAATACATCTCTAACTGACATAATGTGAAAATAATCCCTTCCTCCAAATTGTCCAACTCAGTCGGATCAATCTCCTTGGTACAAATGACATTAAAGAATAAACACACCTTTGTAAGTGCCAATCGTACCTTTTTTGGTAAAATGGAACGAATAGCCACGGGCAAAAGTTGTTGCATGAGTATATGAGAATCATGAGATTTCAATCCAACAAGTTTCAAATCATTCATCGACACACGATTGCTAATATTTGAAGAATAACCTTCCGGGACCTTTATCCCCTTGAGACACTCACAAAATTGTTTTTTCTCATTTTTAGAGAGAGTGTGAGCAGCGGGAGGTAAACGAGTTCGTGAACCCACTTTTTGCGGTAACAACTCTTTTCTGACTTTACACTTTTCAAACATATCTTCTCTTCCTTTCAAAGTGTCCTTTGTCTTGCTCGGAATATCCAACAATGTGTTAACAATAGCATCACAAAAATTTTTCTCTATATGCATGAGATCAAGAGAATGTCTAACGGTCAAATCTTTCCAATAAGGAAGATCAAAAAATATAGATCGTTTCTTATAACCCTTGGATGAAAGTTTCGACCCATTTTTCCCGTATGTGATTTTCAAATGCTTGACTTTCTCATACACTTGGGCACCCGTCAAAACAATTGGACGCTCACGCATTTCCACTTGTCCATTGAAAGCTTTTCGTTGTCTACGATAAGGGTGATTGTATGGCAAAAATCTACGATGATCAAGATAAACATTCTTGTGAGATCTATTAAGATAGAGATTAGTTGCATCTTCTTCACATATCGGACATGCATTGTCCCCTTTTACACTATATCCGGACAAGTTGCCATAAACGGGAAAATCTTGGCTAGTGTTGAACAACATAGCACGTAAGTTGAATTTACGACCCACATGAGCATCAAACACTTGTACTCCTTCATCCCACAATAATTTTAAATCATCAAGAAGGGGAGTCAAATAAACATCTATGTCGTTACCCGGTTGCTTTGGGCCAGAAATCAACAAAGAAAGCATCATGTACTTTCTCTTCATGCATAATTTCGGGGGCAAATTATAAGTAATCAGTATAACGGGCCATGTACTATGTGCACTACTCATATTCCCGAATGGGTTCATTCCATCAGTAGATAATGCAAGTCGCAAATTTCTATAATCCTTGCTAAAATCATGGTATTTTGCATCAAAAAATTTCCATTGAGCAGCATCAGCCGGATGTCTCAACTTACCATCATGAACTCTATCGACACCAGATTTGTGCCATGTCATCAATTTCGCATCCTCTGGATTGGCAAAGAGTCTCCTCAATCTTGGTATAATGGGAAAATATCACAAAACCTTAGCCGGAACACCATTCTTATTCTCCTTATATCGAGAGGCATTGCAAGTAGGACAAACAACATCATCTTCATAATCTTTGCGATACAATATACAATCATTTGGACAAGCATGAATCTTTTGATACCCTAAACCCATTGAAGCTAACATTTTTTTGGCTTCATAAGTCCGAGTAGGGAGAGAATTACCACTTGGTAACATGTCATTCAACAACTCTAACAAACTTGTAAAACTCTTGTCACTCCAACCATTTGCCGCCTTTAAATTATACAACTTTAGAACGGCGGACAATCTAGTATACTTTTTGCAATTTTCATACAACTCATCTTCACTTTCATTCAACAAGTTCTCCATCATATTCGGGTCATCACCACTTACATCTACATCAATTTCATCGTCATTCGGATCATTATTCTCCTCTTCTCCACCAGCCTCTCCACTAGTGGCATCGATATTCTCGACATCATCATCCTCACCAATATATTCTTCAACACTCTCTCCAATATAGTCATCATCATCCTCTCCAATATCTTGTTGGACAAATTCTCTATTACTTTGACTCTCCATGCTCAAGTCATGTGTTGCCTCCCCATGAAAAATCCATTTTGTATAAGTTGAAGCAAAAGCGCTCTTAGCCAAATGAATTTTTACCGTATCAAGAGAGTGAAATCTCATATTATAACAATTACAACACGGACACCGCATACACTTTAAGTCTTCCCAATTTTTCTCGGCGAAATTTATAAACTTTTGAATCCCCTCCTCATAATCACGGTCTCCTTGATTTGACATTGTTATCCATTTTCGATCCATGTCTATATAAACCAAAATTAGTAACCAATTATCCTAAGCTCAACCTAAAAAAAGTAAACACCTAAACATAACTAATTAAAACTACCAATTCAATAATCTAAATTTTATTGTTTTAATCAAACTAAACTCACTATTAGAATTATTAACCAATTAGTCTAAATTCAACCTAAAAAAAATCAAACATAAAAAAACGGTCAAATGTATAACCGGTGTCTTTGTCCACTAATCTATAATGCTTTAATTTTGTTTTGATACCACTAAACGCACTACTATCATACTATATTCATAATACCTAAACAAAACATTATTATAGATAAGACAACGGTCAAATGTATAACCGGTGTCTTTGTCCACTACAATCTAAAGTTGTACTCTATTCTACTCAACGAACGTACGGCATTTCACTAACTAACACATAATTCCATTCAACTAACGACAATTCACTAACTAACACATCAAAAAACAATAGCGGCGACACAGAGCGAAGAATTCATTATTTTGGCGATTAAACATTCAATTTTGGAGAACAATAATTGAACGAAAAAACAAAAATATACAAAATTGAATGAAAAAACAGTAATTGGCGACAAACCTAATTGAATGAAAGAGACACCAAAACACGCGGCGAGCGGCGACAACGGAGGGGCGGCACAATAGCGGCGGCGACACAGAGCGGCGAGGGAGCGGCGAGCACCGAGCAACGCCTGGCGAGGGCTGAACAACGAGCGGCGAAGGCGAACAACGAGCGGCGAGGGGCGAGGGGCGAGCGGCGAGCGGCGGGCGAGGGGCGAGCGGCGACAACGGAGAAAGAACGGCGACGGCGAATTCAAATTTTCTTTTTCTGGGTTTCGGGTTTTTGGGGGTTATAGTTTTTTTTAGAATGGCAAATGACAAAGGCAAAATACCCTTTTCTGGGGTACCATAAGACACCGGTTATTCTTAAAACCGGTGTCTTATGTCCTTTTTTTTTTTTTTTTTTTTTATATTTTTTTTTTTCGTGTTATAAGATAAAGTTTTAATGTTTTTTTCGCTGTGGGAGAAAATGATCCTTCCCTGGGTAACATATGACACCGGTTATACTTAAAACCGGTGTCTTATGTTCAACTTTTTTTTTTTTTTTTTTTTTTTTAAGCTAAGTGAGGAATTGCGCTTAAATACTATTTTCTGGGGTAACATATGACACCGGTTATACTCAAAACCGGTGTCTTATGTCCAACTTTTTTTTATTTTTATTTTTTTTTAAGCTAAGTGAGGAATTGCGCTTAAATTCCCTTTTCTGGGGTAACATATGACACCGGTTATACCTAAAACCGGTGTCTTATGTCCAACTTTTTTTTTTTATTATTTTTAGCTAAGTTAGGAATTGCGCGCAAATAGACTGGGGAAGCATTTGACACCGGTTGATTGAAAACCGGTGTCGTATGTTTTTCAGACACCGGTTCTAACCCTACCGGTGTCATATGTACCGGTGTTAAATGTCATTTTTGGCGTAGTGCTTGCCCTCATTACACCCTTGTGGTGGGACCCTTACCCGGACCCTCGCTTAGCGGGGACGCCAATGTGCACCGGACTGCCCTTTAGGTCTTTTCCTTGACAGTTAGACCTTTAGTTTAAATTTTTTGTTACGATATCCACGACATTGTAAGGGCTACATCACGTTAGGGTAAATTTGTGTACACCTTTGCGGTCTCTCTTGGACCTTGTTTAGTTGTGGGGGTTATACAGGGTTTGTTAGAATAATCTAGGAAAATCTAGATTAGTTTAGAATAATTTAGAATAGGTTAGAATGATGTAAATGAACTAAGCCTAGATTAATCTAGTAGCATTAAGACCCTTCTAAGACTGTTGGTTAGAGTGAGCTGACTGACTTAGTTGTTCTATAAATAGAGCTAAGTGTTATGCATGTGTAATGTAATGTAAGATATCCAATCATATATTAATAATATACTACTTTTACAAAACAATCATAATCAAGTTTCATTCTCATACCAATATCAACCTGCGCATACCAAATAAAATTCTATCAGTGGTATCAGAGCTCTTGCACTTGCACTTGCACTTGCCGCAAATTGACCATTGATGGATGCTAAAACCATGTCATTGAAATCTGTGTGATCCATGATTGTTTCACCTACGGATCAAGAAGGATCAGTGAACATTAAAGTGGTCACCATTAACTGCAGCCAACAAAACTATTTTTGTGAAGAAGAAAGAACTTGTGCTCAAAAGGCTCAAAAACTGCGCCGGTTTATTTTTTATTGAAACTATTTTTTATTATCTGATTTTTGTCCACCTCATCGGGACGTGTCTGCCACATCACTGGGAGTACATATCTCGGGATTACACAATAAATTTCCTCCTGTTTTATATAATGTTCCACAATGAAATAGTACGAAATTTTTTGTAGAAAGTAAGATGTGGTGGAAAATAAAAGTGGATGGGCCACAAACCATTATGACCACAAAAAGCATTACAAATAAGGAAAATAGAAGATCATTTAGCACTAACTCAAAAAGGAAACACGAATATCATTCAGAACTGGAGGGAGTACATTACTAAATGTATATGGGACGTATTTTGGGTATTTTTTCTGATCTTATGTGGTGAGATTAAAGGGGAGCCTTGGCGCACCGATAAAAGGTGTTGCCGAGTGATCGTTAGGTCACGGGTTCAAGTCTTGGGAGCAACCTCTTGTCAAATAAATTGACAATGAAAGACTTACCCTCATTACACCCTTGTGGTGGGACCCTTTTTCCGAACTCTCGCTTAGTAGGGACGCCAATGTGCACCGAGCTACCCTTTTTACGTGGTTAGAAAGAAGGAACATATATAGAACTAAAATCATTTCAAAACTAAACAAAGAAACCATAGAAAGTCAACCTCTATCCTCCACGTGAGTTATGTCTCTCCGGTTTTCACATCGCTCTATCAACACTATACTCATCTTCAAACCCCAATACAATCATATGCCTCCTAATCACTCTCATCCTTATTTTGGGTTTTCTCGGACCCATTACGATGTTATTACTTCCCCGTATCTCAAGTCTTCTAACCGGTACGTGTTGCCCTTCTCCTCATATGCACATACCACCTCAGAAGATTCTCCACCATCTAACCCCCGATGGATGTAATGCCCAGTTCCTCAATGATCACTTCATTTCCTAACTGATCCTTACTTGTATGTCTGCGCATCCAAATGCATAGCAATAAGATAATTAAGATGAGGATGACATCTCACATTTCATCAAGGTTAAGTTTCATTTGGTTTGGACTATATCTCTACGCTCAAATGATAGTCGTATATGTTTATGATGCGTATAGTATGTCTTTGTCTGACCTATTAAAGAGTTTGTAGTTTGCTTAGTCATGTAACAACGAAGAGGTGCAGGGTTTCCTTAGTCATGATAGTCGCACTTTACCGATGCAACGACATTCTACGGCCGCCTTATCTCACAAAATTGGCAGAGGCAAGCAGTGTTGGTCTAGTCCTTCATCAAGGGCCGTTGCTTCGGTGGCAATGAAACTTAAAAGGGCAATGAGGTTCCTCTAACTGCTTGCTAGAGGTATATTTTCTCCTTTGATTGTTGAACTTAGTTTGTTTTTTCAAGGCTGGCCCAATTTTTCATTTTTGTTCTTGTTGCTCAGTTCTGTCTGTGCTTCTTATTTTGTGAAGTAACAGTCAGTTGGTGCAATTCTCGACGCAATTTTCATTTTAGATCATCCGTGCGTAGCCTCTCTATGTTTCAATAGGGGTAATGCTTGCGTGCATCCGACCCCCCCTTATGACGGGAGCTTTTAAAGCATTGGGGTTAAAGATGTTGTTGTTGCTCAGTTTGTTAATATGCCCCTGAACCTCTTATTATGCTTTATTAATACTATTAGTCCCAAGTTAGACGGCTTATAGATGACGTTGTCTTCGAATGATATACAAGTCGGTTGTGTTATTTGTGATTTTAACAGAAAGCTATGAAATATGGAAAGTATCCTGTTTTGACATAATCACTGGCATGGCTTTCTGTTGTAGAGTTTGACTTGTGAGATGTGAAGCTGACATTCGAAATTGCATTATGTACAATTGTACACTTTTGAGTAGCAAATTTGTCTAACCTCATGTCCGCATGTTATCGGTGCTCCTGGTTCTTGGTCCTTGATTTGAATTTCATCTATATAGTGTTTGGAAATAAGAATTAAAAAATTTGTAATCATCTCAATTTTATCATTTGAGAATGTGGATTTCAAAATGACACATCTTGAGGTGCCATTTGTTTTTGACCTAATTGGATTTGAAACAAATTCCAAAGGATTTGACACAAATCCAAATTCTCAAATTCTTGAATTCCCAAACATGGAATTTGTGTCAAATTTGGATTTGAGAATCAAATCCTTGTTTCCAAACACACTCCTACGTAAATCTAATGTTAACAAATGAAGAAGACGAAGTAAATAACAATCAAGTGGAAAACATCCGCCTCTATTTTTACTTGTTTCTTACGATGTGCATGTAACGAAGTACCAAAATGCGGAGTAGAAATTTTATACACTACTCGATTACTCGTATATAGTTGCTCGTTTTTTTGCATTAAACTCTACTTAATGTGGCTAAACATGCTATATGGGTAGACTTTTTTGCTCCATAAAATTTATACTACGGATCAATGCTCCTGACACGAGTGTTATACCAACAAAAAATGCATGTGGTAACTCTGTAAAAAAAAAAATAACAATGTGGGCAGTTGAAAATGTCCGAAAAGCATTGAAGCGGTTAGAGGGGGTGTCCTGTCAATGTACGGTTGGTTCTTCGGCTTGGCTCAGTAAAAAGGACATACTCACTCACGGCTCGTACGAGGTCATGGACCACAAATACAAAACTCTCTGGGTCGTAATTTAACACAAATTAAAGGATGACAGTGTCAAATTTTGTAGGTGCTTTTTCTTACTCCAATGTATTATGTTTCTATTTCCCAGTGTCAGAGTCACAAGTTCAATAAAGCTTAAAGTGTGCTCTTGAAGGATGACTATGCATGGACAGACATAATCTCCTAGAATCTCTCCAATCCCTTCCATTTTAGGACTCCCCCACATGTCATGATAACATTAACATTCAAATGCGTACTTTCTGCAAGCTAAGCAAGGGCAGTTAAAAAGGATAATATGTGGTAACCACCAAGCTAAAAGGAGGTTAACTTGTTTCTCTTTTTTAAGGTGTGATTGAGTATCTCAGGCCAACAATATATTCAGTTAATCTTAATGTATCTCAGGCCAACAAAGTTTAGGAAAATATGCAATTATATGTACTCCCTATGATTTAAGTGAGTTGTTTGTCGAGTAAAATTATAGAAATGCTTTCCCTCAAATAGAAATTATAGAAGTGCTACCTCGGTAAGGTGGAAGTAAACATCAAACTCTCAAATTTGGGGCACCATGTGCACTGGGGGTAAAGTTCAAGGCACCATGTGTACTAATTTCTGTAAATTTGAATTTTTTGTGAAAATTTTTCGAGTTTTAGAGATTTTTTTTTTTAATTTTTAAATTTTTTTTTAATTAAATAATAACTAATCCTTAATTAACTTTTCCGTCAACCGCTAATCACTGTCACGTCAGCAATTAACGGTTGGAGGACTGACGCAGTTAACGGACAAGGGTGGGAAGGGCACCATGAGCTGGTTGGGGTAAAGTTCAGGGGCACCGCAATGTACAAATTTCAAACATAGGGGCACTACGGGCATTCTGACATAGTTCGGGGGCACCACGTGAATTTGCCGTAATTTTTTTCATTGAAAACTTAACATTGGTTAGTTAAAATAGGCCGTTTAATCTAATATATATATATATAAAAGATGGATTTTTGAAGAGGCGAGAGAGAGTCCAACAAAAGATAAATACTGAGAGAGTTTAAAAAATGAGAAACACCCCCCATTTTATTATTAACAACTCAAATGGAAATCCACATAGAGAATCCTTATTTTCGTGAGACTCTTTAATAAATGTATTGCGACATAATCACTTATAACATTACTTATGTGTATTGGAAAATTTCAAAACATATATCATTAGATTTGTTTCGAAATGTATCTCAATTTGAGATCCTTTTACACATTTTTACGATATGCAAAACAATTAAGTTACTCCGTATACATTTAGTAGAGATTTGTTTTTTGAAAAAAATAAAAAAGCTTAAAGAGAGTCCAAAATAAGAGAAATGGTGAGAGTGTCCAAAGAATGAAAGATTCTCCCAACATTTATTAGCCAGACTCCATACTTTCATAAAATTGCAATTTGAAAGATATTTAAATGTGACGTGACATAATTAGTCGTAACTTTCATTTTATATATAAAAAAAATTAATACATATAACTCATTAAACCTGTTTTGAAATTTAATCTAAAATGAGTTTCATTATACATATGTTTGATAGAAATGCATTAATCAGCAGTCATGTAGCGAAAATTGCAAAAATGACTATTCCTAAACTAAACTCAACAAACAAAATATAAACACTACATCTGACTATCGAGGAAACATGTTCAACGTGGAACTTTTGTATAATAAGAATTATCATACACAATATAATATGTGTACCGTGCAACGCACTCATGAAAGATTAAAATGGAATTTAAACATCTGTTCTTTTTTTGTATAAAAGAGGGATTTTTGAAGAGCATAGAGAAAGTCCATCATTTGAGAAATACTCAAAGAGTTTAGTGTATGGTGAAAGAGCGCAAAAGAAGAGTCAATCATTTAAGAACTAATCAAAGAGTTTAGTGTACGGTGAAAGAGCAAAATGAAAAGTCCATCATTTAAGAATTACTCAAAGAGTTTAGTGTATGGTGAAGGAGCAAAACATGAGATGATAGATTACACAGTTAATTATTAATCATTTACACTATATTATAGAAATACGGTATGATTGATCATACAATTGGTTAGTGTATCAGAAACTTTTGAAACATATATCATTTTATTTGATTTGAAATGAATTTCAATTTGAGATCCATTTATACATTTTCCGATAAGCAATGCATAATGATTACAATCGACTTTATATACTATATCTATTAAAAAAAGGTGTTTTTCAAGAGTATAGATAAAAAATGTTGTTTGTATAATTTAAACATGAACAATCTAGACAACTTTGTATTTTTTTTTTAATTGATCAAGATTTTAAAATACATGTAAGCAGCATCACAACAATTGTTATGAATTATTTTTATTGAAATGATAGCATAATTTGTTATAAACAAAAAAATTATTAAGAATGATATAATATTTGAACCGTGCAACGCACGGGCTTAAAACTAGTGTATATATATAAAAGAGGGATTTTTTAAGAGCATAGAGAGAGTCCATCATTTGAGAAATACTCAGAGAGTTTAGTGTATAGTGAAAGAGTATGTAAGAGAGTTTAGTGTATGGTGAAAGAGTTTACCTTTATCATTAAAAATAAATAATAAATACTAAGAGAGTTTAAAAAATGGGAAATACCCACATTTTATTATTAACAACTCACAATCCACATATAGAATCTTTATTTTCGTTAAACTCTTTCATAAATGTATCTAATAGATTTACGATATAATCACTCATAACTTGGTTACGTGTATCAGAAAATTTCAAAACATATATCATTAGATTTGTTTCGAAATGTATCTCAATTTGAGACCCATTTACATACTTTTCCGATATGCAGAACAATTCAGTTACCCCGTATACATTTAGTAGAGATTTAGTCTTTTTGAAAAGTTTAGAGAGAATCTAAAATAACAGAAATGGGGAGAGAGTCCAAAGAGTATAGTGTATGGTGAAAGAGTATACAAGATAATACAGATTTATCATTTAAGATAAGATAGAGTCCAAAAAAGTAGAAGATAAATTCCACAGTTAATCATTAAAAATTCACACGGATATTCTCATTTTCGTGAATTTCTTACATAAATCTATATTATATAATTGAAACACGGTGTAATTGATCATACAATTGGTAATGTGTATCAGAAACTTTTGAAACATATATTATTTTATTAGATTTGAAATGTATTTCAATTTGAGATCCATTTATACATTTTCCAATATGCAATGAATATAGATGAGAAATATTGTTGTATAATTTAAAACACAAGTAAGCAACATCACAACCATTGTTATGGATTATTTTAATTCAAATAATAGCATAGTTGGTTATAAACATAAAAATTATTAAGAATGATATAATATTTGAACCGTGCAACGCACGGGCTTAAAACTAGTCTAATAATAAATCAAACAATATTATTATTGATGTCCATCTCTGGTCTCTTATTTCTTTGCAGCCATATGATTCTCAGAAGAGTTCAACATGCATTAAAGAGAACCATGTCACATGATAGCTTGGTAAATTTACAAACATTTCATCTACTTAGTTATAGACATCTAGTACTAAAGTATAATGTACTTTCACTAGTCACAAAAATAAGAGTAAAGTTGATGCCTTTAAGACCATCGTGCACATGCATATGGAAAAGACAAAGAGATAAAAAGAAAGACATACAATCTCGTACTAAATTATTCATCCATAAATATTCATCCATCCATCAATACTCTCTCACAGGGCAACATTACAACAAGCCAACCACCGTGAGGAAAAATTCCAACCATCCATAATTATCTAAAAACTCGTAATTAAATGAAAACCAACAAAAATATACAACTCTATCTAGCTAGTGTTATACAATACTACACATTACTACTAACGTTACTAGTAGTACTACTAGTCTAGTGCGACACACGATACTTGGACAATTCATTTTGAGGCCGAAACACAAAATGCAATATAATATACCCGTGTCCGAGACACGTATCCGAGTCCGACACTTAAAACTAAACTACCTCAAAAGCAAGGAGGTGAGGGACTCAAAGACATGTTCTTGGCAAGGGATAGTAAGACCCATTTCATGACAAAACCCAAACTCTTCCTCAGACTGATGAAGCAAACTCTGAAACTCTGGTCTGCTCAGCAGAGAAATGGGCACAATGTACCTTGTTCTGTTTTCTCCTACATAAACTGCAAAATGCCCTTTTGGCACATCACTATTATTATTATTCACTTGTTGCTTCTTCCCTAAGCTTGAACACCTCTTTAATATCTGCTTCAACACTGCTGTTTGTGGCATTTTTGCTGCCTTTCTAATTGCCATTTTTTACTCTTGGTGGGAAAGTTGTTTTGGTTTGGTGGAGAAGTAAATGATGATTTGATGGGAGTGGTGAGAAAATGAGGTGAGAAGTGGGAAGGGGAGAAGAAGGTTAGGAAGGAGAGGGGTATATAAAGAAGAGAAAAAAAAGAGCATAGGCATGTGGGGGTGTGGGGGCAAAGGACAGACCAAGGAAAGTTTAGGGTACGGTGATGGACATGAAATTTTGCGGAGTAGGGTGTGTTGGTTACGTTTTTCACCCCTACATTCTATCCCTGCCTTTGCCAAAAAGACAACACGGTCCCTCAACTCTAGATTTACTTGTGAAGTTGTGAACATTTCTGTTCCTTGGTCTCTCCTTTGATTGCGAGTAGGTAGATCTAAGGGGTTGTTTAGGTCGATTGCAGTTCGACTCAAGCCGAATTCGTGTCAATTCGAATAAAAAATGATTTGAATCATTTGAAATTGGGTCAAAATTGTTTGGGTCAAATCAGAGGGTCGAAAAATCTTGTTATGCCAATATCTTAATTTGATTTTAATAATATTTAGCTTGCAAACTAAGCGAATGCTATTGTGATTGGCGCATGTTCGGGTTTTTCGGGTCATACATGGATTTGGTCAGTTTAGGTTAGATCAATACAAATCGGAAGCATTCGGT
This sequence comes from Spergularia marina, assembly GCA_963680865.1. NCBI lineage: Eukaryota > Viridiplantae > Streptophyta > Magnoliopsida > Caryophyllales > Caryophyllaceae > Spergularia > Spergularia marina. The sequence continues at coordinate 3,922,051 of OY804551.1, read as the reverse complement.
AAGGGTCAGTCTCAACTCTTAAGTCAACATATATTCGAGCATTGGGTTCTAGGTCAAATTCGTGTTTGTCCAATTTGGATGTTAGGACCGAATGTTCAGTTGTGGGTCAATTTGTCAAGTTTACTAGATCTACAGGCCCATAAAAGGCACGAGACGTGATTTAAAATTACCAAAAATATCTGTTGTTTCATCCCGAAACACTCATCCTCGATATTAACCCGCAATACCTACAAGCTCAAATAGACCTTGTAGTCTTGTACCCAAAATGGAATACACTCATTGACTAACCATAAACTCAATCCGAATCCGTATCTACATACATGAAATGCACTAAGCCCATACTTTACCCTAACCCACCCGTTTAGTGTCAACCTATCTTGCTACAAACTAAATTTACTCTAATTATCTAAATATTATCGATAATGTTGTATTCTACGTCAATATTAATCATTAACACGACTATACATTAGACCTCTAGAAACATCATATATACACCACATTTGTATCCATACGACCATACTTAGATGTTAACGACCATACGGAGTATGTATAAGTACAAAAATGGTAGGTATAAGCATCCCGAATCCAACACCCTAGAAGTCGTCGGAACTGGTAACAAATGAATGAGCCAAACAAGACTCTACATTTGGCTAGACCCCGAATTTCCAGAAGCCAGATGCACACCATTTAGAAAATAGAATTGACTTTTTGACTTTTAAATAGAGCAAAGCACGAGAAAAGAGAGCAGGCTTTGTTTGATAAAAAGAAAAAAAGAAAAAAAAACATTCCGTGGTCGCTCCCGCAGGTTTATCAAATATTCAAATATCAACCTTTTGATATTTTTTTGGGAGTGCTTGATTTATTCGTCCTCTGAAATATCGACGTCTAAGTTCTAAATATAGCTTGTCATTGACTCAATTCTTAGCCATGGTTCAGAGGCCTGTTTGGACGCTATCATATTCCTTTGATACTAAAACGGCAAAATTAAACAAAGAGCAATTTTTTAGGGACTAGGGAATGAAGACTGAAGTGGTTACTCTTGTTGCACCCTAGACCGTAACGACCCTTCCTAACTTTGTTGATCGTATAGATCACATTATCACACGGGGAAGAGACTTTCTGTATACATTCGGTTTGTTGTGGCGGCGAGACAATGTGAGATAATCAAATCTTAACATATAATTCGCGGATTCAATTAACAAGTAGTTTTTCATCTAAAAACCAATTGTCCGCGATCTCAAATGTAAACCGTTGAGTTATGTTAGAAAGTCTTGCGTAATATTCAATGTTAGATTAGCTTACACATATTATATTATAAAACATGTGTATATGTACACAAGAATTTTCAGATTTCAGCCCTCACCCATTTGTGTAATTGTGTCCATATCAAAATCGAAACACACATGAGTACGATGACTAGCATTTGAGCTAATTTTACCCTAACAACTTCTTTTTTATTTAAAAAAAAAAAAAAAGAAGAAGAAGATGATCGTGGGACATATTTTGGAGTTCCAAGGTGGCAGATTCCCACGATCCATCACAAGTAGTCACACATAAAATTTGTTGTGAGGAAGCCTGTATGCGTTAAGATAATCGATGGCAAAAACAACAATAAAGAACACAAGAATTAACGAGGTTCACTATCAACGCGATAGCTACGTCCTCCGGGGTCTAGAATCAATCTCACTATGATGATGGGAGTGTACAGATACAAAAGATGATCTGGGTTCTCAAGATCTGCCCTTCTTGAGAACCCGGGTTGGCTCTCTCTAATTCTCTCCCATAACAAATTAGGCTAGGACTTAAGAGGTTTTATATATTAACTCCTTTAACAAAGACCTAATTAATTAAGTAAAACAATTAAGGAAAGTCAAAAGAAGGAGCAAGCAAACCCGCGTAGAAAACAGTCGACATTGAACCGGCTAGTCGTCGGTAATGACCGACTAGTCGTCGCCTCTTTCTGCCCAGAAAACAGCCTTCACAAAACTGAAAACAGAAGGCACCGGCTAGTAGCCAGTTTGGACGACTACTAGCCGCCTGGTTCTGCTAAGTCTCCAAACTTGCTCGAATCAGTTCAAACACCGACTACTCGTCACCACCCATGGCTAGTAGTCGTTCACCACTGTTTTTAGCATCAAACATCTACGCTACTTGCCTCACCTCCATTGTATCGATCCGTTGGCAAAACCGCGCTCAAGGCACATTTCCCAACAAAATTCACCTCACGGGTTCCCCAAACTACTATCCCAAGGTTGATTTTCTTCAACCCTCAAAAAAAAAAAAGGTTGATTTTCTTCAAGCATCATCATTATATCCTGATCCTCCACAGGCTATGTTAGTTGTGTCATATTTTGGTCAAATACTGTACTATCCTCGTTTATAGCTTCGTTATTGTTGGGTTTGAATTCATGTCACATATGTTGACCAATAAAAAGAACGGATGGAGTATTAAATTGAAACTGTTTAATTAAGTTTTGACATGTATGTGTAATGGAAAAAAAAATACAGATAGCATTCCGAGTAATTAAACATTAGATGCAGTAAAACTACCTCAATTATGTCGTAGACTAATTTTCTTTTTCTTTAAAAGTTTACAATTTAACTAGCAAAATGACCATTTCTTACGTTAATATCTCACAGTAACTCAGTAAGATTATCCACAAAAAAATAAAGAAATTAAATTATCCCAAATAAAAACCAAGAGAAATGTGGTCCAAGAGAAATAAATAAGCAATAAATCTCTAGAAATAAATTGTGAAAGAAACATCTCCACATCTTTTCAGGCGGCTCAATCTGTGCATGCTGATCGACTATATTCCTGCAAAACTCAAGGACGATCATAAGTGTACTGGAACGTACCACAAATTTGCCTCAAAGTCTTAAATCTAGTTCCTTGTGTAATTTTAGGCCTACATGCAAATTTATGTAACTAAATACGACACCTTGCACAACTAAACGTACGATTGTGTACGTATTCTGAGTTTATTTCTCTATTATCGATCGTCAAATTGTTATAAATGGCCTAAACGTGTAGCGACATGTGTATGTGAGGTACGAGTATGGATTAAGGTGTAGTGTAAACGAGTCGAAACAAGTCCAAACTCAATCATGAGTTTGGTCTTGTTCACTTTAGAACCAAGTTTGGATATGGCTTGAAGCTCGCCAAACTTGGTAAGCTCAAGCATGGACTTAGCTTCGGTAATAAAGTCCGGTCTCATTTCATATCTTGTAACAAATGACAATATGCGGATTTTATAGCTAAAGGAGGTATATGAGTTTAACACAACATAGAGTAACATCCAAAAAACTAGATTAATTTTGCGGGATTGAGTTTGCTAGTAGGAATAATGTAGGATGCACGTAAAAGTGTAAAACCTACATATTATGAAGAACATTAGCTTCATTCGTTCCAAACTCCTGAATACTCCTGAATTACTAGAGTTTGGAATGAGCTAACTTCACTCTGAGAATCCGATCAAGAGAAACACCAAGTTACGGCTATTCTTGCACCCTGTATACGAGTACTAGAGTTAATATACGAGTACTAGAGTTGATATAAGAACTAAAGATTGTGCCGCATACACCAAAACGAAACAGAGAGAGCATTGTGTTATCTACCGTTGGAAGACATGGTACACTACTCGTCGACAATTATAGGTGTACTTTCCTCATGTGACCCCCTACTACTCCTTAGGCAGTAGCAAGACAAGAAATTAACATACGTACTAGTTAAGTAGAGCTAAGAAAAATCTCATGTTGTATCTTGTATGAAATGCTAAGCAATAATAACTTTGCCTCTCGTTTTCCATGTTCTGTGGCCCGTAAAATTTTGTCCCAACGAAGAAAGAGTTTTTGTCCCTGTATCATTACTTTGTAATTACGAAACTACGGCCCCGTACGTGGTCCGGCCGGCTTCATTCTTGTTCAATTCCCCTACTTCAACATTTTCAGCTGTCTCGTCATAGTGCCTTAATTGATTTTGACCGTACATTCTCATCATCTTAATTTTATTGCGCCTCTTTCCGGGTATGATATAGTAAGCGACTATTCTAGCACCATTTATACGACTAATACGAGTATGACATAGGAAAGGCATGCTTTGAGAATTTAGATACCTCACTTTAGGCCTTGTCGACACTTCTTCAAGCGAGGCATTGTTATTCCTAAGTCCTATCGAGACTAAATCCATCAACTCGTATCAACTATAACGCGACATAATTGAATTGCTAAGTGGAGTAGATAATTGCAAGCAAATGTAAGGTGATATTGTTGCTTTATGGAGGGGGATTTGGGATGCGGATGCCTTTTACCCATTTGGCCGGAAGAGAATTCGACTTTGAGTCTTGCACCTAATAGTTTGTCATGCGTGAGACGGTCTTTTACAATAATCATATTAAAATATGTCAAAGCACACTTTATAAACAAGTAAAAAAGATAAGTGCGAAGAAAGGCCATAGAGGTTGCTCAACGAACTCATCAAATGCCATTTCCATATTCTATGGTTTCTATTTGTAGCTATGTGGATATTATTACATCTCATCCTGCTTTTTCTCCACGTCCTACTAGAACCGTTCTTCAGTTTTGGGAAAAATCACAAGGCGATATAAATGTAAACAATTCTCAAATTCGATCCTTGTCTGTCAACAGACTCATACTATTATGAGATTTTGTGTTTCTGGCTTAACAGAAGAGAAGAAAGAAAATGAAAAAAAACAATCATTCTACTTTACTTAGTGTAAGGATCCCCATGGCTATTATGAGCCATCAATCACCAATTCTGCTATGCGAATTAAGGATCAACGATGGCCTAATGGTTAGGCAATGTACCTGCCTGAAAATTTTCCCAGGTTTGAATCATCATATCTCCATCCCCACAACATTAGCAAAAAAAGACAACACGGGCTATCGGTGTACTCGTAAGAGTGCAAGAGGTATATCTCGAACAAAACAAGGAGGAAATAAACGTGGAGTAACAGTCTTAAGCTACGTCTCTCATTCAGCCCCCTTTCGGCTACGAGCTAGTTGAGCAAAGGAACATTCAACAAGAAGTGGGCATGTCTTGCATCAGAATTTTGAGAATCGAATTGTTGAAAGCGTTCCGACAAAAATTACACTGTTCTCAATTAAAACCCAATTACCAATGGCCGCCTAAACTGAGATCAAAAACAGCACTCGAAAAGACAAGGGGAAGGGGAGTTGAGAATCGAGTAAAATGGCCAAAGTGAGTCCTAATCTGGAAAATTTCTTACTGCAGGCTTTCAAGATTGAGCTACTAATACCTTCTGGTCCTCGAGGTCACTTGAATTAAACTACTCACGGTAAAGTAACACACGTTAGGCAGACAGAGTAGCTGGCTGCTTGGCCTCTGCTTCTTGTTGACTAGCATAGTAATTGACCAATACGTTCCATCCTTGAGGGCACATAAAGCCATCAGGAGGGTTTTCTCCTGTTCTTGCAAACGTCCTCATCTGCATCAACATAGTCGAACGGTTAAGTTGATCACAGAACACGACATCAACATTTCAGAAACAAAAAAGGAAGAAATGAAAAGGCGAAGCAGCCATGCATAAGAAGCTCAGTGAACCAACAATATTTGAATCTCAAACTGCTGCATTAGAAATATATGATGATAAACTGCAACTGCTCAGTAATCATACTGTGAAGGGAACCCATTTTCATCCAAGTGTTGGATGGTGTTTAACTAAAAGAGGTGAGACTACAGTTAAGTTACCAGCCTAACATAACTACACTCTCTGCTGCCTGAATCCACATTACCTAAATCTGTGAGACACTCGACACTCAAATATGCATATGGACACTTGACACTTGAAGTATAGGCCACATCATTACATATCTCCACGGAAAAAAAAAAAAAAAAAAAAGGTTACTAACAACTAAATTAACACTCGGGCACTTGTAGCTGAGTCTGACCAACATAGGCTATACAGAATGTTAGTTTTTTGATAGAAAAGAAACAATGTTAACCAATAGAGGATAAAGGGGTCCTCAATTGCTAACAATCACTACAAAGAGATGTAAATCTTTCAATAAATGTTATTGGAATACTCTTAACAGCAATTGCGGTAGCAGCTTTAGCCAACACCAACAACCAAGCCTTATTCCCAAAATGATTGGGGTCGGCTAACATTAATAGTCATTTAGTAACCGTCTTGTGTATGCCATAAAATTTCAAAAACATTGTAAACCATTTAGAAATATTGAAATACTTTCAAAAGGAGTTTTACAAAGCAAAAAAAGTTGGGAAAAGCCAAACAAAGAAAAAAAGTAAAAAAAAAAAACCAAAGACTTCCTGAAATGTATTAAAAAAAATGCTCATTTGCTGAAAGGCAAGGATGGTGCTTTAATAAAATGCATCGAAATATATTCCTGACACTCCGCACCCTCGAGAACAAGTTCCTTGTTTTGGTATTACACAAACCTCTAATTTAATCCTTAACAAACTTCATCACAGAACCAGCACAGATCCAGTACTCCTGACAAAATTTATATATACCTCAGCCACAAATAATGACAGAATAGATACACTTCTAGCAATTTTTCCAGCAGCTAACGCACACATTAGGACCCAGACCAATACAAGGTCTACACCTTGAAGGTAATCACAGCCAGGTGTTAACTGTTACGCTTACCCAAAACCATAGTCCAACAAAAACACATAAAGTTCAGAAGAACTTTGGACCACGGAATACCTTACAGAACTAAGCCCATAGTACGCAAATCACTGCCATATGAGTCGGACACAAATGATACTCTAAAATATAATTATCATCATTAAAGAGCAGAAAGGTGGTATACTTGCATTATTAACCCATTTCTCTTCCTCTTGATTAATTTCTGACACCACCATGCATTGAATAAAAAGCACTTTCGACATCATAGACCTTATTTCTTTGATCTCTTCAACAAAATGCCGATTAGTATAACAGGGACCCACAAGCAGCTTCCAAATCTCTAAGAGAAAGCTGGTTGAGTCATCCGAAATCTATATGAATGTTAAATTAAAATTACCTTGGTCCCAGAAATAAAGAGGAAATCTTTAGCGCGAGATGGATCAAAAAATGACATTTTCTTTGCCACGGTATCATAAGCTGCCACCTGCAAAAGTTTTGAGATAAGCAAGTCAGTGATGTAGGATAATATAAGACCCAAAATAAAATGAACATGAGATCAAAGACAGACACAGCCTGTGCAAAGCTAAACATATGTTAGAATACTTGACCAATTGCAACATCAGATTATACAAACACCAACCCACAGACTCGAATACCATTAAACAGCAAGCTCTTATCTAACTAGGGAAGTTTCGGGCTAAGTTTTCATTATTAGATTTCAAGGGTAGCAGAAATGCCCTGTATTTTATGATGGCCCATGCATAAACAATATGGCAACAAAGACAATACGATACTAAACTTAACACAGCAACAAAAAAAAAAAAAAAAAAAAAAAAAAAAAAAGCAGGTGAAATTATCGAACTGTGTGACACAACGGAACTCTCACCACAAAAAATTGAAGGAAAATTGAAATGGAATAAAAAACCAAGCCTCACCCTAAAGGGCAAAATGTTTAACTTCTCAAGTCCAGGTGCCATGCTCAACACTTTCTTCCCGTGATCAGGATCATAAAGATCCCTCTTCTCCGTTGGGTGTCCCATACCAGCAGGGTCACGACCCACTATGTAAAAATTAGCACCAGCATTAATCCGTGCTTTGGCATGCCACTGCACTTCAGTTGGACCAGCATAATGCATGGGAGATGGGAAGATGGCTACCACTGTAGTCTCAGGATCAAGGACTCCATCTTCTAGAACCTGACAAGGAAAAGACGCACCTTTAGAGATTTCACATGAAACAAGAAATAAGAGGTTAAAGGACCAAAGTAATTTCTGGAAAGGTTTCGTCAACTCCACAAAACAATTAGGTCTTATCAAGTTATCAGATATGCCAGCATCGTCTTCCCATCTCAAGGGGAGGGTATAAAAGATGTTTAAGGAAATGAGAAAAGAAGAAACTGGGGCACTCTGACCCTATAAGAAGATAAGAAAAAGAATCGTAGCCAACTTAAAGAGCATGTGTAAATCAGACGTACATATGCCATATATGCACTCAATGTGTTTCATTACTCTTCCCTGCAAGCAATAATCAAACACATGATGATAGACCAGAAAAGTTACCTTGCTATGTTGCTCCATTCGGACATCCAATGGCACATCATCAGCCTTAGTGAAACCTCCTAATGGATGAAGCAAAAGAACCGGATTCTTGTAACCCATTTCCAGTAACCTCCTACATGTATCATTCATTAACAAAGCGTGTCCATTGTGAACAGGATTTCTTAGCTGGAACGCAAAGACTGCATCCGCTTCACGCTTATCAAATTCCTTCCGAAGCTGGTTTGGAGAAAGCCTGTAGTGATCAAGGCCATCATTGTATTTGATTGGTTTAAGAACTTCCAGTTCTCCTCCAATAAGCCAGTTTCCAGCTGATGTAATTACCTCTTCAACATATGGTAAGCCAGGGGCAGTAGTTCCCCACGTCCTAGCAATTCTCTCTTCCTTGTTGTGTTTGTATACTTCAATGCTGCAAATCAAAGAAGCACATAAGGCTGCAGGCTTGCCATATATATAGAGCGTCCTAAATTAGTTGCAGAGAATCATGGACACGTCCAGAAACAATATATCAATCAGAAACTTAAAAAGCTTTCCGTAAATGTTGGGACTCTTGGGAGTTATTGCAATAAAACACCGGCGATAGCAGCTCAACTCTCTCACTCTTATGCTGCAATGGTGTACGCTGATTCCACACCGGCAAAAAAAAAAAAAAAAAAAAAAAAAAAAAAAAAAAGTTGCATTGACAATAAATTCATTTTCACTACTTACAAGTTACAAGGATAAAAAAAGAAACCAATCCATCAACATTGCAGATAGACCATGTTGAAAGAAAGATATTCTCAGCAGACAAATGATTGAAGTCAAATCATAATATGATCCTCCAGCAACAAAAGATGGTTAATTTAAGTTGGGTACGTCGATTAGCAGCAGCCGATAGAGATCTCTATAATAAGATTCTAATTCCTCTGAGATCATTTTATATGCCAAAAATAGAACACCAATATAACAGTCAACTAATCATCCACTACCAGTTCCTCAACTTAATGCCGAACGCATCACTCCCCATCATACTCATAAGTACATCACTAAGCACTAATCTTAATCACCACTACTGTCATTTCCAAACGCCTCGAATTCCTTAAATTCTCTTCCATATTGTTCTCTGCCCCAAAACGATTGCCAACTTTTCTTTTTATATCGGTCCGAAAATGATTGCCAAACAACTCGTAATGCAAACTTCCATTCTTCTCTTACGAGCACAACAGATTTCAAGTATACAAGGACATTTTATGCAATTCTCTTAATTGTCTTAAAAACCGATCGCGAATTCGATTGGCTAATCTTTTAACAACTCTCATTCATCCATATTGTTTTACTAAACCAATCCTTCATCAAACTCAAGAATCATTTATAATTTCACATAAATAAATCAGATAAAAGTACTAGTATATATCAACAATATAAAATAGCAACAACAAACAACAGAATTCCAGCAATACAATAAACCCAACTGACCAATTGTGATCCATCAACAAATACAATAAACCCAATTGAGATATTAATTCATGACATAATAATTTACTAAAAAAAGAAATATAATAAAAGGAGCCAAACCTTCTTAAAATAGCAACCAAATCTCCATCAGGACCAACAAGAGAAACATCTGAAGAAGACCCAATTTGGTCCTTAGTGAGATCATCAATGGCCAAAACAATAGGCAATGACATATTAACAAGAGACCCATCATCCAATCTCAATGAATTAAAATGCAAGCTTTGCAAATACGCATCCTCTCTCATAAACCCTTTCAAAGGGCTTGCCCACCCTTCACTTAACACATGTACCCACTCCAAATCAATCTTTGACAGCCCAATTTTCGGCAATTTTTCGGCCTCGGAACGCTTCAAATCCCTCAAATTCTCAGGCACAACAAGATCAACAAGAGAACCACCATCTGGGTCAATCAAAGAGCTCTTGATTACCCTCTTTGGGGGTGAAATTTCAGCCATTTTGAAAGAAAGTTTGCGACTTTGGTTGAAAACAATGGGGTTTTTGAACAATGGGGTGGTTTGGTAAATGTATTTGGGGAGGATTTTTGTGGGGTTTTGGTGGGTAAAAGTTTGGAGATTTGGGTAGCTAGAAATGTGCAATTTAATGGTCAAAGACATGGTTTTTTTTTATATTATGATGATGGGTTTGTACAAAATTGGGAAGAACAGTGGCAGCAGAAGAGAGTTTTTGTAGGGATCCGGTGAAATTGGGGGAATTAGGAGAATATTGTTGTTGTTGTTGTTGTTCTAAATGTGCAAATGAGGTGGAAGACATTTTTGATTTTTGTGGAGGAGTAAAATCGCATATGCTCTCCACTTAAAAGCTATCCACACGTATTGTTTGGGCTATGACATGAAATCTTGTTGAATGAGTAGTGTAGTAGAAGTATCATATGATTATGATTGTTGAATGTGGGGAGCATTGCATTGTCCACTTGATTTGTGAGGAATCCATGCCACTTTCCCTTTTGGGACATTGTTAGGAGCATTTTGTGATTTGTATGTGATTTGTAGTAGTAGAGTGGTCGTCCAAGACCCCCAAGGGTTGTAATCTTTGATTTTGAATTTAGATGGGATAGTGGTTGAGTTCATATGAGTTGGTTCATTTCTGTTTGCACTATAAACGTATCTCATATATTATGATAAGGGTTTCTTTAAACGGCAAAATGCGGCAATAAAGCGCCATAACTTTGTCTTTTGTATAATTGTAGTATTGTATGTGATTTGTAAGAATGCGTAGGAGAGTGGTCATCTAAGGCCCTCAAGGGCGGACCTTACAAATAGTTCGTTTGGGTCGAATTCGAGTCGGGTTAATGGCGGGTTGGATCGGTTTCCTAATCGATCTTGGGTCAAGTTCGGACTGAAGGATTTGGGTCCATTTCATATATGGGTCAAATTTGGATCATATTAATGAAAGTTATTTAGCCTCTAATTAGTATTTAATTACACCTAATTAAGTTTAGCTAAAGATCTTTAGTTGCATGTAAGATTAAAGCATGAAAAAATGTATAAAATTATTTTTATACCTTAATTAGGAGAATTTTTTACCCCACTTTCAAAGAAGGTTCTTGAGCTGCTTATTAATGGGAATCCTCCTCCTTAATCTTGAGTTTTCAAGTTAGGAAACCTCCTCTATTGATCCACCGAATAAAAGAAGCTCTCCAAAAATCTCACAAAAGGGACTAGTTTTCAATGAGATTTTGACCCTAAAACCTTGTATATAATTAGCCAACAAATTAGATAATGATATACTCCCTCCATTTTTTTAGGTTCTTTACGTTTCGTTTGAATATGTGAGTGACATGCAATAAGAAAACTTGATTTTGAAGATGTTGGATGTTGGATGAATTTTTGAGAGAAAATGAGGGTTTTCTCTTATTCTCTCTCTACTTTTATGTTGTGTTTGTGTAAAAATGATGTGTTCTACTGTTTGATCATCAAATTTTAGTATATATACTAGTGGTAATCCAAATTACCATTTTTCTCTTACTAATTATACCTCTTAACATCTTATCTTACAATTTGGGTATAACGTATTCACTTATGTATTTAAGTGTTTGTTAATTATTAAATCATTATATAATTACTAATTACATCATTTTAGCAAAAATTACAAATACTTGTAATTTAATTAGTTAATTGTCTATATTGATCATTCACACAAAAATCGTAATTTATTCGACCCGAGTTCCGACCTCGTAAAACATTATCCGATATAATCAGTTAACTCTTTAACTGAAACATTAGGGTTCATATTATATTGTGTTAAATACAAATATAATATCTTTTGGAGAAACTATCTTTATCGGTGTAACCGAGAGAGATCAGTTGATTACCACCGTCAAACGACAATAACGTCAAACTCTAGTCAGCTAACCGTTATCGATTTACGTTAATCAACTGGCTTAGTATATTCAATATATATCTCAAACTTATTCCTAATTAAATTTAATTAGTCCACGCATCATTATCGGACGACTCTTACTCCAACACAGTTAATGTAGGATATGTGGTACTTGGGTCGAGTCGGATGTGATACCACATGAAAGCTTTTAGCCATAACTAGACTCTTCTAAATAGTCACTTCATCACCCCTAATTAAATTAAGCTAATGATCTTTTGTTGCATGTCAAATTAAGGCTATTTAAGGTAGAAAAGCAACAATTTTACCTTAATTAAATTGGAAGGTAAAATTGGAATTTGTCCACTTCTTCAAACAACAAGGTCTTAAGCTGCTATTATGTGGAGATCAGCCTCTTTACTTGAGTTCCCAAGTTAGGGAACCCGCTCCCTTGATCCACCAAAAAAACCCTCAAAATTTCACCCAAAAAACTAGTTTTGAAGTGAAAGTAAACCCTAAACATAAGAATTTTTTGAAATAATGCTTAAAAAATACATAATTAACAAAATGGGTTGGGAGAAACTTGTTTAACAAAATGGGGTGCACGTCACCCATGTATAAACCGCCAAAGACCATGGCGGTTCTAGGACTTGTGACAGGCTAAAGTCGTATGCCTACAAATATAATTAATCAATACTAACCTAAAACGTAGTAATAGGCAAGCAAGGTTCGTATCCACAGAGAACGGTAATTGTCTAAGTATGTAATGGTAACCAAATGGGGGGTTTATGAGTGTAAGCAATCAAGTAATCTAAAGCAAAGAGAGTAATTTGCAAACAAATGGAAGGACAGATCTCGGACAATTAATACCCACTATCGTTCACCTAATTGGTCCTAGTTATCAACTACTCCTAATTCGTTGAGCACTTAGTTGTAGAAATATAATTTCCTATCGTTTCTTAATTGTAGCTAAGAGGAGAGATCAGCCCTACCTAATAGCCCTAATCGGTGGATAACAAAGACGCGCGCCTAAATTCAATCCAGCGAAAGCGTAAAGCAATTAAATGATATCATCTAAGATTAACAAGATCTAGACACACGCGGTTTCAATCTTCAATTAATATGTTTATTCTCTCTAACCTAATACCGATGTTCAGCATAGAAATACTAGGCTAGTTGCTACTTGTGAATCAACAATCTAACAATTAGCCCTTAAATTGTGAACCTAGCAATATGATAGATCTATGCCTAATTAGTTTGCAACTTAATTGAGCAGTAAATCAATCAATAACAATAAGAACGAGAGAATAAACAATACTCAAACGAATAAAGGAATTAGAATCAAACTCACAATTGTCGGTAAGCTATAGCTTCGATTAATCTATCCGAGAAATAAGGGTTTTAGCCTTGCATAGTCTTGAAAATAATCTCTAAAAGTTCTGAAAACTAAATAATGAGTAAAAAACGTAACTTAGGTTTAAATAGTAAAAGATTACAAAACGGATTAAGGAAACCCGTTAATACGCCGACACAGCAGCGGACGACTCGTCTTAACCTTTTTCACTTTTTGCTGAAGTTTCTGCGGGAGTCGTCTGGAAGTCGTCTGGTTCGGGACGACTCGTCTTAAGACAGACGATTCGTCTTCAACGGACTGGCTCTGGCGATGTTTTTCAAACGGTCATAACTTCTTCGTTACTTGGCCTGTGAGGATGTGTGACCACTTCCTGGAAAGCTAAGATCATGAAATTTAATCTCCCGTTGGTTTCACTGCAAAATTCCAAGATGTTTGAGGGTGATGAAGATTTAAAGTTGACCTTCCGTAAATGGACTGAAATCCCTTCCAAACTTGTCCAAAACTTGGCATCTCGCTCCTTGGATCATTTTTTATCTCCTCATTGTCGTTCCACACAATTGCATATCAATCTTAAGGCCATAAATACATACAAAAATCACTAATTCTTATATTAAAGTACAATACACGAATGATAGAATGAGCTAACAATTGATCCAAAAACAACCATTTGAATGCATAAAAACTCATCTTTTACCACTAGTAAGTGGTGTGTATCAACTTGTGAACAGTACAAAAAAAATTACAAGATTTGGGGACATTAAAACTGCCAAGGACCTTGCCGGTTTTACACTATATGAAACTTTCAAGCTCCTTGGCGGTTATACTATTCACAAAAAATAAAAAAAAAATAAAAAATAATGGGTGACGTGCACCCCATAATGTTGAACAAGTTTTTTTCCACTCATTTTATTTAACATTTTTTTTCGAGCATTATTTCGTGAATCCGTTCAAACATTATATATCATTAACTGACAACTTAGCAAATGATATATATGGATAGGATTAGTGTATTTAAGGTGTTGGCTGTGACATGCAAAGAAAAAAAAATTCTTCTTTGGCCATGAGCTTGAAGTAGTTTGACTATTATATCCACTTTATATAGTGGTGGTAGATATGGTAACTTAGGATTACTAAATTATTGTAGAAAGAAAAGGGGGTTTTCTTTCTCCATTTTTTCAAAAATTTTGATGTAAGAATGATGATCACATATAGTTTGACTATTATATCCACTTTATATAGTGGTGGTAGATATGGTAATTTAGGATTACTAAATTACCCTTACCCATTATACCCTTTAATGATTTTCTACCATCAATCTATATATATATATATATATATATATATATATATATATATATATATATATATATATATATATATATATATATATATATATATATATATATATATATATCTGTGTGTGTGTGTGTGTGTGTGTGTATATATATATATATAATTTCAAAATCATACACACGTTCTATAAATTTCAAAATCACCACAAATTTTCATTTGGTAATGCAATTTTCTCATAATTTTTGAAAAATATAATGTTTAATTTTTCATAATTGTGGAATAAAGATTATCTTGAAAGTTATTTAAAATGTATGGCTGATGTTTAAAATGTATTATTTTGCAAAAGATATTTAAAACATATCCTATTTTTTACATTAGGATGTAATTTATGTTAATATAGAAACCTAAACCTAAATGTATACTACTTTCATGAGTATTTATATTGATCCTTCCCAATCTTCCATTTTTTTTAATCTCTAATTCACGTCGCTAATTTTTTTGGTTCTCATGTTTCCTTTCTTTCATTATACTATATAACTTTTTTTTCATTATTTGATTGCTTCATTCTTTTTGTGAATTTCTCCCTCTTACCTATTAACCCAATTTATTTGTTGGTGTTGCCTATGCTGTAGGTTTTGCACAAAGAAAGTTGCCAATTTGCCATACACTAAGCCTTATTAATGAAAAAATCAAGGTAATTGGGGATACTGGGAAGGGTCATATCATAGATTCATAGGTGATGCAAAAAGAAAGCCAAACGAAAATGAAACAAAATAAAATAAAAAAACACAACAGTACTTTCCCGATGGGTATAAAGTGCCAAAGTGGTGTGATGTGCACTATTTCATTGTGGTTAACGTTGGTTTTGGATCATTTGACTGCTAATTATATTATTTGGTGTGATTTGTGTTTGATACGAGAACTAGTGATTATTGTGACCATTTGGAATCTCAAGAATGCCGAAATTTTGTCCGGTTATGTAAGGTCAACCTTGGAGCTTCATATCTCTCATAATATATGTAATTTTGCACTGAAACCAATTGGATATGAAATTTCATGATCTTATCTTTCCAAAAAGTGGTCACACGTCTTCACCGGATAAGTAACGATTAAGTTATGCGATTTTGAAAACGAGGTCATGAAGTAAGGGGCGGTCCGCGGCAGAGAGAAGCGCAGTCCGTAGTGGGCGACGAGAGCCCAGTTTCCGTAATTTTTATATTTTCCATATTTTATTCTTAGATTTTCCATATTTTATTCTTAGACACTATATATACCTAGGTTTTACGTTTTATTCATAACTTTGTAACTGGAGACTATTATTGAGACTTGTATTAAAGATTAATGGAGAACTAATCTCCCAACTTGGTTATTGTGAATTGAAGCCGTCAATTATCGTCCAACATTGTGAGGTTTTCATCTATTCAATTCCTTTGTGAGTAATTTCAAAACTCTTGCCCTAATATTGCATGATGTATACTTGTTCTTGCTAGGAGCGCTACTAGTATAGTACTTGTATGTTTCTATCGCTAAATTTGTCGCAACTGCATCATTCTAATTGATTGTTGATTCAACGTTAAATTGTTGTAGAGATAATTGATTTATATTCGATTTAAGCCGCTTGTGTTTGAATTGATTATCTTCATTGAAATTCTTCTAGATTTTATTGCTTCTATTGAAATATCCAGGCGCGTGTTCCAGGTTGATTGATAGTTAGGATTAACTTTGATACGCTGATTCGTTTTAGTTAATTACTCAAGGAAGAATAGGAATTTCGATTTCACAACGATTTGCTCACATGATTGAATTAGGTGAATATCGATGATCAATTGATAATTGTTGGTGGATTGAAACATAAACCAAGACTTTGATTTTATTGAATTCGACTCATTTGTTTTATTAGTTGCTTAGTTAATCAACTTTCAATCAAACCTCCCCACAATTCGGTTAATTAATCAACGGTACATACTTAAACAATACCTAGTTCCATGTGGATACGAACTCTACTTATCCTACTACGTAGTTTTAGGTTGAGTATTGAATTAATTTGGTGTAACCCACGACATTTGCCTACCATGGTGATCTGAAGAAGCTTTCGAATAAAGACGCTCGCAATTGCCCTAATATCGCTAAATATTAATTTTATTTTCTATCAATCTAGCCTCCCAAAGGTAAACAAATCATATTGTTATTGTATTCATAGATTCTACTACGTACCGTAGAGATTATATTTTGATTGGGCGCATATAGGTAAGTAAGAGTCATAGTAAAACTAAACAGAGCCGTCTTGGAGGTTTCGGGACCCCTGTTCGAAACTCTCGAATTAGGCCCCGAAACTTTAAACAAAAGTTGAATACCTAAAATAAATCGAACCTAATAATACATCGTACGTATATCCTTAGAAAGTAAAAAGAAAAGGATTTGTTAAATTTAGTTGTGGCATAATATCTTAAAAGCAAATTACTGCATTAAAAAAAAAGGATTTCCCATAGGTTACTCTACAAAAACATACTCGTCCTAGAGTAATACTCACACACAAACACAAATGGCTGGCCCATGATTGAAATGGAGTGCGAGCTCATGATTGATCTGGGAGAGTTTCCTTGAAACCACTGAGCCGAAATCACAGATATGTTTATACTAAGATCACAATGTTATATATTTGGGGCCCCTGTAATTAAGAGGCCATGTGCATCGCTCGCACGGGTAAATAGTCAGCCTTGAAACTAAACTTCACATTATCGTATCACCCTTTTTTAAAAATGTAATAAGTTATTGTACATATTGTACCAAAAATAAATAAATGTTATTCTACATATGAATTAGAAACAGAAAGCCTAACTACAACAAATAAGGGTCTAAATACAACAATTAAAAACCAAACAAAGACTAAAATACCCTTTATATGTCATTTTACTCCATCTGTCTTCTCTCTTGTCGTCTTCATCTCCTTCGTCTGATATCTTACATTCCTACCTCACTCATCTGATCTCCTACTTCACAAGTCATATATTCAACAACAAGGTAATTGAGGATAAAAGGAAGATAAAGATCGAAGTTCTCGCTGCATCTTTCATGGGGGGTCATTACGATGGCTCGACGGGGGGTCATTTGGCTTGGTTGACGGGGTGGGTGGGGGTGTTAAATTTCTGGGCCGACGGGGTTGGTGAGAGTGTCAAATTTCTGGACCAACGGGGTGAGGGTCGACTTTCTTGGTCGACGCGCGTGGGGGTGGGGGGTCGGATTTCACTCATTTCAGGGTCGACGGGGTGGGTGGGGATGTCGGATTTCTAAGTCTACGGGGTGGGTGGGTTGTCAAATTTTTGGCTTGACGGGGTGGGTTTGGGTATCAAATTTCAGCATATCAAACGTAGAACGTATCAAATTCATGGTGGAATTGCATTTCATCAGCATTGTTGTTAGTTGAAAGAATCAAGGAATATCATTCAATTGAGATTTAATTGATGTTTTCCAGAATTTAATTGGATTTATGTTTAATTTCTATAACTGCAAAATGAGAAGATTTTTTATTAAATTGTTGTATTTAACCTTTTTTGTTGTTGTATTTATACCGTCCCATTAGAAATTGAAAACATCGTCACTATATTCATTCTTTTTTTTTTTTGAAATGAACCTCACCTAATTTTCTTTTTTTTTTTTTATCTAATGATAGTATTATAGTAATAGTGTAATACAAGGAATCTAATTCAGAGCAAAAATCTCTTTTCCGCCTAACGATCCTCTTCTTTTTAACCATGTGAATATACATTCTACTCTCTTTTCTGCCTAACGATCCTCTTCTTTCAACCATGTGAATATACATTCTACTCCACTATCAAATACGCATAAATCCATTAACTATATGAGACTATATGAGAATGCATATGCAACGCATCAAGAAATGTAAAATTTCGCGCACCATAGAATAAGAACTTTATTTTGATAAACCATTGGTAATGTCCTACGACAAATTCAAATTCGAATGAACCATAGGAAGAAGTTTCCTAATTTAGAAGTTACAATTATTAAATAGGATATTATTTGAGTCGTGCAACGCACAAACTTAAAACTAGACAAATGTTACATTTTTTCGGTATATTATACGTTTTTTCTATAATGTGCCCACTAGGCACATGTTAAGGTATTTTGCCTTATTTAGGTGAAATTTCTCATTTAAGCAAAGCGATCTCCTTTTTTTTTTCAAGTGGAAATCTCACCCAAACAAGGCAAGTAATATACTCTTAACATGTACCCAATGGACACACTGTATAATTTTTTTTTTATCATTATATAATAGTTACTAATTACATGATTTTAGCTAGAATTATAAATCTTTGTAATTTAGTCTGTTAATTGTCAACATTTGACAATTTACACCAAAAACGTACTATTTACTAATCTATTAGTAAATTTGTACCAAAATTGAATTACAAATTAATTCATTAACAAGATATTTATTTTGTTACATAAAAGAGGATATCAAATATATTATCATTAATTATCACATAATTAATAATAATCCGATTTGCTCAACCCGAGTTCCAAACTCGCAACTCACTATCCAATTTGATCAGTTAACACATTGACTGAATTTTGGGGTTTTATTTTATTGTATCTTATACAAATATAATTTCTTTTTGAGGAACTATCTTTATACAAATGACGTGGAGTCAGTTGAGTGTCGTTGTTATACGACAATAACGCCAACCTCTAGCTACCCAATTGTTATCGATTTACGTTAATCAACTGACTTAGTATATCAGATATATGATATATCTCAGGTTCCCAACTTTATTCCTAATTAGATTTAATTAGTAAATGCATTTATTGTCAAATGACACACTTACTCCAACAATAGGTGTGACATTGGTGTTCCCTGTGTTTCACCCTTATATATAATATGCACGAGTGCACGACTAGCGTATCTTTACAAAAGCCATGTCATGAAAACCTTAGCTTATTTACATTGGATTAGGAGTTGCTGATTTCGTATAGAGACACATCAGATGCTGACATAACATTTTAGAGTGAAAAACTAATCTAAATTCACTTAACTACGACACGTATGATTAGCACACTTATTTTGTTAGCCTATTAATATAATTATTTTATAAATAAATAATATAGTATAAGATATGAAAACCAAATTTGACTCCAAGAGTAGTCCAAGTTGCAATGATATCCTAGGTATCACTCAATGTGTTTTATATTTCCCACATTTTGGCTAAATTTATTACCCGATGTTTACACAAATCATCGAAATACGCTATGGGCTGGTCACCTAAGCACCTATGTACTTTTGATTTTGGTATATAAAAGCAGTGAGCTAGTGAATGCTGTAAGGAGGCACACACCTTTGTACTTTAAATTAAGGTTTCTCCGAAATCAACCTTCATGATAAAATTCAAATTTCACCTATTCCATTAATCACACTCGTATTAAAACGGACAATAATGATATATACCAACATTCTAGTTAACCTCCATGGTGAATTATCGGTTACCAATTAATTACATACACACCATATTATCATCAAACATTGACTGAATAAGTGGTGTACACATTCATTTTTCTAATATTACGTTGAAAATTTAAATATCTTTGTTTAATTTAATCTAAAAACATACTTTAGTTCATTCACATCATGGTGCACTACGCTACGTGTCATTGAGTCTTTTCAGAAATCTTAGTGATTAAAAAATTCGAATATTTGTTGGATGATACGTGGGATTCAAACCTACAACAATATATATATCTCTTCCATGGCCACTCAATCAGTATTTGCATCTACTTCGGGGGGAAAGGGACCGATATCAAATCATAGATCAAACCAAAATGGAGATGTAATCAACACCACGTAAGCAACAATATGGAGGCAGTCAATCAAAATTAAAATAGATTGATCCGAAATCAGATTCAAATCAGATCAAACCAACAGTTCAGGTGTAATCAACACCATGTCTGGTGGGTTTGCTAGCAGATGACTGATATGAGCAATTTGAGTCGAAAGATGAATGTTAGACAGTTCATCAATGCAATCGGACAGTTCCCCCAACTAAGATTGTCATACCATATTTGGTGATCCATCCGTCAACGAGGTGTGGACCCTGCATGATGACCCCGTTGTTGTCACAATGCAGGTCGCAAATAAGCATATTAGGAGGTTTTTGTAGGTTGACACGAAATCCTTAGTTGATATCATGACTTTCGAGTGTTTGCAGAAGTTGAAGTATAAAAGAAATGACATCTTCCACAATGCTCAAGCTGCGATCTGAATTGCAAATTAGGGTCACAATTTTGATGCGTATGCTAATCTAGAATTAACAAACTAATAAGAGTTTTTACAGCAAAATTAAAAACTAAAAGAACTTAATATTGTGTTTTTTTTTGTGTTTGTATGGAAAGAAAACAAAGTAAAGATATGATCCAATACCCATAAGTAATTGAATCTGCCAGAATTCAAAGAGCCGCAACCCTTAATTCTATCCTTCGCAAAGGATTTAGAACTCACGAATGAGTTTGTCACCCGCAAGAAACCACAAAAGAATTTGAAGAAAACTCCATTCAACTCTTGCTTCGATATTAATATTCAAAAGTTGTCTGTGAAATCTGTAAAAAATATTTGAGACTATCTCACCTTATATAAGTTAGAGATGTCTAGCTTATTGCCTTAATTCCAGCTATAATAGAATTAGGAAACTAACTTAAAACTTACTAAATAATTAGGTTTACCAAATAAATTAGGAATACTAATTATCGGAAACAAATTATAAAACTCTCTATGTAAATAAGTAAAACTCTAAGTTAGAATGAATTTAGGAAAATTTCATAACCCTATTCTTGCTTGGCTCCCGCATCATTATACTCTTTCATCACTATGTTCTTTACCCCCGCTTCGTATTATTAAATTTGTCAAACGACACTCCCTTATAAAAGTTTGAATTTGTCAAACACTCCTTTAATTTATATAAAACTTTTTGTCTAACACTCCCTTATACAATCAAAAAATTTGTCAAACACTCCCAAACTAACATTCCCGGCAAAAAAAAATGTCAATTTACTTTCCGGCTTGACTAATCTCTAGCACGCGACTCTTGTTATTTCCTTCCCTTTTGCAGTTTTGTGATTTCCATTAAATTTCCAGTTTCCGCCTCTATATATTTTCCTTCCTTTTTAAATTTTTTTCCTTTATTTAACTAATTTATCTCTTTCTTTTCCTTTATCCCTAATCTATATCTATATTATACATTTATTAGCCTAAAATTCACGCCCACGTGGCAGTTTCTAGATGCATACACTAAAAAAAAAAGCCACATCACCGCTTAGTTGTCGTCTCCAGATTATACTATACCTTTATTAGCCTAAAATTCACGCCTACGTGGCAGTTTTTAGACGCATACACTAAAAAAAAGCCACATCACCGCTTAGTTGTCGTCTCCAGATTTCACGGTAGAATAAATTTTTCAAGAGGTCTTTCATCTTCCTCATGACATGAGTTCTTTGCATTATAATTTGTGGGTACTTGGAAAGCCTTTTATTCAATATTGATATTAAACATGTATTAAACATAATGTCTTTTGGCTATTGGTTTACCAATTCTGTAAGTTACATTTGAATTCAAGGTACTATATATACCTTCGTAATTTAATAGATATTGGTGTGAATAAAATTTTATTTCATACATATAAAATGAGCTGGTCAAAAGAGATAAATTAAGTTTGCGAGAGAGATATGGAAATGTTATTTAGTGATTTACCGCATACAAAGATTTAGAGAGGTCTTAGAATGAGTATATGTTATATGTGTCTATCGTGGTAAAATCTTCGAATATCTGTATTTTTTGTGAGATTATAAATTGATTCCAATTTGTTGTTTTAATTGATATAGCTATATTGTATCTGAATTATCATGAAATAAGGTCATCTTTGTTGTGTATATTTTTGATTTTGTAATTAGCGAGTACATAGTATATTTTTCTTTGAATCTTTTTAGTTTTCAGCTTTCAATATTGTAAGGAAACCAAACACATCAAAATCCGCTTAAGACGTTGTTAATGAAACAAGAATTATGTGTCACGTTGTTATTGTTGTAATTTTCACGTTATATGCCCGAGGATCATCTTTAGGATAAACGAACATGTATTGAATGAAAAGACATCCATTATCAAATTCATATGCAGCCTTTCAATCTTCTTATAACATGAGACTTTTATATACGGAGTATTAAATTCTAAGGTAAGTTCAAAGGTTTTTTAATTACAAAAAAATTAAATCGTTTCTCTTAACTTTTGGTTTGTCAAAATTTTGAGTTATATGCATGTTGCTTCAAAGTAGTATATTTACCTTTATTTTTTATTTGATTTTGCTAAAAGAAAAGAAAAACACTTTACACATAAATTTACAGTTGTTCAGTTGAGGACTTTAGCTAGGCATTGCGGAATGAGGAATATATAGGTTGATTATTGATACAAATGTTTTACTTATGAAATATATAATATAGTGTTACTACCAATAGTGATTATTAAATCCACCACCATGATCTTTCTAACCTTTTTAATAACTTCTAGTCATAAAGGTAATTGTCTACAGTTTTAGTTTAAAAAAAAGAAGAAAAAAAAAAAAAAAAAAACTGCCGTGAGTTCACGGGAACAAAAGCTAGTTTCCCTTGATTGATGGTGATGGACTAATGGAGATGGTAGCCCAGCAATGGAGTAATGAAGATTAATGGTCGCTGAACAAGTAAAAGAAAAAGAGAGGGAGGAAAGTAGATGAAACGTAAAAAGAAGAGAGTCGAGGGAAAGATAAAAAAAAAAAAAAAGCCGAAAGAAAAAAAAAAAGGAAAAGATTCGGTAAAAGTCACATACGAGAGGGTGGTTAAGCCGAAAAATTGGTTATGTAAGGAAGTGTTAGACATAAAATAATAATTTGTATAAAGAAGTGTAAGACATAAAATAAAAGAGTGATTCTACAATGACTATCAAGGTTCGGTAGCCATTGCAATTGGTTAATTTATTAAATTTTAAATATTACAAAAATAAAGAAGGAAAATTTAACAAAAATAATCTCATGTTTGATATGTCTTCTAATCTCACCTTTAACTTTAACGAAAATAACCTCAACTTTAAGTTCGTGTCAGAATAATAATCCCAACTCACGCTTATGCATTTCCAAACCTGAATTTTTTTTTATTAATCTCTTTGTTTATTTAAATTAGTATCTTTATTATACTAATACTAATCTAAGAATGAGAAATCAATAATAACTAGTTTTTGCCCCCGTGAATTCACGGGTCCACGTTTTTCTTACTTCTAAACGAAAATTGTACACGATATCTCTATAACGAACTTTGTGTGATCTATCATAGCGTCATCTTCCCCAAAAGTTTGGTCTTTGACCTAAGAAATCACCCATGTAATTTATTCTTTATAATGTTTTTTTTTTTTTCATGTACTTTCTCGAAATTGTATGAGCGGTAAGTAGGGACCGGGGTTAACAATCGAGTATGTTATATAGTTTGAATTCATATTCACTTGAAAATTAATGTACGGGTCTATTGCTAAAAGTATATTCTCTATATATAAAAGATAGAGTTCATTTACCTAAAACCTCCATTATACGCACTCACGATAATATTGAGTACGACTAATGATTTGTACTTCCTCTTTCCCCAATTAAGTACCTCACTTTTCTTATTTGGACTTCCTACTTTCCAAACACCCCAACTTACAATAATTTTAAATGAGGTAACGTTTTAACCTCACGCACCCATCATACTTTTAGGCTTTAGCACTCTCTCTCCTACTTTTAACACTCCATTATCTAAAAAAACACTAAACAAACACCCTTTATCCCCAAAAATAATAAACAAAACCACCCACAATCAATTTCTTTATTACTTGTGCAAAATACCATGGGTGTATAATAGGGGAAGGAGGGAGTATTTATAGTGTCGAGCTAAGTAAATTTCAAAATAATTTGTTCAATTGTAAAAAAAAAAAAAAAATTATCGATAATCTACACAATGAAGTTCCATTATAAAGACATACAAATTGAATACAATATAACTATTATTGCACATATCATCGCCGATCATCTCCATCCTAGCCGATCTTCTTAATACCGCATCAATCAGCGTCCATCTCCATCCTCGCCGATCATCATCCTCTCCATCATCGCCGACTGATTTCATTTAGATCTCCCATCATTATCCCCGATCAATCACCGTCCCCGTCAATCAGCGTTCATCTCCGATTGGCGATCGGGTCGCTCTGTTGGTTAAAACGCAAATAAAACGCCGTTTAAAACGCGAACCCGTTTTTTATGAAAAAAATGTGTTGCTTTCCTTTAAAAAGGGTTGTGGCGTTTTAAACGGCTAAAAACGGGTTCTAACCGAATAAAACGTTTAAAAATTGGAAAAAAGACGTGATTAAAAAAAAAAAATCAAAAATCGACACCCACATAACACACAACACGCATCACTCCTTCAAACTTAACGCCTAAACTTCAAAACCCCCAAATCCCTAAATCCCCAATTAACCCAGATTATCGCCTCTCGCCGCCGCCCGTCGCCCGCCGATCGCTGCCTCTTGTCGCCCGTCTCGCCGGAATCTGATTAAGGTACTCGTCCCTTCTTCGTTTGGTTTTCTTATATGTTCTTATAAATGAAATAGTGTGATTATGTGTTTGATTTCTTTCCTATTATGTTCAATTTTAATAAAATCGTTTGATTCGTTTTTAATTATGAGTATAAGTTCTTATTAATGAAATCATTTGATTCGTTTTAATTGAAATCGTGTGATTCGTTTGATTGAATTGGCTTAATATAAACAAATTGATTGATGCTTCATCTTTGATTTACATTTGTAATCTATTTGTTAAAACGAATTTCGAATTTCTGTTGTTTATATTAGGGATTATAATGAGGAAAAAAGATCCATTTTGGGAGCATGGTGTAATGCTCAACAACACCAAATTCAAGTGTAAATATTATGAGACTGTATTTTCCGGAGGCATTACTAGGTTAAAGTACCATCTTTCGGGACAAAAGGGCCATGACGTCGATGTTTGTTCTAATGTTTCTAATGAAGTTCAAGCAAAAGCATTATTAGCTTTGGAGAAGAATTCGGGCAAAAGAATCGGTTGCTGCTGAAAATTTTGAAGCTTCAATGAACTATGGAGGACATAATTCTTCTGGTATGAATCAAAGTACTATCCCTAGCATGTTTAAAAAGATGGATAAGAGTGGTGTGGATAAATTAGTTGCAAAATTCTTTATCCAAAACAATATTTCATTTACTGTTGTTCAGAGTCAATCGTTCATTGATCTTGTGAAAGCTATTGGTGAATTTGGAGCAAATTATAAGTTGCCTAGTTATTCAACCTTGAGAACTAACTTATTCCTGAGGTTAAGGAAGAGGTTAATGAGTATGTCGAAACTGTGAAAAAGTCTTGGGTCAAAACCGGTTGTACTTTAATGTCTGACACTTGGAGTGATATGAAACAAAGATGTTTTATCAATTTTGTTGCACAATCTTCCGGTGGTGCTGTGTTTTTGCAATCTGTTGAGATTTCAAAGAAGTGAAAAACTGGTCAATTGTTAAAGAACTTGGTCTCCAAGGCCATTGATTTGGTTGGTCCAGAACATGTTGTCCAATTTATTAGTGATAATGCTTCTAATTTTGAGAGTGCTGGTGAAATGTTAATGGGAAGATATCCCACCATGTATAAGACTAGGTGTGCTGCACATGGAATCCAATTATTATTGAAAGATATCTATAGTGATGTTGGATGGATTAAGAGTGTTGTGGATGATGCTAAGTCTATTCAATTGTTTATGTATAGACACCAAATCGTGACTGCACTAATGAGGGAGGCTACTAATGGAAAAGAGTTGAAAAAAGCATGTGCAACTCGTTTTGCTTCTAACTTTCTTGTTGTGCAATCAATTCTTGATGTTGAAAATGAATTGAGATTGTTTGTTGCATCCCCACGGTGTAGGGGTTTAGAGTATAGTAGGACAACAGGGATAAAGAGTCACAGAAATCATTCATGATCATGTTTTTTGGAAAAGGGCAAAAGAAGTGATAGAGGTGTTAGAGCCTTTTGTTAGGATTCTACGGTTGGTTGATGGTGATGGTTCTACTGCCGCATATTTATATCAAGCCATGGAGATGGCTATAGAATCTATTGAGTTTAAGTGTTCTCTCAATGAGGAGAAATATGGTTGCATCAAAGTACTCTTGAAAAAGAGGCGTAATGATAGTATCATTCATGTTATTCATGCGGTTGCTGCTTTTCTTAACCCTGCATATATGCTTAGCCCCTCTTTTGGAGACTCGGGAAATGAAAGAAGGTATTAGCTACATTTTTGATAATCAGGTTGCCCAAGAGGATAAATTTTTTTGGAGGAGGTGCAGCTTTATCGCATGTGTTATACTCCTTTGTTCTCCTCATCCACAAAGGCCATGATGGAAACTTATCATCCTCATAAGTATCTTTGTTCAAAATTTTCATTTAATCGTATTTTGTGTTATTTAATTTTTTGACATATTTTTTTTTTGGTAATATTTGAAGGGATATGGTGGGGTTTTTGTGGAGACATGCTTCCTGTGCTCCAAAAACATGCTATACGTATCTTGAGTCAACCGGCTAGTTCGTCGTCATGTGAGCGCAATTGGAGTGCGTTTGAAGCGGCCCAATCGAAGAAAAGAAACAGGTTAAGTCCTAAAATGCTAGGAACACTTGTTTATGTGAGGATGAACACCATGATGATGCAAACGTTTAAAACGAAATAAGTGGTGGACATGAAGCCGATAGATTTGTCTTCTCTCAAAGATTGGCCGGATTATGGAGAAGAGGTGGACCCTATTCCTAGTGACACTCAATCCACTGAAGAAAGCCAAGCTGATAATCTTGAAAGTATTTGTGTTACATTTGAAGATGATGATATTGATACATTCATTGATGATGATGAACTAGACTTGGAATTTATGTAATGATGGTGAAATTAGCGAATTTGTGCTAATTGTTAAACTCCTAATTGTATTTGTTTTGTTAAGCTTTTTGGATTTGGAATTGTTGTGTGAAATTTGATACTTTGGTTTGTAAGAATGTCGATTTCGATGTTGTGTGGCTTGTGAGTTGTGACTTTTACCAATGGAGTGAGTTGGAATGTCGCATATGAGCATATGACCCTTTTTCAATCCATAACTATACTTCAAAGTCTATTATTTTCACGTAATTACAGATGTATATGCACAGGAAACTGATAACAAAGGCCGAATTTTTTATCTGAATTTTTGAAAATGAAAACGTATTAAATGCGTATACGTACGAATCCATTTTTTATAAGTCAAAGTTTGGTAAACGAATTTTTGACCCTTTTTTTAAGAAAGATTGCCGTTTAAAAAACCGTTTAAAACCCGTACCATTTTTAACTAACAGAGTCGGGTCGGGGTCGCTTTCCGAGATCTTCGCGGGACTTCTTGAGTCGGTGCCTGTGCTTTTTGTGCTATGGGGCAGGGGTCTTTGCTTGCCGCCGTAAGGGTGGCCGGTCGTCACCGTTGACCTGCTGCGACGCCCTGTCCCTCATCGGTCTGAGCCTTGGCCGTGTGGGGGGCTGGGGTTTGCGGGGCTTCGGTTTAGTATTCTTGCCTAAATTGGCAGGTGCCCTTTTTTAGCATTTTTCTGTTGGTTTTGATCTTTTTAATTACTTTTGTTGTGTCTTTTGTTTTGTCAGTTTCGGTTTGTATGTCTGGAACTGTGAGATTTCGTTGCCCCTTTTCTGGCCTTAGCTGGTGTCAGAATAATGGTGGGCGGGGTCTTACTAAGAGTTCGTTGGTGGGTCATTTGCATAGTCATCATTTTACTGGTGCTGCCCTTAATGTCACTAAATATGCTCTTTCGACTTCTTTGACTCTTTTTTATGAAACCGAGTCCACTTTCAGGCGTATAAGTCGTTGGCTTTGTGGTGATTGTTTCAAGACCCACACTTTTCACTCCAAGTGTTGTCATGGCAGTAGGTCTAATTTAGTGGGACCCACAAATTTTGGCGATGGGGTTGTTCGTTTTGTTCTCTATGATTTGAACATACCGTCTGTCCCTGCCTCATATCCTGTGGATGTTACTGCAGGGGATTTGTCTTCGAGTTTTGATGTTGCTCTCCTCGATCGTTTGCTATCTAAACGGTTGTGCATGGTTAAGTCAATCCCTCCGAAGTGTCGTTTGAGTTTCTTTCGGGTACTTAAGGGGGCGCTTGATAGGGTTTTAGTAGGCCTGATGACATCTCTCGTTGGTTTCAGTTGTTACACTCAGGACTTTTATACTGCGGAGTTGTCGTGAGGGTCGGTCTGCTACTAGGCGCCGTTTGCAGGAGGAGTTTATTGTTCGGGCTGTTCGCACTTGGGCTGAGCTTGGGGGTGCGTGGCAACTTAGTCAGGATACTTTGGCTGAGGATTCGCCTCCTTTGTTGGATGTTGATGATGAGGCCCTGGAGATGGGTGAGCGTAATGTCATGTAGTGTAGGCGTAAGGTTGCTAATGGTCATTTTACTGCGGCGGTTCGTGTTCTTTCTTCCTCGGCCATTGCACCTTGCTCTGATGCTACTTTGGAGGATTTGCAGGCTAAACACCCCGTTGCTCCTGGACCACCATTGCCTGCCTTACCTGTTGATCAGCCTCGTTTTGATGCTCCAGTTGCTGTTGTTCTAGATCGGATTAAGAGTTTTCCACGTGGTACTTCTTGTGGGCGAGACGGTTTACGTGCTCAACATCTTATGGATTGTTTGAGTGGTGCCGCTATGGCAGTTTCTGATGAGCTACTTGCCTCGATTACTCGTGTTGTTAACCTCTTTCGAGATGGGTAGTGTCCTGTTGTTTTGGGTCCGTTTGTAGCTAGCGCGCCACTCACTCCATTAGTTAAGCTGGGCGGTGGTATTCGCCCTATTGCGGTGGGCACGGTGTGGCGGCGTTTGGCTTCCAAGGTGGGGGCCTCTTTATTGGGTCCTTCTTTGGGTGATTATTTCGCAGACCTTCAGTTTGGTGTGGGTGTGTCTGGGGGTGGTGAGGCGATCTTATATGTTGTTAACCGCTTGGTTGATGATCGTGGAGATGAGATGGGTCTTTCGATGTTGTTGGTAGACTTTCGGAATGCCTTTAACATGGTGGACCGCACCGCTATGCTTCAGGAGGTTCGTCTTCACTGCCCCACTCTTGCTCGTTGGGTGGAGTTCTGTTACTCCAACCCTGCTCGATTATATTATGGGGAGCACACTCTTTTGTCGTGTCAGGGGGTACAGCAGGGTGACCCCCTAGGCCCGCTGCTTTTTGCTCTGGTGTTGCACCCTTTGGCGTGTAAGATTAGAGACTCTTTTGACTTGTGTTTGCGGGCTTGGTATTTGGATGATGGCACTGTTGTTGGCGATACCTTGGTTGTGGGTCAGGTCTTGGAGTTGATTCAGGCAGAGGGTCCTTGTTTGGGTCTTCATCTTAATGTTGATAAAACAGAGGTTTTTTTTGCCTATAGAGGATCCTCGGAGCTGGCTTGTTGGTGTCTTCCCCCCTAATATTGCTAGGCCTTTACTAGGGGTCAAGTTATTAGGTTATGCAAAGGGTGACTAAGACCATTGAGCTCATGGACGCGGTTGCTAAGCTTAATGATCCTCAGATCGAGTTTTTACTTTTTCGGGCTTGCACTAGGGTCTCTAAGCTATATTTCCCCCTGCGTACTTGTGCGCCGCGCATTTGGAGTCGGCTCAGCTAGCTTTTGATGCGGCCTTACCCTCGTCCTTAGAGCGTATCGTTGTTGCTTCTGGCCCGGGTTTTGAGGCTCGCTAATTTGCCTTTTTCTTTCGGAGGGCTTGGTGTTTATTCGGCCTGGGATGCTGTTCATTATGCCTTTTTAGCGTCGCGACTTCAGTTTGCTGACCTGCAGTTTAAGCTTCTTCGTCATGCTGGTGTCGTCTCTTTGGGGTCTGCATTTGCCGATTTTGTTGGTGTTTTTAATCGGACTTTAGAGGTTGATATCTTGGGTAATCCTGGTGAGATCAATGCCCCCAGACTTATGAAAAGATTGACAGATATGTATTTCGCTCGGGTCGTTAGGGATGCCGCTTCTATTTATTCCTTAACATCACGTCAGTTGCCTTTGTGGAGTTCTCAACAGGGTGCGCACAGCTCTGATTGGCTTAGGATGGTCCCTATTTCGGGGTTGGGTCATACTATAAATGGTCGTACTTATCGTTGTGTGCTTTGCTACCGTCTGGAGGGTGACTTATTCACCATGCATCATCCGTGCTACTTTCTCGTGGGTCTTTGTGGGTGATATATTTGGGATCCTGCTGTATCGTGTACGGGAGTGTTTGGCGTCAAACATCGGCATAATGTTTTTCGTGACACGCTGGTTGACATCTGTTACCGTTTAGGGATCTCCGCTGGAAAGGAGGTTGACATTGGTATGATTGGTGCTGATGGCCGACCTCTTCGCCCAGTAGAAATGCTGCTTTATTCCTGGGATAGAGAGCGCGACGTTTGCGTCGATTTGACTGGGTCGTCGCCCTTGACTCAGACGGGATTGATAGATTTTGAAACTAGTAAGGTGGTGCGGGAAGCAGCCGATCGTAAGCGTGCCAAGTATGAGGCGAGGTGCGCTGCTTTGGGTTATGACTTCCTTCCCTTCTCTTTCTCCTCTCTGCGGGAGTTAGAGCCCACAGTTGTTGCTCTGCTTAAGCGGATCCAGCAGTTCTCCAGGACGCAAGATATCGGTGCACAGGGTGCAGCTCATATTTTTACTAGGATTGGTTTTTCCATAGCAAAGCGGGTGTGAGGGCTCATATCGTATCTCGGCTCCCCACCAACTTTTTGTAAATTATTATTGATTTTTAGGTACAATTTTATAAAACAATAAGATATAACTATTGAAAATTACAGTATCAACTTTGAACTAAAGATAAAAATTTGGAAGTACAACATCACAATACACAAACTATATCTTTGATTAAAAAGTAAAACACTAAAACTCTAAAAGATACATTCCTTGCCTCTACACCATTTTCACATCTCTATCTATATGTAATGACTAACATCTCTTCTCTCAATTGGATTTTTTCTTTCGGAACATTTTTCGTTGTATATGTGTGCATACATATTTTCTCTCTAAAATCATGTAATGGACATATGTTTATATACTACCTTAAACTGATGTGTAATAACCGACAAAGGTGACAAACGAATAGCCAAGAGCCACAATACTTATTATCATTAAAATAAATAATGGAGGTAATAATGGACCTTTATTTATAAGAATCTTAAGTGTTTTATAACGTATTAGGGACAACTTAAGAGTTTGATAACTCGCATTTATAAGTTTTGACGTAATAGTGAGCTGACACATAAGCATTTAGGTGGCTTTTACTTGTGAACAATCGCTAAGGTAATGCCATGTAGGACGTGATGTTAGCTTATTAAAAGTATGGTATAGATTTACAAGAAGTTGGTGGAGAGTCGAGATAATATCTAAGCCCCCACACCCATTGCTATGATAAAATCAATCCTGGTAAACATATGAGCTGCAGCCTGCGCACCATTATCCTGCGTCTTGGAGAACTGTTGTATCCTCTTGAGCAGAGTAACAACCGCAGACACCAACTCCCCCAAAGAGGAGAAAGAGAAGGAAGGAAGGAAGGAAGAAAACCATAACCCAAAGCAACGCACCTAACCTCATACTTAGCATGCTTACGATTGGTTGTTCCCGCATCACCTTACCTGGTTCAAATCAATCAATCCCGTTTGAGTCAACAGTGACGAT
This sequence comes from Spergularia marina, assembly GCA_963680865.1. NCBI lineage: Eukaryota > Viridiplantae > Streptophyta > Magnoliopsida > Caryophyllales > Caryophyllaceae > Spergularia > Spergularia marina. The sequence continues at coordinate 3,889,587 of OY804551.1, read as the reverse complement.
CCAGTCAAATCGACGCAAACGTCGCGCCCTCTATCCCACGAATAAAACAGCATATCCGCTGAACGAAGAGGTCGGCCATTAGCACCAACCATGCCATTGTCAACTGTTTTTTCCGACTGAGATCCCTGACCGATAACAGATGTCAACAAGCGTGTCACGAACAACACCATGCCGATGTTATTTGACGCCCACCACACCTGTATAAGAAAAGGCATGATAAATGAAAAAAAAAATCTTCGTCAAACGGCCGAGATTAATTCATTAGTAAAGTTTAGAAAGAAAAAAAAAACATCCTAATTCCTAATCTCTATCCTCTCCTACGTCCTCCACAACGAAGCCTCGCAGCCCACCACATGTCCAACAATCCAACATCAACACCTACCACTTAAAATTACCTAACTTACAGCCACCACCAACAATATAATTAATTACAATTTTGGGTATTAGCGTGGGTTTATGGCAGACTGCGGTATGGGGATGCGGGTTCCGGGTACGACCACGTGAGGTTAGGGAGATAGAATGGATGTGATGTGGCTCTGTGGTATGACGCTTTCAACTTGGTTCAAGTCGGAGAATCGCCGCCGGTAGGGGAAGGTGGTGCACTGGGATATGGAAGTTAGACCAAAAATATAATTACGAGGAAAAGTAGATAAAAAAACCTGATTATCAAAAATCAAAAGAGATATAAGAAATTAATTAGGTTTGGGAATACATATAAGTAGGTTCGTAATTATATGAGACTATTTCTTGGACACAAACCAAAATGGGGGATTATTTTTGTTAAAATTAAAAGGTGAGATTATTTTTGGAAGACCCATCCAACGTAGAATTGTTTTTTGTTAAGTTTTCCTACAAAAAGTAAATAATTTCCCCAAATTAAGTTTTTATGTAAAAAGAAATTAGATAAATTTATCCCCAACCCCATCATTTTCTCTCTCCTCTCACCCTCCCTATCCTCCATTACATTCCCAACCAAGCACCAGCCCCACACGACCACACCCACTCTACACCTAAACCAGCCAATCCTGCGGCGAGCACCGCCAACCGGTTGATGACACACCGATGATTTCAATTACGCCATCAAGCACCATTGTCGTGCTCTCCTTCCATCTCCACGACTCCTTCTCTCTCCTCCCGAATCTCCCCTTCTCCACTTATTCCCCTCCAATTCCGCCCCTTCCTAAGAAGACGACCTCCCGTCCCTCTCCTAATCCCCTTATATCGTGGAATGTCCCCACCTTCTCTCCTAATTGTCGCCGCCAATGGAAATGAGGAAAATGAAGGAGAAAATGGAGGTCGATGAAAGGCGTGAGTGTCTCAATGGCCGGAGACCGGCAGTTTAGTGATGGTGTTGTGAGACACATAGGTGGTGGTTGGATGGGCCAGAAGTGAATGTTAGGGTGGAGCACAAATTATACCATGCCCATGAAATAAAAAATGAAAAATCATTTTAAGTGTGGTCCACACTCCTCTTTTGCGAGAAAGACCACCATGATTCTTGTGCTCCTGAGAGCATGGTATAAGCATTGGGGGTAGAGCGTAGATCCGACAAACGGGTCATACGGGTCGGGTTTATTTCGGGTCGGGTCACCTTTAATTGTTGGGTCGTACATTTCCGGTGTATTTCGGTTCAGGTAGGGTTGGGTTTAGTTCGGGTGTATCAGCTACGTGCCCAATTCGGGCTTGGTCGGATCAAATCTAAATCGAGTCATTTCAAAATGTTAAAATCTAATCATATTAATTTCAAATATCTTAGAATTTCTCATATTATATTTAATTGAAAATTTATTGGTATTTGAGTGTTTTATCTCTTTGTGAACAAATTATTTTATCAATAAATTTTATCATTTATAAAACTTTCACTTTAAATATAGATGAGTAAGTAATAAGGAAAGTATAAAATAATAAGGTAAAGATGAAATCAATTAATAGTAAATATTGATTTTTAATAATAAAAAAATATTGTAATTTTTTTTTATATGGAAAACGTCACTCATATATAATAATGGATGGATTGTCCATCTATACTCTTTATTATAAAAGACATTTTCAATGATTTTTTTAAGTGAAAATTAAAGAGACATGACACGTGGCATAACAGTTGACCTAATTGAAGCCGGTAAACGTAATCGTTGTATATAACACAACTTTTAATATATAGTACTCCCTCCATTCTTTTTGTTTCTTTACAAAGAGAAAGTGGGGAGTACCTAGGTGGGTAGAGAGAGTAGTGATTTAGTAAATAATAAGGGCATTTGTTAGTGGAAGAAGATGGGATTAATTAACTGCTAAGTGATATTTGCCTATCTCTAATTTTGAATTGTCACTCTCATACCCCCTTATCCTTCTTCCACCATTAAATCAAAAAAATTCTCAGATCGCAGTTATAAGTTAATCTAAAAAAACAAAATTATTACAACAAACCCAAATCAACCACAGCAGCCGGCAACACCTTTGAACACAGACATGAGACAACCCATCCACCACCACCCAATCTCAACCGTCAATCGCCACCCCAGATTCCGCTCCTTCATCAGTAGCGTCACCACTCACCACCTCCCTCCGTCAAACCCGATCCGAGCGCCGCCCATACACCGCACTGATTATCATCGGACCACCTTCACCTGATTTTTTTTTATTGAAAATGCAAAACAAAAGAAAACCCAAAAAAACCCCAATTTAATTTTTCTAATTAAAAATGTAAATGAAACTCAGAAAACAACTGATTTTCAGTTAATTGAAAATGAAAAATAAAAGGATTATCAGAAACCCTTTTTTAAACAATAAATCAACACGGAAATCCAAGGGTTTGGAAAACCCAAAAAATACTCCTATTTACAACCGCCTACTTAGCAAAAAATTTGGCGGTAAAATAACCTAACCAAGCATGACGTGGCACACTCTAATTGGCTAATACATGTCTATATGGATGTTACTTACTATACCATACATGAGATGGCATCATAATTTTCCCGCGCTAATCTCATTGAAGATTCCGAAACAAGGCGCCTCTCTCTCTCTCTCTCTCTCTCTAAAAACTAAACGTAAACAAAACAAACAACCAAGTAGGAGAGAGAAAAATAAAACCCCCCCAAATTCTAGGGTTCTTCTTCAACTCCGATCTGCTCAAAGGTACAATTTTTGTCATCAATCTTCAATCTTTTCCCCCTATTTCCCAAATTAGGGTTCCCAATTTGTGATTACTGTGAATTTTATTCTCTAATTTCTTTCACATTGTTGGGAATTTTTTTAGAGGAGATCTAGTCTTGTTTTTTAGTTAATTCTTCAATTTTTTTGGTCTTTTGGTTTCTAATTTGGTTATATTCATAGTTTTTGTTTAATTTGTTGATGATTTTATTCAATTTTAGTATTTTTTTTTTTGGATGATTTTGAGTGTTTTAGGTTGATATTTTTGTTGGGGGGTTTTAGGTCAGTGGTAGGTGAACATTTCATGAGTCCTTCTGCTGTGAAAATGGAGGATTCAAAGAACACAATTACGACGGCCGCCAACGGCGACATGGAAGCTCGATTCTCGCACCTTTGCAAGGTAATTCATATTCAATGATGACCCTTTATAATTACTTGTGATTCCTTTATAATCCCATACACGAAACGGTTACATATGACGATTTATGTTAGCCGACCTCAAATCATTTTGGGAATCAAGCTTGGTTGTGGTTGTTGTTGTTGTTGTTTTGAATTTATTTGTAAGAGTAAGGTAATAAGTTTATGCATTCTTTAGGAATATTTTGCTACCAGTTGCTGAAGAAAAAAAGGTTTTTATTTTTATTTATTTTATAATCTTTTTTTATGGCATACACAAGACGGTTACTAGGTGACTATTCATGTTAGCTGACCCCAATCATTTTGGTAATAAGGCTTGGTTGTTGTATTTACTTTATATTCTTTTCTGTTTGTGTTTAGTTTTGTCAATTTAGTGTAAATTATGGTAACTTACATGTCTATTTCAAATGTTTAATTTGTTTTAGAACCAATTTGCCTTTGATGAGAGGAGATACGCGGAGGCCTTGAAGCTGTTCACAGAAAGCAAAAACATCTTGTTGACGAATACATCACCAATAGGAAGCAACACGGTATATGATTTGAGTAATATGGTTATTTATATGTTTTTGCTGAGTTTCATATGTCTGATGGGACCCATTGTTTTGGTTTTGTATGTGTTACGCTTCCTGCAGCCTGAAGAATTAGAGAGATATTTGTTTGCGTTTGTTCTCTATACTGTTAAACGGCTGGGTGAAAAGAGTCCTGGTAGTGCTGCTGAGGTAGCCAATCAAAGTGGACTTAATTTATGCCAGATACTGAGAGCTGTGAAATTGAAGTAATTTTTCGTACTATCTTTGTTTTGGTTATTATGCGGTGGATAGTGGATTACTGAATGTTGTTGGTTGGAACTAATTATTCTTGTTTACTTCAGCCTTGTTGACTTCTTCAAGGAGCTTCCTCAGTTTGTTGTCAGGATCGGCCCAATACTGAGTACCATGTATGGTGCGGAGTGGGAGAAGAAACTAGAGGTTTGAGTCTTTGTTTTTTTTCTTTTTTATAATGTTTCCAATCTTCCCGCCTTATCCTTGAACATCTGTAGTGACAAATACTCTCTTCTTGTTGATAAAGGCAAAGGAGTTGCAAGCCAACTTTGTGCACTTGAGCTGTCTAAGCAAGTAGGTATTTTGCCTTCTCAACTTTTTTTTTTTTCTTCTTAATCTAGTTCAACTTTTCTGGCTCGGCTAGGTGAGATAGCCGAGCCCTTCCCTTCAATTTTTATTAGTTTATTTTCCATTAGACCGTGAGAAGTAAAAGTCAGTCTCTTCGAGCGTTACTTTAAGAAGTAAGCAAGCAAACTACCTTAGTAAGCTAGCTTTCTAGTTTAATTAATGAGTCTTTTTTCACTGCTCTTGGGTTAAGTTGATTGAAACATGGTCGAAAAGGTTTTCTTGCTGTTGACTGCTACTTTTCCTACTTTTCGTTATGAAATCTGTGAATTTCATTTGAGGTAGATTTTAGTTAGATTATTTTATGTGGTTTTAGTTTATTCTAATGTTTAGTCAGTTTCGTTACTTTTACAATCATATTGCTATGTTTCAGTCCTTGCTTATTCTGCGGATAGGGGTGCCTATTTTACCTAGCTTGAATGCTAACTTTACAATGAGTTATTTTGTACTCTTTTAATAGTCACTCTGCAACTACGCTAAGCTTTTGTAGTAGGAAGCTATAGTTGACTGCGTTTTGTTGCATCGTGAATCGTTGTTGCATGTTTATTGCACGGATTTGATTTCTCTGATATAAAACTCCTTTTTAGCTATGATCAAATATTGTTGGAGAAACTATCTTTTGTCCCGAGGTTTTATTGTTGGATCTTGTTGTCTTAGAACTCCATTTTCAACATAGAAATCATTTTGTCTGATTGTCCTTATTTTACAATTTTGTTACGGTACTCACTGGTTATTACTTTGAGGAATGCTGTTTTCGTTAATTGATTATTTGTTAAGCTATTAGTATTAATGATGAGATATTGATGAGGTACTTGGTGTTGATTGTGATTTTGAAGCTACTACAAGCGTGCATACCAAGAATTTTTCAACACAAACGAAGCCGTTGTGAAGCCAGCTGTTCCAAGCACTTCCACACCGAGTCAGGTTTCTGACTACTCGAGGTTTGGATGGCTACTGTTTCTGGCTCTCCGTGTACATGCTTTCAGCAGTTCCAGAGACTTAGTTACTTGCATTCATGGATTAGTGTCTGTTCTGGTAAGTTGTCATTTTACATTATTTTCTAATGTGTGGCATCCCTTTGAATTCTAGGAGTGTTTAAACATTTTTCAGTCATTGGGAAGATGATATCTGGGAAATAACACAAATTGTGATCCTTGCTTTGACCTTTGAGTGTCTGGCTTATATTATTCCTCCCTATTTTCAGAACGCTATCAGCACTTGTACTATATTACACTAATGAAAGGTTTGATGTGTCACAGACTATCTTGATCATTCATATTCCAGCTCGTTTAAGGAAGTTCAATATTCTTGACTCCCCAATATTCGGTTAGTCCTTGATCTAGAGATGCCCTCTTGTTTCAGTTACCTTTATCTCTCTTCCAGTTAATATTGCTTTTCTTCTTGAAATGTTTAGCAAATGGTTGAATGAGTTAAGTTTCTTCTGCTGTACAGAGAAGAAAACAGATAAAGGTGTTAACTTGATTGCATCACTTTGCCAAAAGTATGACACATCAGAAGATGAATTGAAGAGAATGATGGAGAAAGCTAATGATCTTATGTCTGATATTCTGAAGAAAATGCCACAACAAGCTTCTGGATGCGAAACTGAAAACCTTGTCAATATTGACCCAGGTTTTATGAGATCCTTAAACCAACAATTTCCTATATTGAATCAATTCCCTTATTCGTTTAACTTTTCAGTAATGCGAAGTACATTTAATCGCTGTTCCACGGACTGCAGATGGTTTGAGATTTTTTAAGGATTTGTTGGAAGATTCTTCGCTTCCTACGTATATAGGAATGCTAGAAAAGGATTACAATGCTGCAGATTGGAACAAGGGTGATATAGATGAAACCCTCTTTCTTAACGAAGACGACAGCTTACTGGGTTCAGGAAGTCTCTCTGGAGGTGCTGTGTGTATGAGTGGAACTAAGGTATTCTTCTACATATACTTCTGCTTGCAATTTTTGTTTCTTAATAATAATACTGGTATGTCAGTAATGGTCCAAACAGAACCCATGATACATTGGCACGGCTTTGGGGCCATACCCCGTGTCGACCTGTTAGGACATATGGCGAACGAGCTGCTGCAGGGAGGAATAAGGCCCTTTTATATTCAGTTTGAAAAGCTGCCTGAGAAGGGAAAATGCAGATTGAAGTTCTGATTAAAAACCACTAGATGTACAAATTAATCAGACGTTAGGCCAAATGCGACCTTTAAATTTTACTCTTTTTTTTTTTTTTTCAAAACCTTACTATTACGATTTACAATGATCTTCGCCTTGGGAACAGTGCACTCACAAAACTGTGAGTCACCGTTCCCAAGGAAAAGATCAGCACATTTGATTTATTATTTATCCCTTCTCCTCTTCCTGATGTCCTGTAGAGAAAATTTGAAGCAATGGCCTCTCCAACAAAAATGATAATTTGTCCCCTTTCACCATCGCGATCACCTGCGCAACGTGCAAATGCGTCAAATAGTGGTGCCAGCTTACGAGCTCCTACGCCTGTTAGCACTGCAATGACAACTCTTAGATGGCTTCGTACTGTAATTTACCCGCTTCCATCGCAACCATCTGCTCAGCTGGAGAAATACTTTAAATCGTGTGATAGGAATGTCAGTACTGAGGTTGTTCGTAGGGCTCATATAATTTTAGAGGCCATTTTTCCTAATAATGTTCTTGGAGAGAGATGTGCTGCTGGAGATCTGCCAAATTCTGCCTTGCTGGACTCTATATGGGCACAACAAAGGCAACAGGAAGCGTTGAAGCTATACTACAGGGTCTTGGAAGCAATGTGCACTGCAGAGGCTCAAATGTTGCATGCAAATAATCTGACTTCTTTGTTGACTAATGAAAGGTTCCACAGGTGTATGCTTGCCTGTTCAGCCGAATTAGTCTTGGCTACGCATAAGACAGTTACAATGTTGTTTCCAGCAGTAGTTGAGAAAACTGGAATTACAGCTTTTGATCTTAGCAAGGTGATTGAAAGCTTCATTAGACATGAGGAATCCTTGCCTAGAGAGCTAAGGAGGCATTTAAATTCCTTGGAAGAGAGACTATTGGAAAGCATGGTTTGGGAAAAGGGCTCTTCAATGTACAATTCTTTGACAATTGCAAGACCGACCCTGTCTACAGAAATAAACCGTCTTGGATTGTTGGCGGAGCCTATGCCATCACTGGATGCTATTGCTGTACATAGTAATATGTCTTGTGGAGGCTTACCTCCTCTACCGTCTTTTCAGAAGCTTGATACTGCAACAGGTAACAATAACATTCTATTTTCCTTCCCCCGCCCACCTCTTCCCTCTGCGTAACTTGTATACTCGCTTAATGAGCAAGTTTTTTTTAAGGCAATTACTGCAGATGGTAATTTTGTTGCTGTTTTACTTTTATATAGTTTAGCATTCATTTATAGTGTTAGACTTTTTTAGGCTACTGTTTAGGATGATGAAGGAATAAGACAAGAAAAACAGGACTTAAGGATATTCCTTTTAGTATTACTCTTTTATTAAATCTTTTTCGTCTTCAAATGATTGAAAGGCACTGGTCCCTTACTCTCATTTCTATTGTAATGTTTAGACAAAGTACTTTGGTTGAATCACATTACATTACACAAGTTCTCTGAGATAGGTGTGCTTTTTGGGTTTTATTTTCTGTTTTAACCAGTGTAAATCCTTAGAAACTCAAACATGGGTTAAAACTATTTTCTCCTAAAACCATCTCACAACTTGGGTACCATCACATAATGCTCTTCAGTGAGGTCCAACCTGTCCAATGGACAATTGGACATATTGCAATTTCAGAGTGGCATGTGTTCTTGATACCACGAGATATTAGGAAAATGCTATTGCTATGTGTTTGCTATCCTTAACCTTTTTTTTTTTTTTTTTTCTACAGGTCAAAATGGAGATATGATGTCGCCAAAGAGAGCTGCCACGGAGTATAGAAGTGTGCTGGTGGAGCGCAACTCATTTACATCACCAATGAAGGATCGTTTAATAAACAACCTCAAGCAAAAGTTAACTCCTCCAGCTTTGCAATCTGCATTTGCGAGGTAAAACACAAGAATTATAGTGACTGTCAACACCCTTCTGGTTTTTCTGTTTTGGAATATGTTCTGCTATTACTTTGTATTGAATGTTTCTCTAACATTGGATCCTGGATTCTCCTTTAGTCCAACTAGGCCAAGTCCAGGTGGTGGAGGTGAAACTTGCGCTGAGACTGGGATCAATATATTCTTTTGCAAGGTATGCCTTGAAGCAGTTGTTTTGCACATAGTTTTTGTAGGGGCTGATCCTTGAGCATGTCAACCTCGCTTACGTCAATGTTTCCCTCTTCACTGTCTGCTCAAAGCCTCAAACTATTGCCTTTGGCTATAATTTTTTCTTAATGCCTTTTGTTCTTGAACTTAGATTGTGAAGTTAGCTGCTGTGAGGATCAACAGTATGGTCGAAAAGTTGCGTGACAAGCTGGGAGAGCTTGGAGAGCCTGATTTGCCCCAGCAGTTTAGAGAGAGAGTGTATTTTCTTTTCCAGAAAATATTGAATGAGCGAACTTCTCTGTTTTTCAATAGGCACATTGACCAAATCATCCTCTGTTCTTTCTATGGAGTAGCAAAGGTAGGTTTGCTCTTTGCTGTTGATGAACTATTATTAGAAAAATGTCAGTTCTTTTGCTACCTGCATTTATCAGTGATATTATTAATTAATCAACTTTTTTGCTGCATGCAGATTTCTCATGTGAAATTGGCGTTTAAGGATATTATTTTTCACTATCGCAAGCAACCTCAATGCAAACTACCTGTTTTCCGCAGTGTTTATGTTGATTGGTCATCAACACGCCGAAATGGAGTAAGTAATTTACGACATGGATCACTTTAGTTACCAATTTATTTGTTTTCCCTTTTTCTCTGGTTTTGGGCCTTACAATTTTGTGGATTCTTAACAGAGACAAGGGCAGGGTCATGTTGACATTATAACATTTTACAATGAGATTTTTATTCCTTGCGTAAAGCCTCTTCTCGTGGAGCTGGGTACTCTAGGAAGCGGTATGAAACCCAACCGGGACCCTCAAAGTGATAACAAAGAAGGTACAATCTCTCATAACTCAGAACGCGGTGTGTTGTACAATTTTATTAATTTATTTATTTTTCTTGAAACAAAATTCATTTGAGTTCCTAATTCCTCACTTTCTGGCAATTAGCTCAATGCCCTGGATCACCTAAAGTGTCTGCTTTTCCAAGTCTTCCTGATATGTCCCCCAAGAAGGTCTCAACAGTCCACAATGTCTATGTCTCTCCATTGCGATCATCTAAGGTACATTTTGACCTCGCGTAATTTGAGCTGTGGTTTCTTGTTTCGTTTCATGGTTTATAAGACACTTTATAATGGCGAGAGAACTGGAGGTAGGAAGAATATTTCATAGGTTTCTTGACTATGATTAGGTTTCTGCATAAAATCGAATGATTAGATGATAACCCATAAAATGTCTGTTGAGATGCTTTTATTGTCATGAGTAGTATGTACTTCGCTCCTGTGGTCTGTTTAAGTGATGCCTATTTATACAATCACATGTACCTGATGTTTCCCTAATTTGACCTCTGTAGATGGACACCCTGATTTCACACAGCTCCAAAAGCTACTATGCTTGTGTGGGGGAAAGTACTCATGCTTATCAAAGCCCTTCAAAAGACCTTACAGCCATTAATGACCGCTTGAACAGGTATATTTCTAAACTCCCACACATTAAAAAGACCAATAAGCTAGACCATACGATGTTGATTGCATGCCTGTTGTTATTTTCTCAGTACGCCCCGTAGGATTAAGGGACCTCTGAATCTTGACGCGGATGCTGGCCTTGTAAGTGATGCTCTTGTGGCCGATTCCCTGTGTCTACAAAATGGAAGTTGTGCTGCCTCACCTGTGCAGCCAACGAAAACCGAGCAGCCAAACTCTTAGTTCTTTCTGTACATCATCGATGTAAATTCTAGGTTTTGATACGTGTCGACATCTTTTTCCCACCTTTGTAATTCATTTATAGGCCTCCCTAACGAAGGACGTGAGAGAGCAGGGTGTTTTTAGTATAGCTGCCCTCACATCCAGATGCTTGTGTATTTTGGTTAACCTTTTTTCTGCTTCTTGGGGCTCTAATAAATCAATCACCTGTTAACCAAGAGGCTAGTGTGCAGCAACAGACTCTTGATTACATACAGATTATTAGGCCTGTTTTTCTGTTAAAATGCAACTTCAGTTTTTCAATGGTAGAAACAGTAATGTCTTAGATTTTGCTGCAGTTTTCCCCCCTTTAGTTACATTTTGGTCGTTTATTGCTCTTCTGGTTCTTTTGCTGTAATTACACGACACTCCAAGTCCGATAACTCACATTCATCTTGAGAATCGATGAAATCTTATCGCAACCTTATCGTTAGACGGTCTTAAACACGAGACTAGGGTGGTGGTGGGAGACATCCCACATGTTTAACTGGTCGCAAACCCGTCTATAACATGGTAACGGAATGAGATGTTGTTTTCCGAAAATGAAACTGCAATATCAAAAGCTAGGTTGGTCCATTGTCCTAAAAATTAAGGGCAACAATAATTGGGGTATTGAAGCATGACATTATGAGGTACTAGAAATTAGATAGCATTGCAATTCCACTCCCATTCATTCATTCACTCATTCATGGGTATGCTTATTCTGGATTTAGTTATGGCTTTACTCTTCTATTCAATGGGAATTGATTCTGATGAGACATCATGTCCACTTTAACGTACCCATCCATCATGAATCATCGATGTGACATATTCTAGACCTAGTGGTCCTCGACGTCTGTTCCAAATTAATCCTTTTTTTTTTTTTGTTAAAACATAAGTATAAATAATTACGACGTGATAAACTGAGTCGAGATACATCTATAAGATTAGACTTTTGGTTTTTACACATCAACGAGCAGCTGATGTTGAGGGCAAAGGGGAACCCCTAGTCAGGTTGACGTGTTTTGGATGGTGAAAAGGGAGTGTAAAAAATCGATATGAATCTGAAAGTCGCACTCTAAAACGGTACAAAGGGGATCTTATTGTAAATTTCCGGAGGACTCAAGACTCAGTGTGACCTTTACATAGAACAGTCTGTCCTGCTGCTCAGTGCATTACTGTCTCAGTCTACTCTGTAAAAGTGAGGAACGGAACATGGTTATGGAAGTTCATTATTCTGTTAGCTGGAGGAATAAATTAAAGGTCATCTTTTTGTAGAAACAGTAAATTAAATATCAATATTAATGTAAAGGAATGTGGTCCTCTGAGTATCTAGGGACTACATTTGACGTAGTCAGATGTACATACATCTGTTACAATGCAGCAAATGAATAATAGTCATTATCGCCTGAACAATCTATAGATGTACACAATCATGGAGATGTTTTCGCATTAGCGAGCAACGACATGATATCGTAAACCATCCTGCATTAGGATATTGACGCGACTGTCCAACAAACCAGTTAAAGTGTCAAGCTTGTCGCAATCCTGAACGAGCAAGGACCGAACCCTGCTGTCCCTCCTAGGCTATCTCCTGATTCTTTGCATCGGAATGACGACCAGGTACCAAGTGGTAGCTGGTGCCGATGAGCTTAGTGTTGTCAATATAACAAGTTCATAACACTTATAATGTCTAATGCTTCATAAAATTCCATGTATATTTTTATGCACAAAGTCGAAATACAATGTCGCAATGACCAATACCTCCACGATAAAACAGCCCTTTCAACAGCCCCATGAAACCTCAGCAACTAACACAATAGGTTAAAGAGGCAAATCGGAACACAGAAAACTTAGGAAGGATAATGACATCATATACAGCAACATTCCTTACAAAATCTAACCTTTTGAACTTAAACCCAAGGGTCAGGCCACTGTTAAGTTGGTATACTTTTTGTAGTACCTATCTGACGTTCAGGAAGTCAACGAGAACTGGACTTGCCAAATCAGCGTTCAGAGATCTTTTAGACTGCTTTGACATGAATTCAGGCCAAGCGTTGTAAGAAATAGCGACCCTCATGTCTTTGAAAGTATCAAATGACTGTCGTAATAGATGATTTTCTTTCTCCAGTCATACTGATCTTTGAATCTCTAGACGCTGCAAGCCTAACTGCTATTCTTCCCCTTTGATGAAAAGAATCTGCTAAAACCACGTGAATGCTTCTCTGGTGTTGGAGTAGAAGAAGCCGTAGATGATCCTGACTTGGTAGGTCTGTGCCTCGGAATTTTTGAGGAGACAGGTGATCTAGCGTTATTTGCTTCGGCATCAGATGGACTAAATGGTGCGTTGTAGAGATCCAAAGGTGAATCAGAACCAGCCCTCTGCAGAGTAGGAGAAGTGGCAGTATCCATCTCAACCTGATCTGTATCGTGCATGTCAATCCCACTGGTAGTTGGTTCATCTTCATTAAGACCTTCACTTTTCGGACTCCTCTCACGGATGGGCGAACTCATGAGTTCTGGCTGAGGGCGCATGGACTTCAACTGCTTGCCAAGAAGAAAGATGGTCTCTTGGCATGCTGCTAGCTGCTCTGCAGCAGCTTCCAGCTCTTTCTCCTGGAAAATCATCGAAACATCAAAAAAATTCGTTTAATCATCAGTCATAAAGATCCGCGAGCCTTGTGATCATCAAGCCTAAAGATCAGTGATACCACAACACAAGGTCCGTTCAGACGTTCGGCAAATGGATGAATGTGGCTACAATAGACATTCGTCTCCACTAATTTTTTACTGAGGCATGCAGCTCCTTGAAGATAATTAGAATAAAAGGTAACGACATGTTATATAGAATCCCTAACATTTTTTATTAATCAAGGAACATTTGCAATAACTCGCTCACAAACGAAAGGAAATAACCCATCCAAAATTAGAAAGACCAAAATGAAGTTATCTTAAAAAAAAAAAAAACTGCATAATTGATCAAGTCATTAATACCGCACCTGTTTGGCTTTGTTGTCTGCCTCAGCAGCTGAAGATGAACATACCGAGCATTCTTCATTCCTATCAAAAAAGGTAAGACATAACATCAGAATTTGATTGTCTTATGCCCATTTATGCCGCCAATGGCATTCATCCAAAATTTTAAGCTAGAACTAACCTTTGCAGCTGTTCCTCGAGGTCTCTGCATCTGGCCAAAGCATCTTCATGACAGGTTTTTTCAGTTTCAAGCTCAGTGTTTAAAGACTCCAATTTTCCACGGAGGGAGTTAACTTCACCTTCTAAATCTTCAGCTCGCTTCTCTAAAGTTTTGTATGACTCTGCCATACATTTCAGCTGGGTCTCAGCCAAGCTGTTCATCTTCTGGGAGGATGTGAACTCTGATTTGACGTCCGATAACTGTTGCTCCATTTCCTTTAACTGAGTTTTAGCTATTTCCAAATCTTGAGAACATCTGAAAAATTCCCTTTCCATGCCATCTTTCTCAGCTTTCAGCTGTTCAAATTCATCCAGTGAGCATTTACATGATCCTGATTCAAAACCTGATGAAATATTTGCTTCCTGAGGCACCTCCGGATTTGAAGAAGTATCAGAAATGTGACCACAACCATTGGAGTAGACCTCTCCCTGAGGTGGCTTGTTTTCAGGCAATGCAACTTTGTCGATGCAAGCAGGACTATGTACTTCTGATTCATTTACCTTGTAGCCCAAGAAATCAAAGCTGAGCTCACTGGCTTTAGTCATCACATCAGATAGGGCAAAAACAAAATCATCCAGGCTGATCTCATTGCACAATACCCTGTTGAAGGTGGCAGAAAACTGCTCAACCTTGTGGCTCAGTCCATCACCATCACTGGATACTACATGAGCTGCTCTAGCTGCCTTTCCCAGAGACAATATGAAATCATGAATTTGAGAAATAGCAGATGCTACTTCTCCACTTAGTTCCTCATTCTTTCCATTTAGTGTACCGTTTTCAGATAAACCAATTTCCTTTTCTGCAGTCGATACAGAATTTCCAGGTACAGCTTGCTGATCAGCTGTGCCATTTGAGCAGTGTTTCTCCTTAAAGACACAGTTGATTGAGTGTGGATAAAGGTTGTCCTGCATCTCCTGGACAGCATGCTTGATATCTTCCAGAATTTTCACCCCATCAGATTCATTCGAGACAGATTCAAATAGCCCAGATATTCTGGATTGCAATTTCACCAATGGTAATGATTCAGCATCAAGTTTAGTGCTTGCTGCTGAGTCTCCAACAGGGGTGGCAGGTGAATCTGTTACAGGCAGTGCTGTTGATGGCATACTTCCACTGTTAGCATCAGCCACAGCTCCATTTACTGTTGTGGCCTTACTGGGTGAATTGTCTCCAGCTAAAACGGGACCATTACGAGCCAGTTTCTCCATCTCTTCAAAGTCATCCATGAGCTCCAAATGGCTTCCATTCTCAGATTTTATAGATTTATCCTTGTTTTTCTCCTTGATGGAAGAAAGTTCTGAAATCAACGCAGAAGCCCATGACTCCGCACAACTTACCGTATCATCATTTCCATCTTCAGATAATGATGTCATGCTTGGAGGATTGCTAGCATGTTGACTAATAGATCTTTCAGCTTGAACATGAATATCAGCTTTAGGGAAACCCTTTTGAAGGTGGGGTGCCTGTACTTGTGCTTCCAAACTTTGAAGCTTACTTGCAGTCTTGGCACAAATGCTTCTAGAAGTTTGTAGTTCACTGTTACGTTTTGCCAATGCTTCTTTGAGCATCTTTGTTTCTTCCTCCATGGCAAAAAGCCGTTCAGTGAGAAATTCATTCTCCTTTTGGAATTTCTGACAACCATCAAGGGAAAGTTCAGGCAGTGCCATCATGTGAGGATTGGCAGAATACTGAGGGCTTGAAGGCCTCATAGGAGATCTTCTGAGACGATTGTCTCCATGATCTCTACCCATGCTCTCTACTTCTAGCTTCATTTGTGCCAAAGCAGCAGGACCAGGCAGCTTCTTTCGAACAAGACCACGTAACCTTTGACACTCTGCTTCTAATTTGGCAATTTTCTTGACACTTTCCAATTGCTGCTTGTTAGCCACCTCTGCCGACTTGACGCTCATATTCTTTTCCTCGTTGCGGATTTCCATCTCTTTGGAGACAATGTGGAGTTCATATTTCAATGAATTTATCTCCCTCTCGCAGGATTCAACATTGCTTTTCAAGAGTTCAATCTCTGCTTCAGCCCTAGATTTTTCTTCACTGACTTTTATAAGCATGTTGGAACGCTCCTGCAACGACCTGGAAATAGCATCACTTTGAGCTTCAGCCCTCATCAGATCTTGATCCAAGCAAGCAATCTTTGATTCCAACTCATGCTTCATTCTGTCATACTGCTTGTTCTTGGCGAGTGCAACTTCTTGGAGCTTCTGTTCATTCTCTTCCTTCAGATTTCTAATCTGTCTCATGCATTCTTTAAGAGCACCATCCAAATGTGCCGCCCTATCCTCTACAGTTAACTTGGCTAAAGTCACAGATTCCAGATGAGTTTTCAAGGTTGCAGCTTCAGCTTCAGCCTTTTCCCAACCTGAAGGAAAGGAATGTTAATAAGGAACACTTGTCACGATATCCCATATTATGGATTGAAAAATAATGTAGCCTGGCAAGATCAGATAACCCCCTGCATGAAGCAACGTCACACTGTACCTGAGACTGCTTCCTCAGCAACCTTTGCATGCTGTTTAACCAGTTCTTCCTTTGTAGTAATCTCCGAATTAGCAGACGACAGCTTCTCATTTAGTTCACTAAGTTCCTCTTCCAATGTTTGCACCTGTTCTTCATATGCTTGTGCTTGCTCTTCATATGCCTTTGCTTGTTCCTCATAGGTTTTCACTTGGTTTTCCAATCCAGTCAAATGAGTGTAAGACTCCACAGAAATTTGAACATAATTGGGTTTTTTGTAATTATCCTGTGGGAAAGAAAAATTAAGCAAAGAATAGATGGCAGTTTGATAGAAGAGAGTAATTATAAAGTTTACAGAGCCACATCTCATTGATAATAAATCATAATTCTCGGAAAAAGCAGTAAAGCTCAGTACTGGTTGAAACTACAGTTTCGCCTATAGAGGAAAATGTTACTTTTGAGTACTCAGGAAAGCAAACAGCAACTATCATTCTATCAACAGAAACAATTAATCAAAGTCATCAGTGATATTTAAATATAACGCATTCCGAATATGTGAAGTTGGGATGTTTTTAGCCACAATGAAGGTATGCTAAGAGGATCAAAGACAGCAATGCAGCAAGTATAAGAACACTAAACAAACCTTTTCCACCTGAGATCCACCTGAAGGCAAGGAGCCACCAGCGGAATCAAGTGTCGCAATAGCCTTCTCTGCAGCTGACTTCTCAGATGATTTTTTCTTCCACGGCCAACTCCGGCGGTCCATTTTTGACTGCAAATTAACACGGAACAACATAACTTAGGTGTCGACGAACGGACTTAAATGTCACTTAAACTGAGGTTTTAACACAACAAGGAAGCCCTTAATATACTACATTCCCTAAAAAGATGACTTCCCTTCCTTAGACACCAACTTTCAGTTCCCATCAAGTGTTACTTAACACATACTCCTACTTAATATAGCCAGTTAGAAAGTAACTTCAGTCAATATGATGCATAAAAATAATTTAAGCGTAAAGCGTAGCGAATTCTCCACAAATTCCTTGCTTATAA
Source organism: Spergularia marina (assembly GCA_963680865.1). NCBI lineage: Eukaryota > Viridiplantae > Streptophyta > Magnoliopsida > Caryophyllales > Caryophyllaceae > Spergularia > Spergularia marina. The sequence goes on along the minus strand of OY804551.1, from coordinate 3,872,164 downwards.
TGCACAAAAGGCTCATGATTATAAACCTGCACCTGACCTCAAACAAAAGTGCAGTAAAGATTGAACTCCCTGATATTTCATTGTTGTCAAAAAAACAAAAAACAAAAAAAAAAAAACAAAAAAGATTGAACTCCCTGATAAAGCATGGAAAAAAAAGAGGCAAAATAAAAGTGGAAATGAAGGAAGGTATCTACCCTTTTCACAAGAGAACATGTTACATCAACAGAATTACTCATGTTCTGCTACATCAATTTGTCCAAACAATCCAAAAATCAGAAATGTTTATACTTTATAATATACAACAACCTCTGATTTATGAACTTAGCTACTATAGTCTAATATCTGGCCCTCTTTTTGGCCTGTTTTCTTGCAACTATTTCAGTACACCAAAACAAAAACTCAACTACCAAAACCAATTACTATTCCACAAGCAAACACAACACTCTTCACCATTTAATGCAGATGCTCAGCAAAAATAAGGCAGGAAAAAAACACTCCCCCCACTCCACCCTCCCAAGTGTTAAATACCAACTAAAAACAAACTCTCCCCACATTTTGTGCAACCCCAGTTCCCTTCTTATTTCACTCAAAATTACTATTTTTAAATCTCATTCTTCTTTTTCCTATGCATTGCATTGTTTATTTATATAGAGGACCTTCATCGTGGTTACCATTGCGCCAAAATCTGTCACTAGTAACTCGATAAATTAGTGACCGATATTCGCCTATCGACCACGGTTTCACATTTAAACATGAATGTACACAAAAAAAAAAGATCAGATACTGACATACCTAGTCAAAGAAAGAGTAAATTTTGGGGGGTATGAATGAATAAGGACAAGAACATTCAAGAGACATTAAATTAAAAGAAAAAAATAACACCAAAAAGGGCATTTTATAATTCCAGTCTTATCCCTCTTTTTCCTCGGTTAACTCAGTATCCAAGGACAGAGTAAAACCAAATCCCATTTTTTATCTTTTTTTTTTTTTACCTTTTCTTTGCATTCAGACACTGTAATCTGGCTCACTCATTGATATAGCAACCCCATGTTTCCACTTTTTGTACTCCCAATTAATTTCCATTTATTTTCCCCAACAAAAATCAGAGAATTATCAAATCTAAACAGTGCAAGTTTCATTTTTTTTTTCTTATTTGTTTATTTATTAATTTATTTATTACTGCTTTGATATAACAACATTTTCAGAAAATCCCACAAAAATTGAAGATCTAATGTGAAATGACAAGAGCAGGTTTTGCCTCGAAATATCCAACCCATCCAATCAAATCACCCTACACAATTTGAACAGCTATATTTTCAAAAAAAAAAAATATTAGCCATAAACAATTAAATTATTATTATTATTATTATTATGAAATCTTGGGTAAATAAAAAAAGGTAAATTGCTGATTAAGTTAGAACTGGTTATCACTTTAAAACTAAGCATTAAATTTTGTCTGTTTAAGTAAAATTTGATTTGAACAAAACCTTGAATGAGAAGCTACAAAATTTGTACCCATAAGGAAAAACATGACCCAAAAATATTTAGAAATTTTGAAAAAATCAAAAACCCACTTCCTGATTCAATCAAACTAGACAATTTTTTTTGTTGGATTAAATGAATATGAGCAACAAAATCTCCAATCATAATCAACCAATACAAACTAGTACATTTCACCTAAAAAAAAAAAAAAAATTCCAGCAAAAACCCAAATCAATACCCAAAAGGAAAAAATTAATATAAAAATACCCACAAAAAACAAAAAATTACCCAGATTATATTGGGAAAATTAAAACAAACCCATATTAAAAAGAATTAATTTTACCATCAAATTACCATAAAACAAAAAATGCTAAAGTGAATGAAGCTTAAAAACTAGAATAAAACTCACCAGGAAAAAAGAGAATGGCCTTGAAATTAACAGCAAATATTAGATAATATCAGAAGAATTAAAACCCAGCAAGAGAATATTAATTAGTTGAATAATAAGAGATCCAGGAGATTTTCAATTTTTCAGAATGTGGAGCAAAAAAAAAATGAGGTGTTAGTTTTTTGAGAGGAGGAGAAGAGTAGAAGTGGTGGTGGTGGTGGTGGAGTGGAGGAGAGAGAGTGGGGGGGGGAGGGGAGAGATGGTGGTGGTGGTGAGTGTATGTGATAGGAGAGAGAAAATGTACGAGAGAGAGAGTGTGTGAAGAAGAAGGAAGAGAGAAGGGGAAAAAAGTTGAGTTGTGTAAAAATGTAGAGTTAGCCCCACTCCTACTTGGGAGGTGTTGTTAGGTGTCACTTAAAAGGCTCCAAAATACAAACTTTTAAAAAGATCTTTTTTTTTTTAACAAAAAAAATGTGGTAATTTCACTAATTTGTACTGTATTAATAGAAGGAGAGTATAAATGTGTTGTATTAGTGTAGACCTCACAAAAATGTGTTGTATTAGTGTAGACCTCACAAAAATGTGTAGGATTAGTGTAGATTGGATTTGATGGTAAATTGGTAATTAAGCAAGAGTTTGAGTAAATTCACAATTATCTCTAATAAGTGGTTAGATATTGGAGTATTATACTAGGCTTGGATTATTTGGATTTAAGTTATCTATTATTTAGTGGATAAGTATTTTATTAGTTTATGTTAAGTGGATATTGATTGAAAATTGTTGTTATTCTTAACCGAAAATTTGTCAATCCAAATAACTTTTTTTTTTTTAAACCTACTAGCTAGAAGCATTGAATTCAATTCATTTGTTCTAATTGACATTATATATAAATCCAAATATGTGTGTTGTTAGGGTTTATTCAATGAGTATGTTTTATAAATAATCATGACAACTTAAAGCTGGTAATTAGTCATCAATCAAATAATTTACAAAACCAATAAGCATGTAGTCATATAGTAAGTTGTAAGCGAGTAATTTGCGCGAAATTGTCGCAAGAAATGAAATAACATGCAATCGTTATATATTTTTTTATCATCTCATTCTTAATAGTAATGAACACCGCCAATTTTTTTTTATAAAAATTATGAAAGACAAGCATATGCAACCATAAATGTGTTAAATCGAAATTGTCGGATATTTGTCGCGATCTATCATTACTTAATCAGTAAATTCACACTCCTATCATATGACCAAATTTCTAACCTCTAACCTGAATAAACTATACTAATTGTTCAACTTCCTTGAGGATAGATTATTGTCAAACAAGAATAAAAAGATGCCTCTAGACTCTCTAAGAGTAGCAACAAGAATGATAAACCAATGAAAAATGTATGTGTAAGAGAAAGTTCATAGAGATTACTTTCACCTAGAACAATAATAATAATAATAATAATAATAATAATAATAATAATAATAATAATAATAATAATAATAATAATAATATGAAGTTTTTTAATTATTATATGAAGATTTGATAAACAAATGATTAGTAGGTGGAATGACAAAGCAGAGCTCCTTATAATGGATTAAAAGGGAATTGGTAAGAGAATCCCAAAGCGCGCTTGTGGTAGAAGCAACAACAAGGTGAGCTGTAACCAATGTCTCTGGCGACTTTGGACCACCGTCACTCCAGCTCATTTTGTTTACGAGTTTCTGGGCACTTGGCTCTGCCTGCTCTCTTTCTTCCAAATACCTTTTACTTCCTCTAATCTTATGCCATATCTTTATCACAGTACAACTCATAATAATAAATTAATAATCTTTCTTAACATAAATTCCAACGGATGGCTGGTTATTCATCTTATGACTAAAATTGTCCAGATTTGAAATTGTACAACTTACAAAAATACACTTGGATATTTGACATTTGTGTGCTTCTAGAAAATATAAGAGATACAAAACACTACTATTTGTTATTGCCTCCATCGAATTGCAAATTAGATAATGACAGTTTCCATGCAAGTTTACCATTACCCGTTTGATTGTATTCTTAAAACTCAAACTCGACACCTCTAGTTAAACTTGTAGTCAATTCTCGCACGTAGTACTAAAACATCTATATATGCGATCTTTATTTGATCTGAACTATCCTTGAGTACGTAGATGTACGTGATCGATCTGATCTGAATTTAATTTATATATAGTTTTTCTAGCTAATCGACTGATCCACATGAATTAAGCTCGTAGCTAGCTACTGGCCAAGGCTAGTGAAGTATGTATGTTAGGAAAAGACTACTCCGTATTAGCACTCCATAAGGGTTCTCTGGCACTCCCACTAATTCTACTCCCTCCGTCCCCCTTTAAACACCCCGTTTTCCTTTTTTAGGTGTCCCCCTTTAAACACCCCATTTCAAAACATACTAAATGGGGTAAGTTTTCACCACACATCAACCCTCCATTATCTCCAAAAACAATAAACAAACCTCCCATTATCTCCAAAAATAATAAACAAACCACTCATTATCTCCAAAAATAATAAACAAACCACCAATTATCTTCAAAAACCACTCATTACCTCAAACAATAATAAACAAATTACACCACCTTAATCCACGTAGATAAGGGAGCGGGGTTGTTAAAGGGGGACGGAGGGAGTATTTTTCTTTGAGGTGAAAATAAGTCCCGTGTGGAGTGACGATTGTCGTTTCCATTGTGTCATTATCTTTAATAACTCAGGACAATGATTAGTTACTAGTAGTAGTTCATCACCACATTGTCACATGAAATTAGCGCACTTTTATTCTTGGTTAGTTTTGGCCAATCGACCAAAAAAGCCAGCAATATAGGCGAAAAGGAAAGAAATCACTTTCTATGCTTAAAGCAAAAAATGAATGATCATGTTGATGAAAAATCATATCTATATATGGGTATGAAATGATTCTATGTTTGGGAGTGGGATGGCGATTTTTTAGTTTGTAATATTTCATGCCTATAAGTTTTTATGACTTCATTCCTTAAAAAAAGTGGTATGGTCACTCACTATTACTCAATTCAACTATTTCGACATGCCTATATATACTATTCCACATGCACTCCAATTGAGAGGTACAAGAAAATGTGAAATCAAAATAAATGCGTTGCCTTCGTGCCTTGGAGATACGTTTGCAATAACGCATGTATCATTGTTTCTTTCTACAACATTATTCTTTGAAAATTTTCATGTGCAACAGTTGTTACTTGAGTTTCTTCTTCACTACGGGTTATTTGATCATAGATGTATTCAGGGGTGTTTAGGGTGTACTAGCTAAATGAAACATCCTAAAAACATGTAATTATGTTAAAAGACTCACAGAATTATGATAAGATTTTTAATTAATTAAAGAATATGTTACATTGACTTTGCAAGACTTTCTTTTTTGACGGTCGACTTTGCAAGGCAAGACTTGCTCTTATTAATAAAAGTAATATAATATGTCGTCAATAGACGAAACTAAGTCAATGTTTCTTAGGTTGTTGGTGACACGAGAATTGGTAACATGTTCAGACTTATTGGTAGTAACTACTATTATGTCTGTATCATTGTGTGTGACATACTATGCATAATCAACAATTGCTAAAAACTCTCTCTTATTTAAAAGGGTATATGGAAAAATGACAAATGTTTTAAATTAGGAAGAGTGATAGCTATGGAGGTTGGTGGGTACCATAAATCTCCATCAAGTTTAACAATGTTAATATTTATCATCTCTCAACCTATCAAAGTTATCAATTTATCATCAACAATAGAAAAATTACTATCATCAATTTGTTCGCTTAAGCGCGTCATCAAAACTAGTTTGTTAAGTTGTTTCTACATTCTAGAACCGACAATCTAAGATTTTTACAACAATCGTAGCCAACCTGTAATTTTTTTTTTTTTTGTTGGTCACTGCTCATCTTTTATAGGGGCACGTTCCGATAGGAAGTTATATATGGTAGGAAAGGTAGGAAATACATATATAGTATATCAATATCTGCGATTGAAACTTATAAAACCAATAACACATCTAAACAAAAAGCATTATTATTATAAATTGTGTTTTTAATTCAACAAAATTCACTTACATTATTATAAGAGGCAATTTTAATTACAAAATATTTATTGTTATAAAATGCACTTCTACTTTAACAAAATGCACTTATTATTAGAAAATGTATTTCTAATTTAACAAAATGCACTTTTCTTATCAAATGCCCTTCAAATTTAATAATATACACTTTTCTTATAAAATGCACTTTTAATTTAACAAAATGCATTTATTTTTATAAAATGCACTTCTAATTTAACAAAATACACTTTGTCGTTTTAGTTTTATAAAATGCACTTCTAATCAAACAAAGCGCACTTGGTCTTATAAAATGCACTTTCAATTTAACAAAATAGACTTATTTTTATAATACGCACTTCTAATTTAACAAAATGCACTTTGTCGTTTTAGTTTAATAAAATGCACTTCTAATCAAACAAAATGCACTTTGTCTTATAAAATGCACTTCTAATTTAACAAAATGCACTTTGTCGTTTTAGTTTTATAAAATGCACTTCTAATGAAACAAAATGCACTTGGTCTTATAAAATGCACTTCTAATTTAACAAAATGCACTTTGTCGTTTTAGTTTTATAAAATGCACTTCTAATGAAACAAAATGCACTTGGTCTTATAAAATGCACTTCTAATTTAACAAAAATGCAATTATTTTTATAAAATACAATTCTCATTTAACAAAATGCACTTTATCGTTTTAGTTTTATAAAATGCACTTCTAATCTAACAAGATGCACTTTGTCGTTTTAGTTTTATAAAATGCACTTCTAATTTAACAATATGCACTTTGTCGTTTTAGTTTTATAAAATGCACTTCTAATCAAACAAAATGCACTTGGTCCGTTCTCAATAATAATAAAATGCACTTTAGTTGGAATAAAATTTATTTTGAATAAATTTCACTTGAAATTATAAGAAAATGCATTTTGAATTATGAAATTAAAATAAAGAAGCATTTTGAATAGAATGCATTTGAAGTAAAATAAAAAGCATTTACTAATTAAATGCACTTATTTTCTCTCTCCTCCTCCAATCCCCCTCCCCAAACCCGACCACCAACACCCACCCAGCCGCCACCACAACCAACGACAGCGCCGACGACACCATTCGACTCCACCGACGCCGGCGAATCTCCGGCGACCACCCACGACCTTTGTCCAGCAACACCAAGCCGTACAAAACGACTTCTCTCTCTCATTTTCCCCTCTTTCCTCTTCTCTCACTCGTTCAACCCTCCCAAACCGGCACCCTAGCACCGCCTACACCTCAACCACAACCTAATCAGTCGCAGCAACCACACCAACCGCCGTCGATGAAGACATCTTCGTCCAATCGTCAACGACGGCCACCCCTCGCATTTCACTCGCTCTGAATCTCTCTCCAATTGAATTTCCCTAATTCAATTCAATTGAATCTCACACATTCGACTAAAAATCAATTGAATTTCCCCAATTCAATTCAATTATATTTAATTAACATCAGCAAAATCAAACAAACACATTCGAATAAAAATCAATTGAATTGATAAAATGAGGATAGGAGCGGAAATGAAAGAGGACGCCGGTGACGGTTTTAATCGACGGCGGCGACGACGAAAAAGAGCGCGAAAATAGGGAAGAACGAGGTTTTCGCGGCGTAACGGGGCTCGCAGAAGGCCGGTGATACCGGAAGGAGACTCACCGGAGTCCGCGCTTCTGTCGGCGACGGCGTTGGTGGTTGTCGGTGAGCATCGACGGTAGCAGTTGGGGAAGGAAATGGGGGAGAGAGCAGAGGGAAAGAGAGGAGAGAGAAAACGTGAGTAATAAATTTTTTTTTGAGGGTGAAACGTGAGTGATTTGGGTTTGGGACTTTTGGGTTGATTTTTATTTTAATTTTTCTTTTGTTTTAATATTTGATATGAACCATTAGATTTAGGTTGGATGGATGGGTGAGATAACTTCTTACTTCTCACCATAAGAACACTTCTTATGGGAACACCATATTATATTATATATATATATATATATATATATATATATATATATATATATATATATATATATATATATATATATATATATGAGAAAATTTCAACAGATAAAATATATGTATCGTACATTACATTTTGACATTATTTGTAATAATAATGTATCAATTAAACCACACATGTGTAATCCTCCATGCAACGAAAAAATTTCAATTTAGGGAGTTTATTGAACTTAAACGCACTTGCCTCCTTATCTCGTCGACGGAGCTAGGGCCCGACTTCAAAGCATCGCCGCACACCTTTCCGAGTTCCCGTCAACATCCACACGCCACCATGAGTCCATGAACAACCAAAATTCCGGCTCCTCGATCGAAGTTGTCGCCAGGCCTATTCATCCGACTTACATAGTGTAACACTACGGTTCCTCATAGATTGCAAGCATTAATCCACAGGGCCGTAGCGTTCATTTGGAGGGCGCTAGACAAAATACGTTAAAATGACAAGCGTGAGGCCCTAAAATATTAAGGGATATATATTAATAGCGTCCTATGTGTTCGAGAGGCCAAATTACACATAATTTTAAGACAAAAAAAAATGTATAATCTAGTAAGGAAAAGAAAAAAAACAACAAAAGAAAAAAAACACAAGAATCTGAGTGAAGCCTTTCAAAAAAAAAAAAAAAAAAAAAAAAAAAAAAAAAAAAAAAAAAAAAAAAAAAAACGGGTTAGCGGGATTTGAACCCCAGTTGGCAAGACCATTTGTTTACATACTCTACCACTAGGCTGTATAGATTATATTGAAATGTTGGGTCAATGTAATGTAAATATAATGAGGTTTGGAAAGTTTGGGCCCACAAAATTTCGGGCCCTGTTCCTGGGCCCTACTCGCCCAGGTCCATCTACGGCCCTGTTAATTCATGATAGCTAGCTCTCTAGGCTAAGTTATCTCCACGCAAAGTCACAACGTCTCTTCATTGCTCTCTATGTTATGTTTTCTTCCCTTGAATTGATGTTGTAACGCTACAATTCGTGATAGATCGAAATTAGTCATCTATCTACATTCGCTCTCTGGACTATGTAATGACAGCACAAAGTCGCAAAACACTTCATTTCAACACACTTTAACTCCATTCAGCATAACACATAATAACGATTCTTCCAAGGATGTCACAATTGGCGTGTAATTGTTTTCCGCTTATTAAAACCCTTGCATTATTATGATAACTCATTCTTTTCAAAGAAGAAGAGTTGAAGGTATTGCTCAACAAACTTCAATGTTTTAATTTCTTAGACTTGAGATATACATGTTGAATAAAATGAAGTAGCTAGTCGTCAAAATTGTATATTTCACTCCGACTAGTAGTATTAGTATATGGTTCAAATACATTACCAACTAACCTTTGTTTTTATCTCATCAAGCCAATAAACCTCGCCCACATCTCTCATTGGAAGTTGAAGGAGCGTTGTTAGTGACATAAGGGATTGTTGCCCTTTTTCTCGTATGAAGTGTTTTGGAAAAAAAAAATCTTTAAATTATTAGCTTCGATTTGATTAGATAGTGGCATAGTGCCTCCAAAAGTTGTCCCTTTGTCAACATAGTAATCACCATAATTACGGGTATTGTGTGGAGTAAGGAATGTACGTGCATAATTTGCTCGACCACATTAGTCATCAATCACCATAATTACTCCTCTAATCTTAACTTGGTCCCGTAGACATTTGAATAAGGCAAATTTAATGAAAATAACCAAACGTTTGCAACATTTTCATGAAATAACCCAACCTTCTCACTTTAACAAAGATAACCCAACGTTTTATTTCACGCCACACTAATATCCCTAACCCGCTAAAATAAAATTTCTCGCACTCCAATTCCCAAGGGGCTATCTTTTATTTGCACAAATTTTTATGATTTTTAGTTTTCTTTACCTTAGCTACATCGCTCTAAGTATTACCTTTAATTTTTTACATTTAACTTTTCTCTTGTTCATCGTTTAAATTGTCAAACATATAACTTTCTTAAATGCACAAACATTCTTATCATGCAAATGAATGTTTGAATGAAAACAAAATAGATTTTCATTTGAAGGTAGTTGTGAGGTTGATATAAGTTCATATCGATTGTGGTTGAATAGATATGTTGTAGAGAATAATTAAGGAGAAGTTAATTATTATAAATTATTTAAAATGGGGAGCCGGGAAACACAAGGGAAAAAATCGTCAATAAAAGAATCACATAAATTTGTGCAAAATGCTTATTTCCCCTATCATTTAGCATCTTGAGATTTGAAGTTGGCGAAATTCCTAATTTAGCATGTTTGGGATATTAGTGTGACGAGAAGTAAAACATGGGGTTATTTTTGTTAAAGTGAAAAGGTTGGGTTATTCAGTGAACATGTTGCAAACGTTGGGTTATTTTCATTAAATTTGCCTTTGAATAATGGATCATAAAAGTTTCTCTGATTTTAATTATGTACTTCCTCGGTCTGAGTTTAAATACCTCATATCCATAATATCCATGTATTGAGAATATTGTACACACTAATTGATTAATCAAAGTTCCAAAAAACTTACATAGCAAGTTAGACAAGAGGTTTAACAAAAATTATTCCATGCATTTTTTTTTTGGAACTTTGATTAATCGTATAGTGTGCACACCCTTTTTAGTGATGGTGCGTTTTCGATATGTGGTGTTTAAACTCGTACGGATAGAGTATTGATTTAGAGACTATAACTAACATGAGCATCTCCATCCAATGTTATAAGCGATATTGATTCAAGGCTCTTTAGTTCTAATCAAACGTTGTTTGTCACATAAACTATTACAAAAGATAGTACCATATTCTTTATACGGATATGTTGTATCATCCTTGACAATATTGTCTATTGACATTATTGTGACTTCTATGAAAACAAGTAACTTCCACACATAAATATAATTATTTAGTTAGGCAAGAAAAATACAAAAAATGCAATAATTTGCATAATATCTACAATAATTAAGCACCTAAGCATTTGAATTTGTCTTTTTTTTGTTCATCAGCTCGACAGCTCGTGAAGTGTAATTATGTTTTTGGACAAATTGAACTACTATTTGTTTCGTATACTAGTAGTTCTTTATCTTATACTCCCTATGTCCCAACTCAAACGCCCCATGTAAAAAACGATCTCATATTGCAAAGGGTATACACACTACTCGGTTAATCAAAGTTTCAAAAAAATTGCATGACAAGTTAGAGAAAACCCTAATCTAATTCGCTATATAATATTTTTGAAACTTTGATAAATCGATTAGTGTGTACACCCTTCTCAACACGGGAGGTATTTTAGGGATGAAGCGTTTGAGTTGGGACGGAAGGTGTATTGAATAGTCCTCAAAAATTTTAAATGAGTACTTATATTTAGTCATTTCCAGCATATTATGAAGTTAAACACGAGATCAATCAATATAGTGGAAGACAAAACCTCAAAAACTGCCCACAAGGCCCCAATTTTCACCGTGTCTCCATCTCCTTCAATGAGACAAATCTCTTCAAATAGACATGCATTTGTTTGTCAGTCACTTCGGTTGGCCCTTTGATTAGGGACCGATGAAATAACTTTCGATACATGCGATTTAATATTAATTCGAGCTGGGTATAATTACACAAGAGTTAAGACGGAAAAACTTTACCTTGGATCATATTTTACATGTTCCAAGTTTGTTCATGACCTAACAGCTTAATTTGATCAAGTGCTCAATATTAACTTAACCCTTGTAACATGTTAGTGCATTTGTAATGTGCCGATTGAGTATTTGAATTAAACGCTAATAGTATGACCTTTGGAATTGCATCAGTAATGTTCCACATTTGGAATATAAAATCTAGCTATCGTAATACATAAGGTCATACTCGGACCGAATTCGGATCAACCCTATAATAATGTAAAACAAGATAAAACAATGGTTTGCGCGTGTACGTTGTACTACATATGTCTAATGAAACAAAACCATGAACGACAAATATACACAGTATTTTTGCCCCATTTAATTAATTAAATGTTTAGGGGCATGTACTTGAGTACTTCACATATGTCAATTTAATCAATTAGCAGTCAGTCTACTTTCATTTCTTATTTATATTATGTACATGAAGATAAGCTCGATTAACCAAAAATGAAGCTTCCACATCCTTATATAGGCCGAACTAGCTCCATATTTAATTTATCTTATAATATTTGCTTGACAAATGTTAATTAATAGTTAACCGCCGCAATTAATTAATTATAGGGGTGTCACTCTACAATCAACAATAACAACACCACCAATTCATAATATCCAAAAAAAAAAAAAAACTCTAGCCCCTCTCTCAAAAATAATCTACTCTCTCTTCCTCTTGGCCTCTCTCCTCTTTGATTAGTTTGGGGCTGCCATCGGATCCTTTACACCGTTGGTAAGCCCCTTATTATCGTTATATTGATCTACAAGTTTTATTTTGGTTTTGCAGAATAAAATTCTCACCATTGATTGATTTCATACCGTCTATATTTGGCTCCATTGTGTGGTACTTTGTGACTCCTTTGTGAGGTTTATTTAGCTTCATTGTGAGATCCTTATGACTCCTTTGTGAGGTAATTTGGCTCCATTGTGATACCCGTTTGGGCTCCTTTGTGAGGTTTTATTGACTCCGTTGTGAGGTCTTATTGGCTCCTTCATGAGGTTTGATCGCTTGATCAGTGGTGTTTTTCCCTATTTGTTCAAGACGAAAGTTGTTCGCAGATCGGTAATCCTCAATGAATTCAGCATCAAATATCGTTAACTACGTCAATTGCCTTTTCTTTGTCGAGTTACACAGATCTCTACTGCCGATGAAAGACGCAAAGACGTCGACGTGTGAGGGACCAATTTTGTTAATTAGTGAAGGATTGTATCAATTAGATTTGTTTGATGATATTTGTATCGTTACAATTCTTGATGTAAATGCCGTTTGGCGACTATATTAATAAAATTTCGTTTTATTTCAAAAAAAAAAAATTAATTATAGGGGTGATTGACGGATTATTGATTTGGTACTAGGAATTTTGATGGTGATTATACCAATTTGATGAATATAATTCATTGAACCTTGCAAATAATATTCTCAATGTTAAGATAGATCCCTTAACAAATGTGTTTGGAAGGAATGATATGGATGTGATCCATTACCCCTCATTTGGCACAATAGAAAGAGGAAAAGAAAAAAAACTAGTGGATGAATTTGGACGGATCAATTTTCCTGGTTTCATTTCTCGTTTTAAGATCTTTTAAGAAATGAGAGAAATTGATCATACTCGATTAGAGGAAATTACTATAGTACCCTTATTAAAAAAATTGAGGCCCCATATCATTCAACTACAATTTTTTTTTTTTTTTTTTTTTTTTTTTTGTCATATATGAGACTTATATGTAGTTGATATGATTTGAAATTATCTCAATGTCTCCAAAAATTAGCTAAATAAGTGAATTAATATCGAGAAATACACTAAAGTAATCGATTGTCATATGATCTCATATGACACACGTTTGAATCTAATTTGATCTGAAATTACTTGTTTTTAACTAGCCAGATTCGAACCCGGGTGGCCATATTGGAAGGTTGACTATACAACTACTAGAGCAGGCAGACATCTAATAATATTCTATAACAAAATATAGTATAAAACTGAAAGATCGGGGGGCCACGGCCCAGTTTCGTCCCTCTTTAGCTTCGCCCCTGCTTCACCGCTCATTGACTATTACGTTTGCCCACACCTCCGATAATTAGCGAAGCTGTAATACCTCAGATTACGAGAAAATATATAAGAGATTAAGGGGATCATATGAGTGCGTGCTTAAAAGGATTGATAGTGGTACTCATAACAGCAAAGTCGACTTTCCTTTTCGGAAGCATTTTGTGCTTAAAATAGTTAGGCGTGCTTACTGGTAACTGGGAGTAGTCTTATGATGGGTGACTTCTTGGAGATTTTCCCAAGGTGTGCATAAGTGAACTCAAAGTGCGTCGGAGGGACCCCTGTTAGTCTGTGGGGTAAGTACACGACCTAACGAATTGCCATAGGTAACTACTTTCACTTCAAGTGATGAGTTGGAGTCTTCTAAAAGGAGGAGGATGACTATGACATGGAGATCGACGAAAGCTGGTGCGGCATGGCCGAGCCAGTGTTAAGGCCATGATGAAAAGGGGGGTTAGATAGAGGAAGAGGGAAGCAAGTGTAATAGCCCAGATTTATGAATAGATTTATATATAAGAAATCAAAGGGCTCATATGAGTGTTTAAAAGGATTTATAACATTACTTATACCAACTAAGTCGACGTTCATTTCAGGAAACTCATGTGGCAAGAACCCCACAGCTAAACGTGCTTACCAGAGAGTAGTATTTGGATAGCTGACCTCTTACGTGCGCACGAGTGAGTTCAAAGTATGATAGAAGGATCCGTGTTGGTCTGTGGGTCATTATTACACGCGAACTGTCATAGGTATGTGACTAACTTCGGTTCAGGTGATGAACCACAGTGTTACAACAAGATTCTTTATTGAGTTTTGTTAAACACACCTTTATATAAGACTCAAAATGTGAAACACTTCCTTTTATAAAATGATTGTCTAACACTTCATTCCTTATCCAAAATTTTGTTTGGTGAAACACTCCAAAATCTACCAAATTAGTCAGCTTTTAGGCCTGGCATATTTGTGCCACCTCATTAAGTGAGGACTCTCTATTCCATTTTAACCGTCGTCATTTTATCCTGAAATTCCATCTCTGCCCCTATTCTTTATCACTTTCTCTCCCCTCTTAATTAGTCCGATCGATATTAGAAAGAAAAAAAACACAATATCAGAAAACAAGTCAATTCTCAAGTTTCGCTTGTGCTAGCTCCTATTCTTTATCACTCTCTTTGCCCTCTTAACACGATACTAGTTTATGTACCCGTACAAAATTGCACGGGTTGTTATATAATGTAGATAATAATTTGTTTGTATAGAACGTTTTTAATTATTCGAATAATTAATGGGTGCACATTAACGAAAAAAACTAGGAGAACAACGTGAGACTTGTCAAAATTTGTTTATTAGTCACAGGTTCGCTTTTCAAGACCCGTAACCCGCTAATTTTGGGTTTAGAACATGCTATTTTGGAATCATGGACCCATGTTTTATAAGTCGAAGATAACGTGAGAGAAAGAAATTTAGGCAGTAAAAGAAAGTTATATGATATTAGTAATGACTCATTCTTGTATTATAATTTGCTGTGTTTTATATTCACACAATATGACCTAAAAAAAAAAAAACCCAAAAATAGTTGATGTACATGAAAAAAAGAAGAAGATATAATGTTAGGCATGTCAAAGTCATTTTTTTTTTTAGTTGTGAACTCAATTTTATGACCCTTGCCCACTATTTTTGGGTCATCAACCCGTTTATATGACTTCTGAGGCAATGAGTCATATAAACCTAAATTTAATTTAACACATATATTTAGGGTCAAATTTGATTCAACCCCTTGATTTGTAATTGAGTTAAGACGAAAATAATCCAAAACGCGTTAGAAGAATATACACAATTAGTCTAAAAATTCAAAAACTATATCTACGTTTAGTCTTCGTTTAAAGGACACTTATTGGATGAACGCCTCCCTTTTGTTCCCTCTAATCGATACGCGATAATAAGAAAACCAATTGACTTCCCTTTAGCTTTGGTGTATTGGTAAGTCAGTGTTCCAATATCAATTCTAATTTCAATCACAATTTTTAATCGGTTTAAAATTTGTTGTACTATTCTTAATATTTCAAATGCAGCTCTTTCTTTTCCCGTTTTTTTTATTGAAATTGTTCATAAACTGCTTTTGTAGGCCATGAACCCGCTTCTTGTAGGCTATGATCTCGCTTTTCAAGACCCATGGTCCTTTCGACTTGAACTCGCGGCCACTTTTTGTACTAATTATACTACTATCTAGTTTATTGGCCCGTGCAAAATTGCACGGGTTGTTATATGAACTTGATTATAATTCTATTTTATTACTCATAATTAACACAAAATATTAGGATTATAAAAAACTTAACCGACCAGATGTGGACACGCTGTTCAAGGTTAATACCCATTTTTTGCCTGATCAAGTTCTGGCCATAGATAACTCGAACCCGTTGTGACCAGTATTCTTTTGGGTTAAACATGAGATGACTCGTTGTCCTAGTTTTTCTAAAATTAAGACGAAAAGAAACGTGTTTAATTTGGTATCATCTTTGAGAAGTTATGTTTGATTCAATGAAAACAATTTAATAAGTATAGCAAATTTATTTCAGTAGTTTATATTTATGTACGAATTACAATTTATCACCCGTGATCCGCTATTTTCGAGTCCCATTTTTGTGAACTGTAATTCATATTAACCCGACTATTTTTTAACACATTTTTTTTAACTCTGGCCCCACCCGTTGACCCTTATTTTAAGTTAAAATGAAACAAACCCAAGATGTGTTATTTCCTAATATATTGCGCCTATATATATTACTTCCTAAATTATATCCAAAAATAAAATGATTTGATATGATTCAGATTATCTCGTCCAAAGTTGTTTATGAAATTATCTCCTAAAATCTCAAATCCTTTATATATAATTTTGTTAATAGGAAGTATCAAAACAATTAGTTGCCTTGGTGGTTGAAGTGTTAGAATGGTAACTATGAGGTTACAAGTTCAAACTTTCACAAGCTTATTTTTTATGTAGTCAAACACATGGGGTGACTATTGGTTAAATAATATACTGTGTGTACATGTCAGCGATGATGTCACTGACGTGGCTTTATGTGGTGCAGGTATTCCATTGGCTATTAGTAAGTCTACTACCCTTATAAAAGCCTCTACAAGGCCTTAACTGTTCATCACTATTCATTGGAACAGTGCACTCCCATCTACGTGCCCCCGTGTGCCCACGTCTGCCCATTTCATCTCGCCCGTTGGTTCTTCTTTTGACCCTATCAAAATCCCAGCCAAACCCTCCGTCATTCCCAGCCTTTCATCCCACCATTTTGCTTTTGTCTCTCCTGCGGCGCTTCATCGGCTTCTTCATTCTCTCTACTCCGATCACTCCTCCGATGCTCCCAAGGTATGAGTTCGTCTATGAGTCCTTGTCTCCCAAGTAAGACGACGCTCCTCCTGCCTCTCAAGTAATCCAATTTTTGAGTTTTGCTTCGATTTTTTATGCTTATAGGGCCGATTAAGGAACCATCGATGTTCGTTGGCTGAAATCTTGCAACAGTTTCGTTTCTTACCACTTTTTTCGTTTAAAAATTGTGGGTAATTTGATTGTTACTGTCTTGATTCTAGAGTTCATGAACTTTCATTTCTGAATTTAAATGGATTGATGAAAGTTTAGATCCTTTCTTGTGCCTCGAACACTGTTGTTTTAATCGACTGATATTTAACCTAATTTCGTTTATTCTCTTATTTACTAATTCAATTCATTTTTTAGGGTTACTTCGTTTTATATTTGGGTTTAATTTGAATTTTATAATTACGTGAAATTTCAGGGTTTACAGTGGTGTTGCTGAAGAATATGATGGCGAAAGGAGTGACAGAGGCAAAGGTTGAAATTTGGACCCCCCGTGGTTGATACGTGTAAGTTTTTTTTTTTTTTTTTTTTTTTTTTTTTTTTGCATTTTATAAATTTCATGTTTGTTTATGAGATTCATTAATGCTTGGGTTCGATTTATCTTCATTAATGATTATGGTTATGTTTGTCTCACTTGCTAGGATGACTTCTCTATTTAGTTCTAAAAATTCCCTTTTTTGAGGGGACCTTGGCTTGCGTTCATGGTAGTGATCTAGATGGGTGTAGCATGGTGTTTGATTATATTAGATTTTGCATGTTTGGAATTTTCGTGAATTAATGTGTTTGAGGTTGGCTTTTGATATGCATAGTTCGGTCATTAGTTGGGAGTTTGCGGGTTGTGTTAGGTCGTAGGCTCTTTTTTTTTGGTCGCGTGTCTGATTGTTGTCATTTTTTTTTTTTTTGCGTGTTCCTTGTGGATTGTGGAACTTCTCGGTGGTTTGGGTTTTTGATGGCTTTGACACCGTCAGTCTTATTTCGGAATTCATGGGGTTCATTGGGTTATCAGTTTGACATGTAATGGAAATCTACGCTTTAATTGTGAATTATCCGCTTTTTCATATGGACCTCACATCAACCGCTTATCTAGAGGGGCATCCGTTTGTCATCAGTGCTTACAAATCTTTGGAATTACTAATTGTATAGCCATCTATTTGTGAGCACCAAATGCAGTTCACCAAGAGTTATCTAATTCAGCATATGATTCTTGCTCTACTTGTATTTCTAAATTGACTTTCGTTTGTCATTGGCTTTCAAGTGTTCGGAAATCTGTTGTCCTTTGTGCTCGTGTTTCTTTAGATTTCGGCAGTTGGACCCGCTATTGCTTGCCTATTTTCAGAAACATTGATTTTTTAGAGAATGACAGGGAATAGCTTGTGCTCTGATGTCTATATACCTACCTATGAACTTTGCCGTTATTGTATTCATGAGTTGCTTTCATTTTGGAAATGATTTATACGTCTTGCATTAATTGGGTGCTGTCGGTTTCTATGCATACTGGAATTCTTCAAATCGAGCACGCACTATGTCATTCTTAGTTTGGCTTTAGCATTTCCATGCTTCATTGGGCTATCAAATTATCATGAATCGGAAATCTGAGTTCATGCTGTCTTGTGTATGATTGCAATAATGTGTATTTGAGTTAATATGATTGGTTGGCTTTTGCTTGTAAGTACAGTAACTAGAAAGAGGGAATCATGTCCTTGTATGTGCGTCAGTTTGACATGTAGGAGAACCTAATCTAATGAGCTTTCCTGATCATAGCTTAAAGCAATAATGTGACAAAGAAACTTTTTCTTTCAGAGCAATAATCATAGTGGCCAATTGTTTTGAGTCGGGGGTATTGATAGCCGATGTGAATCTTGTTAAAGAGAAGTCGCATGTCTGAATTTGAGCTCTTGTTTCGACGACTCTGACAAGTGGTTGTTTTGAAAATGAAATTTCGGCCAAAGAAATTGGTGCTTGCATTTTCATTGCCTTAAAGGTCTGAAAGTAAGTTACCTTGAGCTTTTTGAGCCGTAAAAGAGTTACCTTGGAATCAAAGAGCATATAGGATTTGGCATTAGCTTTTTACTCCTACAATTTTTATTCCCCCATGTCTATGTAAATTGATATTCAGTATACTGTCCTCCTCTGTTGTTTGAAAGTTAATTTGATTATTGTATTCGAGATTTGGTTTCACTTCTTTTAGGACTCTTGTGAGTGGGTTCATTGTGAGAAAGGTTATCAAAATAGATGTTCGTACAACCTTAATCAAGTTTCTGTGGGTGCAACTTTAAACCTGTAACAACATTCCTTTAGCTGAGTTGACACAAATTTGTGGAAGTAGGTCAAGTTTTTGAGTGACAGCAGTAGTTTTCAGCAATTATTAGCGACTTATGTGATGGGCAATTTTGAACTGATTTAATTCATAAAGCAGGAGGCAGTGGATGATACATTACCTATTGGTTCACTCTCTTTGAATGTTACTTTTTGCAGGTTAGAGGATGGAAGAATTGGGAATATGAGACATCAACACTTGACTATGAATTCTCAAATGGTAGAACTCATCACTCGCCTACTTGGAGACAAATTTCTTACACTTACAAAAAATATTCAATTAAGCCTGGATATCTATATGGTGATGCTTCACATTTTAACTATTAGTGTTTGTAAGATGCACAGGGTTGAGACTCACTCATGGAACGTCATTTGTCAAGACACACAACAGCTTATAGGGGAGGACGCCATTCTTGTTTAATGTGGCAAGTAAGAACTGGTTTGGGGGTGGACACCATTTTTTTTAACGTAAGTGAAGTTACATGCTCATACTTGATGTTTTTGCCATAGAAAAACACCAGTTGGACTAGCATTGTAAGGCCTCTATGTTATCGTTTACCAGTGCAGCTTTAGAGGCCGCTGATCACACACTACTGGATCAATGATATTCCATGCTTACATAGAAGAAGCCGAAGACCTGTTTAGCTGTACTGTTGTAAGAGCTGCAAGCTTTATGCAATGAACCAAGACATAAGTATACTCACTTTTGTACCTATCTAATATTTACATATCGAATTTCTATGAACAGCAGGCTTGCTCAAGGGCATTATGAAGCTTGAGTGAACGGTCAGCCAGTGGCGCACACCTTATATGATCATTCACACAACATCTGTGAAGCACATGTATTATGTTTAGAGGTGTTTTACTTCAAAGACTCGTGCGTGGGTTTTGAGTCTGAAGTCTTGAGGCATTCCAATTGCTTGTAGAACAATGTATTATTAACTCAAACAATCAAACACACACTTTCCTTGTGTTTTCTTTTCGTTAGGCGTCAATCAATGAACTTGTTAACAATGGAATTTAGCAATTTATGTAACAGGTTAACACTTTTTTAAGACTGCCACCAAGCAGCTACAATCTTGGTGCACAACAACTACAAGGTTATGTGTTGTAGTCTAGGTTTATGTGCGATGTCTATGGTATTCGATCATATGAACCTTTTCACTCATTCTAACTGATGATACGCCTTTACGAAAATTGAATCAAAGATTATTCTTGTAACATAACATGCACTACCCTCGTGTTTTCTTTTTGTTGGGCATAAAAAAATGAATCATCTTGCATTTTAGGTAAGAAGGCATCGTCTAATATGTCCTAATGTTGGGCGGCCTCACGCAACGCACGTGGCCGGACGACTAGTATAATAAATTTAAGCAACACCAATACACACAAGCTGAGAAATAAGTAGTGCAGACCGATAAATGTTCTTTCTCAAATAGGAGTCGGATTACTATAAGATCATAGTATTCCCTTTTCCACTAACCTTTTTAGCATGTGAGTGAGTGTGAAATAGCCACTTTCAACTTTCAAGTTTAATGATGGGGAGTTTTTGAGTTGCTTCCACTAAAAACTTGGTAGTGATGAGAGGTGGTAGCTAAGCTACTAGTAGTTTACTTTTCAAGGAATCCTTAAAATCAACCAAACACGTAAAAATGGGAGAACGAAAATAAGATAAAAAGCTGTAAACTCCATTCTGTTAACCATGTGGATGTACCTTTTCATTTCTTAGGCTCGCTTTTACTCTACAACGCTCATCATCTTGATCTCTTCTTTTGGCGACAAGGACTAGGAGCGGGGGGTTGTGTAAAAGACGCCGATAGAGTAAAGTTAACGCTACTCTAATATTAATCCTCATTTTGAACAAAAGTAAAATTATGGATTAATTTGGAATTTACACTAAACAAAATACGGGTAGATAAATAGTGCATTTACTTTTAATATTATATATTCAGAAATCTAACATTTACACATAATATCGATCAGGATCCTTTAGAGTTATTTGTTTATAGAGCTGATAGAGTATGGTATACTCCGTAAATGATCGATTAAAACAAGGTTATGCTCTGTAAGACTTAATCCTTTTTAATGCATTCTCCTTTTCCATAAAAAAAAAAAAAACTATCTATTAACACGTATATTTTGTGAAACACTCTATTGTAATTGTGGTTTTTTTTTTTTTTGTGTGTGTAACATCTCTTATACAATGTATTATGTGTGAAACACTCCAAAATACTGATTTTCCGGGAAAAAAAAGAGTCAAATTTCCGGCATTGACTGTGCGGAAGGCCGGAACACATGACTTCTTATTGGTTTTGCCCATTTTTCTGCATTATTTATTCTTTTGTAATCTCATTTATGAGGTCATGTGTTCCGATAATAAGAAATTATTCAGAAAAAAGGGCGGAGACTAATAATGTAATAGCCCGAACTATCGTCCGTCGCAACAGAACCCAATAAGATGGGTAGTCACCCCTTTAGGCCCATATATCCTCTCCGGGCTCTAAAAGGTGAAGACCTTGTTGTTAGTATGATGGTAGGAATCTATTATAAACTGATCATATGAGCCCTAGTTTTCCAATGTGGGACAAACCAACTCAATAATCCACTTTCCAAATTCCGTAGTGTTACAAATAAGAAGTCATGTGTTTCTCGGAATTATTGTCGGAAACTTGACTTTCTTTTGCCGGAAAGTGAATATTAAGAGTGTTTCATAAAGAATACTACTCCTACCCAAAGAGATTTTCCTGATTCTTTTTGCAGTTTTGAGTTGCCATGTTGGGGACTATTTGTAGATTAAATGAAAGACCCGTTTACCTTGAAATCAAGTAGAATTGGTTGACTGCAATACAGAATGAAATACTTACTAGTTTTTAAAGCAAGTGAACGATTCTTTTGGTCTAAATATAGCTCCCAACACGACAACTCAAAACTGCAAAAAGAAACAGGAAAATCTCTTTGGGTAGGAGGGAGTATGTTTTATAGGAAGAAAACACTTCACGAAGAGTTAGATTTCAATTTCTTGTACCATTTCTTCATTTTATCAAGACGATACCATTTCTTGTACCATTCCTTCACTTTGTATTTCATGTTCATTGGTCGGAAGTCAAAGGTATCCACTAGGTGAAACCCTTATTCTCCATATTCCTGATCTGAGCTTGATAAACAATTGATATATCAGCAACATGTCAGCACTCATTTAATAAGTCAGTATATGTGTGGTAGATCAACCAAAAATGTGTGAGCCAGGAGCTCAGGATTTGAACCACTGACCTCTTACTTACTTATACATCACATTACCAGTGTGCTAACTGTTACTTCATGCATATTTTTACAACTCATATTATAAAAAAGAAAGAATCAGTCCAAATGAATGTAGATAACCAAATCTTTTATTTTTGAAAATTTTGACGAATTTTTTAAGTAAATATGACATTAATGGCAGTATACATTAGCTTCCAATATATTCGACCTTCCATATTCCATATGTGAGTATGAACATAAAATATATGCGGGTGTGAATCTAATAAAATAAAAAAATACAGGATATTCATACGACTCATCTATCTATCTATCTATTCTATATCTTTTAATAAAGCCGTGTCATGAAGCTGATGTGGCATGACTTTAATAAACTATCGACACGTCAGTAAAAAAAATAATTCACCCCCAAATCTGACTATGAGCCGTAATAAATCAAAACGGGAAATGATAATGATAATTGGCTTATTATACGTGATTGTGTAAACATACTTTCCTTATTATACGTGATTGTGTGAACACTTAATGTACCATTTCCTCTATTAACCTAATGTAGGCCACTAATAATATAAAATAGTATTAACTAATTAACATTTGTTAACTCTCTTAAAAAAATTAACATATGTTAACTTTTACACTATTCACTCTTTGTATTGTAAATATGATAACACAGGGAGCAAATTAGAGAGGTAGATAGTAGCAACACGACAACCATTTGCTCAACATTTGATCTCTCCCGTTACTTTTGCATCCTCCTACAGTTACTCAAATACAAATACAAATGTAAATAAGCTGCATGTTGTTCCCAAAAACAATAAATTGCAAATTTCGTTACTTTACCGAGTTGATAGCGGAATTAGAAATTCTACCGAAAGTAACATTTTTGAATGTAAAGGCGTAATTATAATGTGAAAGCATAATATCTAAGTGTTTGACAGACATAAAAAGAATATTTCTTGCGTTCTGTAATAATTATGGCTTATATCGTTCGATGATCACTCGGAGATTTATGGTACATCAACTTTCGATCAGCTATCATGATATCAACTTTTCTGGGTTTAAGTTGTCGTGAGTTTGTTGGTGGATTTGTGAATTGCAGTGTTGATGGAAGATGCCCAAGATAGTGTCGTAATTTTCATGGAAGAAGCTGCTGATTCTTTTTGTAACACTACGAAATATGGAAAGTGGTTTATGGAGTTGGTTTGTCACACATTGGGAAAATAAGGCTCATATGATCGGTTTATAATAGATTCCTACCATCATACTAACAACAAGACCTTCACCTTTTAGAGCCCGGAGAGGATATATGGGCCTAAGAGGTGACTACCCATCTTATTGGATTGTGTTGCGACGGACAGTGGATCGGCTGTTACAGATGGTATCAGAGCAACCCTGCGACCGCGTGCCGGGTGCTGGGGCGAGGCCCAGACCAGCCGTCTAGCGGGGGGGATCTTGGACCTGCGTTGGTGTTGGTATGGTTTGGTCGAGGCGCAAAGGGGACGTTGCATTCTCTAAGTGGGGGAGTTTGTAACACTACGGAATATGGAAAGTGGTTTATGGAGTTGGTTTGTCACACATTCGGAAAATAAGGCTCATATGATCGGTTTATAATAGATTCCTACCATCATACTAACAACAAGGCATTCACCTTTTATAACCCGGAGAGGATATATGGGCCTAAGAGGTGACTACCCATCTTATTGGATTGTGTTGCGACGGACGATGGATCGGGCTGTTACACTTTTCCTTATTTTGTATGAGATGGTTTATGTTTTTTTTTCTTTTTTTATTTGAAAGATTTTAATTATGTGACTGTCTTTTTCCCTCACATTGTTATTTGAGTATTACTTACTTTGTCATTAATCTCACTTACAAACATTATTATTATTACAAGCCTAATGTAAGGCTACCTATTTTGTGATTTTCATACTTTATCACTTATAGTTTCCTTTCTGTATTTCTTAAATGCTAACCTTTACGAATCTAATAACTTTATTTGACCCCTATGAATCCAATTAGTTTTTTGTTAAATAAATAATAAAACTCACCTAAAAAAAAAAGTCACATATTCCTAGAATGAAGGAGTATATACATAGCACTTTTAGAACTACTTCACATAAACATTTAAAAATCCCGTGCATGCCACGGGTTCATAAGCTAGTTTCTTTATAAAAGGATTGCAATCCTCTCGTTTACTCCATCCTGTTCACAGTATTGTTCCCCTTCGTTTTGCATTTTTTGACAAGCCATATTGAAACTAGTATATAAATAAATAAAAAAGCACTCATTTGTCTTGAAATCAAGTGACACTTATATAATGTACCGCAGAATAAAGTATGTGTTAATATTTACACAAGTGAACCTTTCATGTGACCTAGGTGTGGCTCCCTATATGACTAGTCAAAAACAGTAAAACAAAGGGCAGATCATTCTGAACAGGAGGGGGTAAATAGATTTATGTTTCTCTAGTTATTACTAAGCAATTTTTTTTTTTTTTTGCAAGTAATTAACTCCAAACTACGGAGGTTAAGTGACTTCTGTTAAAGAGCCAACTCAACCAAAAGTCTAGACCGATGGTTGAGACCCAATAATTGGTTATATTTTAACACTCCCTCTCACGTGAAAGCCCTTTGGGCTTGAAACGTGGACTGAAACCACTTGAAATATGGATAATAAATGCACAACATTGTGCTGAAATTCCACTTGAAAAGGAGGGGGCTCCCAGGATTTAAACTTGAGACCTCAGGGGTCACTGAGGCTCTGATATCATGTTAAAAAACCAACTCAACCAAAAGTCTAAACTGATGGTTGATGCCCAATAATTGGTAATATCTTAACAATGTAAGTAGAGAGCTAGGTGTGTAAGGAGTGTAAAACTAATTGAGGTATAGAAACTGGCAGATGCACTACTCGCTCTTGTCAATATTAGTCTCTCATATATCTGCACAACCTTATTACTTTATACCTAACTCATTATTGTATGCTTAACTCAATATATTTATTTACATTTAGTTCTATTTTTCGAAAATTTATTAATTTAAAAATCGTATATCTATTACATAACACTACAACAATTGAACACTTGGGCCACGAATTATGCCACGAAAATGTGAAATTCGTGGCATAGTTCTAGTTTGCCACGGGAAAAAATAGTTTCCAACTATAGGCAAGAAAAGTTATGCCACGAACGAAAAATATTCGTGGCAAAGAGTCACTTAGGCCACGAATTGAAACGCTTCGTGGCAAATTCTTACTTGCGCCACAAATTAAATTGTAATCGATTTGTGGCCAACACTTTACTCTCTCGGGAGTCAAGGAATTAAAGCACCCCAAATTTAAAAAATAATTAATAGAAAAATAGAAGTAATTGACCCACTTGGCCACTTCTCATTCTTTCTCCCGACTTTTCATTTTTTGCCCACATCTTCATCAGAATCATCCCTATCATTCATCCATATCTCATCGAAAAAATCTAGCATCTTCTTTCATCATCCCAACGATCACCGTTGCCATTTCTCATCCTTGTTCATGCGCTAACCTCAACTACTACCGAGTAATGAAGTCGCGATTCTTGAGGCCCACTACGGCAGAACTCATACCGTTTTCCAACCCCTCATTTTGCGACTAGCAACGGGAAGTCGGGAACGTCGGATGGTAATTTTTCTCCTTTGATTTATAATAGATCAGGTTTATAATTTTAGAAATTAGATTTGATCTTAAATTACAGTTTTGAGTCAAATTTTTAGTAGAAGTTTAAGTAATTCTTCTGAATTTTGCTTAGGATGAATTTGATTAATTTTGGAATGTGTTTATGAATTTGGGGCTTTGGATTAGTTTTCGAAATTGGCTTGATGATGAGATAATTGGGTTCATATGATGTGTAATGGCCTAATAGGCGTGGTATTCGAAGACAATCCTAAATAGAATCTAAAATTAGAACATTGAACAATAATTTCTGTTTTTTTGGACCACAATGTTTCTGACACAGTGAAAAAACGGCTTTTAGGCTTAGCAAATGTCATCCGATGATGTCCTAATATCTACCATTAGAAAGCTATCTTCATCAAGTTCACTTTGAACACAAATTTCACCCAATTTCAATATCTGTAGAAGGAGATATATGCCCACAAAGTCAAGACCTGTAATCTGCATATTCTGATGAACTCTTGTTGTTAGTTCGGTTTCATTATTATACTGCAAGCAATCTACAAATCTTTTGCCATTAATTCAAAAACCATGACTTAGTTTCATTTATTAGGTTTCAGAGTTGGTATGGCACATACGAAATGAACTTCGTTTGAACTTTTTAAGAAGCTCTTGAATCTGATTGCACAAGCTCGAGTCTCTGAAGTTCTTGTACCTGCATCAATCTGTACTTGTTTGTACATTCTTCAACCAAACTCTGGTGGTGAAAGTGGTTCACTACATTATTGAGACCATTATTTGATGCTAACAAAATTACGCTCTAAATGGGTGGAAAATCCGATTTATATTAAGACCATTAGTGATGCATTATTTCTGAAAATCAGTGACACTTCAGGAACATTCATGCAATTTTAAAACTTCATATCTTTTCAGGTAGAAGAGTTGTGGCTATCTTTTATATATTGATGGAAAGCTGATTGTTCAAGCTTTCCAATAACACCCTTAGGGACTCAGTTGAATCTATGAGCAAGATTTGGTAAAGCCTCAAAGTCAGTGCTGCAAAATACGTGACCTGCAGAGCAGCGAACTGACCTGATGTCACTCAGAGGTCTGTATCTCTCAAACCATGATATATTTTTGATTGATTCCTTTTTCTTATTAAAGCTAAGATCTGTAGCTTTGTTTTAATATATTATGGGCTGAATGAGTCATTTTGAGCTGAAAGTTATGAGGATTGGAAGAAAGAAGTTGTGCACTTGAGAATGCAGATTTTCGAATGGCCACCTAAATGCCGAGAATTGAATCCTAGGATGATGTTTGATCTAGCCCCTACTACATACTGCTTATATTCTTTCGTTAATTACTTATGTTGACAGAGTTTTGTAACCTCTCTATTGTTACCACAAAATCTTAGATTTTCACGTCGTGTTGTTTCTCAGGACTAATTACATTGTCATCTGTGTAACAATAGGTACGCATTCCTATGGCAAATGGATATGAGGAGATGGAGGTTGTAACAGTACTTGATGTTTTCATTAGAGAAATTCAATGGAATCTAAAGGAAGCAGATTATGGCCGTCAAGTTTGTCAATATAGCACCTAAGATAATTTATGACTTGATTGTTCCACAGGTACCTCTGCATTTATTGTTGTACTCATATGCCTTTGTTAGATGTTTTATTATTAGTTCTTACCCAAAAGAATAGCTAGTCTTCGGGATGTGTTTGTCTTTTGGGGATGATGCTCTTCTTTTGAGAATAGTAGATGAGTTGGATACTTGTTGTTGGGTGGTGTTGTTTTGGGATGGTGTTGAATTGTTGAGTTTTTTTTTTATATTGGTAGTCATTATTATCTGTTTGTAATATAATTCTCTTTAATTCTCTTTTATGTAGATATCCTTGCTTTGACTTGAGTACTTTGGTGTAACATGAAAGTTAGGAAGCAATGATTTTGTCGGGATCTTACAAGGCGGAAACGAAGGCATTTGAAGTAGTTGTTTTTTATGTGAAAGAAAAAGACCCGAGAATCAGTAGTTTTGATGTTTAGGTTTGTTGTTTCGGTACATGACTCGACAATACGAATGGAATATTTAAGTTTTGTATCGAAAATATTATGCATCATATGTATTACAATTTGGTACGAAAATTTGTGTTTTCATTGTTCGCCTTTGTGATTTTATTATTTTGATTAATGCAAATAAATGGCGTTGGTTATTGATGTTTGCCATGACGGATTGTAAGGAACGGCTACAGGAGTATCCCTTTTGCCATGACGCTGTCAATTAGGTATGATATTGATGGCCACGGAAATAAGCGTCTCGGCCACGACCATCTTGTGGCTAGTTGAAATGTTGGCCACGGGAGTATGTTCTTGCCACGACTAATAACGTGGCCAACATTCGTGGCAAGAAATCGAATTTTGGCCACGTTTTGGGTTTTCCTGTGGCCAATTCTTTGCCACGGCTACTTGGGCCACGAAAGCAATTCCCGTGGCCAAACACCTTAGCCACGGGAATTCAACACTTGCGCCACGAATTTATTCGTGGCGCAAGTGCTCATTTGTTGTAGTGTAATCATTCTTGAAATTTAATTCAATATTATACCCTCGTACTTTCTTAATTGGCACCAACACGTGACTTTAGTTACCCAATATCACGGTTTTTCATCTAACCACTGTTAACATTGCGTAATACCTAAGTACCCTTGCAAATTTTGGTTCTCCTCCCCTTCTTGTTTGCTTAGAAATGAACATTGCATACTTCATGTGTTTATCTTAGCAACACCCATTTCAAGTCAATGGTGTTAAGTGTTGTACATATGTAACTGTTAGAGAATTGATGGATCTAATAAACTCAGCTAGTACTCGCTAAATTTCACAAGTAAACGATAGTTATATATACCTGTATTGAGTGGGTTCGTTGTAATTAAATGCGAATTCCTGAAAAAATTCAGGATAGCAGGCTGATGTTCACCCAAAAGGTGCTTAAAAAGAAAACTTAGATCAATAGCACAAAACTACGGAAGGAATTGTGCATACCAACTTTTATTACCCACACGGGAGCAGCATCTAAATCTCCTGCCACGAATATACTAAGTCAGTTGATTAACGTATATCAGCATCTAAATATTACGCCACCAGTTTAATGCTTTAATGTTACGTGGTAACTAATCAAAACTTAACGGAATGACTAACGTAACTAAGGTCATGTTGGATTGTTGGTATAATTTAAAAAATTAGAGGGGTATAATCTGGAACTGAATTCTAATTAAATTTGGGTATATTCTGAAATTCATAAAAATATAGGGGCACATGCTGGAATTTCCCTCAATATGCAATTATAAAACGTCATGTATTGCACATAAACTACACGTGTGTTGGGTTCCCTGTTTTGATGATAACAAATATAATATTTGTCTAAGGTTAGAAATTTGGATATGTGTTCTTTGATTGAACTAACCTTAATGTTGGAGTAGGTGTCCTTCGACAATAATGTGTAGACTAATTAAATCTAATTAGGAATAAACCTGAGACATATTAAATATACTAAGTCAGTTGATTAACGTATATCGATAACAATTGACTGGCTAGAGTTTGACGTTATTGTCGTTTGACGGCGGTAATCAACTGATCCCTCTCGGTCACACCAATAAAGATAGTTTCTCCAAACGATATTATATTTGTATTCAATACAACGTAATATAAACCTTGATGTTTTCAGTTAAAGAGTTAACTGGTCGATTATAGAGGAAAGTGTTTTACGAGTTTGGAACTCAGGTCGAATAATTATGGTTTTTTTTGTAAATTGTCAAAATTGACAATTTGCTTTACAAAGAGTTGTATTTTTAGCTAAAATAATGTAATTAGTAATTATTATATGAAGATATAATAATTAATAACACTTAATGAGTTAAGTGTACATATTATTACTAATTATAACTTTTAAGGGTTAAAGCAATACAAGTTAGTAAGGATATAATAGTCATTTATCACCATTAACCATACCACTATATATAGTGGAAGTTGGTGTAAATTAAGTTGACCACTATCATTTTTCATCTTTCACAAAAGTCATTAGTAAGAAAAGGAAAAATTTTCTTCCAAAACATCAAGGCCATTTCCGCCAACATAACAAAAAATCAAGAAGTTGATTTCTTCTTTGCATGTTGTTTAATCTTTCTTCTAACATATTTTCTTATCATAATATATCATTGGTTAATTAGTTAGCTAATAATATATAAGGTTTAAGGTTTTAATCTCACTACAAAACTAGCTCTTTTTGTGAGATTTTTGTAGAGCTTCTTTGGTTTATCATGGGAGGAGGTTTCTAACTTGGAAACTCAAAATTAAGGAGGAGGATCCTCATTAATTAGTAGCTCAAGAACATTCTTTGAAGATGTGGTCAAATTTCCACCTAATTAAGGTATAAAAAACTTGTTTTGTACACTTTTTATGCTTTAATCTTACATGCAACTAAAGATCCTTAGCTAAACTTAATTAGGAGTAATTAAGTACTAATTAGAGAAGTCTAATTAGAGGCTAAATAACTTTCACTTAATGCCTTCGGGATTTCTCTAGCTTAAGTAAGCAGGTTCCGCACTTCAAGGTTATGGAACGAGTCAAGGCATGTAACAACTACAGCTACAAGAGTGATTTCGATCATGTGGATGACCATGTGTTGTAATGGTTAGAACTCTTGTACGGTCTTATTTGACACATTTTAAGATTGTCTGCCTTAAGGAAACAGTCTCTTGTACTCTGTTCCATACAATGTTCATATGCAACAGAAATTTGAAAACGTCTCACTTTTGATCTTCCGAGAAAAATAATACCTTCAATAATTTTGGAAATCTTGTTTACACTGATTGTAACTCATATTTTCCTATCTTTATTTATATTTTCAAAATTAGGTACTAATTCCTTAATCGATTTCATAAGATAATTTTTTCGGAATAAAATCTTTTTATTTATGAAAACTGTATCTTCTGAAATATATCTTTCTTTATCAAATTAACCCTAATGTTTGATATTTAAGTTTCACGTTGTTTTTCTTGGAAGATACACACATTGAGCAAAAAGAGCGTATTGAGCAATACAGAGTATTTCCTTTAAGGCAGAAAGTGTTTATTAGTGTCATTTTGATCTAGAATAAATCGTATCTCACCTGCTTTCAAGAAGCATATCGAGGTAGCAAGTCTTTGTAATTTCTTTTCTCTTAAGAGTTTTCGTGTAAAGTCACAATATTCGTGGTGGATATTGGGGTAGAGTTCTTGTGGTAAGAACGTCAATTGGTTCTTGTGGTAAGAACGTGAATTGGTGCTTGTATTACTCCTTTGAGAATAGTGAATTATTGAAGATTAGAGTAGGGGTGGACGTAGACCTTGTGTTAGAGGTTGAACCACGGTAAATCCTTGTGTCTGCTTACTGCTCTTGTTCTACTCTCTCAGGGAACAGTGTCTTAGACATTGTTCCACACACTGTTCCGTGTACTGTTCTGTTATTTGTTCTTCACAAAGCGAAAATTAGTTTGTGAATTCGGGTCAATTGCTCGAATTCTCACTACCACTCTATTCACCCCCTTCTAGAGTGTCCGCCTAATTCCATCAATGTGACAATTACAATTAAAGACGATTTTTACTAATAGTCATGTCGAATCATTGTTAATTAATTTTGGCGCATTCAAATGTAAAATGCTTGAGTTTGTACTAAGGTAGTAAACAAAATGAATATTAAAGTGGTAAAATGGCTAGATGTTGAAAGCAAGAACTTCGGGAGTTGTCCTTACCGCGGCATCCAAGCTCTGGTGTGCATTCAAGCAGCATACTCATGTTAGAGAAATATGTACGTTCAATCTTGAAACCAAATCACACACAAAAAATTAATGAAAAATAATCAACCAAATAATTATGTAAATTGAGATCATTAATCATGGAAAAAAGCAAGAATAATCCGAACCCAACGAATACACGTGTCCTTAAGACGTTATTGCCCCCTCTACGGTACTAAAGGTTCATGGGCATACGTCTCCCAGGATAGAACGGATTGCGTCCTTACCATAAGTAGTACTCCAATATAGTAAGGCTCCAGCGAACTCAACATGTGCTTGTACTCAATACCGACGACACGGCCAAGGGAGACAAAATGACACATATACATGACTTTAGACGCTTAAGCAACATTTACCCAATTAATTTATTGACATAAATGACCCACATAAACACCTTATATACATAGGCAATGAAGGGACGCAAAGTGAAAAGGTACGAACGAAACATTGTATCTATTCATGATGAATGGAGACATCTTTTGGAAAATTAAGTGAATTTGGACAACGGTCAATGTACAATGTACCGTGAATTTCTTATTCATAAATAAATATTATTTTATTAAATAAAATTTCCAACAACTCAAATGTTAAATACTACTGTTGGATTTCCGGTTTTGATGATAACAAATATTGTTGCATGATTAAGGTTAGTAGTTTGGGTCATTGCGCTTATGGAACTAACCTCATGATCTAAAACTTGTTAAGTTGTTGAGTTTTTTATAAGAACAGGTTTCACCGACAATGGTGAGTTGAGTTTCAATGGAACAACTACAAGTGTGATGCAACTACAAGAGACGTCAAGAACATATGGTTTAGTCGGTATAGATCTCTTGTATTAATCTTGTTTGATTCACAGAGAAACGAACTTTGCCTTAAGAAAACGAAGGAGGGAACAGAGCATGGAATAGAGTCATAGACTTGCTCATATTCTCTTGTTCCATACTATGTTCCTATGCATTCATATTTTGCTAATCTTTATACGTGATTTTGCAAGAAACCAATCTTTCATAAAGATTGTGATTTTGTCTCAAAATTTTTTTAGTAAAAATGATTATCTCATATTTATCCTATTTTCGGGTATTATTTTTCAAAGAGATTTTCATATTGTTTTACAAGATATTTTTCCAAAATACTTTATTTAAGTTGGAAACTCTATCTTTTGGAATATGTTTTCCTAATCAGTTTTGAGACCTAATATTGTTTTATTTACGCACCTTGACATTAAAACATTTTGAGCTTAAACAGAATTTCATCAAGGCAAACAAAGTTCCTAGTGCATCATCTTGATTTAGGGCTTATAGTATCTCTCTTGGCTTTCGAGATGCTTATCGAGATAGCTATTCTTTTGTAATCTTAATTTTCTTAAGAGTGTTGCGGGTAGAGTCTCAATATCTGTGGTAGATATTTGGGTAGAGGTTCTTGTGGTAAGAACGTTAATTAGTTCTTGTGGTAAGAACGTGAATTGGTGCTTGTATTACTCATTTGATAATAGTGGATTATTAAATATTAGGTTAGGGTGGACGTAGACCTTGAGGTAAGGTCGAACCACAGTAAATCTCTGTGTTATCTGCGTACTGCATTATTTCCATATTACAGGGAACAGTTCCAGAAACACTGTTCCGTGTAACATTCATCTCATCGTTACTTTGTGTAGAGAACAGTCACACATACACTGTTCCATACACTACTCCCCTATATTGTTCCCCTGCCTATTATCTATAAAGTGCGAAAAAGTTGTAGAATTCGGGTCGTTTACTCGAATTCCCTCAAACACTCTATTCACCCCCCTCTAGAATGTCCGCCTGATACCATCAACTACTTCCCACTTTCATATTCAAATGTTTCACGACATCATTGCACACTTTTTTCAGAAAGATTACAAACAATTGAATTCAACAACAGTGCGAGTCGGAAATAATTAGGGATAAGTAATTTAATCATAGTGCAATTGAACATTAATCAGAGTTAAACAATTCAATAGTAATGCCCGAGGACGATATCTAATTTGTAAGAGAATTTAGTATAGAGAATGAGACATTTGAATGTAAACTTCCCAATAAAGAAATTGCGACATTTGAATATGAATAGAGGTGGTAGAAAAAAAAACTCTACATAATAGAATTATATTTCAATTCTAAAGGATCTGGATCACAAGTCACAGCGCCTTAGTTACATGAATATGTCTCTAAGAAGAGTTCTACTTGTTGCCCTCAGTTTGGTCTATTTGGGGTACCAAAAACTGTTTTCAATTCCTAGCTTCCTTTGCAAGGAGCGGGGGTTGTATAAAAGACACCAAGTAAAGCTCAAACTGTAAAGAGTCAGTGGGACTCTGGCATTGGCCAAAGCCAAAAGGCAAGGAAAACATGCACACAAAAATGCAAAATCAGTTTTGGGTGTAAAGCAAAACTCGGTTTAGCTAATTACGATGTGAAAGCCTTATTATACGGTTGTCATTTTTGTTCGTTACTTTGTTATCACGTTCATGCTTTATAGGCCTCGTCATGTCAAGTTCCATACTCACTCGATTAGCTTTTGTGTGAAAGGGAGTCATTGGGTGACTTTTGAGATTCAGATGGACATAATTCAAGTTCTACTCAAAATGAAACCTCACAAATTGATTTAGGCTCGAGTTGGTACTCGAAATTGGCAATTCAAATTTGAACACAAAGCCCAAAATAACCATATTAATAGTCATCTAAATTTAGGTCTGGTTGTGTCAAGTTTCCATGCTCGCAAGACTAGTTTTGACATTTGGTGAATAATGGAGCTATACGAGTAAGTGTTTCTAGATACAAACGCATTTAGATTCTAGTCATACAAACTAAAAGTGAGAAAATTGGTCAAACTCGAACATCTCAATTAGATAGGCAAATCCAAATTTGAACCTAAAACCTGAAGTGACCACATCCATCCGAAAAAATGAAATTAACTTGACCCAAACCGAACTTTGCCAACCTCCATATTGGCGCGACCTCAAAAAATTAAACTCGTATATCTATTGACCTAGAAATGACCAAAATTAACTACTCTGTGTATCACAATTAAAAAAAAGTTGATGACAAAATAACTAAAAAGATCTGATAATGGTCTTGTCCAAATAGTCTTACATGATCCATTTTAATTGGTTGGTTTGTATCTAATTAACTTGATTTGAAATTATTGTCAAATTAAACCTAGACCAAATCTATCAAAACCAAATCAAAATTAACACGAAATCACTTATGAAATGACAATAATTAACCTGATAAAATTTGGCCGAAATAGACTTAAATTGAAGTAACGCGATTCAAATCAGGTCTCAGAAACCCGTTTATGGTTATGTTTGGTATGCACAATAAGCTAGCTTATTTGGCCAAAGTAGCTTATTTAACTAGTTTTTTTAAGCTCTTTGACCAAATAAGTTGGTTTGGTAATACCACTAGCTTAAATAATAAGCTACCTTATTTAATAAGTTACTCCATGTAACTTATTTAAAATAAGCTGGATTATCATAATTTTATTCCTAATTTACCCTCAATTATTTACTAAAATAAAATGAAATTGAAATTAAATAATGCATTTTTATGTAATTTTATATATATCAGCTTCCATATCAGCTAATTCTGTCAAATACTCTAATACGTTTAGCTAAAAACTTTCAGCTATTATTTCAGCTTTCAGCTACTATTTCAACATTCACTATTATTTCAGCGTTCAGCTACTATTTCAGCCTGTTTTACCAAACATAGCCTATATCAATTCTAATTCTAATCTCATAATCCAAGAGCTGTATTCGGATGAACAACGCTCGACGCCTCTACGCATCAACTCTAACCTCATAAACTAATGTTTACTTCGAAAAATCGAGAGCGGAGAAGAAATTGAGATTAGAACCGAAAAGGTGACAAAAGTTTTGCAGAATTTACAGTACTAGTGTAACAGTTGAAACCACGAGGATCCTATGTAAGCTAGCGAGTCTACTTGCCTATGCTTGGACTCTGGCTAGCTTCCCAGATACATGGGTCAACAATCAATGTCTGCCTCATCGATCCGAGCCAAAAATCCAAAATTTGCAGGTTTGTTAGGGTCAGATGTCAACTCTACGTTGACATTGAGTTTTTTTTTTTTTAACTTTTACACATATTTAAACATTAAAACCATATTTATGCGTAAATCATTATATACACCGTAACTTAAATCAACATACTTACATTGTTAGCAAAAAAAATAAAATAAAAAAATTGTTTGCAACTCTTTATTGGATGTTGTGGACTTGTGTAGTCTAGTGAGCTAGAAAGGTTGTTGGATACTCCATTAGTCCATAGCTCTTACTTACTATGGTAATCGGGAAGACATGTTAGCCGGCTATTAGAGGTTAATACTTAATTCTCCCATACGAATGTTATGAACGTTGTTACCCTAACAACTCAAGTAAACTGACATTACATATACTTCCTCAAATTCTTTCATTTATTACGTTAAGCTTGAGATTCATTTTTAAAACCCCGCCCAACCTAAAAAAAGGAAAGAAATGGACGGAGTATAATTCTGACCCGATTAGAGACTCAAATAACTACATATTTAAGGATCATTATAGGTTTAAATTCTCATATCAACTCCTCGCAAAATTAACTGCTCTTAATAAAAAAAAAAAAAAAGTAAGGCACTATTTAGTATTTTTTACGCATGATTTTTAGCAACGGTGCTGTTTAAATTGAAAGTCTACATGACTCTCCAAAAAAGGAAAAAAAAAATCGAGATGGCTTTGTTCTTGTATCCAAATTCCAAGAGAGTAAGAGCGTGCAAAAGAACTTTTTACCAATTTCTTAGTGTGGGGCCGAACCATACCTCACAAGTCGCAACTAAGTCACTGAGTGAGAAGTCAGTAACAGAATCCAAGACGTTTGAGTAAAATGACTCCTCCTCCTCTGGGCCCTTCTCTTACGCACACGTTTCATCTGTCGGGCTGCTGGCCCCCCGTAATCTCATAAAACGCTCCCTTTGCATCGCAGCTACTCCTTCCGTTCAGCTTTAAAACGCATAGAAACGGAACGCAGTTTTAAGAAAAATAGAATAAAGAATGAATTTTAGGGTCCACTTGGTGTAAAATTACACATATGGGTATGTTCCACTTGCACTTTTAATTAAAAAGAAAGGGTGTTTTGGTATTTATATGTATAAATAAGGAAAGATTATAAGTAGAAAGTTTAAAGATGAACACCCATAAATAGAAAGTAAAAAGTTAATAGGCGAACGGAGGGAGTAATGAGTAATGAGCCTATGCTCGACTTTAATCACAATAGAAATCACTTGATTTGTAAACTAAATTACTAATTATAATGATCCAATTATAAGAATAATATCCGATCACTTTAAAGAATTAATTTGACATGAAAATGATCAAGTTCGATTCACCTGAACTTGACTCGGATCGAATATGATTGAGTTCGATCTATAACCGACTTGAAATATTATTGACCCAAAATGAACATAAACTAATCTAATCTAATCTAACCAGCCTATATGTGTTAATCGCCAAGTCTACCTATAAGGCATATATAGTCCGACCTGTCTTTTAGAGCATCCCCAATGCTAAGTTTTTTCTTGTAGTTTGGCTTTGCAAGCTGATGATGTCATTTGCTTTCCCATTGTTTTACATTTTTAACTTGTAGCCTAGCAAGCCATGTTGCTCCACCAAGAAACATTGCTTGAGAATTAAAAAAAAAAATAAAAAATCATTTCATACACATGAAAAAAAAAATTAACAAAAATAAATTGGGTCCCACTCAGAACTACACTAGTTGTGGTTTTCCATTGTACAAAAATTATTGTAGTTTCATTTTATCACCTCTCTCCTACATGTCTCCTACATGACAAATGCAAACTACAAGGATTGTAGTTTGTCATTGGAGATGCTCTTATTAGTTAACGTTAGGTTTGTATATATTTCACGATTTAAGGTCATCGGCTTACCGCAAGTTGTCATTACTTTGAACCACTAAACAGCGGGTCATGAGGTCATCCGTCATCATATGCACTGGGCAAAACTCGGAGGGAGAGGGAGTATGAGGATTGAGGAGTATCGCTGAGGATAGTGAGTACTGAGTACTGAGTAGTGACAACGTTTTCCCGGCATTGGGCCCTCGGCAGCAAAGGGAACTGTTGAAACACACAACAAGGCCTCAAACATAGAGAGCATGTTCCCCCAATGGCCCAACTGCATGCAGATACGTTTATTGTCTCTCTTTAAGTGGCTAACTTTGCATCTTCAAATAGTCAAGGTTCATCCCCTAACACAAAAGGTAAATTGTTGTAAACCGTAACAGGAAACAATTTCACCTAAAAATGTATTTATATCAAGTGGAGTTGAAAATAAATTCTATGTGGTAAAGTTCACCAAAAAAGGTAAGAATAAATATATCTGTTAATTTATTTGTGCTTTTGAGATCTTCTTTATTTTGTCTTATTACACGTTTTGGTAAAACTCTACCAACTCTACAACATATGAACTCCATGGGATCC
This sequence comes from Spergularia marina, assembly GCA_963680865.1. Taxonomy (NCBI): domain Eukaryota; kingdom Viridiplantae; phylum Streptophyta; class Magnoliopsida; order Caryophyllales; family Caryophyllaceae; genus Spergularia; species Spergularia marina. The sequence continues at coordinate 3,833,573 of OY804551.1, read as the reverse complement.
TAACCCCTAATTCTAAGGGTATAATAGTTTCAAGCCCGTGCGTTGCACGATACACATATTGGATCGTGTTTAGTGATTCTTATACAATGTTCCCACGTTGAACAATTTTCTTAGATAGTCAGTTGTTTGTTGAGGTTAGTTTGGAAAATAAACACAATCTCTGTATAAATGGAACTCATTTTATGTTAAATTTCAAAATAGAGTTTTTTGATATACAAAATGAAAGTTAGGACTAATAATGTCGCGTTACATTTAAATAACTTTCAAATTACAGTTTTATGAAAGTATAGATACTGCCTAATAACTGTTGTGATAATTTTTCATTTTTGGATTCTTTCACCATTTCTCTTATTTTGGACTCTCTCTCTAAATTTTTTAAAGAAATCAAAACTCTATTAAATGTATACGGAGTAATTAAATTGTTTTGCATATCGGAAAAATGTGTAAATAGATCTCAAATTGAGATACATTTCGAAACAAATCTAATGATATATGTTTCAAACTTTTCAGATACACGTAACCAATGTTATGAGTGATTATGCCGTAAATCTATTAGACACCTTTATGAAAGAGTCTCACAAAAATGAAGATTCTATATGTGGATTATTAATCCGTGTGAGTTGTTAATATTGAATTAATAATAAACTGTGGGTATTTCTCAGTTTTTTGGACTCTCTCAGTATTTCTCCTTTGTTGAACTCTCTCTAAACTTTTCAAAAAACCTTCTTATATATAATATATATATATATATATATATATATATATATATATATACATACATATATATATATATATATATATATATATATATATATATATATATATATACACATTAGATTTGGCGGTCTTATCCAGGGACGAAGCTAGAAATCGAAACCGAGGGGGCCAAACTTATCATATGCTTGTATATATAATTTCTACAATACATTAAAAAATATTATTCTAATTATCTAATACTTGTATCCGTCTATTTCAAAGATTTTTTGAATACCGAAAAGACGATCAATGATAACTAAAAAGAATGCTAGCATCTCGAGAAGAATAGACGTTCAAAAGTAAAAAAAAAAAAAATAAACAAACAAGGGGAAAAAAAAAAAAAAAGAAAATGGCCTCCATGGGATTCGAACTCTAGTGAGAAATATGAGAATGAATGGCTATCAATTGCTGCAATATGTACTGTTTATTTTATCTTTGCCTGGGGCCATGACCGACTTTGGCCTAACAGTAGCTCCGCCATTGGTCTTATCTGTTGAGACTTGAGATAGTTGTTACTTGTTAGCTGTTAGAGCATGTAGCCTTTTTTTAGCACCTGATAGTGCCCAATGGGTAGCCTTTTTGCAGTTTGTTGATATGCGAATTATTCGAAATAACATGTTGGCAAATTTAGGTGTGGAAATGACAAGATTAAGAAAAATATAGAATAACACAATACTCATATGAAATGCTACTTGTACCTATAAACTCCTAATGAAATCAACATTTCACAATATTAGGATGTATTTTGGGTAAAATATATTTTTATATATTCTTATGATTTGTTTCCGATATTAACTCCTATATTCCAAGCAATTAGTTGTGTATAGGTGTGAATGCCTTGGAAACCTAGAGTTGACAGTTTGTATATATTGCTGGCTATTATACGTCAATACAACAAAATGAAAATTCTCCACAAACGTTTGTGAGTGTGATGCCTAAGTATTGTGTTAATTCTATTACACAAATGTAAAATGCTACGAGTACTTTTTAGTTCAAATACTACTCTAAATAAAGGTTACCAAACATGCCATTGCTTATACCATGCTCTCGGGATTACAATATTATGGTGGTCCTTCTCACAATAGAGGAGTAGGGACCACAATTATATAGATCTTAAATTATTTTAAGTGTGGTCTCTACTCCTCTATTGTGAGAAAGATCACCATGCTCCTTGTGCTCCCGGAGCATGGTCTAATTCGCCCAAACATGCACATTAGTCAAAACGGCAATGCTACTTTCTAATTTAGTACCAAACATATCCGAAAACCCAACGTAGACCCTTGTATAAAAATACTAAGGGTAAATTTGACATCAATTATTTGTACTAAGTGGACCATTATCGGGTAGTGTTTTGCAAGTTTTTTTTTTTTTTTTATATTATTTTTTTTTTTTTATTTTTGTTTGTTTCAAGGTCATTTATCAATGGAGTGCTTGAAAAAAAGAAAAATTAATGATGATAGGTTAACAATGCATTTCTACATAGTGTGTTTTTAGATATTTCAATCTTGGCACGTTGAAAAAACCACGTCATTCGCTTACACGTGACCTCATATTCAACCTTACTTAATTGAAGAAACTTTGAAGGGAAATTTCATCTTGTACCTCTGTAGTTTCGACTTTTCCACGTTATACCCATTCTTATTTAACAATTACAGTTTGTACTCCTGAAATATCCATTTTGTCCACAATGTGACCAAAGTACAATATTTCCGTTAGTAAGCCGTTATGTTTAACATTTTCTTCCAAAAGTTTAAGAAGAATTCACATTATACTACCCTTTTGGTTTTATATTTTCCGAGATCTACCCATTCTTAGAAATCTCTCTTGTTTCTCAACAAGTAAAAAGTTTAGGGCTCGTTCGGTATCACTGCCGTTTTCACTTTTTGGTTTTTTTTTGCGTAAAAAATTTAGTTACATAAGTTGCAAAAATTAATTTAAACTATATGTTTTTATAATAGTCATACAGAAAATGAAAACTGACAACTGAAAACTGAAAACCACTTTTTCTAGTTTTAAAAAACGGGACTTTGGTTTTCAAAAAAACAAAAAACTGAAAACAGGAAACGATATCAAACAGGCCCTTAGTATTAAGTTTGATCTTTTAATTAGTTATGTGTAATTGTTTTTTACATACTTAATATTACTTTATGTAGCAATTAATATATACTATATAAAAACTCAATGAATTAATTCAACAAATTGGAAACTCAAAAGAACTCTTATCCTTCTTTTGTCAATTTACAAAATAACATAGCAAGTGATTTACAATAGTTTTAATAAAGTGGCTTATGTTGACGTTTATAATGCATGTGACGGTGAAATATAACACAAATAATTTGTAAATAAAATAATACTTAAAACTAATAGTGAAACCATAGGGGTACAAGTAGGAAAATGCTTTAACCTTTTAGATGAAACATCCAAATTTAACGGCTCACTAACGGCAACATGATAGTTTGGTCACATTGTGGACAAAATGTATATTTCAAGGGTACAAACTGGAATTATAAAACAAGAATGGGTATAATCCGAAAAAGTCGAAACTATAGGGGTACATGCTAACTTTGAAAGAGTCTAGAATTTGGTTTATAAGTGTCCACCTTCGCTCAATATTATGAGACCTTTTGAGTAAAATGTCACGCTTTTAAAATTGTGAGGGCTTGTTGCTCGGCCCAAATCGGACACGATATCATTCTAATTGTGAAGCCGGAGGTTTGGCAGTTCACAACAATTAACCATATCAGACATGTTTTCTTTTAACTCTTAATTTGCCAATTGTTTCGGTTACTTCTTATTTCCAAGTTGCTTATAGACCTTCCAAAAACTAATATAACACGAGGAAAAACATGATTAGCCTCACAATCAAGATGGAAGAATGGAACGAAATCTTAATATTTAGTAGGGGTGTTTATGTCTTTCTGATCTGAATAAGTAACTATTATTTTTTAAGGTAAATAATTGATCATTGTTATTTGTATTTGTACTTAAATGCTCCCTCTGCTTTAAAAATAAATAAAAACAATCTCCTATTTAGTTTGCTTGCGTTGGAATGATATGCAGGGAGTTACTTTAGACCCAATGAATCACGATATCATTTTTATTCGGCATTGCATTCTATCCATTCCAATTGATTTTAAAACAATCGATTTCATATGGTCTAAAATAGCTCCCAACATTGTGACAAACCCCATTGATTAATTTAAAAGATTGTGTAATAATCTTAATTATCATTTAATTTATTTATCATGGTTAGTTTTGTTGAAATTGTCGAAAACTCACAACTACTATAGAATCATCGATGGGCTTTTTTTTTTTCGTTTTTTTTTTTTTGCAAGAAAGTGGTTCTTTTATTCATTCTTGTGGGAAAAAAAACAACTTACACAAAAAAGGACACCGATAAGGAATCCGACACTACAGGAAGGCCTAGTTACGAGGTCATAGCTTCGACAATTTCTCCCTGATTACAGTTTTTGCTCCAAAAATATATTCTAACACTTACTACAAACTTGATTTGATTCATAATCCAATCAGTCGTGTGCTCCTTGTCTGTGAACAATCTTGAATTCCTTTCTTGCCATACCATGTACTCCCTCCATTTTATTAGGTTCTTTGCATTTGGTTTGAATCTGTGAGAGTAATTCAAACCAAATACAAAGAACCTAATGAAATGGAAGGAGTATAAAGCTGTGTTGAAGCTACAAATAGCCCATTTGTGCTTCCAATTTTTCTTCTGCTTAATTGTTGTTCCCAAGCCAGTTAGTGATCCCCCTTTTAACATTCTTGTGATTCATATTCATTCCCACCCATCTTCTAACTCCTTCCCACACTTCACTCGAGAGAGCGCATTTAAAGGAGATGTAGTTATGAGATTCTGCCTTCTTTTTGCAGAGAGTGCACCTATTCACCAGTTGGAACCCTATGAGAGTCATGTTATCAACTGTAGCAAGCTTTTTTTGGAGTGCCATGGCTGCCACAAAGCTGTGCCTAGGTAGGTTGATGCTATTACAAACAATTTTGTGCCATCTGGCTCTCAAGTATTTACTTGTGAAATGTTCATAGGCTGTCTCCTCTTGTCCATTTTGCCATTCTTTTCTCAAAAATTTCATTTGGATTTAGACTTACCAATGAGCTCTTCCTTAATCCTTATTAGGCTCCTCCAACATTCAGAATCCGAATTCTTGCTGCCTGCATTCTGATTGCTGGTGTTTCTGAGCTTGTAGGCTCTTGTCCATCTTTCCAATATATCTGATTTCCCTGAATGAAGCCTCCACAACCATTTTACTATGAGTGCTTTGTTCCAAGACAAAATCTCTTTAATATTCATACCCCGTTCCTCTTTAGGGCTGCATACACTTAGCCAACTTTTATAAACCATCTTCCTCTCCCCTGGCTTAATACTCCAAAGAAAATCTTTGCAGAGTTTATGGATCTTTTTGACAATGCCTTTGGGGATCATGACACTTGCACACCAAAAATTTTCTACTCCAAAGATCACACAGTTGATTAACTAAACTTTACCTGCATAGGAGAGTGTTAGTGATGCCCAGTGTTTGACTGAATGCTGAATTTTACTTATCAGTTGACCGTACATGACATTCCTCAGTCTTGAGTAGTTAAAAGGTATTCCAAGGTATCTGAAGATCTCCTCTAACAAAGATCATTAGATCTTCTGCAAAAGTCAAGTAAGCCTGATCCTCGAACATTGTGGATGAAAAGAGAATTGGTCGCACTGAGGTAACTCCCTTAGAAATCAGGATAAAATTTCCATGGCCAGAACAAAGATGTAGGGAGATAAGTGGTACCCTTGTCAGATTCCACTTTCCCTTTTAAAAAAGCCTTCATAGACACTATTAATTTTCAGAGAAAACCATGTTGTAGTGAGGCAGGTGCAGATTCAATCAACAAATTTGTCAGGGAAATTGTAAGCTATCATCATTCTTCTTATGTAATTATATCAACTTTGATGAGGCATCTAGGAGAGACCCTAGCTTGAGAGTAACCTTTAATTAGCCCCTGAGAGAGAACTGCATTGTCAAAAATGTTCCTTCCTGCAGCAAAGGCAGCTTGCTCTTCCCCAATTAGGTTTGTGTAGACACCCTACTTCACCACTCATATTAGCGCCCAATGAGGAAACGGACAGTGGACACGCGTTGAAAGGTATCGTTTGCCAATGGGTTCGATGTATCAGTTTAGACCCGAGTTACCATGTTTAGCCCAAAATAACCGTTTTTACCTATACTTGTGGGTTGAGAGTTAAGTTTGTACCTATGTGTGTTATGCATTGACTGGGCTTCTTAGGTAATTCTCTATTAACTTGGGCCAACGTTACATATTATTAAGACGTTACCATGTAATAGGTTCGATGGTGTCACTCATCCACTTGCATTGACCTTTGCTTCGGAAAAGGGCTTAGTATATTGATTGTCGTCTAACTTGTCTACAATTTCTCGTAAAGTTTCCTAATCCCACCTTCTCACTAGCATTCAATTCCACATGTCCTAAAACTCTCGCAAACCCCTTTCATTGGTGCGTTGACATCATCACTAAAGTTACCTAATTCCACTCGAATGCCATTCACCTTGTACTATAAATAAAGGCATCCGTATCCATTATTTTCTGAGGCACAAAACCCACATTAACCTCTCCGATTAGTGTGCAAAAGAGAGCTAAGACCATGAACAAGCACATGAATCTCGAATAGTAATTGTCACACATACCCGTGCATCCTAGCTAGAGACCCTGACCTACATCATCTTCAACAACGAAGATTGAGAAAAGAGCAGAAAAGAGCACAATACCAGTATCATCACATAAACTCATACACCCATACACCCAATACCTGTATCAATACTATACCTTGGGTTCATTGACAAACAACACCAAGATCTGCGATTCAACGACACAAGAACGTCTACCTGAGGGCCCCAAATTCTTTCGCAAAACTTTTTCAAAGTATTTTTTGTTAGTTCGTGTCTTTTTTTAATGTGGTGGTTCACGGTAAGTGTTATACAATTGCTCGTACATTGATCTCAAAACTTGAATCCATGATTTGGTAGTTTTGGCTTATTCTACATACTTGGCCGACATAATTTTGCATGCAAATTGTTTGAATCTAATGCCTATTGTTACGTACGTGGACAAGTTCGAGTCGATCCATGTTAATCACCCACTTTGACGTATATGATTAGTTTATGGCAATTTACGCATTACTTTAAGAAATCTAATTAGCTTGTTCTCGTTGTAATTTCATGTCCAAATTGGTTTATAATTCATGTTTTAATGTGGCTACGTGTTTTATCGCACATATTCTATCTCGTCGTATGCTTTTACTTATCGCTCGCATGCTACTTATACGTGCTTTCATCGTTAATTACAACTTTCATATTTAATTCGGATCAACTCGTAGAGACCATCAACCACGATGGACGAGCTGAGTTAGGTGCCTTACGCCTTCCTATCTCGTAACCTTGCATCGAACCCCGCCCACTCTAGGTTCGTGGGGTAACTCACACTTCTTTTCAGAAGAGCGGATCGGCAACCCACCGGTACGACATTTCACAGTTTGGGAGGGTCTCCTTAATCCTGTTAGCAAGGATTTTGCTAATTATTTTGTAGAGTGTGGAACAACAGGCCTGAAATATGCAACATTCGAAGCATTGATTTTTTTTTTTTGGGAATGAGCGAGTATCACCATAGTTGCATTAACTTCCCGTCACAACGGCGCCGCTCGCTATAGCCGAATATGAGGGAAAGATAGACTGGCTTAAAGAGTCTATCCATTACCACTGAAAGACTAGAGATAGGACTGTTATCAGGAATGATTGGGCGTAAAGCGTCTTTTATGGCGATTTAGTGAACACTAACTTAGAATATGTCTAGCCTCGGATCGCTATCCCTGTGCCCGGAAGTCGGAACTAGTAAGATGCGTAGCACCTCGCAGCCTTCCTCGAGATATGGCCCTGACGCGGGGAGATAGAGGTTCTCAAAAAATTCCATGATTACCAGAGTGAAATACTTCTCCACAAGTTGCCAAGAATTCTGGAAAAAAACCCTGCATTGAAGCCATCCTGTCCAGGACTTTTGTTAGGGTTGATGCTGAAAAGGGCTTCTTTTATTTCCCCCTTACTGACAAGTTTAGTGAGGCTACTGTGATAATAAGGGTGGACGCAGTTTCCTTTTCTCACAAAATTGATGTCTTATTCATATACCTCTACTGCATTTCCAAGCATGCCTTTGTAAAAGGAGATGAAGGCTTGGATAACTTCATTATGATTCTGACATTCCTTTCCATCCGTGTCTTCTTTCAGCTATTCTTGCATGCATGAAAGAATTTTGGGCTGCTATCAGAGAGGTTGATATGTCAGATTTTTGCCGTCTATTTTAGCATGCTGAATTCAGCTTGCTTTAGTTTGCAGGATTTTTCATTTGCCTCTTCAACCTCCTTTTTAATGTTCATATCACCGGGATTCTTTTCTAGCTGTATCTGCAACTTCTCCAAGTTCTCTTTGCACCTTGCTGTTCTTTGAGGTAGATTGGAGTAGCTTTCTTTGTTCAGCTTGGTGTATCTTAGCTTTTCATACAGCCTGTCCACAGGTCTGCCCTGGCATTTTTTCCTCCAAACATTGGCAACTGTACTGTGTTGTCATACTTATGGTGGGAAGTCCAGCATGTTGGGTTCGGGTCCCTTCCTATGTGGTAAAATTCCGTGTTCGATTGTTTATGGTAAATAACCGAGTTTAATTATTTATGGTAAGTTATCGGGGTCTTGTGGACTATAACTAATACCTTAAATAAGGGTTTTATGATAAGCTTCAATTGCACAAGAAATTAGCCGCAAAGTCATGAGAACCGTAGAGAGAAACGTTTGCAGTCTTCCCGCGGATTCCAGTGCACAGCTGCGATCGACTTGACGATCGGAAGGACAAACGTTGTCCGATTTAGACGAAATTTGGTATGGTTGTTCGGGACACTCGGGGATTCGATCTGAACGGTGGAGATCTGTTTGTAACGGCTGGATTGGGAGATATTTATGATTTACGAAACTCTGTTTTTCTGGGTGACGTTTTCTCTCCTCTTTGTTGTTCTACTTTGTTGTTTGGCTTGGTTCTTGTTATGGGTTGTGCACCCATTGTTGTTGGTGGTGGAATCTGGTTTGTGTAACGTTCCTTTTGCCATAGTGAAGCTTTTGGGTGGACTCCTTACGTCCCGTGGTTTTTACTCTTCACGTTGAAGGGGTTTTCCACGTATAAATTTGTGTGTCTTGTTTCGTTGTTTTTGCTTTGTTATCTCTGCCCAATTTACTCCGTTGTTGTTTAATCTACTTGATTGATTGGCTAGTTGCTCAACAGCTGGTATCAGAGCTAGGTTAAGTGGTTCTTGGTTAGTTTCTTTGAATTATGGAGACTAATGTGAATTCAAGTAGAATGGTTAGTTTGAATGGCTCTAATTATCACTTGTGGAAACGAAAGATGAAAGATTTGTTGTTTGTCAAAAGTTGGCATCTTCCTGTGTTTAGTGATGAGAAGCCTGATGGTAAAACTGATGAACAATGGAGTTTTGAACATGAGCAAGTTTGTGGGTTTATTCGTCAGTGGGTTGATGATAATGTGTTGAATCATATAACTGATGATGTTCATGCAAAAACAATGTGGAAGAAACTTGAGACTCTTTATGCTAGTAAATCCGGTAACAATAAGTTGTTTTTGATCAAGCAATTGATGGGATTGAAGTATAAAGAGGGCATTGCAATGTCAGATCATCTGAATGATTTTCATGGTGTTATACCACAATTGTCTACTATGGAAATTAAGTTTGATGATGAAATTCAGGGACTTTTGTTGCTAGGTACTCTACCTGAAACGTGGGACACTTTTAGAATGACTCTTTGTAATTCTGCTCCTAATGGTAAAGTCACTCTAGAATCTGCAAAAATTGGTGTCTTGAATGAGGAGATGAGAAAGAAGTCTACAGGTACTTCCTCCCAGCCAGAAGAAGCATATGTTGCTGAAAGAGGGATGAGTAAAAGTAAGGGTCCTGGTGGTAGAGATAAAAGCAGGAGCAAGTCCAGAGGAAAGTGTAAAAATTTCAAGTGTCACTATTGTGGTAAGGTGGGTCACATTGCGAAAAACTGTTACGGGAAAAAGAATGAAAACAATAGTGATGGCAACAAGAATAATCAGGGCAAAAAGCAGGATGATAGTGATGATCGTGCTGCTATTGCTGTTACTTCCGGTGATCTCATCATTGTTTATGATGATAATATGGTTAATCTTGCTAGCCAGAGTACGAGTTGGGTTGTTGACAGCGGTGCTTCTCTTCATGTTACATCAAGAAAGGAGCTTTTCTCATCTTACACGCCTGGTGATTTTGGTGTTTTGAAGATGGGAAATGATGGCTTGACTAATGTTGTAGGTATGGGAGATATTTGCTTGGTGACTGACACTGGAGCAAGATTGGTTCTCAAAGATGTTAGGCATGTACCAGACATTCGCCTAAACTTGATATTTACTGGTAAACTTGATGATGAAGGTTTTTGCAGCACCTTTAGAGATGGTCAGTGGAAGCTGTCTAAAGGCAACCTTGTGATAGCTCGTGGAAAGAAACATTCAAGTCTTTATTTGTTGCAAGCTTCCGTTGCAGATGACAGTGTTAATGTTGCAGATGGTGACCCAGTTGATTTATGGCATCGACGACTTAGTCACATGAGTGAGAAAGGGCTTAGTTGCTTGATTAAGAAGAACTTGCTACCCGGGGTGAAGACTACAAAATTGGAGAGATGTTCTCATTGTATGGCCGGGAAGCAGACTAGAGTTTCTTTTAAGACTCGCCCCCTTTCGAGAAAGTCAGGTTTGTTGGAGTTAGTTCATTCTGATGTTTGTGGTCCCTTGAAGGTAAAATCACATGGTGGAGCACTTTACTTTGTTACTTTTATTGATGATTGTTCGCGTAAATTGTGGATTTATGCTTTGAAAACCAAAGATCAGGTGCTTGATGCTTTTAAGCAGTTTCACACTTTGGTTGAAAGACAATCTGGAAAGAAGTTGAAGTGTCTCCGTTCTGATAATGGTGGTGAGTACATAGGACCACTTCAAGAATATTGTAAGTCACATGGCATTCGACATCAGAGGACCCCTCCTAAAACTCCACAGTTGAATGACATTGCAGAGAGGATGAATAGAACCTTAATTGAGAGGGTTGTGTGTTTTCTTTCAGAAGCAAACTTGCCAAAGACTTTTTGGGGTGAGGCTTTACTTGCAGCAGCTCATGTGATTAATCTTTCTCCTTGTTATTCCTTGCAGGGTGATGTGCCAAATAGAGTTTGGTTTGATAAGGAAGTTTCATATGATCATTTGCGTGTTTTTGGATGCAAGGCTTATGTGCATGTACCAAGAGATGAAAGATCCAAATTGGATCCTAGGACCCGACAATGTGTGTTTGTAGGCTATGATGATGATGATTTTGGTTACAAGCTTGTGAAAGGGCTATATTATCGAAAATATTCCTCCCTTTAGTGAAAGCAGCCTGTTCAGGTCCAATTAGTTCAGGTAAAATCTGCTGCATTCTATTAGCTAAAACTTTGGTTATGGTTTTGTAAATGGTGGTACAGCAAGAGATTGGCCTATAATTCAATACAGTATTGGCATTAGCTTTCTTAGGAATGAGGGTGATCAAGGTTGTATTAACCTGCTTGAGCATCCTCTTTGTTTTGAAGAAATTCAAAACTGCCCTGCAAAAGTCATGCTCAATACTGTCCCAACATTTCCTAAAAAAACCTGAGGAAAACCCGTCAGGCCCCGGGCTTTTATTGGGATTGATGCTAAACAAGGCTTCCTTAATCTCCTCCTTTGATATACTCTTGGCTAAAAACTTCCTGCTGTCCTGTGACAATTTATTCCCATTGTACAGGTGATGATCAATGGCTTTAGTGGACTTTTTTGTACCAAGTAAAGTCTTGTAATATCGAATGAAAGCTTCAGCTATGCCCTCCTGAGTGGTATGAGTCACCCCATTGGTGTCCTGGACACTTCCAATAGTGCTAAGGTGATTTCTCATGGTAATCCTATTGTGGAAATACCTTGAACTGCAATCAATCTCATTAATATGAGTCTCTTTAGCTCTCTGGCTCAGAATGCTCATTTTAGCCCTTTTGAAAACACAGAATTCCTCTCTAAGCTCAGATTCAAGAGATAACAGATGCTGATCAGAAGGATTCCTAAGAATCTGCAATTGACATTCCTCAAGCTCCTTTCTGCAGACAGCAACCCTATCAGAAATATTTGAGAAGTGAGCCTTGTTTAGCTGCTTAAGCTTCTCCTTTGTGTATTTCAACTTTGTTATAAACTAAAACATAAGAGTACCAGTAACCTTCTTTCCCCATGCCTCCTTTATTATGCTATGGTATTGTGGATGATCCACCCAGCAATTGAGAAATTTGAAATTTCTCTGGATCTGAAGAGTGTGAGTAACTCTGATGAGAAGGGGAGTGTGGTCAGAGATGCCAAAAGGGAGAAGAGAAGCAACTGAGTCTGTAAGTTGATGTAGCCAAACCTGATTAATCAGGGCTCTATCAAGTTTAGACCAGACAATTTTCTCCCTGCTGCTTATTTGCCCAAGTAAAATCCCCACCATGACAATGCATTTCCATTAGCTCACAATTATCTATATAGTCATTGAAATCCATCATTTCACCCAGATTTACATCATGATTACTTAGTCTTTCCTGGGGATCTCTGATAGCATTAAAGTCCCCAAGAACAATCCACTTGTCTGTCATACCAGTAGAGATTCTGCCAAATTCCTCCCATAAATCCTGCCTCTGTTCTCTCTAATTACTAGCATAGATAATTGAGATCCATATAGTAGTTTGAGACTGCAGATGCTCAGCCTTACAGTGAATATATTGAGCATGAACCCTTTCAATGCTAACTTTAAGTCTACCAGGATGCCATATAAGCCAAATTCTTCCATTGAAGTGGCGAGAATAGTTAAAAGCAACCTGATAACTCCTGAGCCTACTATTAACCACTTTAGAAGCATTATGCTCCTTTATTTTTGTCTCTAGAACACCCATAAGATCTATATTGTGCTGCAGCAGGATATTCCTAACCTCCTGCTGTTCGAGGGGCTTATTGAGCCCTCCCACATTCTAGGTGAAGATGATCATACTGAGGGGATGGCTGGTGGGGCATTTTCCTCCAATAAAATTGTACATCCAGTAGCAGCATCACTAAAGTTCTTTTCCAGGCTTGCAGTAGGCACACTATTTCTCAGAATTTGCTCAGCCCTTAGTTCCTGCTTTGCTTGCTTCCTCTTCTGGGATTTACTCAGTACCATTTTAAAACCCATTTCATCAGCTACCTCAGATGGAGGAGGAGGAGTGGATGGATTTTTAGCTGGGGAATCAGGTACAGTAGAGCACTCTATAGTACCAGTTGTAGGAATTAAAGTTTCATCTGCTTTTGCAGGCTGCTGCACTGGCTGGATTACTTTTGTCCCCACATCTGTGTGCTCTTGAGTCTCATTAAAAGTATCAACACTTACAGGCTTCTGCACTGGTTGATACTTCTCCTTCACTTTCATATCAGCTTTCTTCATATGCTTACAAGAGTATTCCTGGTGCCCCAATTTCTTACAATGCTTGCAGAAATAAGGGACCCATTCATACTCTACCTTCTGCACAGTTTCACCATGAAAGGGAGTGTTCATGCTGATTAGAGTTGGCAATTCTTTTGACACATCAATTTCTACCAAGACTCTTGCAAAGGAGAGTCTCTCCTGGTACGTGGTTGTATGATCTGCATACATGGGTTTCCCAATCTTGCTAGCTAGCTTGCTCAGAACTGAACTAGACCAGAGAAATGGATCCAAATCAGGGAAGATGACCCATACAAGAATTTTTTTTATTTTTGTTTATTTTTATTTATCCTTTCTTTAACTAATAAAATGTAATTCAGTAATAAAAAATGGTACGTGATAGGGTAAGTATAGTATTGCATATCAATATTTGTTTTACATTATTTTTCTTCTTATAAATTCTTATTAGATTATAACTTTTTCTTATTGTCTACCATACACCCAAGTGTATGCACATTTGACATATTTTTATATACTTCATTGAGTATTTTCAGTAATTTTGTTTGGGTTTTTTCAATATCTTTGTGAATATTATTTGTAACATACTGAATTTTGGTGTAATATTAATCTATATTTACAAGCATAATTAATTTTAAGGCTTAGACTTATTTATTTAATCAATAATGTATTACAAGAATTGGTCTATAATTTTGAATACAATGCTGAAAAATAATGTACTAAAGTACATCAAATGAGGGGTACTTGGTTACAAATAATTGAATCTCTAAATTTATCTGCTCAAATTTTATTTCACATAAGTTGGACACATAACATGCCTTAACAACACAAATCATTTTATTGGGCCTCATTAAGAGAGTACAAGTTCTCAAGTTTGTCAAATGAGGTTGATAATGAAAATAATTGTCTAACCGGATTATTAGGGCTCATTAAGTATCAGTTCTGAAGTTTGTAAAATGAGTTCATAATGAAAATAATTTTCTACACGGGTTAAATACAATTCAAGTGATAGTTTCTTTATAAGGGTAAAATATTATTCGGATGAATTTTAACATCATAATTAGATATCATCATGAAGAGACCTGTGCAACGCACGAGCTTACATCTAGTATAAATTTGAAACCAAATCTTTTCTAACACTTGGCACGTACTGATTAGATGACTTTAAAATAACATAATATGATAGTCGGTAGCTAATTTATGTTGAATGTTTTAAAAAAAACCATATTATCTAATACAAAATAGTTAGCTAATTATGATATTTTTGTTATCAGAAAATTCACGTGGTACCCTCACAATTTGACTGATTGCACATGGTACCCAACTTGACAAGTTTGTGCACATGGTACCCCGTAGGTTACTACTTTGTAGTTTGTACACATGGTACTTAAATAGTAACTTTCGTTAGATTTTTCGTTAAGTGATGATGTGTTAGTTAGTTGTTAGGTAATTAGTTAATTAAATTATAGAATCATCATTTTATTATAAAAATTCAATAAATTTTAGAAAAAATTGATTTTTTATTCATTTTATTTTTTTGTTAAAAAAAATTATTTAAAAAATAACGGATTTTTTCAGGGGTACCACGTGAAGAATGTTGTCATCTCAAGGATACCGTGTGTAGAGGTGGCCATTGGGCACTAGGAGCCCGGGCCCGCCCTAGCCCGGCTCTGGTCAAGCCCTGGTCAAGGCACTGCCCGGCACGGCCCGGCTCAGGCACTGCAAAGCCCGGGTTTGGTAGTGCCAGGGCTAGTGCTCGAGTTTTCAAGCACTAGCCCTGGTCAAACCCGGTCAAAACCCGGTCAAACCCAGTCAAAACCCTGGTCAAGCCCGGGTCAAAACCCTGGTCAAGTAACGGCCCGCCCTTGCCCTCCCCCAGCCCGCAACGTTAGTTTTTTTTTTTGTTTTTAATTTTATCCCTACCCTTTAATTTTCTATAAATACCCAATAAATGCAACTTCAATTTCCACACAATCACTCTTTCTATTCTACATTTCTTCTTCAATTACTACAATTCTACAACTCTCAAGTATTCAAGTTTTAAATTTACTTAGAAAAAAGTAATCCAAAAATGACAAGTTATATTTGGTTGCAGTTTGACAAATTGCCCGTCAAAGATGAACCAAAACACTTCAAACTTGTTTGTCGAGTATGCAAAGCTAACAACAATACTTTTGAATTTCTATGGAAAAAAGGTGGCGGAACCGGCACTCAAGCTCGACACTTAATACGCACACATGGCATACATTACCCTAAATTAAGCGATGCCAGTGAAGGTGAATCAAGCAATGGTGGATCGAAGGTTAACTTCTATCATAATAAAGAAGACATAATTTATCATATGCCTACTTAAGCGTCATAGTTTAGAGTTGAGTAGAATTAACGTTCAACTTAGTATTATAATTATGTAGGTGGTTTAAGTACTCGTACTAGTGCAAACGAACCAAGTATTGTTTGGTCGTACTTCGAGAAAGTACAAACCCATCGAACATAATCCAAGAAAATTTATGGTTATTTGCAAATTATGCAAATACAGCAACATTTGGTGTTATATACGTATATACTATAGCGTATATCACATTCAATCTTATATACTATAGCGTATATCACATTCAATCTTATATACTACATAGTCTGATCTTTACCCGACTCTAAATAACTAAAGCAACTACACAACCTTCATTAGTTAGAATAGAACTCATTATAACTTGACTTAATCACTAATGCACCTAACTTATATGTACAAGATTACACAACAGAGTTATACGAGTATATAGTAATTGAAATTAGATGTATTCATGTGTAATCTAAGCCATATTATACTATCACACTATCATAGTATCACAATCTTATATTAAATCTAAAATCTCAACCGATATGCGAATACTAAATTTGATTTTTATATTACACATATAATATAAACTTGAATTAAACCGTCATATAAATTAAGTTTGTTATAGATACGTTTTACCCTTGATCAAACAAGTAAAAACACACCTCTTAATCCGGTTCACAACCAAATAAAAGTCACAACGAGTCTCAACCCTCAATTTAATCCAATCAACGGCTCACACTCCTCCTTAGCCCCTCACACGGATCACCCTCCATAGCCGTCCATTCACATTAAATCCAGACCATTCATTCCCCTCTCACCTTTTTTTTTTTTCCCCGACCGAGGCAGCAATGCCCGAGTACTAGCCCGCCCGGCACTAGCCCGGGTCAAAGCCCGGTCAAGCACTGGCGGGCTAGTGCTAGTGCTCGGAAAATCGAGCACTAGCACTAGCCCGGGTGTGTAGGGCTAGTGCTAGTGCTCGATTTTCTGAGCACTAGCCCGGGTGAGCCCAGCACTAGCACTAGCCTGCCCGGCTCGTGGCCATCTCTAACCGTGTGCACAAAGTGGGAACCTGAAGGGTACCATGTGCACAAATTATGAATATTTTTAAAAAATATATTAATGAAAAAAACAGGTTTTTTGGATTTTTGTTTTATGAAAAATGCACATGGTACCCTCAGACTTTAACCCAACTTACCCAGTTAAAGAATCACAGGCGGAGGTGGGCGACATTGACGTTGGCGACATGGTATGGGCAGCGGTGGTGGGCGACGAAGGAGGAGGAAGAATATGAGGGAGAAAAAAAATACAGAAATACGAGAATGAAGAAGTGATGGAAAAAGGGAAGACTATGCGTGAGTTAGTATAAGAGTATGAGATTATGGGAAGAGTCCTCAATAAGGCTCAATGACTTTCATCATATATATACCGAATATATAGGGATACAACAGTAATTACGTATTAAACTAATTACATAAATTATATGCTATTACACCCCCTCAAATGGAGCGGGAGGAGGACGAACGCTCAGGCTGAACTTAAAGCGTTCAAAGAGAGGTCGATGGAGACCCTTTGTAAAAATATCAGCATATTGATAATCGGCAGGAACATGAAGAACTTGCACCTTTTCACGTACAAAATGAATATCCAGCTCAATATGCTTCGTACGTTGGTGCTCTACGGGGTTGTTAGACATGTAGACAACGCTAATGTTATCACAGTGCATGAAGAGTCGTGTTGCGAGATATACGCAAGAGGGGGAGTGAATTGAGTATGGACTTTGATTGAAACTTTTTCATTTTGTTCGAATTTATCTTGTGTAAAGCAATGGAAGAGACAGACTATTGTACTGTACCACTAACTAGAGATTGTAGTTTGTGATGGTACAATGCACAAATTTGTACTATGAAGTAAAGCACGAAACAATGATAAGAGTACACACAAGATTTACAATGTTCGACCTCAACCCAAGGTCTACGTCTACAAAATCTACTACAATTTTCTTCCCTACTAGCTCAACCCAAGACAAGTCGAGGAACCCTACAACTAACTATAGTTGTACTAGTTTCAACTATGAAACTCTTTTCTACTCTCTCAACCCAAGACAATAGGAGAACTCGAGTACAACCCCGTGCCCCAAATACCTCACTCTAGAAGAGAAAAGTACAAAGACATCACCTCGTAATAATACTTTTTAGACAAGCGGATAAAGGTAACATTCGACCTATGATGA
This sequence comes from Spergularia marina, assembly GCA_963680865.1. Lineage (NCBI taxonomy): Eukaryota > Viridiplantae > Streptophyta > Magnoliopsida > Caryophyllales > Caryophyllaceae > Spergularia > Spergularia marina. The sequence continues at coordinate 3,815,661 of OY804551.1, read as the reverse complement.
GTATAGTGTAGGATTTTAGTGCAGGGAACAGTATGCAATACTGTACCATCCGGACGTTTTCTTTTGAAAATTAAGCTCAAAACTTTATTGTACAAAAACACCTAAGTTATTATCAAAATCAAAGTTTCTTTTTATGCAATAAACTAGTATAATACCCGTGCTATGCACGGAAATGTGTAGCCAAAAGTTTTAATATCGTAACGTGCGGCAACACGTCTAGCTTAACTTTGTCTTGGTAAAACGGATTTATATTGTTGGCGTTCGAAACGTAGTTATATACCCGAATCTATTTCCCGACTCAAGATATGAAGGACTTCTTTTAAAATAAAAAAAAACTGAATAGCTTAGCTATCATGTATACGTCCGACTTTAATTTGCACTTGATAAAATGCAATCTCATCAAAGTGTGTGTGCGTGAATGTATCTCTAAGTATGAATATTAGTAAGAGAACATTTGTATTATGACAAATTTATTTACCAACTCAAAATTTCAGTGACTTTACAATCCCATGACTTAGAAATAGAGATGAAATTTGTATTAGAAGATTACACAAATAAATAAGAACACAAAAAGAAAAGAATAGTGACCTTTAGTTACCTTTATTTGAGCGAGTCTTTAGCCATTGAAATGGTTAATCACTACATCAGTGAGTAAGAGGACAAATTTTGATTGTAAAGTAGATAAAGAATAGCAAAATTTTGGGATATACTCCGTATATATATTTGGTTGAAATGGTCTCATAAATTTAGCGTAGAAAATTATTAGGAACATATTAAAGTTTTTTTTTTTTGTTAATAGAAGGCTCTAGCTATTAGCTGATTTTTCATTATTAACTTAGAGTTGTTAGAATTTGCAGCAAATTAATAGGAACAAAATTATTAAAAACCATGCTATTAGGAAAAAAAATTTTAGCGGGAAAATGTGTAGCCATTGGATGCCACGTGTCCTAGTGGCTTCTGTTTTAGTAGAACTAGATAGAAGATTCTTGGTTACTTAGGAAACAATTAGAAGATAAAGGTTATTCCATTTAAAACCATTGGATAAAATCAATTATCAAATCTATTCAAAATAAAATCAACTTAAAAGATATATAATTAATTCTGAAACAAGACACCAAAATATCTTTTAAAAATATTTAGGAGAATTAAAAGATAATATTTCAAATAAAATCTTTTCCAAATTTCCTAAAAAATAATTATCACATATAAAAATATATTCTTGTTTAAGAAATAAAATTTTCCAAAATATGTGAATCAAGTAAAATAAATCTTTCAAATATTTGGTATCACTAAAAATCTTTTGTAAAAGATACACGTTTCTTTTAAACCAATTTCGAAATCAATAGTTTCAGCAATACAGAGTACAGTACTAGGTACTGTTCTCTGTAATAACAGTTTTGCATAATACATGAGATAGGTTGCCAATCTGTCTCTTGCACCATTTAGCACGTTCGTACACATCAATTTAACACACAAACTCATCTTACAACAAGACTATAAGAAAGTATAAACCTTCTAATCTAGTCTTCAACGCCTCACATCTTGTAGCTCCATAGGTATAGCCGTAAACTCGTAGGTCAATCCAATCTTCCTGAAATGTTAGCTTATCATAACAAGGGAGTAATCAACATAGAAATCATATCATCTTGTCATCATCAAAACACACTACATGGTTCAACAGTCGGGTAGCACGAGGAACATGCACCCGAAGCTCAAGCACCAAATTACGCAACCAACACGTATCAGCAACAACACTAGCAACACTTCGATATTCAGCATCGGCACTAGAGCGAGACACATTAGGTTGTCGCTTGGACGACCACCTAACCATATTATCACCCAGGAATACATAGTAGCCAGACGTCGAATGACGAGTATCCGAGCAACCAGCCCAATCAACATCGAAATAAGCAGTGAGGCTAGTAGCAGAGCTAGCAGTAATAGAGAGACCCTGATCAACAGTACCACGAATATTGAGCAAAAGACGCTTTAATGCATGGAAATGAGACTCACGAGGGTCATGCATAAATAGACACACCTGTTGAACAACGTAAGTAATGTCCGGACGAGTGAACGTGAGATACTGGAGAGCGCCAGCCAAGCTACGATAATGACATGGATCCTTCACCGGAGAACCAGATGACGCAGTATGTTTGGAGCCAACCTCAATCGGAGCGGTGGAAGGTTTGCAATCAGACATAGACGCACGCCCAAGAATGTCCAATGCATATTGCCGTTGAGACAGAAAAAGACACTTGGAATCGCGAGTCGCAGTAATCCCCAAAAAATGACTCAAGGAACCCAAATCACTCATGGCGAACTCACTAGCCATGAGTGCAATCAACCGACGAAGCAGCACCGGTGTGGAGGCAGTGAGAATGATATCATCAACATAGAGAACTAGGTATGCACACTTAGACCCGTGATGATACACAAACAAGTATGCATCCGTGGCACTAGCAGTAAAGCCAGAGCGAAGAAAATATGAAGCAAAACGCTAAAACCAAGCGCGCGGTGCCTGTTTATGACCATACAAGGACTTCCGGACAAGACACACATGATGAGGACACTTGGGATCGCGATAGACGGGCGCCTGATGCATACACACCTGCTCCCGAAGGTCACCATGCAAGAAAGCATTCTTAACATCAAGCTGATGAATCGGCCACTGATGAGACATAGCTCGGGATAAGACAGTACGAATGGTAGCCGGTTTGACCACAAAACTAAAAGTCTCATCGCAATCCACCCCTTCAACCTGATTAGACCCATTAGCAACTAAGCGAGCTTTATATCTTAGAAGGCTGCCATCAGCCTTAAACTTGTGACGATACAACCATAAACACCAAAGAACATTGGCACCGGTAGGACGCGGAACCAATTCCCATGTACTATTGTGCATAAGAGCACTGTACTAGTCATCCATTGCACCCTTCCAATGAGGATCAGACAAAGCGACAGTCGGATTTTTGAGCGGAGACAAACTCGGAGCACTAGTCACATGAAGATTCAACGGATTTTTTGGTTGAAAAATACCCTCACGAGCACGAGTAGACATAGAATGAGTAGTGGCGGGAGCAGAACGGAACAACAATGGAACCAAAGTAGCTGTAGAGGGCAGGTGAGGGTCGGCATTCCGCGGGAGAGAGTTGGCGGACCGTGGAGAACCTTCTGAACCGGTGGTAGCAGCCGGTGGAGAGCGGACATGGCGTTGATAGGTGGTACCAAAACGACGCGAAGGCAGGGAAGGAGCAGCTGGAAAGGCGTATTCATGACTCATAGAAGGCGGGGAAGTGTCGGAGTAGAGCTCGCGGACCAACAAGGGTGGAGAACCGCGCAGTGGATAAGGGAATACCGTCTCATCAAAAGTGACATGCTGCGAAATGTGAACCTTACCCGTAACTAAGTCGAGGCACCGATAACCCCGAAAATTCGTCGGAAACCCCAAGAAGACGCACCTAGTAGACCGAGGAGCCAGTTTATGTGGAGCTTTGGCGGAAAGGTTAGGATAACATAAACACCCAAATGTGCGGATGTGATCGTAGGTGGGATGACGACTAAAAAGCACCAAAACCGGAGTTTTGTTGTGAAGAACTGTAGTAGGCAGCCCATTGTGAAGATAAGTAGCCATTTCAATATATTCAACCCAAAATATTTCCGGTAGAGAAGTATGTATAAGCAAAGTGCGCTTTATGTCATTAAGTCGACGAAGCATACGCTCCGCTTTACCGTTTTAAGGAGATGTTTGCGGGCACGCAAACGGTACACCATGCCATTGTTCTTAGCAAAAGTACGAAATGGGTTGTTATCAAACTCACCCCCTAAGTCACATTGAAAGGATTTGAAGGGACGTTCAATTTGAGTACGTACAGATTTAGCAAACTCAAGAAATTTTGCATAGACCTCAGATTTGTATTTGATGGGAAAAACTCATAGGTAGTGAGGAAAATCATTAAGGAGAACCAAATAATACTTAAAACCATCATGGCCTAATATTGGAGACGTCTATAAATCGCTATGTATAATGTCAAAGGGAGCAATAGTGACACTAGAGGAATCAGAAAACGGTAAGCGTACATGCTTACTTACTTGACAAGAATGACATAATGTTGCACATGGTGCTTTATTACACAAAATAGAACTAGATTGCTTAGAGAATCTAAAACGTGGTTGCCCGGATGCTCGAGACGACCATGCCACACCGAGAAGGGAAGAAACGACGGCGAGGACAGACACATTTGTGGGAGACGCTTTGATGGACGTTGTGGATGACGACATAGGGGGAGTGACCGGGTACAACTCGCCTGAACTACTGCTCCTCATTAACAGAGTCCTCGTACGAAAATCTTTCACTGAAAAACCATTAGGGTCAAATTCAACTTACACATTATTATCAACTGTGAATTGACGAAAAGAGATTAAGTTTTTGATGATATCATGAGTGAAGAGGACATTGTTGAGGGTAAGAGGGTTAGATTTTGTAGGTAAAGTATGAGACCCACTACCACAAACAAGAATACTATGACCATTACCGACACTAATAAAAGGAATACTACTGGAAGATTATGCCAGTGAGCATACCTGAATGAGAGGCAAGATGGTTTGTAGCACCAATGTAACACTACAGAATATGGAAAGTGGATTATGGAGTTGGTTTGTCCCACATTGGGAAACAAAGGCTCATATGATTAGTTTATAATAGATTCCCACCATCATACTAATAACAAGGCTTTCACCTTTTAGAGCTTGGAGATGATATATGGGACTAAGGGGTGACTACCCATATTATTGGGTTGTGTTGCGACGGACGGTGGATCGGGCTGTTACAGATGGTATCAGAGCAACCCTACGACCGCTTGCTGAGTGCTGGGGCAAGGCCCAGGTCAGCCATCTAGCGGGGGAGATCTTTGACCTGTGTTGATGTTTGTATAGTTTTGCAGAGGCGCAACGGGCAACGGGGACGTTGCGTTCTCTAAGTGGGGGAGTTTGTAACACTACAAAATATGGAAAGTGGATTATGGAGTTGGTTTGTCCCACATTGGGAAACAAAGGCTCATATGATTAGTTTATAATAGATTCCTACCATTATACTAACAACAAGTCTTTCACCTTTAAGAGCCCGGAGAGGATATTTGTGCCTAAGGGGTGACTACCCATCTTATTGGTTTGTGTTGCGACTGACGGTGGGTCGGGCTGTTACAACCAGTGTCCATAAACCAAGTCAAATCCGGGGCTGAAGGGTCATAGCACCAAAAAACTGACCCAAATCCGTGGGGTGAAAACCCGAGTCCATACCCGTAAACGGACCGACAGCAACATGCGCCTGACCAGGAGGAGGTTGAGTGACCGGCCGAGTTCCCTGAACACCGGCACCAACAGGAGGCCATGAACACGCCCAACCCGAAGTAGTGGGGTACGTGCAAGGAGGTACAGCCCAAGGGGAGTTAAACCACGGTGGGTAAGACCATTGTTGAGGGGCAGTATAGATGGTGCGCACAATAGCATCCAAAGCCCCACCACCAAAGGGTTGTCGAGAGCCCTTGTTACCCTTGTTTTTGCCTTTGTTCTTCCCCCCACCCTTTGTTCTTCCCTGAAAAAAAAGACTATGCGTGTGTTTTCTAATCTCGTGGCTTTTCTGTTTCGGCTCACCCGGACCCTGTGTTGGGAAATAAGACCAATCTCCCACGCGTCGCGGAAGCAAACCAATCGACAATAATAAATAAAAGTAGAAAATACGCAAGCAAATAAGATGAGATACAAATTTTAGGGACTAAACCCAGGTCAAAACCCTCCAATTACGGAGGTAAACCCCACCAGCAAAACCGCTAAATTCCACTATATAAAATAGCGCCAGTACAACCACCGTCTCGAATCATAACACCGAATTCGAAACACGCTACATATCAGGAACAGATAAACTACCTCTAGCTTCCAAGTATAACTAATAATCACCAAATAATAATACTCCTAGAGATAAACCACACCTGAATAGATGTACTAACCGTTCCTGTATAGTAGACGAACCTTGTACTGCCCGTACGCTGCTGCCCAAATCAATCACCAGATTTGTTAATCCCGCAAACGTTCCACGATACAATATCCGATCGTCTATTCGCATTAGCGCATACACCACGTACAATAACAGAGCCCTTAATGTTTTCGCTCTACGTTACTAGGTACGTACCAATTGGCTTGCAAATCCGCCGTAAACAATTGCCAAACAAAATAAGAGAAAACCTTCTTCCAATAATGTAGCATATGCCTTAGCTACACTAACTGACTTAAAAAGATCACTTGCCTAAATTTCCTATGTTTCCAGCCAAAATCCATATAATCAATTCATACAAATTACCGTATTAACTCTCCTAATGAACTTTCTGTAAACATAGCAAAACAACTTGGGCTGGACGACCCAACACCATGGTGCTATCTGTGGTCCGGGATACATAGTATAATCTGCGGTTTAATAGGTGCAATAAGCATATTGGTAATGAAGAGTACAACCTAGAGATGTTTAATACTCCCTCCATTTCATTCATTTGTTTACGTCGGACCGGATTTTATGAGAAAAACGCAACCCCAATGTAAACAAATGAATGAAATGGAGGGAACCTCAAGTCAAAACATGGCTTTAGAGCCATTAATCCAACTCATATCAAGGCTATCAATTGAATTTTCCACTATAAAATGTTAAAAGATAATAAGAATCCATGACCCCTCTCGAAAAAGATTATAGATGGTGAGAATCACGTAGCTAGTTCAGAGGGGTTTAGAGAGAATTATTCAACATTACATAGCTATCAATCACAAGGAAGTAGATGACAAATTTGATAGAAACTCCCACATGCTTCTCTTATTTATACTCTTCAAAACCCACAAACCTTATATAATACACCTCATTTCTCTACAACAACAAAGTGTAGCAAAAAGAAAATAGCATCTCTTTGTACCCACAAAATTCCCCTGCCTTTTTATGTCATTGCTTATATATGAAAAAGTACTTCAACATATCTAGGAATAATTAGGAAAAAAAAGGGTTATAATTAAAGAGGGAATTATTGATAAAAATTAAATGGAGGGTGCAATAGAGAAAGCGGATGCATCGGCTTTCAGGCAGTGTATCGCTCTAGCATGGGAGAATCCTTATGTTTTACGCTTGGCTTTTTCTGCTGGTATTGGTGGCCTCCTCTTTGGTTACGACACAGGTTACTACTAATTGTCCCTTCTCATTTAGGGAATATTATTTCATGTGTTACGATAACGAATATGATTTCGTGTTAGTGTTACACTGCTGGATATCATATGGGCGTTATCTATACCACCTCATATGCATGCATGCTTAGTCCATTGCTTAGTATTTAGTAAAAGTAAAACATAACTACATAAGCACAAGGTTATGTTATGCAAATGCGACCTTAAAGTGTTTAAGAACTATTTCAGTCAAACTTTAAAGTTGATGGGTAAGACTAATACCTTAATATAAATTACAATAGTTTTTTTTTAAGGGATAAAATATATAGTTTTTCTTAACAAGACTCTATTTCAAAAGTTGAAGGTAGCATTCGACGAAATCAGAAAGCATGCTTATATGGTTAGATATACAGCCTCTGCTCGGTTGCACTAACTGTTTGAGTAGCAGGTAGCTGTTCGAATAGTATGTAGTTGTTTTAGTAACAGGTAGCTGTTAGCTCTAAAAGTAGCAGTTGATGTTAGATGTGTTCGGTAAAAATAGCTGTTGAATTATCAAAACTATATTATATATAGAAAAATAAAAATAGAAATGCTAGTTTTATTTTTTTTACCTAAAATGTTAATTTAAGTAGCATTTTCCAAATGCTAGATAAAATGCTAAATGCTACCAAAACTGCTATTTGAATTATGTAGTCAAGCTGGTACAGTAGTAGTTTAAGCTAGTCAAAATGCTACATTCTACTTCTTAATGTATTGCAGAACAGGACCATAGTGTAGCATTTAGGTAGCATATGAAGTAATTGGTAGCTGTTTATTTAACTAACATTTACGTTGCACATTATTTGTAGTCGCCGATTGTACTCGAATATAACTTTCTAAGCAATATATATGTTGTGTACATCATAATAAGAATAACATTAATTTAAAAGATGGTAATTCTCTGACATTATTATTACTTGTGGAATGGTGCATGGGATGATTTCAGGAGTTATATCAGGGGCCCTTCTATACATAAGAGATGATTTCAAGTCGGTGGACAGGGAGACCGTTTTACAGGTATGCCCAAAAATGCATCACTTTCAGATTATTTTCGTAAGGAGTACGCATTAGTATTTTATATGACATTTGTTTTGGCTCCTTTGTGGATTAAATATAAACCATTACTATTTATATTTTACTTGTGATATGCACGTACAAACTTGTTTAGAGGATTGTGACCATATTGTTATCATTGGTTGATATTTCATTTCAAGATTACTAAAAGTCTAAATGTTATCTATTACTAGTGGTACATAATCACGTCATAATAACAAATACAAGAAGTGCTCGTTGTATAGGAAGATCCTGTATGTGTTCAATTCTTGCTTCAACTTTTTGATACTATGGCGAAAATTTGACTTTATATTTTATATATAAAAACTAAAAAATGTAGAACGAAAATGAAAAATGTCTTCTTTAGCAAAACTTACAGGAGTAAGCCATAAATTAAAAATACAATTGAAAAAAAAAAAAACAAAAAAAAGAGAATCAAGAAACACTCTTAGGAGGATAAGAAAAAATGTATGGTCGATCATCAGCTTTAAAAGTTTAAACATAATGAATAACTTCTTACATACACCATTATCCTATAATGTCTTATCAAATATAGAGTACTAACTTTAGATATATGTTTCGTATAATCAACTTATTAGTGGTGTGACCAACTTATCCTAGATTCCTAGTACTCTAAAATTTAGTTTATTTGTACTATGTTTTTTTGGTTTGACTAATATTTAAAGTGTGAGTGAATTTTTTTCCCTAAAATAAGTGGATTCTTTTGAGTGTTCATTGAATATTAGATTGTAATATTGAACAAATGGAAATTAAAGCTCGAAAATAAATTACAAGGGGAAGATGTAAAACAGATCGAGTTGAATAGTGTTTCTGGTTACAATATGCGGGTCAAAAATTAAGTCTCAGATAATGTTTTTTTAATCAAAAATTCAAGTTTGAGTTACTTATGTCAGATCTAATCAACCAAAACAATAGGAAAAGGCTCACTCGACATGATAAGGCAACCTTAACTAGCTTAATCCTTAATCAATAATACATTCAATTTAAATTTATCTCGACTACTCAAACAAAAACGTGAAGAAATCCATGACTCATTTTAGCCCTAATAGGGAATACAAGTGCATTCCTCAAAAGAAAAAGGGCAATACATAGTGGATTTCGCTTTAGTTGTCCTGTCCCCCATTTGAAAGCTTTTCCCCCAAAAATTTTCTAAGTGAAACGTGGCTATAGCTTTATTTTCCAACGGTTCCTTTTGATCAAGTTTGTTCGGTTGTGTTTGGAGCTCAGCCCATTTGTCCTCATAATAAATTATTCGGGCCCAATTACAGATGGTGACTGAGGCCCAATTACCACTTTTCCCCAGAGAGTGGCAATCCCCTTTGTCCTTGAAAATGATGAGTGAATATTTTGTTTGATGTTCACTTCCACCATAACTGAAAGATTAGTTTAAAACAAATGTACCAAACTAAATGGGATTCTCTCATATTGTTCGTGTCAGGTCCAAAGATTCATTTTTTTACATAGTTTGAAAATTCCCTACATAGACAACAAAAGAATGTACCAATATCCCTAGTTCATATGCTTGGACCTTGGAGCAAATTTTGCTAAAGTATAACACTATAACTAGCTTGGTAGCTCCATTCTTTTCCAAACTTTCTGCACCTCTATTACCACGTTCTTTAAGGTGTGATTTTTTTAGCAATAACAATGTTGGGTATCATCCTTTGCCACCTCGTATTTTGTCAATTTCAATGACATGACACCCAAATGATTTTTTGAAATGCACTAGACAACCTAGATCATAAAGGGCTCCATAGTTTCTCTCTCCTGAAAACTGCAGTCCTTTCTTCCTTCTTTAATTCTGCGCGTGACCTCCACCCCACTTTCCATATACTACGTGAAAGCCACCCCCACTTTCTTCCTCTTTTTTTTTTTTTTTTTTTCTTTGCTTTTTCCTTTCTTCCCCACGAACTAGCTATCATCTTTGGCAATTGTGTTCGTCGACGAACGAACAATCAACCTTTTTCAGTGGTTGAACTCCATTTTTATGGTTCTTCTTTGACAATCTCAATGTTTGATACCCCCATTGCTATTGCTCTTACAACTTAAAGTCGTCAAAAAGTTCTATGAATTCGTGAAAAACCAAAATTTTATGTCCGGTCGCAATAGTTTTCGTTTACTAGCTACAATAATCGTGAAAAATAATTCATTCTAGAGATTTGGCCAATATATTGTATGACTTTCACTGTCCATGATTCAAAAATAATGTAATGTACAACCTAGTAAATGAAGACTGTTAATGTGATACGTCATACATACGTGTTCCAGCAACAAAATAACACAGCGTCATATATAGCGAGTTAGATAAGAATTTTAGCAAAATTCATACAATTTTTCTCAAACTTTGGTTAACCGGTCAGTGTGCATACCATGTTTAATAAGGGTGCATTTTCGACATCGCGGTGTTTAAAGAAAGACGGAAGGAGTTTAGCTTACATAAGATAGGATATGTAGGATCATCTGAAGCTGCATCTATAAGCTATTAATTAACTTCATTATTCAATAAGCTATCAACACGTACTGATACTAACCGCTATCATGTACATAATCACACAAAAATGCAGGAGAGTATCGTTAGCATGGCACTTGCAGGAGCAATTGTAGGTGCAGCAGCAGGAGGGTGGCTAAGTGATCGTTTCGGAAGAAAGTTCACAATCTTGTTGGCTGATTTTCTCTTCTTTGTTGGGTCAGTAATAATGGCTTCGGCTCCGAACCCGGTTGCCCTTATTGTGGGTCGGGTCTTCGTGGGTCTTGGCGTCGGAATGGCGTCAATGACATGCCCTCTATACATTTCTGAAACTTCACCCACAGCTATACGGGGCGCACTTGTTAGTACCAACGGTTTCCTTATCACTGGTGGACAGTTTTTGTCCTACCTTATTAACCTAGCATTTACCAAGGTAAATCTCAAGAACCGTTTGATTCAAATGAAATTAACATCACTCTTTTTATACGGTTTACTAGACTTACTAAAAATTGTACTAATAAAAAAAGTTGGTTGTGTGGTTATTAATTTGGAAACGAATGTAGCATTTACATGGTTCTCTTCAATTAATTCAATGCATGCTACTATTTCTCAGGCACGTGAATAGCGCACATGCAAGTTTGTAGTCGTTCACGTGCCTGACTGCATGAGACATGGTGATAAGTTGGCGACCTCCACATTAAATTTAGTCGTGGAGGAAATAGTGTAACATTTAGTTTGAATTCAAGAAGTAAAATTAATACAAATGATTTCCCATCATATAATTTTTTCAAAAAATTGAGTAATGGTTTTGTCATACATGGAACTAGTACGATATATGTAAGGGCAGATTCGGCTCTTTTCGTACTCAATTTTTTTAAATTTTTTTTTTTTTTTTAAATTTTTGGATCAACTTTGAGTGGTATAACAAGATATAAAGTTAAGTGCAAATTAATAGTGAAAAACAAAAAAAAAAAAAAAATGTTTTGTTATATGTGTAGGTGCCTGGTACGTGGAGATGGATGCTAGGAATTGCAGGAGTTCCAGCACTCTTACAATTTGTACTAATGTTACTTCTTCCGGAGTCCCCTCGTTGGTTATATAGAAAGGTAATTTTAATTCGTTCATTCTTACGACGTTAGTTTTGTGTGAGACGGTCTAACATCCGTTTTGACATAGAGTTAGTTCACCGGATATATGTAACTCATCATGCATGTTACAGGGCAAACAAGAGGAGGCCAAAACCATCATAAGGAAAATCTACCAAGAGGAAGAAGTCGAAGGAGAAATCGCAGCCTTACACGAATCAGTAGAGAAGGAATTGAACGAAAAGGATGTCCAGAAAGTTGGATGTGTAGAGCTGATCAAAACAAAGACAGTAAGAAGAGGTCTGATTGCCGGTGTCGGTCTCCAAGTTTTCCAGCAATTCTTAGGCATAAACACAGTCATGTATTACAGCCCTACGATCGTTCAGCTAGCTGGTTATGCATCAAACCAAACTGCTCTCTTACTCTCTCTCGTTACCGCCGGACTTAATGCCATTGGATCGATTACAAGCATATACTTCACTGATAAAACAGGAAGGAAAAAGCTGCTGATTTTTAGCATTTCTGGTGTTATTATCTCTCTGGCTGTTTTGACAGCGGTTTTCCACGAGACGACCTCTCATACTCCGCCCATTAGCTTGAGCGAGACGAAACATTTTGGTCATGACATCACTTGCAGTGATTACATAAACAACGCTGCAGCTGCTTGGGATTGTACCAAGTGCTTGAAGAAGCAATCTTGTGGATTCTGTTCAGCACCCACCAATAAGGTAATTTTGTTTACATATCTTGTTGTTAGCGTTTTTTGTAGCTGTAACGTTTGTTAATACATGTACAAAACCCATTACAGTTATTGCCCGGGGCTTGCCTAGTTGCGAACAACACAGTGGGTAACATATGCAAAGCCGAGCACGGGAGACAGTGGTACTCAAGAGGATGTCCAAGCAAAAACGGATGGTTGGCATTGATCGGTTTAGCCCTCTACATCATCTTCTTCTCGCCTGGTATGGGAACGGTCCCGTGGGTCGTAAACTCGGAAATTTACCCTCTACGGTACAGAGGAGTTTGTGGAGGTATAGCAGCAACTTCAAACTGGATATCAAATCTGATTGTGGCTCAGACTTTCTTGTCAGTGGCTGATACAATTGGAACTGCATACACATTCGGGATATTCGGGATCGTTGGAGTGTTTGCGCTCTTCTTTGTCATTATTTATGTACCCGAAACCAAGGGGCTTCCTATTGAAGACATTGAGGAGATGTTGGCAAACAGATCCTTGAATTTCAAGTTTTGGAACAAGAAGACTTCGTCGTCGTCTAAGCAGAGTATCGAATTATCAAATAAGGCATGAGCTAATTATCTTTATTGTCGTTATCATGAACTAGATTTGAATGAATAAGACCCCATCCTGTTTTAGTTGAAGGGAAAAAAAAAAAAAAAGATTTATGGTAGATTAATTAGTACATTTAATTATTGAAATGAACATTGGTTTGAGACCTATAAATTGTGTGGTTAATTTAGAGACTCACCTGACGTGTGTGAAATAATTACTGCTGCTATTTTACCTATATATCTATGCTCCATATAACACGTTAGTTCATGATTTTATACTTGGCTAGCTTAGTGTCGGTACTCTGTACCGTGTTATAGTAGAAGGATTCTACTGTAAATTAACCCAGAAAACAGACGTAAAGGACAAGCTTTTAGGAGCAATACTCAACTAAAGCTGTCAATTGAAATTACAAAGAAAGAAGAGACAGATTGAAGTAAGAAGAAGATAGATTAGGGAGCAAAGCTCAACCAAGAAACTTGAAGAGGAAGATTAGAAGAGGAGAGGAATTGAAAGAAACAGAGAATTCAGAGAAAGATAGAAATTCTGATTGTAAATGCATAAACTGAGAAATGAATCTTACAACCTTATTTATACAACTTTGAGTTGGTTAGCTGTCATTGTCATAGCCTAACCACCTATAACTAACTCTAACAACTTCCTAACTGATTTCTAACATCCTCCCCATGACCTTATCAATTTCCTAATTAATCCCTATAACATACCGCAAACTGAAACCATATATAGAGCATAATTTCATAAACACGTCAAATGCACCGTATGCGCAAACGTGAAAACTTGGACATCATGTACAAAGTGGTACACTAGAAAGATATCATGTCCAAGGAATATAACGATCAAGAATTGTATCTGGGACATTTTATTGTACGCGCGTTACTTCAAAAATGACCTAATAAAACAGGCCTAATGTAACGCAGTAACGGTCTATAGGGGTCACGTTTGATTACCTAGAGAAAATGCGCGCGACAATAAAACCTTACCCGCCAAAAAAAATATGTATTATTCCCACTCTGAAACCCTAACCTCAAGCTTTCTCTCTCCTCAGTTCAAAATCCAACAAAAAATCATGCCAAAATCTCAAATCACCTAATTCCATTCTGGGTTTTAATCTGTACTATTCCCACACATCAGATTTTGATTTTTTTTTGGTCGAATTGATTTGGGCAAGAACTTGCAGATTTGGGGGAGATTGATCTTTTATGTATCCAGTAAGTGTTTATGATTTTTTTTTAATTAAGTAGATTGGTCATCTGGGTTGATGTTTAATCTGAATTGGGTACTCATACTTTGTCTTAATAATGTCTAATTTGATTGGATTGGATGAAAAAAAAAAAAAATTGCATTTTTATTTGTGTGTGAATGTCTGGCTAGTTTTATGAAATGTGCAAATTTGATAATGTGGTTTTTGTAGTTCAACTTTCATTAGGAATTTACGTGTATTTTCATGTGATTTCGCATTCATTTTGTTGCGGCCGTAAGCTGGCTCCATTTGTATTGGGAAGATTAGTTCAGGAAATAAACACAGACTGCTCCTACTGTCCTAAGCCATTAATTTTTAACGTGAGCTTAAAGTTTGTAATTGAAATGTACACTGAATATGGTAAGTATGATGCATGCGGGCGTACTCGTTGATTCAGCCGCGGTTGGATCTTGTTTGCTGCAACGCCAAGTCCTACACATGACTTGTTATTTCGTGTGTATCTGTGATTTATCTTTGTGTTCAGCCTTTGTTCAGCCCGGCCTCCCTGTCAGTTCTCACAAGAAAATTGTGCTTTCTAGATGGTGCTAGTTGAGAGTCTTTCGTGTACTCTGTGCTATCAAATCAGTCTCGGTTGAACAAACTTGTAAGCTAAGCTAGAATGGTAAGATTTCGTGTTTACACAGGCAATTTCATAAGCTTACAAACCCAAAATCGGCATCAATAAGGAAACCTAACAAAACTTTAAGCTGAAAGATGTGCCTTCACTTGCCAGAAGACAAACAATAAAAAGAAAGAAATGCCTTCACCCCATAAATTTATGTATAGGCGGACAAATTCAAGAAGGTAACGAACATAAGATTGCATTTGTGCTCTATCTCATAGGCAGGTAGGTCAATTGGTCAATACAGGGCCTGAGGTCGATTCTGATGCATTTAAATGACAAAACGGATTGGTCACATTTAAAAATGATGCTACCTTGGTGAACATCAAAAATCCCATTAGTAGAGACTTGCTCATTGTTGACAATACTACCCATCCATGATATTCAGGTATTCGAGTTTGATGGAAAGTTTATAACCTTGATATCGTTTGTATGTAAATGTCAGGTTGAATTTGCGCAGCTTACTCAAACTCAACTTTGGTCATCCCTTCATTTCTACTACGGTGATTCTTCAAATTTCTTACCCATTTTTTTATGCTTGCTTGTGTGATCTGATCAATTAATGGTAATTTGACTTGAGAATCCCCCCAACCTCACTGCAGATGTTCCAATTCAGACTTTTGTTCTATTTTGTCCAATCTTTTTAATTTCGTGTATACTGCATTGAGAATTTGGTAGCGAGTAGTTGAAGTTATTGACCTTTGTATGTCGGGACTAATATGGGTTCTAATTAGAATTACTGTCAATTCAATCTTGATGTGCACGACGTTTATTAGGAGATATCGCAATTTTCTACTACCAATAGTTTTTACTTTGATTGGTAATTTGACAGTTTTCTTAAGATTCAAGTACACTTCATGACTCACCGGTAACTACTCTCGGCTGATTTTCTGATATCGACTGACAAAGTTGATCTATCATGACTAAAATCTTTATAACCCTTTTGAATACTAGAATACTAGCATTCAAAAAAGCTTCCAAGTTCTAATGTCTCTATGGTTGGCTTATACTTATAGGCATGCTCTTTTCCCCTATCCCAACTCTTTCGATTAAATTCCTTCCATCATGATGTTTTTTTTAAGGCTGTATAGGTGGTTTGGAGGCATGTATATGATTTTATTTATTTTTATTTTTTTATGTTTCTCCGTGGGCTATGAGTTGTGATAGTATACTGATATCTAGGGATGTATTAGAATGCTTAAGAACTCTTTTCTTTCATAGAATTTTTCTTTTTGCCATTGATGCTAACACTGTGAGTCTGTGATCTAATGGTTAATTTCTATTTTGGCTAGTGGTTGCTCGTGTTGTTGGCTTCTATTGCGGCTCTTCAATTGGCGTTTCTGGGACTTCTCTCTTTTGCTGGTGATTCAAGATGGCAAGTGAAGGCCCCCCCATCAGAATGTTTCTAGACATGTAAGTATTACAACATCAGTGTTGTTAGTTCATGTTTGTGGTTAACAGCTTATTCTTTGTACTTTCTTGTTGTTAGTATATATTCTGCTTTATATGTGATGTTCTCATGTGCTTTAATTTTTAAATATGTTTTTCTCTTACATTGAAATTATCAATCAATTGTTTCGTCACTTTGGTTTATAAGTCCCATACCAATTACGTAAATTTATGTTTTTTAACTAACTTAGGATATGGGAAGCTCAAGTAATGACTGGCGTCATCTTCTTAGATGGTCTGATGAATATGAAAACGGATTAGATGAATATCTTGAGAAGAAGTTTGCAACTGAAGCTCTAGGACGTTAAATTGCTTGCCCTTGTAAAAAATGTCATAAGCGTTATTGGTTTAGTAGAAATGTGGTCAAGACCATGTAATTTGTAAGGGCTTCAGCTTTAGAGAAGAAAGAAACTTAGAACAATGCTTAGATTCAATGGCAGATTTAGACAAAATGAGTGAACTTGAAGCTGAATCTGAGCATGGGAAAAGTGGACATTCTAAGGACCCTTATTATGAGGTGATGAAGAAAGATGAGCATAAAGGCCGTGTACACCTTTATGGATGTGGTGTAACCCACACCAAGCTTAAAAATACAGGGAAGGCAAACTACATGTTCCCAAAAGAGTTCTTGGAGAGCATAAAAGCAAACATAGTGTCAGAGGTTGCACCTATTGTAACTAACCTTATCATAAGCCAACTACAAGCAGCAAATCCTGGGGTAAAGCTGGTGGTTCCTCAATTCGTACTGAACATTCCACCAGGTGATGCATCTAGCAGTCCAGAACAGCATCAGGATGGCATCCAACGCAGACAATCCTCTGTTGGGACAACAAGTAACCAGGTACTTATGACTGTATGAGTGTGACAGTAACACCTATTGATTATCAATAGAGTATTCACCTGGAAGTTTAAACAGATTGCTTAAATAGGAGTATAACGTGTATTAATCCCAGTGTTGGCTTAGAGTCTAACACAGATCAGAAGTGACACACTTTCAACAGTAGCAGCGGATACAAGTTAGGTCCACTCTTTGTCAAAGAGACAACATGAGTGCCACTAATTATTGGAAAAAATTGCAAGACATTGCATTGAAATGTGATATGGTATCGAATTTGACACTACCCTCCATTTCATTTGATAAGGCTTGAGCTGAGTTCCACTTTCTTTTTGTTTTTTTCTTTTCTTTTTGGTATGTACCTCAAAATACAGGTACAAGTAATGACTCAAAAAAGGAAAGGCATTCACCTGCTGACTATTCTTGAAAAAGAATTCAGGCATGGTTAATGCTTGAGATATCCCTGTACTTTTTGTGATAATTTTGATTACAAGACTCGACTTAATTATTGGTTAGTGATTGACGGTATGGAGTATGGTTGGTGATGCGATTATTGCTGATGTCTTGATTATTGGTTAGTGATTGGTTGGTGATACTATCTCTAGATTTTGCTTAGCTTTGTTCTAGTCATCTAGTGTGATGAATTTGCGAAACTTAACTGTGTTTTGCTAAAAATTTATGGAACTTTTCTGCTAATTTGATCATTTTCTGTTTCAAAGTTTACTGAATATCATGCTCTATCCATTCTGAGGGAAGACCATCTCTTAATAAACTTCCAGTACTATATTCTTGACCAGTTGACTACCTTCACAAATAAGATTGTTGACCGGTGCTTCTAATGCTGTAGTATGTACAGTCATCTGCAATTTTAGCTCCAAGTTCAGTTGAAATGAGGTTGACCTTCACCATATGGTGGTTTACTCAATTATTGAGACGGTTTTGTGTTCGTTTGTCTAACCACAGGCTCCTGGTTATATTGTGTTTGATTGTTGTGCCCTCGTACAGCGCTTTGGCTAGCTTAACTGGGTTATATTCATGTTCATTTAATGTTGCAGTTGCATCACCTTGGCTAGGATGATCTAAAAGGTTGTAAGCCTAGTCTAGGGCCATTCTTTTTTTTTTTTTTTTGTTTTTTTTTTTTTTTTATCAAGAGCACAGAATTGCATTAAGAAATGAAAGCGGACACTAGGGCCATTCTTTGGTAACACGGGTTGTGGAATTTTAGCAAAATGGTACTCGTATTAGCTATCTATGTTAGCTAATAAGCTCTCATTCTTATACTTCTCATCATTCTTAGCCTCGTAGGTGCAGTGATTGAGGAGTCGGGTGTTGAGGCTGGAGGATGCACCATATTTGGGTTTGATATACCAGTATTCATTAGTATTGCGTTGACAAGCTATTCTTAGTGTATACCGTATGAAACTTTTTGTAGACCTAAATATGTAGGCGCGCTTTTGTTATATGAAACCTTTTGCATACCTAAATATATCGGTGCGCTGTTGGTAAGCGCCCGTAGGTGATAACTCTCTTTTAGATATAGTTGATCTAGTTAATTATGAGGAATTATTTTTTTTTTTAGGTAGCGTTTGGAATTAAGAATTTGAAAATGTGGAATTCAAATAAAAGTTTGGGAAGAGTGCGATTTCAAAAAGACACATCTTGAGATGTTATTTGTTTTTTGCCTAAATGGATTTGATACAAATTTCAAAGGATTTTTGATACAAATCCAAATTCTCAAATTCTTGAGTTCAGTCAAATTTGGATTTGAGATTCAAATCCTTGTATCCAAACACTCTCTTAAAGGAATTATGTGGAAGTGTTGATTAGTTTGTAAAAAACTAGTTTATATTTATGTGTCAAAATTATATTTATTTCTGATCGATTCACCCAACACACACTAAGTTCGAGATTGATCGATCAATGGTTATATCATGCTCCCGAGAGCACAAGGATCATGATAGAGGAGTATAGACTACACTTAAAATGATTTAAAATTTATTTAAGTGTGGTCTCTACTCCTTTTGAGAAGGACCACCATGATCCTTGTGGTCCACCATGCTCCTTGTGACCTTGTGCTCCCGGGAACAGAGCATGGTATAATTTATCTTGATCAATGGTGACTCTTTTTGTTATTATAATATTTCGGTGATTATTATTATAGTTATAGAAATTTTTTTCTGTTGTCTATATGTAAAAGTGTCCATCCAATTTAATACTCGATTCACCCCATCTTAAAGGGGTGGGTTAATCGATAAGTTTTCATCAAAAGTCAATGTTGGGTATTCCCTACATCCTAATGATATGAGTTTATGAAGAATGGGGTAAGATCAATTTTATCCTTACTAACTTGTGGCTTCTGGGAGGATCTTTTGCCCAACACAAAATGAGTGTTTGGAGACAAAAATTAGAAGTCAAAACAACCACACCAACGCATTCACAAAGAGAGAGAATGAGAAGAAGCACAATCACGTATAACTCTATAAACCCAAATTTTAAGTTGCTGTTTTGAGGCCCCAACGAACTCGGATTGCTACGAAATTCGGAGAGGAAGCTAATGTATATGGGAACTTCATTCTTGACAATTTTGGAGGCATTTCGACCTCTCTAAGTGGTATTTTCGTTCTACTCTTCTTTGATTTGGTGATTATTTCATTAGTTAGCGCAGTAGGGTGTGCTTGAACCTTGAGATTGTGGTTGCCCCTAGATTTACCTAGAGAAGATTGTAGTGTTGTATTCCAGTGATTATTGATTAATTAGTGGAAGGGCTTGGCACCGGCTTACACTACTTAAGATTTTCCCGCCTTGGGTTTCCACTTATATATGTGTGTCTCTTGACAATCATTATCATTCCCACAGCACGGGTGACATGACAAAGATCAAGAAAGAGTCTTGGTAAAATGAAAAGCCGATCCGAGATCCATAGCCGCCTCCGAAGCTACACCCCAGAAGACAGGATAACACAGGTACGAAAGTGTATGGGCTGTTTTGATTAGCCTTAGTTGTGTTATGTTAGTTGGTTGGTTTAAGTATATTGGTTAATAGTGTCGATTGTCTATCTAACACCACAACATAGGTAAATTGAGTTTGTTATTTCTGCTAGTAATTGTGCCATTTTCTGTTACGAACGAAATAATTTGCAAAAGATAAACAAAGGATAGTATTGATATCAAAGGTTTGATATACAAAGAAGGGGATTAAGACACTAGAAGCAAGTAGGGAGGGGGACTGACTGTTGAAAGGGGATGAGAAATCGGAGTTTACAACATACGATTGTATTCCTCCTAAAACTCCTATATTTATAATACTAGCTAATAAGTGTGCCTTCTTACAAGAGTGACACCTCCACAATATGACAAACTAGTTTGGTGAGTCATTTTCTTTTCGTGATGTGGACTCCATATTAGTTCGGGCTGATTTGCTAAGTCCAATCGGAATTGTATTCGTATCATTTTCCTACTCAATTCACCCTATCTTCAATATATTTTGCGAATGACTTTTCACGGACCAAGTATCCTCCATCTCATATATTTCCGAGATCAATTGTGGGCGTACAAACTGCAAAATTTCAAGAATAAGCTTAGTACAAGCCACATGTGACATGAGTATGCCTGGCCTCGTAACTAGTGAATATTACTTTTTTTTTTTTTTTTGAGGTCAGTGAATATTACTTATGGAAGCTTAGGGGTGGCAAATGGGTCGTCGGGTCGGGTTATGGTGGGTTATACCGGGTCAAATGATCTTTCGGGTCGGTTTTGGGTTGGGTCGGGTCGGTTTCGGGTCGGTTCTATCGAGGAAATTTTGTGCCGGGTCGGGTCGGTTTCGAGTCGGGTCACAATCGGTTTTAGTTACTAATGGTCATTTATGGACGTTATTTCAATTTTGGGCATTACCAGTCGGGTCATTGTCGAGTAACAGGAGGTCGGGTCGGTTACGGGTCGGGTCATCATCAGGTTGTGTCGGTTCAGGTCATCATCGAGTCGGGTCTTGTCGGGTTTAGTTGATCACAATTTCGGGTCTTATCGGGTCAGATTCTCGAGTCAACGAATCGGGTTGGGTCGGGTTTGCCAGCCCTATGGAAGCTAAATCGGCATTTTCTACGCCAACCCACGTAGTGGAAGGTACGAGTATTCTATGTTTATCGAGGCAGGAGAAGAACGATATCCACGGTTTTATGATATAGTGCTTGAGAAAAAGTTGTCAAATAAAATAGGTAGAAGAAAAACTTGTTCAATAATATGGGGTGTATGTCGTCCGGGCATATATAAACCGCTAAGCTTCTTGCCGGTTTTATGACTTTAAAAAATTATAGTAAAATCGTTAGGGACCGCCAAATCCTGGAACCGCCATGGTTCGTGGCGATTTCATATATAGGTGACGTGCACCCCATTATATTAAACAAGTTTTGTTCCGACCCATTTTATTTAACATTTTTTTTAGCACTATTTCAAAAAATCGTTGTCGAGCATCCTGCTTTAAATTAGAGTTCCCTGATGTTAAAATACAGTAAGGATTCTCTCTTATTTTATATTCATGTTTGTTCTAACCACAAAACTACTAGTCATTCCACTTCAATCGTTATTATACATGAGCATCATCATAATTCATTGATTCATTAAATCATCTCTTTTACAAACCATAATCTCGTCATCTCTCTCGATCGTCACTGCCTTTCTTATTCCGTGAGTAATCTTTTACTTATTTTCGTTTATGTTATTTTGAATTTCAACCTAGTTTAGTAGGCTGATTTTGAGGAGCGATTGTACATTTTCCGGATGACTTTTGTAAGTTTGTACTACCTTTATTAAGTTCATTGATTATGGGTTATAAGTTATAACCCAATTGTTTTCAAGTGATTATGTGATGATTCATGATGTTTGAACTTTCTATGTGCTAGAAGTGGCTTTGTCGTGGTTCGGAGTAATCAAACTCCATGTCTATTAGTTCAATCAGTAAGGGTTACGACTTTGAAGATATTACTTATGTTGATAGTGAGTGTGACTTGATACTTTAGTGTGGATGTAATGGAGATTGATGATTGCTCTTTTGGCTTCTAGGCCACGACTCGAGTACTATAGGTCTTTTTTTATGTAGGACTTAGTCTCGGTTTGATAGGGATTTAAAAACAGTGTATCTCGATCAAATCAGGTGCATTCAAATCATATTAGGTGATCATATACATTCAAATCAAATCAAATCAGTTCAGATGCATTCAAATGAAATCAAATGAAATCAGTTCACAATTGTTGCAATAATGATCAATAATTTAGCCCATTCTTTTTTCTTTTTTTTTTTTTTTTTTTTTTTTTTTTTTTTTTGTATATAAATTTGTCGAAATTCAACTGAATTTTCAACAAATTTAGATCAGATCCGTTGTAATCAGACTCATTCAATTCAGATTGAATCAAATCAGTAGACCCGGCCAAAATCTGACCCAGACTCGAACATTTCGAGTGATTACCCAAACTTCTTAAATATTGATTCAGAATTGAAAATTTTCATTCATATCACACATATATTGATTCAGATTTGAAAATTTTCATTCGGCTCAGACTTATACAAACTAATATTCATATCCAAAATTCGACACATGTGGGGCATACCATGGATGGACCGTGTAAAAAAGACGGCTTCACCATGGCGGGCCGTGTACAAAAGACGGCTTGACCATGGTCGGGCCGTGTACAAAACACGGCTTGACCATGGTCAAGCCGTCTTTTTTACACGGCCCAAGCATGGTGTGGCCCATTTGTGTCGAATTTTGGATATGAATATTAGTTTGTATAAGTCTGAGCTGAATGAAAATTTCCAAATATGAATCAATATATGTGTGATCTGAATGAAAATTTTCAATTCTAAATCAATATATAAGGAGTTTGTGTAAATACTTATAATGATCGAAATTATATGTATTTGAGTTCATGTTTGTCGTTCTCAAATCTTTAATTCCCCTTCACTTAATTAATTCTAAATCTTTTTTTATTTGTTGATGAGGGTCGGATTGCATAAGGAAGGGAGAAAAATGGAGGGAAATGAGGGGGAGAAAGATTATGGAGGAAATGAAGATTAGCATAATTAATTAGGTTTCGGGTTGTATAATTGAGTAAGTAAATTTTAAATTTTTTTGAGTGTCGAACAAACAACGAAGGTGGAAAATGGAGGGAAATGAGGGGGGTGAAGATTATAGAGGGAAATAAAGATTAGCATTATTAAGTCAAGATTAGTCAAGGGTATAAGTGAAAATACAAGGATATAATACAAAATACGGGCGACGAATAGCGTATTTTAGGGCGACGAATAACAAGTCCCTATTTTAAATTGAGGAATATAGTATGAAGTAGTTGGTGACATTATTTTGGACGAGGGAAGCCTTTTAGTCTTTTTTTTTTTTTTTTTTCTTATATCGAGAGAGTACGTATTCATTGGTATAGTGGTGTTTGTCAGATTCGACTGATCTTTTCTATTGGCTACCTTATCATAACGGTATATTATTTGTTGGTTTATGTGCTTTGTAGGTTCAAAATTTGAAGTGTAAATCAAGTCCTATTTTATTTTAGGATTTGGTACGACTGTTGATGACGTATACGCTACTAATTGAGATCCCAAATTTTGAAATATAATTTTAGTTTAAAATAAAGTTCTACTACCAATCGGGGTAACAAAGATGAATTCCCCAAGAGTCGAACACGTCTCAAAGTGCTTCATCAAGCCTAAGCGTGAGGTAGAAGAGTCGTCTAAGCAGCCATATTACTTATCTCCCTGGGATATGCTCTTCCTTTCAATCCATTACAATCAAAAGGGCCTTCTGTTTGCTAAGCCAAAACAGGAATCATTCTCAATCGACAAACTCCTAGATAGCCTAAAGACCTCTCTCGAACATACTCTTGTTCACTTCTATCCATTAGCCGGGCAATTCGTGACAAAAACCGACGTCGAAAAACACCAATGCCTAGTCTTCGTCGATTGCAACAAGGGTCCGGGAGTTGAATTCATTCATGCATCACTAGAGTTAACAGTGTCCGACATTCTGTCTCCGGACCACGTTCCGGCGGTGGTTAAGTCCTTGTTTGATCACAGCACTGGCCAAGTTGTAAACCATGATGGCCACAGCAAACCCCTCTTAACTATTCAGGTAATAAGGAGAATGCTACACATACATTTGACGTATAATAAATCTATTTGCATAATTTACGTATCTACTTATTGCCACTCATACACTCGTCAGTTGATGTATATGGATATACATCTAGCGTGTATTATACACTATTAAAATGTACTAATAAATACTTTTCAGGTGACTGAACTAGTTGATGGCGTGTTTATCGGTTGTTCTATGAATCATGTGGTGGTCGATGGAATGGCTTTCTGGCATTTTTGGAGAGTGTGGTCTGAACTGCATCGCGCCAACGAGAACCAGGTTTCGTATCCACTACGGTTGCCTGTTCATAAGCGTTGGATTCCCGATGGTTACGGTCCTGCTGATATATCGCTTCCCTACACATCTCCTACCGAGTTTATCTGCAGGTTAGGCTATGTATACCTTGTCACCTTAGCTTGTGCAAATGATAATATCTGAGGAATCACGTCTTAACTTCATCTCAAGTTTCAACCACACATTAACAATACAAAAGAACAGAAACCGTAACATGATTTTTTTTTTTTTTTTTTTTTGGCTGAGTGGAAATTGTAACATGTTATCTACGGAGTATTTAATTTGCATTGTATCTGATGTTCAAGTCGCATCTAAACATAGCCTTTTTAGTTTGAATAGTGACAATAGAGTATTCATTCACTCGGTGAGAATTTTATATTTTTGTTTTTGAGTGATCCTAAGAGTTTACATATAGACACATATAAAATTGTCGGCGAAAGTAGTAAAGGACCCCCATACGTTTGCTTTTATGTGAAATCAACCCCCACATGTTTTAATTGTAGCAATTGACCCCCATAAGTTTGTCATAATGTGAAATTGGGCCATTCTTCATTTTCTCACCAATTTCTCATCACCCATATATATCATTTCAAAATAAATTGTACATTATACCATTCACAAAAGAAAAAAAAGAGCAAAATACACTAAAGTACAAATACTTAACGTGATAAATTTGGGCTTAGCTTTTTGTGGGTTACACTTATAGACATTAACTTAAAGATAATTTATCCATTTTTTGAATTTTGTGATCTTCAGATTCATCACATGTTTTGGGTAGGTTTTATTCGCGAGTCATGAAATTGTTCTTAGAATAAGTTATTTTATAAAAATAAAAATAAATTTTGATTATATATTTATATTGGGGTAAAGATCAATGGACCATTTTTAGAAAATCAGATTTAATAGTGAAATGGTTTGGGAAGGATGAATGTTAAGTGAGTGCCCGGCAAAATGAAATTTGCTTTTTTTTTTTTTTTTTTTTTTTTTTTTCTTCTGTTGATATGGTTTAATAGTCAAATGGTTTGGGAAGGGTTTAATAGTGATACGGTATCCATTCAATGATATAATGTACAATTTATATTTAAATGGTAACTGTGGGTGGGAATTTGGTGAGAAATTGAAGACAAATTGGCAAAAGGTTCAATTTCACATTTTGACAAACTTATGGGGTCAATTGCTACAATTGAAACATGTGGGGGTTGATTTCACATAAGAGCAAACGTATGAGGGTCCTTTACTACTTTCGCCTAAAATTGTGTATAACTCAGTCAATCTATTTCAAGCGTAGTAAAATCAAGATGGTACGTAGTAAAAAAAAATTGTGTTTACGGTAATTTTTCATAATTTAGAGTAAATTTATGGTACTTGGTGTTGTTAAGCATAGTTACAAATTACAATTGCATGAAAATCAGGTACTTTTTTCCTTAGTTACTCAGATTATTGTAAATGTCTCGCACATAGTCAGACTAAATACTAAAATACTAGGAGTCTATATGTAGACAAATTAAAAAATGTCTATAGTTAGTTGTAGTAAAACTAATCAAATGTGTAGTAAATTTTGTAGTATTTTTTTTATAAATGTTGGATTATAAGGAAAGAAAGAGAATCAAGGGTCCTTAATTTGGAAATTAAATCAGATTAAATTTCTTTCTATTTATAGAACCGTAACTGTATTGATTTTACTGTCAGTTTCATAAATTTACTGCAAACATGTCAAATTTACTACACAAACAATATTTACAACTTGCAATCTTTAATTTACCACACTTGATTATGTTATAGACAAATTTTCTATTGTCTACATATAGACTCCTAAGATCATCCAAATAAATAGTAACAAAAGAACGGAATGAGTAACACGTTATTTAATTTGCATTGTACGAATTGAATAGGTTTGAGCCCCCGGAGTTGAAGGAGAGATTCTTCCATTTCACAACAGAGACCATGTCAAAACTCAAGGCGAAAGCTAACGAAGAAGCCACCGCCATTAACAGCACTAAAGTATCCTCCTTCCAAGCTCTTGTAGCATTTGTCTGGAAATCGATGATTCGAGCAAAAGGGTTACCGGCTGATCAAGTAACCCACTGTAAGTTAGCTGCTAATAACAGGAGCAGAGTAAATCCACCTTTACCGCAAGAGTACTTCGGCAACTCGCTTTCTGCCATTACTTCAACTGCAACTGTCAATGATTTGCTCCAACAAAGTCTGAGATCCACGGCTTTGTTGTTGCACCAAACAGTCGTAAATCATACGGATCAGAGTATTCACGATTTCGTCATAAAATGGTTCGAGTCTCCCTACGTGTTTCATATGGATAAATTGTTGGACATTGGTGCTGAAGCCACGGTGCAGGTTGGGAGCTCGCCACGGTTTGAAATTTACGAGAACGAGTTCTCCGGGATCGGGAAACCGGTTGCTGTACGTAGCGGGTTTGCGAACAAGTTTGGAGGGAAAGTGATTGCATTTCCGGGTTGTGAAGGAGGAGGAAGTGTTGATTTGGAGATATGTCTACCACAAGATTCCATGAGGGTTCTTGAATCAGATGACGAGTTTATGTCTCTTGTTTCTTAGGTTAGTTCACGAGGCCACCTAATACCATGAAAGCGTTGCAGCGAGTGCCGCATACAATTGATATTCATTCACCTTAAGGACTTGTTTGGTTGAAGGGACAACGATTACAATGTAATCAACTATCATTTTTAACGGTTAATCGGTTATGCTAGCCCCAATGTTGGGGCACAACATTAGAAAGGAAATTGAGGGAAGTGGCGGGGTTTTCTTCCGGGGCGTTACCCCCTTTTACTTTCTGCGCTTTTATATTGTGCCCTACACAGTATTGGGGCTTGCAATACCACATTTTTAATGAGAAAATAAAAGAGATTAGCGAAAGTTGGATCATTATTGGACGTGACTAGACCCAACCCAATACGTGCAAGTGGTTATTTTTTATTTTATTTTTTTCTTTAGGCGAAGACACAAGCGTATTTATATCGACTATACAACCTAAAATGTATACTCAAACATCGAATAAGCTCCTCACCTGACCCCGTACTAGTAGTTGAGAGGAAGGGGTTTATTTCAGGTTGGGTTGGTCTTTTTCGGCTAAGCTAGATATCTACTTTTGTTTCGTATGGATTTGGTTACTGAAAATCTCGCATAGAGAATGAAAGTTAAGCCCTCCCCTTTGGCCCTTAACATTATCATATTCTTCGCTTTTCTAACCCTCTAACCGGGGCACTCGTCAGTCTCCTTTTAACACATGGTCAAACGATCTGCTCGATTTGTATGCATCAATTACATAGTTTTTATAGTATTTTAACGTTCTGAATGATGTAGTATACTCGCAATTAGTGTTGAGCATCGGTTCTAAACTGGATGTAATTTTGGTTGTTTTAAGAATACATTGGATGCGGACAATTGAAAATGTTTGTGAAGAGCTTTCCAAGAAGAATTGGCAGCCTAGTGACCCTACGCTAGATGCTTGGCCAGCTGCAATAGCGAAGATGAAGAGTTCGCGGCAGAGATTTCTGACGGTCCGCAGTAGGATCATGATGGACGTTATGGAGCTTGGCGGTCCGCGACTCACCCATGGCGAACCGCCACGGACGAATTTTACTGCTTTATTTTTATTTACTTTTCTAGTTTTATTTGGAACTATATATATACATAGTCATCGACTTTGGTTATTATTCATCAAGTAATCCGAAGAATAACATGGATTGTTATGGGTTGTTATCGGAGATAATCATTTCATTCTTGATAGTTAATTGAAGCAATTTTTTTCCTTTTTTTGGTTACAGTTCATTAAAGCATTTGTATGACACTAATCGTGAAATTGATCTATCTATCTTCTCATTTCCAAGTATTGTTGAATTTTTGGTTTTCAATTCATTCAATTAGCTTTTGTGATTGCTAGGTGTACTGTACGTATAACTAGTATCATTGCTTAAATTAGGTTGATTGATTGCTAGTTCAGATTAGTCAAATGACCCATTGTGTTGTTTGATTGTTCTTTACATTGTAGCAACTCGAATTCATTGATTATATGTAATCATCGTTAGAGAATTAGGGTAATGATTTGACATACATGTTAACATAATATGTGCATTAGTGTTGCATGTCTTTAACGATATCTCTTTTGTCCATCCGTATTGTTGTTATCGAATTAAACTTGATCGTGAGCTTGTTCGTTAATTAGGGCTTTCAGGTGTTGCTGATCACGCTTACTAGCTACACAATAAGAATTGAAGAGATAGGGAATTGTGTTCCCACTGTTGGGAAATGTGCCTTGAGCACTCGGGTTTCGCCAAAGGAATGATACGTCGAAGATGAGCAAAGCAAGGAGAAGGGGCAACCATGGAGGGATGCCTTCGGGGTGGACGAAAGCCACCCATGACCGGGGTGGGCCAGATGCAGCAAAGCCCAGATTTGGGAATCGACGGTGGTCCGCCGTGACCCAGGCGCAGTCCGCGGTGGTTCTGGGCGCGGGGTGCGGCTTCATTCGTACGAGTTTTGCGTAGCCGAGATCAGTAACTTGTGGCTACCCGCGGTAGCCTGAGCGCGGCCCGTGTAGGTGGCTCGCGCGGTCCGCCGGCGTTCAGTCGCGACCCGCGATGATGGTCGGCTGTCTATACGCGTTTTGCTTTACGCGAGTTTTGGCGGCTGTTTCTGATGCTTTGTTTAATTGACTTTCCTATTAGTTAATTTGGTCTTTGTTAGAGGGTGTTAATATATATACCACCCAAAGCCTAGCCTAATTCTTGATTGGACAAAATTAGGGAGAGCCAACCAGGGTTCTCAAGAAAGGCAGATCTTGAGAACCCAGATCATCTTTTGTATCTTTAAACTCCCATCATCATAGTGAGATTTATTCTAGACCTTGGAGGACGTAGCTATCGCATTGATAGTGAACCTCGTTAAATTCTTGTGTTCTTTATTGTTGTTTTTTGCCATCAATTATCTTAGCGCATACACGCTTCCGCACAACAATTGGCATCAGAGCGATTGGTTGTAAAGATCATGGGCAACTTGATGGCTTGTTAAAGACAACGAAGATCGACGAGATTATTTGGGTGGAATAATTTCAGGCTATGACAAATAAAGATGAGATTTTGTCTACTGTGGTAGGCAAAGGGGTGAAGCACATTCAGGCGAACTTATTGAGACTACCGTGGTAGTCGTGGTAAAAGGCCTCAATCCATCACCATGCGGTGTATAGCTATTGGAGGTATCTTAGGGTTCTTTGATATGACAGCTATTCGGGTTTGGCGAATTTGGAGAGTTGGACATGACAAATCCGCTCACCGGTAAGTTGTTCTTGGAACAACCGTTATTTGCCATATTTTGCATGTAAGTTCGTCAGTTAGATATCATCTTGGTGCACTTAAATCTATTGTGGATCTGCTCAAAATAGATGTTAGGTTGTTAGATGAGGATGTTGCTTGGTTATCTACTCGAGTTTCATTATTGGTGTTGTCGTATGTTCCGGTGGGATCATATTGTTGTCAATATTGAAACTTTTATTTTAGAAGATGTGGAGTCAGGCGTCTTGTTAGGATGTTGCGTGGAGCAACGGAATTAGAAGTAGTAAATTGGTTTGGTGCAATTTTATGTTAGTTGATAGCTTAGCTAATTGCAGAACTTCTTTGTGTAAGAAGTTGGTGTCTAGATTTTGAGATCTAGGGGCACCGGTGTTTGTTATTTCTGCAAGGAACTTTTGCATATGAATATATGCGGGATTGATCGAAGTAGAATAAGGGATGGTCTAGGGTGTATGTACTTTTCGCAGTGGTAGTGGTACATACAAGGATCATTGGATCTTTATTCGGGGTTGCTTCACTACGCCAAATATTGTATTTTACACCGGTATATATAACACCGGAAATGTAAAAACCGGTGTAAGAAAAATATACGACACCGATTCTTTGTCTTCGATTGGTGTGTTCTAGGCTTGGATAAGGAATTGTCTCGTTGAATGAAGTTCCATTTTGATATTTATTTTAGGGATATTTTCTGTGGTGACCCTGTAGTATCCGACTTTTTCTGTGGTAACCCTATAATTTCCGACCTTTCCATGGTGACCCTGAGGTTTGTATTTTCGCGAAATCCGTAACTGCTGGGCTAACGTCGTTTTTTGCCGTTTGCCTCCGTTTTCCTACCGTTCCCCTTCCACTCTAAATACAATACTAAACACCCCCACCTATTTATTCAACCTTTCCCACCATAAACCTCACCTACCAATATTTTCTCTTTCCTGACATTTTATTTGAGTTTCAACCAACAATGGCGTCTTCATCATCATTATCCCCCTCATTCAACAACTTTAGTCAATAGCTTATTCGTTGTGTAAGGTACGAACCAGGAGATGCAAGTGCAAGAGAAAAATGGATTGCAAGATTTCGGAGTCCAAGGACAATCCAAACAAGTTATACCGCAAATGCAATGATTGTGATATGTTTGAGTGGGATGTCCCATATCTATGTGATGGGATGTACAACCAGCTAAGGGTTATGCATAAAAGCGGAGCTGAGTTGCAACATACGCCTGCCATGGATATGAAGATTTGTGAGATGCACAGGAAAATTGATGAGAAAGGAGTGCAGATTGCCCTTGGAATTAGGGTTCTAGGTTGTATGGTGTTTTTGTTGTTGATTATTGTTGTATTGAAGATTTAGAATTTGGTTGTTTTCTATACCATGTACTCAACTCAAATTATGCTATAAGAGAACACCTTTGTTTCTGCAAAAGATTTCAATTTCATTGCAAACCATGTGCATACAACACAAATTAGACAGTTTTCCATATTGTTGAGCAAAAAGTTACATCTAATGTTTTAGGCGAAAAAAAGACATGGAAACTAATTATGCCGAGACATGGAAACTGATTATGCCCAGATGAGCAATTGAACCTGATTAACCTAAATAATTCGATACACATAATTATCCATGGTACCCTTGATACACAAGAATTTCCATGGTACCCTTATAAACTAAGCTGCATCAGTAGAAGTCCTCGACTTCTTTCTCTTTCTCTGATTTTTAGAACCAGCAGCAGCACTGGTACTTGCTTCGCCTACTAGGATAGCCTTCTTCTTCCTCTTCTTTAACAAATTCATTGCTTCTTTTGTGCAGCTGTTAGGCCCCCCGTGCAAGCTCGTATATTATGCCCTGTTTGATTACACTTGCTACACGTAACGGTAGTAGATCTCTGACCCTTGGGCTTCTCCCCTTTCTGTCTCCTCCTATTTCTTGTTGGCCTTCCACTGGTTCTCTTCAATTCCGGAGGTGCAAGTTCTGTGGGACAGTCAGGAATCACGGGCCATTGAGCTCTATCAGGTAGGGTAAAGATACTAAGAGCATAAATCTTCTTATAGCTAGCCACAGTGTAGAAAGAACTGTAATAGGCGTTAGGCTGTAGTCTGTTGCGATTAATTACCCTCAGAGCATGTTTGTAGGGAATGCCACTGATCTGCCAACACCCACACAAGCATGTCCTCCTCTGTATATCCACGGGATAATTGAAATTGTTTTCCTTCACCTCGTATCTCATACTACTGCTAGAAAACACTTGACAAAACCTAGAGTCTTCATTCCTCGTCTTCAGCTTATCCTTAACATAAGAGACAACGTCATCGTCTTTCCACTTTGCACATCTTACCTGCCTCTTTGCTATCCTAATCATACAACTCCTCCTTATTCCTGTACACCAAAAGAATGCAAATTCACTACAATTTTCCCATGAGTTGTAATTAACTCAACAAACAAAATCAGATTTGTTAACTTACAAATAATTCACTTACCTTCACAAAGAGTAAGGATAGGCTTCACCCTATCAAGCCCTAAAGTTGCGTTGAATGATTCTGTGAAATTGTTGGTATTGTCTGCACTACATACACTTGGATCAAAAGCATGTCTTGTTGGAGTAGGTGTCCTCCGACAATAATGCGTTGACTAATTAAATCTAATTAGGAATAAACCTGGGATACATTGAATATACAAGTCAGTTGATTAACGTAAATCGATAACGGTTGGCTGTCTTAACGTTATTGTCGTTTGACGGCGGTAATCAACTGATCCCTCTCGGTCACACCGATAAAGATAGTTTCTCCAAAGGATATTATATTTGAATTAATACAATATAATATAGACCCTAATGTATCAGTTAAAGACTTAACTGATTATATCGGATAGTGTTTTACGAGTTCTGAACTCTGGTCGTGTAAACTGCGGTTTTTGTGTGAATTGTCAAATTTGACAATTAGCTATTTAAATTACAAAGAGTTGTAATTTTAGCTAAAATGATGTAATTAGTAATTATTATATAGTGATATAATAATTAATTAACACTTAAAGAAATAAGCGTACAAATTATACCAAATTGTAACATAAGATGTTTAGGGGTATAATTAGTAACTGCAAAATAGTCTTTTTGCCACCACCACTATATATAATGTGTTTTATGATCAAACACATGATATACATCATTTTTACATACACATTATATGTTTTAGAGAGAGAATTGAGAGAAAACCCTCAAATTTCTCTAAAAAATCAGCCTACTTCCACTTCCATTAAGATCAAGTTTTCTTCATTGCATGTCAATGAAAACTTGATCAAAACACTTATCTAAGCCTAGTATATCATTAGCTAATTTGTTGTCTAATTATATATAAGGTTTTAGGGTTAAAATATCATAAAACTAGACCATTTTGTGAGAGTTTTGGAGAGCTTCTTTGGTGGATCAAGGGAGGAGGTTTCCTAACTTGGAATCTCAAGATTAAGGTGAAGGATCCCCAATAATTTGCAGCTCAAAATCCTTCATTTGAAGGAAGGTCAAAATTCCTCTTGATTAAGGTATAAAAACTTGTTTTATACACTTTTTATTGCTTTAATCTTACATGCAACTAAAGATTCTTAGCTAAACTTAATTAGGAGTAATTAAGTACTAATTAGAGAAGTCTAATTAGATGCTAAACAACTTTCATGTCTAGCCCATAACTTTGTATCAATATCGTCTAAGTATTTGTAGGCGTTGGGATCAAGCTTGAGAATCTTATCAATAGCTTTATTAAACCCATATAGAGAGTATGCGTCTGCAGGTGCCCAGAAGTGTGTCTCAAACATGGGGCCACCTTAGTATTTCTACAAAATTCAACCATTCTTGTATGAACAACAATAATAGGGGCACCATACAAAAATCTTAAATTGAACTTAAAAACCGAAATCATGCGTACATGGAAGTTCTTGAATAGATGTCTTGCGCAAATTCTTCTTTGGGCTTCTGGCAAAGTTCTTTCTTCAAGGCATATTCAACACCCTAATAAACCAGTATAAGTTAATAAGTACCAAACATATTTTGTTGGATAAAAAACATGTCAAAGCAAATTAAATTTCAAATAACTTACCCCCATTCTGTCGCTTATAAAAGTCCATTCATTGAAGCGAGTTTCATGACCAAATGCAAGTTTGAGGCAATTGATGAAATAACACCATGTCTCATTTGTCTCTCCCTCCACCACAGCATATGCAATGGGAAATAGCTCCTGATTAGCATCTAATGCAACGGCAGACAATAACATCCCATTAAATTTGCCCTTCAACCAGCAACCATCAACTCCTATTAGTGGTCTGCAACCTCTCAAGAATCCCTTAAATTGTGCATCAAAACTTATGAAAATTTTCTTGAATTGTAGAGGGTTTTTTGGTCCTTACTCCTTCCAACTGATAAATGCAACAGCATCAGGGTGTGTGGCTTTCACCATCTCCACATAAGACGGTAAATCACTATAGGACTTGTCATGAGCCCCGTCAAGTTCCTTAAGAGCCCTTAACTTCACTTTATACATGGTCATGACAGGCATGTTGACACCATATTGTTCAAACACAGTGGCACATAGATTCTTAGCAGGAATTGCTGGCCAAACCCTAATCTCTTCCAACATTTTATTTGTCACCCACTCAACGTTGGTCATAGGATTTCTTTCACTCCTTTTACATATGTGGTTAGGAATTAGACTCTTTATTGCCCAAGATATCTTATCTGGCAGGACTGAGGCATGTATCCTCCAAGGACAGTCTTCATAAATGCATATTGCTGTGTACCTCCTGCTGCTATCACTTTTCAAGACTATCAACTCAACCCTGAGTTGCACACAATAATCCCTTAAGCAATTCTTAAAGTGATCATTGCCAAGGAAAATAAGCCATGGTTTTAATTCAATTTTACCAAAACCTGGATGGAAGAAAATCTCTCCATTCTTGTACACTTTGTCCATTTGTACCCCATCATCTTCCTCCTCTGATTCTTCATCACTATCATGATCAAAGACAGTGACGGGGATGCTGATTTGCATCATATTCTACCCCATCCTCCTCAATATCTCCTTCAGCTTCACTCATTAAGCTCACATCAGTGCCTTCAGAATCACATAAGACATCATCCTCTGAATCATTGCCTTCATAATCAACATCCTCATGTTCATCCTCATCGCTAGATACCAGTGTAGGCTCTGGGGTGTTTGTTCTCCTTCTAAGCACAGTACCCTCATCATCGTCCCTAACCACTGTCCTTTCCTTAGTTAAAGATATCCTCTTCCTTTTAGCAGTTGTTCTAGGCAGCCTCCTCCTAGACTGTTGAGGAGAGTTTGTGGTTTGTTGTGGTGAAGAGTGTGGAGGAGAGTGAGGTGGAGAGTTTGTTGTTTGTTGTGGTGGAGAGTTTGGAGGAGAGTGTAGAGGAGAATGGGTTGCTTGTGTAGCATGAGGAGGTTGGGTACCATCTTCATAAGCCTCACAAAAGTCTTGTACAAATGGGCTTGGGTGTTTTTGGCTTTTTCACAGGCACAACCTTTTTCCTTGTTGATAATTTCACTCTCTTTGGGCTCTTTTTGGGTGGGCCTTCTTCTGTGGAAAACACTTTCGGGCCCTGGTCATTTGGGATAACCTTTGGCCCAAGGTCAGATGGATCTTCCTCAACCAATGGGGTACCTTCCCTTATGTACTCAACAACCACACCATCATCATCGAAATCAATATTAAAAACTGGTCTCTCTTTGCATATTGGCTCAAAGTACTCAGCCTCTGCTTCCTCTCTTTCTCTCCTAGCCAATTCCTCTTGTTCTCTCACAAAAGCCTCATGCCTCTTTAACTTTTCCTCCCTTTCTTGTTTCCTCCTCCTTTCTTCTGCTTCTTGTTTCTCTCTATCCCTTCTCTCATTGGCCTCCATCAAGCCCTTAGCCAATCTTACAATTTCGCTAGGAGTAGGACTATCCTCCACCCACACATCAATATCCCCTCCCTTTGTATCATACAACCCAAACATGCTAACCAAATCACGATCACTAAACAATTCCATCATTTCATTTGTAACGGGATCCTTATATCTCATCACAAGGTTCTTAGCAGGTATCACATTTTGTTTATGTCCTTCATAATGAAGATCAATGATCAAATTCATTATGTTATAATGATCAACACTATAAACCTTAATATCATACCCTTCATACCCAGAATGGATTACTAACCACCTTTCAACATTCATTACCTACCTACAAACCAAAGCTTCCAAATTCAACAACAACAAACAACCAAGACCGACAACTACGGTATAACAATGACGATGCCAACAACAAAAATATCAACAACAACAATATCAACACCATCAACAAAACCAAATAGAACAATAATAAGAGCAAAACTATCGACAAACAACAATAC
Organism: Spergularia marina; assembly: GCA_963680865.1. Lineage (NCBI taxonomy): Eukaryota > Viridiplantae > Streptophyta > Magnoliopsida > Caryophyllales > Caryophyllaceae > Spergularia > Spergularia marina. The sequence continues at coordinate 3,779,210 of OY804551.1, read as the reverse complement.
AACACAACCCACGTTACAAGCTGGATAGGCAAACAAGCACACAATAATCTGGCTTAGACCCACGTTACAAGGACATGCATTTCTAGCCCTTACTCCTAGTCTACGCTCAAAAGGCCTTCAGCGTTGCTTCCAAAACAATCAGCAAGTCCCTTCGTCAATCTCCCGTCAAAAAAAAAAAAAAAAAATCTTATATCTTCCATTTTTTTCCTAAGTTGAGTTTGAGGTGATAATTTCGGATCCTGCTACTCACTAACCAAAGCTCACTTACCCCCCCCCCCCCAAGAAAAAACAACAACTTCATTCGAAATTCAAAATTAAAATCTAAAAAAAAAAAAAAAACGCCAAAACTCATGCAAAGTGATCAAGATCTTACCTTTAGGGTTTATTTGTGGTGATTATTCCCAGATTCCCTTCGAATCGTGCTAGATTACCTCTCAACTTATTCAAATCTCAGATTTTTTTTTTCTCTTAATTCTGAGTCTGACGCTTCATATTCAATGCTCAACCAGAAAATGTCCTTTTTAGGTGGGTAACAAGTGTTAGAGTGATTAAGTTTGTAATAATAGATTAGGTTGGTGTATATGATTAGGTGGGGGTGTTTAGTATTGTATTTAGAGTGGAAGGGGAACGGTAGGAAAACGGAGGCAAACGGCAAAAAACGACGTTAGCCCAGCAGTTACGGATTTCGCGAAAATACAAACCTCAGGATCACCATGGAAAGGTCGGAAACTATAGGGTCACCACAGAAAAAGTCGGATACTATAGGGTCACCACAGAAAATATCCCTTTATTCTATAAGTATCAAGAGATACACTGTGTATGATTTACAAGGTGGGCTGACTGACTAGTTCTGCTGAGTGTTTTTTGGTCTTCTAATCGCCAGGGTTGACTAATTCATGTGGTTTGAAATTGGGCCATGGGGTGATAGGAAGATATAGTTATTATCCGGGGTGGATTTTCTTGTTGTCTCAAGATGTGATTTCTTGGGTGTTGTGAGGGATATGTGTGTTTTTTGGTTGGGAAACACATGGGTAAGTTTAGCATGGGTGCTCACACCCTGAGTTCTTGATAAGGTTCATTCGTTGATGAACAGGTTCTAGTATGGAGCCAGTTGTTCAAAGTCTTGGTGCAACAATAGACTTTGAGTTGAAGATCAAGAATTGCAAGAAAATCAAATGGCTACGTGTTGAATAATAACTTGTTATTGTTACTTTTGTGTTCATTGAGTTTTGTTACGGTATTTGGGGCATCATACCGTGGGATATACATCATTGGTAGAACGGTGTAGCAAAACAAATGAACTGGGCGCTGCAAGAAAATTGGATGCATACTTTCATTTGCGGGTCATGCTAGGAGATGCTGGTAGCAGTTGTGGAAACTGCTTGAATACTTGATCAGATGTGGACCTCATAGTATGGGATAGATTGCGGAGTTACAAGTGAGTTAGGGATCAACATGGGTGATATTCTTGTCTACATATTTCTTGGTGATGAAGATTATGATCATGTTCTATTGGGTATTCTTCATTTGAGGCCGAGAGGATTTGACACTTTGAGAGATACGGAAATAGAATTGTGGGTTCATAGCGTCATGTTGTGACATGGCTTAAACTTTTGAAGAAATTCTATTATTGTATTTCATGGTTGTGTTTGCAGGTGTTAACAAGAATAGTGGTGTCGAGAGAGAGGTGGAGCTTGAGGTGGCTCCAGCCACTTTGTCCATGTTGCTACATTTGTTGATCAAGGTGGATGCCGAGCCAGTATTTGCCGAGCTTCTGTGTGTTCCTTTGAGGAGGAATATACACAGAGGACATCTTATGATTCTGTTGGTGTTTGTTGTTTCGCCTATATGTGTGGACATGATTGTTGACCGATTCATTGGGGAGATGTCGCACTACAATGTTTTGTGGTTGAAATTGCTTACTTATAGGATGATTGATGCGTCATAGTAGCCGATGTGATCAAGTCATGGGAGAATTATCAATTGTGAAGCAATAGATAGGAGGAAGTCGGGCGCAATGACTTGTTGCTATATGTTTGAGACATGTGACTTGATGTTGTTACCTCGAAGCATAGAGCTGTGGATTTGCAAGGATGTTCTCAAGATGAATTGGGCATTGATAGTGTGGGTCAGATTTGTGGTCTTACAAGTTGCAACAGAGTTCAGTCATTTGGGTGAAGTTGATATGGTTGAAGTATCTTCAACGGAGATTTGACATACATCTAGTTAGTGTTGCTAGTAATAGTAGCATGTGTTTGACAGAGAATTTGAGCAATTTATGTCAAGATTGTGTGTTCTTCATGTGGTATTGAAGATGATTTTCTGATAAAGCTTTTTGGGAGTTCGAGATTATGTGGAGTGAGAACGGTGTTCTTTGCTTGGTGAGTCCTTAAGTGGACTTCTACAGTTGTTGATGCTGAGGTGGGTTTCTAGCATTTTGTTGGCATTATTTGGTTTTAGCGTTGGCAATATGGAAGGTATGGGACTTTCGATATTGTTAGTTACCTCTATCTAAAACTAAAAATCTTGCATGTTTTGAGTACCATGTGCTAGGATGGTAGTTTGTTTTGTTTTATACTGTGGTATATGTAAGCCGGAAGTTGCGCGTAGCTAGTGTTATTCAAGTTTATTACTCAACCTGAGGGAGAACACTTGCCTATGGTGGATTTCATTCATCATGGAAGATCGGCTTGGTTATTCTCATTTGTGGAAGTAATTGTAGGTGCTTGTTGGTTTGGAATTTGTGGATTCCAAGTTGGTGTTACTTGAGTAGATGATACTAGTTGTGTAACTAGTTTGTTACTTGACACTTGGGGCTTCTTTTGTTGTGTTAGAAGTCAGGGTTTTGTCATTTGTGAACTTGTCACCCACAAAGACAAGTGACTTTTGCAAAAGGAGTCAAAGGGGTGTTAGTTGTTGGAGCTACTTAGCTAGTTTGTTCTATGGGTTTTGATGCGGCAAGGGATGATACTTTGAGAACTATCTTATTGTTGGTCAAGTGTCATGTACACGGGTTCAAGCACGTTGATGTCAGGTATTACTTCTTTGGGTATTGAGAATGTAAGAAGAAATAGAGATCGCTGACAATTTCCGGTATTTCTTTGCTATGCTGGTGGAGTTCTATTAGTTCATTTGTTGCATGAACTAACGGAATGTAGTAAGACATGAGTGTCTTATCACTTTGGGGTGTTGAGCTCAAGGTAGAGCTTTGAGCGACCTTATCCGGGTTTAGAGGATTAAAGACCCAGGGTATATTGGATAAAGACCTAGTCCAGGGTATATTGGATGGTTATAGATTCGGGCACGAATCTATGGAGTTCTAATTGTGCGCACATTAGCTAGAACTCGGTTTGGTATTCTTGCGAGAATACTTGCAGGGGGTCGTGTTGTTTGTTTGATTTGAATTACGTTTGGTAAACGCATGTTCAAGTCAAGGTGAGGAGAATTGTTGGGAAATGTGCCTTGAGCACTCGGGGTTCGCCAACAGAATGATACGTTGGAGATGAGCAAAGCAAGGAGAAGGGGCAACCATGGAGGGGTGCCTTCGGGGTGGTCGAAAGGCACCCATGACTGAGGTGGGCCAGATGCAGCGACGCCAGATATGGGAACCGACGGCGGTCCGCCGTGACCCAGGCGCGGTCCGTGGTGGTTCTGGGCGCGGGGTGCGGCTTCATTCGTACGAGTTTCGCGTAGCCGAGATCAGTAACTTGTGGCGACCCGCGCTAGTCTAAGCGCGGCCCGCGTAGGTGGCTCGCGCGGTCCGCCAGCGTTCAGGCGCGGCCCGCGATGATGGTCGGCTGTCTATACGCGTTTTGCTTTACACGAGTTTTGGTGGCTTTTTCTGATGCTTTGTTTAATTGACTTTCCTAAATTCAATTCTATTAGTTAATTAGGTTTTTGTTAGAGGGTGTTAATATATAAACCACCCAAAGCCTAGCCTAATTCTTGATGGGACAAAATTAGGGAGAGCCAACCAGGGTTCTCAGAAAGGCGGATCTTGAGAACCTAGATCATCTTTTGTATCTGTAAACTCCCATCATCATAGTGAGATTTATTCTAGACCCCGGAGGACGCAGCTATCGCGTTGATAGTGAACCTCGTTAAATTCTTGTGTTCTTTATTGTTGTTTTTTGCCATCGATTATTTTAGCGCATACACGCTTTCGCACAACACCCACGAAAAGGTATTTAGGATTGATAAAGAAAAGTGACAACTATGACCAATTTGTCGGTTTGTTTGTACGTTTGTGAAAACTAATTGATCAAGATCCGTTTTCTTCTGAATTACATTTAATAATAATTAGCTATTGTTACCTTTAGATAATTTGACACTCAAATAACAATTAAAAAAACTTGGCACATTAGTTTACTACAATTTTATCCCCATTTTCCTGTGAATTCGATATTATCCCTACTTCTCTACTACATTAGTTAGAATTTAGATGTTTATTTTGGTAGATCATACAACCTTATTAGTCTGACCACCGATCAAAAACATGTTAGACAATTATCCCTCAATTTATCTTCGATACATGCATGTCAATCTTACTATCTCCCTAATTAAGCATTAAGAAATACTAGTACAAAATAAATGTGCTCCTGGCGTTAATCTAACATTATTGATTTAATGCTACAAAATTGACGAAACACTATTTAAGTATTATAATGGCATTGTATTGTCAAAAATCAGAGAACTACGAGTAGATTATTAGGAGGGAAATGCCAAAACCAAAGCATTGGGTTCTCTTGATTGAATTGGCAGGTTACTTTGACTTACTTCAATTAGTTGCAACACCTATAATGCTTGCTAGCTAGCTAGCAAGCAATTTATGATAAAATAATTTTGGAATTCATACACAGATTTAATAGTTTAATTTGACATTAACAGCTATCTTTTCTAGTTTAATACTCGTATTGGCTGAATCATGCTAATTATGTGATATGAAACATGCGGCCTTCAAATGAAAATTCATTGTATTATGCTACTCAGTAATTAATAGCAGCTTTTAAGTATGTGAAAGTTGAAAAAATGAATTCAGCTGGATTCAGTTGAATTTTCTAGTTTAAATTAGTATATATGGAGTATATTCGAGGAGTGATAGGGGGAGCACTGTGCTGTGGCACTATTCGCGCAGCACACAAACGACAAAGGGGGAAGGGGGGTACCGGAGCAAAGTTTGGGAAAGTGGATGAAAGAGCTCAGGAGGGGCTTTTCTGCAAATAATTGAAATAAAAAACCACGCCCCTTCCTCCCTCCAACCCTCTGATCTATTCCTCAATTTCTTAATCAACTTTCTCTCTCCTCATTCTACACTCTCTCTGTACTGTTCATCCTCGATCTTCTTCCTCTCTTCAAACCTCTACAATGATTCTCCTCTTGTCTACAGCATCGATGACGGCTACAATGACATCGAAATGGCCTATGGGTAAGTGATTTCCCCTTTTCTTATTTCTTTTTTCGAAAATTAGGGTTCCCTAATTGTTCTTGTTTATTTCCGACACCCTTTTTCATTATTTCGTATGATTTTGTTGTTTTATACGCATGTTTAAACTATTGATTCAATCTTTTTTGGGTTTATGCCTTGAGTAATTTTTGTGCAATTATTTTTGTGTGATTTTGTTGTATTGCCGGGTTTGTGTAGTAATGCAATTGTGGTGGAAGTTTGAGTGTTTTTGCGAACCTATCTATTGTGAAAAGTTGAGTAAAATGTTATTGTATGGGTGTTGGTGAGTCGATTTTGACTGAAAAGCGACCACCTCGAACATGTGTTGGTGAGATTTCTTTTATCATGAACCTTAGCTAATAGAGCTGATGCATTTGTGTTTTGTGTTATGTGATTATCCACTTTCGCACTCCCTTTAGCAGTCATTGAAATAGTGTTTCGTCCTCTTATGAAAATTGACTCATGATGAAGAACTAGTCACTAAGATTCTGCTACAAGTAATTAAGGTAAGATGTTAGTGTCAAATCTTTCAATTAAAGAAATTAGAATCTGTAAATTAAAGGTCCTTTTAAAGTGATTTTTATATTACTCTATCTAGTTGTTAACATAAGTGGTCGTGTTTTCTTATGAATTACTCATGTTATTGCAAAATTGAATTATGACGTTGGTGGAATCTTGTTTATGAGTCCTTATTAAAGTGCATGAACATGATAAAACAAGACGATTCTCCAGCATTTACGTATTATTCTCCCTTTAAAACTGTTAGGGATGCATAAATCATAATTACGTATTATTCTCTCACTGGTTCTGTATATCCCATGAGGGTGAGCAAAATTCTTTCTATTCTACTCTTTTTACAGTTATAAGGGGTTTTGATATTAGTGTCTACAATTTGAGAACATTCCCAGGATGAAAACGGAAACTTGATGGTGACTGAATATGGTTCGTGCAAATACAAAGATCATCAAACCTTATCAATGCAAAGGTATTTTTTCACTAGTGCACAAATTGAGGAGGGAAAGTGAAGTGTTTACACTGAATTGTCCTTCCTGTCCTTTTTGTGTAATGGTGGTTTCACCGTCTTCTTGGTTTTGGAAACTGTATTGATAATGTTCCTTTGCTTCCGAGCTTTGATAGAGGGAGCACAGTCTTGTCCCCCCCCATAGTTTATTTATGAGGATTTGTAATTGGCGCTTGTGATGTGGGGATCAATAATTTGGGTTCGTTATTAAGGTTTATTAATCTGACACTTAAGAATGGCACATTGCTAAAATCTTTATGCACTTCATTTGAAAATCTCACTTATTAAGATTGCTGATCCTTTGTAGTTTTCATTTTATAAGAATTTCTGTTGTCTGCTCCTAGAGTTTGACTATGTTACATGTCTATGTTACATGTTACCATTTGCAACCATTCATACATGTAAGTAGTGATCTAATAAGGATCCACTTCCAAACTACAAATATAATCTTGATTAGAAGTTTCGGCAGAGAGAAATAACTGAAATGTGTGTACACACTAGGCTAATAAGCTATGTTTTGGTTGCTCTTTTCTATGCTTTTCTTTTTATTTGAAATCAACCTCACTTTTTGCAACAATATATAAATACCGTATTCCCTTACGTACACTAGCTCCTTTGTTCTTTCCAAACCTATTTTGGTATGGACCTTGTTGCCTTCTACTGGTTGGAGCTTGGGGTAGTCTATATAGTTGGGTGTGTCAGGTTGCTAAATCCAACCACTGGGTTCCTAGCGAACATAGGGGAAATGATATTCTCCAATGTGTGGCTAGATACTCCCAGTTCAATTTACGAGCTCACATTTCTTCGTTCAGGCCTTGTATTAAAGCCCAAAAGGCACTTTAAGTTTATAAAAAGGTTGTTGTAGATGTTGGTTTGCATGAGAGAGAGTATAGCTTTCTAGATAATGTTGTTTCCAGATCAAGGAACAGTACTAATATTGCAACTGATAAAGGACTATTTGAGCAACCACAGGCTTTGAATACCAGCAGCACCGTCATGATCAGTAGCTTGCTTGATAGGTTTGTCTCTCAAGTTTCTGTAAGCTGTTTCATATAGCTTTCTTGCTATCTCAGATCACTATTGTCTCATGGGAAACTGGTTGTGGTGAAATGACATAATAGATGGAAGGGTCTGAAATAGAATCTGACCGTGGATCTTTGTGCAGTATACTGCAATATCAATAGATAAAAAGGGTCACTGGCGAGCACGGGGAAAATAGGAGAAACTGTGATTTCGTTTCGCAGCTATTATGTGTTGATCAAAAACAATTTGCTGGTTTGTATCATGGTATCTTTTGTTTAATTTTTTAATTTTTCTTAAATTGCGAGTAAAAGCCTACTAGCTCAATCAGGAGAGCACTATGCTATGCATAGACGAATGTAGGTTCAAATCCTACATAGGCTATTTCATGTGTTATGTGGTTTTTTGTGGATGAGTTTTCAAAAGGATTTGGACTGTCATGGGTTATGAACCTATGCTAAAGGGGGGGGGGGGGGGGGGGTTATGAACCTATGCTAATAATGGAAGTTCAAGATTATCAAGAGGTTTAATTTCAAATTCCATCACATCCAACTTTGAGTATTAATATCGAAGAGTCGAAAGGAATTTCTTTTGTTTATGACGTCTTTGTGATCTTGGTACTTGTCCTTTGTTTGTACTTTGTTTCTTATGATCTAGTACAAATTAGTCTTGGTCGAGAATTCTTGCGAGGATTCAAGACTATTCCTATCCTTTATAAGCAAATTTTACATATTTTTTGAGACGATTGTTATATGAGAATATAAAATTATTTCTCAAACATATAAGCCGACTTTATGACAAATAAGATACATATATAATACGCCAAAATATGTTTAGTGAATCAACAAAAGTTGGTTTTATACGCCAAAGGTGCAATCAATAAGATCAACGTATTCTAGCGCTAAACACTTTCTTAGATTAATATTGTTGGGGTTCATTTTATTAATGAGGCCACGTCCCTTAGGAATAAAGCCCCAATGCCTTCAAAGCCCATGTGATGCCTTCAAAGTCCAAGAGATCCCATCCGTTAGATGGTCAAGGAATTGATGGTCAAGATGAGGGGGGGATCCCCAAGATTATTCCCTAGGGATACTCCATTCACTATAAATACCCCCCATTTCTGACAATTCCAGGTTTTATTCATATTCTCATTACATTTTATTACTTTTCTGACACATTCATTACCTTTCGCGTGATAAGTGAGTCCGTGCACCCCATTCTTCGGACGCACCCGATACTGACTTGATCGTCGGAGGGGCGTCGCCTGGGTAAAACCAGGCCCCCCTTGAATGTTTGCTCATTGCGCAGGACAAAGACATAGACTCCATCTATCCCAAAGTCGAACTCACACCAACATTTGGCGCCGTCTGTGGGGATAGATTGGAGAAGTCTGAGTTTTTGTTTGCGAGGTGAGTGAAGTAAGTCGCGAAGATGGTAGCTGGGACGCGAAAGAAAGCGGATAAGAACATGGTTACAGTGCACGCGGGTGCACCCCCTCTCATCGACAAAAACCCGATCATGGGTCCTTGTGACCCCGTGACGGGCGAGTTCTTGGGACAGTCTGCCTCCGACGTAGTTGGGCCATCCCGACCCCAGGAGCAGCCGAGACCAATCGACACGATTCGACCTGATCCCGTGGTCGCGGAGAGCGAGCGGCACTGCGAGGATTATGAGGTCGAGAGTGAGTACGAGGATGAGGAAGAAACAGAGACTGATAGCCATGGTAAGGCGGCTTTCGATGCCAAGGTATCGGAGATCAGAGAGGAGTTGCGCAAGGAGATGCTAGAGCAGTTAGACATCCAATTGGAGACGTTGCGCAAGGAGGCGAACGCGCGCATTCCACTGGTCGCGAAATTAGCGCAGCCAGAGTCTTCGGGGTCCAAGAAAGGGAGAAGAAGGCCACCACCTTCGATGCGCATTCCACAGGTTGTTGCGAGATCCTGCGCGATGTAATGCGCCTATCCGGATAAGATCTAGGTCTCCCCCACGCACACGAGGGGTAGCCCCTACACATCATTCGCGGCCAAGGTCGAGGACTCCACCTCGGGGAGGATGGTCGCGAAGAGACGAGATGAGGCCTAGGAGGCGCAGCTGTAGTGAGAGCGAATCTGAAACCAAGGGCGAGGCTAGTTCCAAGTATCAAAGCCACGGTTACCACGGATGCTCTACACTGCTCTGCGATTCTCCGTTTACGAGTTGGATCCTCACTGCTGATAAACCACCAGGGGTTAAGAAGCCCAAAATGACTGAGTATGACGGGGTAGGAGACCCGCAGGATCATATATCGTCATACCTGCACAACATCAGCTATCTGACCATGGACGAGCGCACCGACTGCAAGCTATTCCCATCCACCCTACCCTGGATAGCACAGAGGTGGTTCAACCAGTTACCACCCAATACCATTGACTCATGGAGCGAGCTGAAGAAGATGTTTGCTGGTCATTTCGTAACCAGCAAGACTAGAAAGAAGGCATCCATTCACCTTGCTACTGTGAAGCAAGGAGATAATGAGTCTCTAGATGATTACATTCAGAGGTTTCGCATGAATGCGACGCACGTGACCAACCTTACTGACGCGGCTGGGGTCGCGGCACTGATCATGGGGATGGCTGAGAGCAGGTGCAAGTATGACTTGGTGGCGAAGGAGCCAAGGAGCATGGTAAGCGCATACCAAAGGGTGGCAGCGCATGTCAACGTCTCCTTGGTAAACGGTGCAGGTCGCAAGGATGAGGCGGCGGCGGCGCAGAACAAGACCTCCGGGTTCCTGTCTGCGCGTCGGCCGAATGATGGGTTGCGCAATCCAGGCCGATTCAACACCAATATCAAAGCAATCTTCATGGCAATCAAGGGTGATGAGATGTTGCAAGCGCCAAAGCCGATGGCGGACGCAGATAGATCCAATATGCAACAGTTTTGTGAATATCATATGGAGAACGGGCACAACACCCGAAACTACCCTGATCTGGAGGATGCATGTCATAGCCTGGCTGACGATGGAAAGCTAGACCGGTATCTGACCCGGCAGCGCGGACAGCAGGATCGATACAAGCAGCAGTTCCAGGGCCGCGGCAACAATAATGGACGCAACAACAACAATGGTTGGCCGGGTAACAGGCCGCGACCGCCAAGAGATGGGGATCGGAACCACAGTCCTGGGGTTATCAATACTATTTCTGGTGGGTTAGCGAGTGGAGGTCCAAGCCACCACGGCCGGAAGGAGAACCTGAAAAATATTGTCAATTCGATTGCGCAGCCACAGACGAGACCGGTGAGAATTCCGGACATTACATTGAGACAGTCCGACATTACAGAGGTTCGCACACCGCATGATGACCCGGTGGTGGTCACCATAAAGGTGGCGAACAAAGACATAAGAAGATGCCTTGTGGATACAGGGTCATCAGTTGATATTATGACATTGGAATGGTTGTTGAAGCTGAAATACACAAGGAAAGACATCAAGCCGCTGCGCGAACCCATTGTCGCATTTGGTGGGCAAACCATCTACCCACTGGGCTCGATCCGGCTTCCCGGCGCTATTGGCAGCGGGAGCGCAATCCGAACCGCGGTAGTGGAGTTTATTATCATTGACATCCCCTGCGCGTACAATGTGGTCATTGGGCGGCCAATGTTAAATGAGGTTGTGGGTTTGGTATTCACCTTGGGGCTGCTGATGTTGTACATCACTGATGAGGGGAAGGCAGCCATAATCCGATCTGACCAGAGAATGGCCCGAGAATGTTACATTGCTGGGTTGCGGCCACCCATGGTCAACATCGATGATGCCACACCCGAGGACAGGCCCTCCAAGAAGAGGAAAGATAGAAATGGGGAGACCTTTAAAACCGTAGTGACGTATTCTATCGAGACTTTGGATGCGCGTCACGGGCTTGAGGGACCCACTCAGCCCTTTGAGGAGACGGAAGAAGTGTCGCTGCAAGAGGGCAATGAAGAGAGAGTAGTGCGCATCGGTAGGAATCTCGCAGCTGAGGTGTGAGAGCCACTGGTCGAGCTACTTAGAGAATATAAGGATGTGTTTGCGTTTCCTGTGGAGGAGATGCCCGGTCTTGATCCCGCGGTCATCACTCATAAATTGAACGCGGACCGAAAAGTTAAACCTGTCCATCAGAAGTGAAGGCATTTTGGGACAGAGAGGTCTGACGCGATCAAAGAGAAGGTCAGCAAGCTGCTTAAAGCCAGGTATATTGAGGAATGTATGTATCCAACATGGCTGTCGAATGTTGTGTTGGTTAAGAAGCCCAATGGCTCATGGCGCATGTGCGTCGACTTCACTGACCTGAACAAGGCGTGCCCAACAGACGGCCAGCCTTTGCCGCGCATGGATAGGTTGATAGACTCGACATCGGGGCATGGTTTGTTGAGCTTCATGGACGCATACGCCGGATACCATCAAGTGCCCCTCGAAGAATAGGATAGACCCAAAACCGCATTCGTCACTCCACTGGGAGTATACATGTATAAGGTGATGCCCTTTGGGCTAAAGAATGCGGGGGCGACGTTTCAGAGGCTGGTCAACAAGGTCTTTGAGGGGCAGATTGGGCACAACATGGAGGCCTATGTCGACGACTTGATAGTGAAGAGTGTGTTGGCCGGAGGCTACACGCAAGATTTGTGAGAGATTTTTGCCACTTTGCGTAAGTACAACGTGAAGCTGAATCCCAAGAAGTGCGTGTTCGGAGTGCGGTCGGGGAAACGCCTGGGGTTTATGGTTAGTGAGCGCGGCATTGACGCGAACCCAGAGAAGATAAAGGCTATTCTGGATATGCCTTCCTCTCGCTTCGTGAAAGGTGCAACGGTTAACCGGATGCGTGGCGGCACTCAGCCGATTCATCGCAAAATCAACAGATCGCTGTTTACCGTTTTTTGATGCGCTCCAAAAGGGCAAGACGTTTGAGTGGAACGACGAGGCCGAGAAATCCTTCCTTGAGCTGAAAGAGTATCTGACTAAGGTGCTAAAGATTGTGGTACCAAAAGAAGGGGAAGAGATAATGCTGTATTTGTCTGCGGGAGAGCGAGCAGTGGGGGCTGCACTAGTGGTCGAACGTGATGGCTCACAATGTCCTGTACACTACGTGAGTCATGCGCTAGCCGGGGCTGAGTTGCGATACCCACCGCTCGAAACGATGGCACTAAGTTTACTGATTACGAGTAGGCGGCTGAGACCTTACTTTCAAAGCCATAAGATTGTGGTCATGACCAACTACCCACTCCAAAAAATCTTATAAGGGACAAGTGCTAGTTGACTTCGTCATGGAGTGTATGTTCAGTGAAGAGTTTGTATTGACAAACACACAGTGGTCGTATGTGGATGGGTCCTCGAATTCTGGCGGCAGCGGAGCGGGCATAGTAGTGATTCTCCCAAGTGGTGATAAAAATGAGTATGCTCTGTGCTTGGGGTTCGAGGCCACCAATAATGAAGCGGAGTATGAAGCTCTGATTGCGGGTTTACAAATGCGTGCGGCTGCGGGGGCGCGAAACGTGAAGGCGTTTTCGGACTCGGCTGTTGTGGTAAATCAGATAACTGATAAATTCGAGGCTAAGGACCACATGGCCAGGTACCGAGACGCGGTGAAAGGAATTGTCAAGGGCTTCGAGATATTTGAGGTTGAACAGATTCCAAGGTCGGAGAATTAGCAGGCCGACGCACTGGCGTGCTTGGCTAGTTCACCAGTGAACGACAATCCAAGAGTGGTGCAATGGAAGGTCTTGCTATTGCGCAGTATTGATGCAACCTCATATATCGCGACTACAGAATGGATGATCCCACTGTTTGCTTACTTGAAAGACGTCGAGCTTCCGGAGGATGAGAAGGAGGCGGAGAAGGTGAAGAAGCGCGCTGAATGGTTTACACTTCTGAATGACGAGCTGTATAAGAAAGGTTATACTCATCCATTTCTGAAGTGTGTAGACCCAATTGAAAGAGATTACATCCTGAGAGAGATCCACCATGGTGAATGCGGAGGCCACATAGGGGCACGGGCAATGGCTAGCAAGGAGGCGAAAACAAGGATAACTTACCGCCATGGAGTGAGCTGCGACACGCTCCAGCCAGGAAGATGGCACATCATGAGTTTTAGCCCAACGTCGGAAAGGGACGAAAGCGCGACTGAGGGGCTCAGACAACCCCCTCACCACGAGCATGCTCTCGTTGTCCATCGAAGGTTGTTCCGCAATGTCGATGGAGTAGATAGCTTGCGGCGGAATTCCTTCGAAACCTGACCGCAAAGGGAAGTCAGTTTGCGAAAAGGCAAAAGGCCTAGGAGTGCGCAATGTAAAGCACATACCTGGACCAAACACAGTCGCAGATGGAGAAGGAGAGGCCGTTCTTTCCCCCGCCTGCCCCTGCGCCACGCCCGTCTGTTGGCGTTCCTGGACGTGTATAAAAAGACAAAGTAAGGGTTCATAGAAGATTTTGTCACTGGACTAAGGGAAAAGTAAAGAGAGGAACACTTACAGGAGAAAGCACCACGGTTGCGGCAGCGGACTCAGGTTGCACAAGGCTTTTCCTCTTATTCCGAGGAGCAGCCGAAGAGGAGGCCGCTAAAGGGGCAGCCTGGCGTATAGGCTGCGCATTCAATGGAGTTGCAGCAGTCGGCTGTGGCCTCGAAGCAGTCGATGCTGGCACGGAAGGTGTTTGTGTGGAAGGTTCAGGCTGCTTGCGTTTCCGGCCTTGACCGCGTTTCTTGGCCTGAGTTGACATCGCGGCCGTCTCATCTCGGGTGCGCTGCATGTTGCCGGGGGAGTTGGCCGCCTTTTCCCTCTGTGCGCGCAGAAAACATCTTGGGTTCCGAAAGGATGGAGGTGATGTAAGCTTCAACCTTCTCGACCGCACTCCCTGCACAGAAACAGGAAATTAGCATTGGCACAAGCGTTAAAGAAAAAAAAATGCATACGAAAAGGAGATGTCCTACAGTTTTCATCCTCGTTGCGAGGAGACATGAGACCCACGGCCAAGAGCCATAGGTAATCTATGATTTGGTCAGAGGAAGGGGTCCAGACGCGGCCAGTTACTTCTGCATTCTTGTCTTGAATGAAGTAATTACGCGCATCGAGCAGTGAAGGGGGGAGATCCCCCTGGTTTCGGGTATGCGCAGGCGGATGACTCCTCGTCACAGGGAAGTTGAACGCATCTGTCGCGGTGGCTGTATCGTCCAAGCTTACCCAGAAGAAGCAGTTCTTCCAGTCGGGTTCGTTGCGACGCGACTTATACTGTTGCGTAACGATGACTTTACCTGGCTCCGCCTTTCGGGCAGCGGAAGTGTAGTAACTGTTGGTACCACTTTGGTATTGGGCCACAGCCCTTAGGTCAGTGTACCTTAATAAAGGCCCATATGATGCAACAGAACCCAGTTGAGGGCAGCCCTTAGATGAAAGGAAAATAAAGGGTCAGGATTGAATGGGGAAACCTAGGATGATTCCTAGGACCCCCATCATTTCCTATAAATACCCCCCCTTTTATGAGCTATCGAATTCAGGTTCTTACACATTCTCTGACATTCAATCATTCCTCTGATAATTCCCTCGGTTTACGCTCAAAAGACCCTTTTTTGTCTTTAGCGCCACCCCTCCCGAGCCATATTCTAACTTAAGCGTCGGAGGGGCGACGCCTGGTGAAAACCGGGCTCCCATTTTTGCAGGTATTCGGCGAGGCATCCTAGCTCACTGTCCTTCGAAGAAACCCACTCCAACAAGTGGCGCCGTCTGTGGGGACAGTTTGAAAGGAAAGTCGGTCGAGAATACCATACACTGCGAAGATGGCTCCGAGAGGAAAGGCCACGCGACTCAAGTGAATTGGGGCGGACGATAGCCTCATCCTCGGTCGAGCTGACCCGGATCCCTCGCGCCTCGATAACCCCGAGGAGGGAACGTCGAGGGTGCTCGAGGTGGAGCGGTCAGCCCCCGCAGGGGGAACCCAGCACATCCAGGGGAGAACACGGAGGAGCAGGTAGATCTGGAGGAGGAATATGAGCTGATGGATGACGAGGAGACAGGGAGCGAACCACGCCCGAGGAACATTGCCCTGATGAAGGATCTAGCAGAGGCTCGCGCGAGGCTCGAAGTCTAGGCCGACTTGCAGCAACGAATGAATGAGCAGATGGCAGAGCTGGAGAAACAGGTCGCCTCCCAGACCAAGGCTCCAATGGCCGAAGCAGCTCCCTCCAAGAGCAAGCACAAGCGAGGCCCCCGAAAGACCCCTCTCTCAACGAACCGCGGTGGCCGTCCGCTGGATAAAGGAGATATACGACAAGAACTGGCCTACTGAGCTGAGGGAGACCATCAACGCCCTAAGAAGAAAGAGAGGAAAATGAGGCGACACAAGCCTTGCAAAAGAAGCATACTGCGAATGAGGCAAAGGACAAGGGAAAAGGCGTCCTAATAGTGGAGAATCCCACACGAGGACGATCCAGGCCTCACGCCAGCCACCCTCGAAGCCGGAAGAGATCCCACTCTCCGCGAAGAACGTCCAAACATTCAAAACTCTCGCCTCAAACGTCCAAGCCGCCCAGGAGCGCGATTCGTGAGATCAGCTCGGACTCCACGAGCGGTGACTCAGAGTCCGCTTCGGAAAGCGAGGCCAATTCGAGGCATCATCCGCATCGCCCAAGAAGGACTTTCGCATCGAAATCACCCTTCGCCAGGTGGATTCTCGAAGCTGAAAGGATTCCGGGGGTAAAGAAACCAAAAATGATCGAGTACGATGAAGTCGATGACCCCTTCGATCACTTATCATACTACATACATAACATTGGGTATATGACAGAAGATGAGGCGACTGTGTGCCGTTTGTTATCAACCACGCTGACCGGGATCGCTCAGCGTTGGTTCGACAAACTGCCGCCAGGAAGCATCCGTTCGTGGTCAGGGTTGAAGAAGAGGTTTACCGGGCATTTCGTTACAAGTAAAACGAGGAAAAAGACTTCGATCTACCTGACCGCGGTGAAACAGGGAGAACGTGAATCCCTGGACGATTACATCCAAAGGTTCCGCTCGACTGCAACTCACGTTGCCAACTTATCTGATGAGATCGGGGTGACTGCGCTATTTAATGGAATGGCCGAGGGAAAGTGTAAGTATGACCTCGCAAAGCGCGAGCCCAAAACGCTCGAGCAAGCGTATAAGCGAGCCGCTGCTCATATCAACGCCTCGCTGGTGAATAGGGCAGGGCACGTGTCAAAGGAGGTATCCGCCCCTAGAATCAAGCCACAACAGCGCCTCGGCCCTCCCGTGATGCACAGCAAAAAGCCATACCTGTTCAATACTTCTCTCAAGACTGTGCTCATGGCGATCAAGGAGTCAGACCTGCTAAGGCCTCCCCGACCCATGACGCAGGACGATCGACGAAACATGAACCTATTTTGTGAATATCACATGGAAAACGGCCACGGGACGGCAAGCTGGAAAGATCTCAAAGAAATGCTCGAAAGGTTGACTGATAATGGCATGCTAAATAGATACTTGAAGCGTCTGAAAGGACAAAGGGACCAGAACAGACAAAACAATGCCCAGAGAGGCCCTCGAGGTGGCGGTCAAGCGAGGAATGGTGAAAGGGCTCGAAGCCCGGGAGTGATCGCCACCATCTCGGGAGGCCTTGCGAGTGGAGGACCGAGCCATCAAGGTCGAAAAACCAACATGAGACATTTTGTCAACTCGGTCTCCACCGCTCTCCCTGAAATTGTGATTCCCAAGATGATGATTCAGCAGTCAGATATCAAGAATGTTCGGACACCTCATGACGATCCGATGGTGATCACCGTAAAGGTGGCCAACAAGATGGTTCGAAGATCGCTGGTATACACGGGCTCGTCAGTTGACATAATAACATTCGAATGCCTCCAGAAGCTGAAGTACACTATGAGGGACATCACTCCGCTCCGAGAACCTATAGTCGCCTTCGGCGGGCAGACGATCTATCCCATGAGGACGATTCGCCTGCCAGGTGGCGTGGGCGAAGGAGCAGACATGAGGCGAGCCCACATCGATTTTGTAGTTATTGACATCCCATGTGCTTACAACATTGTTATAGGGAGGCCATTGCTGAATGATATTGTTGGGTTAGTTTTTCCCCTGGGTCTGCTGATGTTGTACGTCACAGATGATGGCCGAGCTGCGATCAACCGAGCCGACCAAAAGGTCGCTCGAGAATGTTATCATGCGGGACTCAGGCCTCCCATGGTCAATCCTAGCGAGGAGCGAGGAGAGGAGCCGCCCTCGAAGAAGAGAAAAGAAGCAAGCACGACAAAACTCGCGGCCGAATCAATTTGCTTAGAAACGATAGACGCTCGGCACGGCCTCGAAGGGCCGACCCAGCCCTTCGAGGAAACAGAAGAAATTCCTCTGGAAGAGGAGAGAGCCGTCCAACCTGTTCGAATAGGCAAGTCCCTCGAACCCGAGGTTAAGGCCCCTCTGACATCATTGCTAAGAGAATTCAAAGATGTGCTCGCGTTCAGAGTTGGGGAGATGTCGGGGCTCGATCCTCGATCATCACTCACAAGCTGAACGTTGACCCCATAAAGAAGCCAGTCCATTAGAAGCAGCGTCACTTTGGGACTGAGCGAGCCCGCGCTATCAAAGAGGAAGTCGACCGATTGCTCGGAGCTCGGTACATTGAGAGATGCACATATCCAGTTTGGCTATCTAATGTGGTGCTGGTGAAGAAGCCAAACGGGTCGTGGAGAATGTGCGTCGACTTCACAAATTTAAATAAGGCTTGCCCTAAGGATGGTCAGCCATTGCCTCGAATGGATCGGCTGGTGGATTCCACCTCGGGGCATGAACTGCTGATCTTCATGGATGCTTATGCTGGGTACCACCAAGTCCCAATGGAGGAGGAGGATAGGCCGAAGACTGCCTTTATCACACCCTTGGGAGTATACATGTATCGAGTGATGCCGTTCGGCTTGAAGAATGCTGGAGCCACGTTCCAAAGGTTGGTGAACCAATTGTTCAAGGAACAAATTGGGAGGAACATGGAAGCATACGTTGACGATCTGATAGTCAAAAGCGTTCGAGCCAACGACCACCAAGAGGACCTGAGGGAGACCTTTGAGACATTGAGAAAGTATGGAATGAAGCTCAACCCAAAGAAGTGCGCATTTGGAGTGAGGTCGGGAAAATGCTTGGGTTTCCTCGTCAGTCAAAGAGGGATCGATGCAAACCCGGAAAAGATCAAAGCCATCTTAGAGATGCCATCACCCAGAAGTATGAAGGACGTGCAACGGTTGACAGGGTGCGTCGCCGCCCTAGGACGCTTCATTGCGAAGTCGGCCGACCGTTGCCTGCCATTCTTTGCCGACCTCAAAAAGAAAAAGAACTTTGAATGGAATGAGCAAGCAGAGAAGTCGTTCCGAGAACTAAAGGAGTATTTGACAAAAATCCCGAAGATATCTGTGCCTTGAGAGAAGGAGGACTTATACCTGTACTTATCCGCAAATGAACATGCGGTCGGAGCTGTGCTGGTAGTTGAGTGCGAGGGGGCCCAAAGCCCTATTTACTACGTGAGCCATGCCCTCGAAGGGGCTGAGCTGCGATACCCTCCGCTCGAGAAGCTCGCCTTGGCATTGCTGATCTCGAGCCGACGCCTCCGACCCTACTTTCAAAGTCACAAGATCATCGTGAGAACCAATTATCCCTTGGAAAAAATATTGAACCACTTGGACGGAAATGGACGGTTGTCTCGATGGGCTTGCGAGCTGAAAAGCCACGGCATCGAGTACGAATCGAGACGCCGCCTCCAGGGGCAGGCCCTGTCTGACTTCGTAGACGAGGCGGCACTCAACGAACCTGAGGGACCCATGAAGGAGCAGTGGACGATGTACGTTGACGGCGCGTCCAATTCGGCTGGAAGCGGAGCAGGCATGATCGTCATCCTCCCGGGAGGGGAGAGAACGGAATATGCGCTTCACTTCGGCTTCGAGGCGACCAAAAACGAGGCAGAATATGAAGCCCTCATCGCGGGAATTCATATGTGCTTGGCGGCGGGAGCCACGGATGTGAGAGCCTTCTCTGATTCGGCCATTGTGGTGAACCAAATCAACGACAAATTCGAAGCGAAGGAACACATGGCTCAATACAGGGATAAGGTTCGGACCCTTGCCAAGAAACTCACACACTTCCAAATTGAGCAGATCCCCCGATCAGAAAATCAACAAGCGGACGCTTTGGCTCGACTAGCCAGCTCATCCATCAATGACAACCCAAGGGTCGCCAAGTGGGAGCTGTTGCCATTTCGGAGCATTGATCCCATGGCTCTTATTTTGGTAGTCGACCGGAGTCCTGAGTGGATGAGACCATTAATAGCCTATCTTAAGGACGGAGAGTTTCCGGACGACCCGAAACGAGCCAAAGCAATTGAAAAAAGAGCAGAATGGTTCACCTTGATCGACGGGGAACTATACAAGAAAGCATATTCCCAGCCGTTCATAAAGTGTGTAGATCCAGTGGAGGGTAATTATATTCTAAGAGAAATCCACTTTGGAGAGTGCGGAGCGCATATTGGAGCTCGTGCGTTGGGATCAAAACCCCTGCGAGCGGGATTCTTTTGGCCGACCATGCAGGCCGATGCAGCCGCGATACTGAAAACTGTGACAAATGCCAGCGCTTCGGCCCAATCAGTAAGAGGCCTCCCACTCAGCTCCAGCCAATCTCAACACCCCTCCCTTTCGCAAGATGGGGCTTGGATATCTTAGGGTCGTTCCCCAAGAGCTCCACCTGGAAGAAATTCATAATTGTGGCCGTCGACTATTTCACAAAATGGGTCGAAGCTGAGGCGCTAGAGAGAATTACCGACCGGGACATCACTAACTTTATCTGGAGGAATATACTTACCAAGTTCGGAGTCCCTCGAATGTTCACATTCGACAATGGGACCCAATTTGACAGTAAGTAGTTCAAAGAATATTGTGCCCAGTTCGGCATTCAGACTTGTTACACATCTGTGACCTACCCTCAAGCAAACGGACAGGTCGAGTCATCAAACAAGGTGATCCTATACGGACTAAGGACCATGGTTGAAGGAGCCAAAGGGAAATGGGTCGATGAGCTACCTGGTGTTTTATGGGCCATTCGCACCACGACGAAGCGAGCCACAGGAGAGACCCATTTCCAGCTTGTGTATGGCTCAGACGCGGTCCTTCCAATTGAATGGGGAGCCAAATCTGTTCGCATAAACACCTACGAGCACGAGGAGAATGAAGTTGAGCTGCGAGCCGCGCTCGACCTTCTCCCCGAGTGCCGAGGCAATGCACTGCTAAAGGCTGAAAAGCAAAAGCAACAGATGGCCAAAGCATTCAACCGAATGGTCTGACCAAGAAAGCTGGAAGTTGGAGACATGGTCCTCAGAAATGCTAAGGCAACAGGAAAGAAGCTTCGAGGAGGAAAGCTGAAGGAGAAGTGGGAAGGGCCCTATCTAGTGGTCGAGCAAGTAAAAGAAGGAACGTTCCGACTGAGTACCTTAGAGGGTGAAATGGTACAAAGGCCGTGGAACCTTTACAATCTCAAGAAGTATTATGCTTAGTTGTCAGTCAGGTCAATGGTAAGTACTATCTTTGTAGTCCCAATCAAAGCTCGCAGTGGCGAGCCGTAGTTTGTAATATTTCCGAACAAGTTTCTGACCACGAGCCGTAGCATGTACCTTGTTTTAAAATAATGAAAGGCCGAGGGCCGCGTCATTATGTAATACTTGACACTGTTAAATCCCCTAATCCCACTCCCCCCCCCCCCCGAGCCGTCAAAGACGTCAACAAATCAAGCGTGAGGCAAGTCAGTGCTTCAACTTCCTCCTTGAAAAAGGAGCCGAGTGCAATCACCCAAATGGGGAGCCACTCGACGCGTATAAGATACGCAGAACTTTCACCTAAAAGGTGAGAGAAGTGCAATCACCCAGATGGGGAGCCACTCGAGACGTACAAAAGTGCGCGCTACGCCCCTCTTTAGATGCGAGCCGAGTGCAATCACCTATACGGGGAGTCACTTAGGGCATTTCGCCAAGACAATAGTCTATAAATTGCCCTGCTAAGGTCGAGGGCATTATTATAACAATTGCCTGGAGCGGGTTAGAAGTTGCCCCACCTTAGTAGCGACACGCGTTCCCAACTACGGCTCGCGTCGAATAAAAAGTTCATCTAAGAACAAATTCGCCTAGGATGGATGAAATCCCGTAGCTCCCTAAACTTCGACTTGGAAAAAGGGGGCCCAATGGGAAGCCTCCCCTCGAATAGCTTACCGCTAATAGACGGGATTCGACCAAGTATTTTTACTAACACTCCTCGCAAGTATACCACAACCCATGGTAGAACCGAGGCACCCCAAGCATAAATATTCGATAAATTATCGAACTAAGGCAGGGGCTAAACGGGACGCAACCCTGTTGACCCTCAAAAACGAAGGAGGAGGAACGAGCGGTTCGAGCCCATGTGATATTCGAGCCAAGAATGCTTGAACCATCATAGGCATTGCACCGAACGGTCACCCTTTGCAAGGAGTCGAGTGTCGCCGTAACTCGAAGGCAACGAGCCATTCAACTCCGAGCGACATTCGCCTCAAGGGCGAGGCGGCATACGGGTGACGAAAATAAGTTCTAAGTTATGCAAACGAGTTGGCAATTATAAGCACTCAACGGTGCACCACATCAAGAAAGCAAAATAAGTCGAGGTCAAACACCCTGAGAAATGGGCGGCCTCGACGATAGTGTTAATGGCCAAACACCCTCGAAAGGGCGGCCTACATACACAATATTTAAAAGAGTATTTTTACATGGCACATCGCCAAATCAACATCTATGGAGGAGAAATGGATGCAGGGTCTTCAGCCGGCTTGGTGAAGTCGAAAGCGGCAGGCAAGTCATACATCTCTTTCTTGGCCGCTGCCTCGAGATCGGCGTCCTCGTCTTCGGCCTCCCCTGCCTCGGGAATCTCACCAGCCTCTTCCCGGTTATGCTTGTCCAGCTCGGCATGATAAGCAGCCTCGAATTCCTCCTCAGACAGCTCGAGAGTACTGAGATTGACGTTTTCGAGAGCCGACCATGCGAGCCGAAGGCCCAACACGATCCCCTCTTGCTTAGACGAGGCCTTAGCAAGATCGGTCAGGTAAGCATAGCCAGGCGAGGCAAGGAAAGTGGAGACAGCCGAACAAGCCCCATTCGCCTAAAAAGTCGCATGGCTCGCAGCGTTGACTAACTTAAGGCTCAGTTGGTCAGCGTCTGCCTTAGCCTGGGACAACTCTCTCGCCAGCGAGATGGCCTTGGCGTCTGCTTCCGACATGGCAGCCATGGCCCTCTCGTTTTGCTCGTGGCATTCGGCGACATTCTTTTTGGACTCCGCCAGCTCACGCTCGGACGTCTCTCTCGTCGCCTCCGCCTCCTTCAGCTTCGACTCCATCAGCGAGCACTTATCCTTCCATTCAGCCGCCTTGGTTCGAGCCTTGGCCAGATCCGCGTCACGGGTGTATTCGTCAAGGATCTGTTCGGCGTCGCGCCTCTCGCCTTGGCTAACCAGCACGGCGACCTGCGAATGAGGAAACTATTAGTATTCGATGAGGCATAAGAAGGTAAAAGGAACAGTTATTACAAGTACTTGAAGAGCAAGCGCTACCGCTTGCTGAGCCCAGTTGTCGGGTCGAGGGGTATTGCGAGCCAACTCGCACAACGGCTCAGCAACCCTCCATATGTCAGGAGTCCCAGGTAAAGCCCCCAAGGCGCGTTGAGAGGCTACACGATCGAGGCATAACAGTCAGAAAAAACAACACCAAATATAGACGCTAGGGAACGGTTCGAGGAAATTACCCGCCAAAGGGTCCAAGCCGCCTACATCCGTCTTCTTCGGGAGCCGATGTCTCGCCCCCCTCGAGCGGCCTCTTGCCTCGACGCCGAGCAGGGAGAGCGCCTTGCGATGGCCGAGGCGTCAGTATCAAGAAAAAGTCACCATTACAAAAGGAAGTGTTAATACAAGAGACGGGATAGGGTACCTCTTCATCCTCATCCTCGGAACCGTCTGAGGCCACGATGGGAATCACCCGAGGGGTCGGCGCTCCTGGTCCGATTAGGATACCCGGAGCCCCCTGTCTCGGGGCCGTTCCCGCTGAACCCTGCACGATCGCCCCGCGGGGGATCATAGAGTTAAGGGGAGTGGCAGGTTCGGCCATCGCAGTGGTGGCAGCTCGGGCCACGGTAAGAGGAGTAGCTTGGATGGGAGTCGTCGACGCGTTCAAGCCCGGAGCGATCCCTTGAGACGGCCGAAGCTGAGTTGCTCCTGCTGGCGGAGGCAGAGGCCGAGATGACGGGGAGGCCCTTGTTGTGGCCGGTCGGTCTCCCGTGGCTCGAGCCTCGCCCCCTCGCGGAGTCGTTCGGGCCGCCTCATCTCGGGCAGCGTCTCAAGCGCTCCTCGAGCTCTCCCTCCTAGCCCTTTGACCAAGAGTCGATTCAGGTTCGGCAGAGTGGCACTCCAGCGGTCGAAGTTTGCCTTCACTTGAGCGTGAGCGGCACCTGAAAAGCAGACAACGACAACGAGTTAAGCATACTTTCCTCGGCGTCGCTCTTGGGTAGGACAAGGCCCGAATATATCAACCAGACAGGATCCTTTAACATGGATAGGGTGGGCACCCATGTCTCGTCCCCCGGGCCACCGTCGAGCCGTTGGTAAAAATAGTCTTTACACCGATCCTCGGCGTTAGAGAGCCTCGGAATAGAGTCCCGAAGCACTCGACGGCCAGGCGATCGGTACGGCACGTCGAGATGGCTGCTCAACGGAGAGCCATCGCTCGTAGTCAGCCAGTAAAACATATTTTTCCAATCAGGTCCTCGGCTAGGCTTCCCGGGGTGAGTAACGATCTGATGGGTCGCCGTCTTGCCTCGGACGGCGACATTTTTAAACCCCCACTGGTCACTAGTAGCGGTATGAAGGTACCGGAAAAGGTTGACAAAGAGCGGAATCCTTACCGCTCGGCAAGTCATGATGAAGCGGTTTAAGGTGATGAAGGCGTTGACGGAGAGCTCGGAGGGGCAGATGTCGTAATAATTTAGAATGTGCCGTGAGAAGGAACATAATGGCACGCGAAGCCCATAAAAGAAGGCTAACGCATACACCCCGAGGCAATTGTCCGGGGGTGACGCGCATACCGAGCCCTCAGCAGGGACCCTTAGAGTGAAAGGAGCGCGAATGCGATTCTCCCTCTCGAAGGCCCGAACGGCGGCATTCGTTTGGGACATCCGCCACCGCTCATCGATCACCGACGTGGTGAAGGTGTTTGCGTGAACCCTGTTAGGAGGGGCTCGAGGCGCTATCGAATAGGGGAGCTACTGCAAGGGGTTAACGCCCGAGTTAGGATCGATACGAATGGTTCGAGTCCGTCTCGGGTCTGTTGAACCCCCTGACCTCTCGCGAACCGTTTGTTTAGTTCTCGCCATCTGAAAGAAAGAGAAAGGCGGTCACACACTCACCTCATGCGAGCCATCGCCTTTCATTTCCCTTCCCCGATGACGAGACTGAACACCCCACTCTCGATGGGTCGACTAGGAGTCGAGGAGAATCGGAGGGTCGAAGTGGGGAAAGCAAGACAACCGTCGACCTCAAAAACCGAGTATGCCATCGGGCGTTATCTGGGTTCCCAGTCTCAGCACTCGGCCGGCATCCCATTGCCGCCGGAGTGAGACCGACAACCCAGATTCGTCACCAGACAAGCGAAAACAAGACACAAAAAGTCGTGGAAGGAGGATAAAAACACGTACCGTATTCAAAGAAGGAAGTTAACGTAAGATCGGAGGAAAAATAGCGTCGTCGAAGAAGGAGCACGGTCAGAGCAAAAGGTGAGGAATTTTGGAGAAGAAAACTGAAAGAGAATCGAGAGTGAAAGTGAATGGAACCCGCACCATATTTATAGGGGTAAAAGGGGAGGGGCAAAAACGTAAAATCACAAGATTTTTACACAACTTCCCATGCGCCGTCAGTCATCATCATGGTGCAGGAGTCGAAAGGATTTCGCGTTTTCCCGAGGTTACTTTATGCGGGAATCGAGGAGACGGTGGCGTGAAAATCGCCAAAATTCCCGCCGAATCCCAAGGAAAGTAATGAGTGCGAATCCCGAGCCGAGGAGACGCGAGGCGTAGGATGTTCGAACCACTGTCAATTCGAGCCATCACCCCCCACGCTTAAGGGGTGAAATTTTCGAGCTCTCCCAGGCAAGGGATCGAGGACTCGAACAGGGCGAAATTTTTCGAGCTCTCCCAGGCGAGGGATTGAGGACTCGAAAGGGGTGAAATTTTCGAATCACTTTCGATTCGAGCCATCACTCCCCGCGGCTAAGGGGTGAAATTTTCGAGCTCTCCCAGGCGAGGGATTGAGGACTCGAAAGGGGCGAAATTTTCGAATCACTTTCGATTCGAGCCATCACTCCCCGCGCCTAAGGTGAAAATTTTCGACGCATTTTAAACTAGTCAGAAGTGTACGAGAGCCTCAAATGGGTACGTTGCATCACACGTCTTTACCAAGGTCCACATAGTACACCTAGATAAAGGGCGGCCAGGGGTCGTACCCTAGTCGCTGCTAATAAGTCCGCCCCTGTCGACAAGGAAGGGCGCGACCAGGCTTCGAGGGGCTCTGTTGGTACCACTTTGGTATTGGGCCACAACCCTTAGGTCAGTGTACCTTAATAAAGGCCCATATGATGCAATAGAACCCAGTTGAGGGCAGCCCTTAGATGAAAGGAAAATAAAGGGTCAGGATTGAATGGGGAAACCAAGGATGATTCCTAGGACCCCCATCATTTCCTATAAATACCCCCCCTTTTATGAGCTATCGAATCCAGTTCTTACACATTCTCTGACATTCAATCATTTACGCTCAAAAGACCCTTTTATGTCTTTAGCGCCACCCCTCCCGAGCCATATTCTAACTTAAGCGTCGGAGGGGCGACGCCTGCTGAAAACCGGGCTCCCTTTTTTGCAGGTATTCGGCGAGGCATCCTAGCTCACTGTCCTTTGAAGAAACCCACTCCAACAGTAACCAAACTGGTTCCAAGAAACGCGGTGTAAAGATTGAAAAAGTCTTATAGACACCGGGATCTGCGCAGCCAGGAGAGTCATAACGAAGCCATTGATCGTCAGGATGGAGTTCGGGGTGAGTTGCGCGGGAAATAGGTTGTAGTAGGTCAAAAGGCGGGCGGTAATCCTAGGTATCGGCAACCGTACCC
The DNA here is from genome assembly GCA_963680865.1 of Spergularia marina. Lineage (NCBI taxonomy): Eukaryota > Viridiplantae > Streptophyta > Magnoliopsida > Caryophyllales > Caryophyllaceae > Spergularia > Spergularia marina. The sequence continues at coordinate 3,752,523 of OY804551.1, read as the reverse complement.
CGTCTACAATTGACAACTCGTGTACCGCAAACGAGCCCGATGGAGGTTCGGAGGCAACCGACTCAGAGGCTGGAACGGTTAGCATCGGTATGGAATTTGATGAACTTCTCCGAGATTTTGGCCGTATCGTATCGGTTACCCAGCTCGGGTGTGGGGTTTTGCCCAACCGCAGCATACTGCACTGCTTGGGCCTCCGTAAAGGGCGCATCCGGGGCCAGGATTGTTGTGCGCACTTGAGACCCGGATGAAGAAAAGGAAGCGGCTGACTGCGTCATCTCCGCAGAAGGCAAGAAAGCAACAGTCACGGTATATCAACATTGCCAACGAGGATTGTTGGCCTCGGGATCGATGTCGGAATCAGACGATTCCGAATTTGAATCCGAATCCAAGTCAATAAACGTGGCCGTTCTACGGGGATCAAGGGGGATCCGCCTCCCATCCCACGTTCCCGGTCGCGATAACCATACTTTCCCCTCCCAGCCCAGATCGGCCAGTGGGCGTTGCCCGGGCTTGTAATCCTTCTCAAGCCACGGGCAATCCACCCACACACAGGCCATGTGACGCGGATCCAGTTTCAGACCCCGCATCGTCATCCAGAGACACGAAAGGAGGGCTAAAACGGGAAAGAGGAAAAAGAAATCGGAGCAAACCAACGGTTACCCCAAAAGAAAAAGAGAAATTAAAAGAAAGCGGGAGATTTACCTTTGACTTGTTCTTGAAAGTCGAGGAAAGCTTGGGCGTGTGGAAAACCGTAGTAAGCCAGCGGTGGTCGGAGATCGACAAACGACCGGAAAAGCGGCAAACGACCGGAAAAATTAGAGAAAAGTTGGGCGAAATTTGGTAAAGATTGCAGAAAAGTCGGGAATTTTTGGGAGAATTTGGACGGAGAAAGTTGGAGATTTTTGGAAAAGAAATCAAAATGATTTCTTTTGGGGGTTATTTCCCATTTATAGGAAAAAATGCAGGGGTAAAACAGTAAAACCAAAGGGGGTTTTACACAACTTCCCGTAAAAGCCATCATTAACTGTCATTATCAACAGTAAAAGACGTGTGTCCTTTTACCTTCCCGAGGCGACTTTTGAGATATCCAAGAAGTTGACGGTTGGAGAGGATTTTTTCAGAAAAAAATTTGTTCGGATTCTTCAAAGAGTCGTCACTCGGCAGAGTCCGACTGCGAGAAGGACTATAAACTGCATTGCGGAATCGCACCCAATTTCAGGGGCGATGTTTGGTTGCGATTTTCGCCTCTATTCCAGGGGCGAAGTTATTTAACGAGTCGGAATCGCACCCAATTTCAGGGGCGATGTTCGGTTGCGATTTTCGCCTCTATTCCAGGGGCGAAGAAATTTGACGAGTCGAAATCGCTTCCAATTTGAGGGGCGATGTTCGGTTGCGATTTTCGCCTCCATTCCAGGGGCGAAGTTATTTGACGAGTCGAAATCGCACCCAATTTCAGGGCGATATTTGATTGCGATTTTCGCCTCCATTTCAGGGGCGATATTCGATTGCGATTTTCGCCTCCATATCAGGGGCGAAGTTGTTTAATAAGTCGGAATTGCACCAAGTCCAGGGGCGATATTTGGTTGCAAAGGAAAACGCAGGGAAGCAAGAGAGAACAAGCACATCGCACACGGCGGTGAAGCTCGCAAGGGGCGAAGTTTTTCGATTAAAATAAAAAAATACGAGCCCCACGGCCTCGGAAAGAAGGAAAACAAGAGGAGAGAATCACAAGGCTTTGTCAAGGCACATTACATGAGCCGTGGCAAAGGGCGGCCAGGGGATGTGCAGTCAGGTCGCCCTCGGTGATAGGAAAGCCGAGACGCAGTAACCAACGAGCGCAACCCAACTCCGAGGGGCTCTGTTGGGGTTCATTTTATTAATGAGGCCACAGCTCTTAGGAATAGAGGTCCAATGCCTTCAAAGCCCATGTGATGCCTTCAAAGTCCAAGAGATCTCATCCGTTAGATGGTCAAGGAATGGAGGGTCAAGATGGGGGGGGGGATCCCCAGGATTATTCCCTAGGGATACTCTCTTCACTATAAATACCCCCCATTTCTGACAATTCCAGGTTTTATTCACATGCTCATTACACTTTATTACTTTTCTGACACATTCATTACCCTTTGCGTGATAAGTGAGTCCGTGCACCCCATTCTTCAGACGCACCCGATACTGACTTGATCGTCGGAGGGGCGTCGCCTGGGTAAAACCAGGCCCCCCTTCACTATTTGCTCATTGCGCAGGACAAAGACATAGACTCCATCTATCCCAAAGTCGAACTCACACCAACAAATATGGACAATATATAATCGTTAAAAGAATATATAACCTCTTTGTAAGACAATCTAAGTTGAACTAGAGTATGACTAAAGGTTGATCTTCAATCTATTAGAGACATATTAATTTGATACACATATTTAGAGACATATTGATTTAATGCTCAGAGGCTCTGTTTCATAGGATTTGATAAATATTATATTCAAATCAAATCGGATGCATTGAAATCAGATTATATCAGTTCAGAGTCATTCAAATCAAATCAGATGAAATCAAAATTGCTTAAATAATGATCAATGAATTTTGTCCATTATATTTTATGATATTATTCATCGAAATCCAGTTTAATTTCTAACCAATTCAGAGATCATATGCATTCAAATTAGATCATATCAGATCATAAAGATGCAGCTGTACCAAACAAAGCTTAAGAGAATACCAAGTTAATTCATGTGTAAGAGCGGGGAACATAGTAAATATTGACATTTATAGTCTGTATGACTCGAACCCACATCTCCTATGCATAGCTGATAGCATATTGTTCTACCTATTGAGCTAAGCCATTTTGGTTACTCGACTAACTAATGAGTAGCTAATCAACGTCATATATAAATGGGTAGTCTTTATACATTGAAGAAATGGTGATAATTTGTAGGACTACGTATGGCTCGAACCACATCTTCTATGCATAGCTAATAGCTAAGTTAGTGGTCTCTCGATTGAGTTCATATGCTTTGGCAACTCGACTAACTAATACTCCGTATATAACTGATCAAGATCAAGATACATATATTATGATCAAGAGGATCACTTTCAATAATTGTCTTCAAGATACCGTTCAATATGGGTTCTTACCCTGCGGTCTCTCTCTGGCATGGCATTCTTTCATCTGACTTTCTTCCTGCCTAATGCAATGTGAGACATCATAATAGTACAACTCAGTAATATAGTCTTAGTCACAGGTAATATGTATTTTTTGCATACTCGATATTGTCTTTAATTGATCTTATGTAGTCTTATTTATTGAATATAATATACTTTTGAAAATATTCTAAAATAATGTAAAGAATAACTAAAAGGCAAAGCAAATACAATATCCTCTTAATGTTGGTCTTGCAACCATGAAGTGTGGTGATTAGCTAGTTTAAGAGAACAAAATTCTTATAGTATGTTCCATGCTCTTACACCTGAATTAACTTCGTATTCTCTTAGGCTTTGTTTGAATGAAAACGGAGGGAGTGAAACTTATCTAGAATTGTTACTCAATTTCAGAGACATATTAATTTTGTCAATTAAATCAATATGTCTCAAATATGTATGTGATTTAAATCAATATGTCTCTAATAGATTGAAGATCAGCCTTTAGTCATACTCTAGGTCAAGTTAGGTTGTCTAACAAATAGGTTATATGTTCTTTTAATGATTATATATTGTCTAAATTACTCTAAAAAACTGTTTAAAGGAACAAAATGGAAGAGGCTTTGTTAAATGACGCTAGAATACGTTGATCCGAATTGCACAACTTTTGTTGATTCGCTATACATATTTTGGCGTATTATATGAGTTACTTATGTTGTCGTAAAGTGGGCTTATATGGCTCAGAAATAATATTATATTGTCTCATATAATAATCGTATAAAATATATGTAAAACTTTGCTTATAAATGGGTATAGCAAGTGAATACCACGATTAAAGTCGATTGTGAACTTTTGATGTAAGGTGTAATTGTGTGCAATGAGGAAGACCTTAAACTAGAGGCTTAGACCCATATTGAGCAGTATCTTGAAGACAATTTTTGAAAGAGATGCTCTTGATCATAACCTATGTTTCTATGATCTTGATCAATTATATATTAGTTTGTTGAGTTGCAAATTAAAAGCATATTAACTCAATCGAGAAAAGTATGACACTGTTATCCTTGTCGTGGAGTTCCGAGAAAAGTAATCATTAACATGCTCCGGGTAATATCCATCAGCCCGGCTTTGGATTGCAGAGCGGATATCATCATCCCACAAGCACATGCTCGTCTAAGGACAATGTACAAGGGTAAGATAAGCACAATTCTTTAGGTCGTATAGCGTCCTACACACCATCTGAATGTATGACACTGTTATAGTTACATGTAATGTGGTGCTAGCCAAGGCAAGCTAGAGGAACATGCTGGAGTACGAGGGTGAGTCTATGCCTTCAAAAAACGAGCAAAGAATAATACCCAGACCACAAGCATGTCACTAAAAGGATGTTGTTACGATGTAGCCAAATAGACTACACAATTGCACAAAATGAAATCAGTGGGGTAAGATTTTGCAAACACGAAAGAAACACCAGCCAAGAAACAAACAAAGGAGATGATGCCCGAAATCGAAGGCCGATGTGGGACGCTAGCTAGATGTGCTTGATACAGCCACAGTAGTGGCCAAATGTTCCACTGGCCTAGTTCTACATCCTGGTGAAAGTTCCAACAAACCCCTATCACTGGGAGGCCACAGACTTTGAAATTAGCAAGCACAACACAATTATGACCTAATTACTTCCAAACAAAACACATAAGATAGCCTATGTAGGATTCGAACCTACATTGTCTATGCATAGCATAGCGCTCATCCGATTGAGCTAGTAGGCTTTTTTGGCCATTGATAGAATAAAAAAAAAAACGGCAAAGAAACACGAGTATTTAGGATTATTGGGAATGCAATAGCATCGAGATATATGAATCGACAACTCTGATATATAAAGCCTTGGGCTAGTGATGGCCACGGGCCAGGCGGGCCAGGCTCCACCGGGCTAGTGCTCGGAGAATCGAGCACTAGCACTAGCCCTACACACCCGGGCTAGTGCCGGGCTATGCCAGTCCTCGATTTCTTGGGCACTAGCACTAGCCCGCCAGTGCTTGACCGGGCTTTGACCCGGGCTAGTGCCGGGCGGGCCAGTGCTCAAGCACTGCTGGCTCGGCCGGAAAAAAAAAAAAAAAATGGGCTTGGTCATAATTACCATAATTTTATCATTTTTTGATAAACTTATAATAATTAGGATGCCTACGTATCTCGAAAGAATCAAAGTCCACGTAGTTCTTCACTTACCTTACTTACCGTCGCTTGATTAATTGATCGGTTCATTCTTAGACGTTCTCATCGGCGGTTGATGCTCCCGATTCCGATGTAGTATCCATTGTCATGAATGGATCATCTTCTTCGTCATCATCATCATCATACTTCTTTCCTTGTCTTCTTTTTAATGCTTGATCCCAATCTTTTTTGCATACACATACTTTCACGGATTCGGGAGCTAACCTTGATCGCTTTTCATCCAATACTCTTCTACCTGCACTAAAAGCGGACTCCGAAGCAACTGTCGAAGCTGGAACTACAAGAAAATCCTTTGCAATTTGGGTTAAAATCGGATATTGGTGGCTATGTTTATGCCACCAATTAAGAATGCTAAAATCACTTTCATCGGTAGTATCATGGACAAGTGTTAAATAATCATTGACAAAAGATGTAGTATCATTTAAAGTCGTTTTTTGTTTTTTTAAAATAATATTATGATAAAAACTAAATCTACTTGGTTTAGATTTAGATGACATGGAAGAAGAACTAGCTTGTGCATCAGTACCACTACGTGTATCATACAAATCATGTAATTTAGTAAGAATAGAAACACATTTGTTCACATAATTATCTACATCATAGTCTTGTTGTAATGTTGAATAATAAAATTCTAACATGTTTTTCAATCCCGCGGATTTAACACCGGGATCAAGAATACATGCAATGCAATATATAATAGGAAATTCAGTAAAATAAGCCAACCATTTCTCACGCATTAAAGAAACAACTAGCTTTAAGCTATCGTAATTAGAAGAATCAACACTAGACATAGCAAAAACTATTTTAATGCATTGTAAAATCACCAAATGAACATTTGGTTCATATACTAGAGAAAAAACTTTTGTAGCATCATAATAAGATTTCAAAAGATCATAAAGAGGTTCGGTAAGTTTCCAAATAACATCATCGAGAAGTCGTGCATTTGGATCGGTAGAATGATGTTCATTATACAAAGTAGTAATAACTTGTTTATACCTGATTGCAACACCTAGCATGGTGTAGGTAGAATTCCACCTTGTTGGTGTATCAACACCAAATCTCTTTGCTGGCAATTGATGTTGCGTGCACAATTGTTTGTATCTACGCTTTTTTGTGCTCGTTGCTCTAAGCCACTTAATAATACCACCACCTTGTCCACCTACAATTAAAGAATAATGATATTAATTAAGTTGTAAATTTACATTAATTGAATAAATTAAAAAATTAAATGAATTGAATAAATATGCAACTTTATAAATTGAATTTTACCATCTTGAAAATCTACATCCGTTGTTGGACGAGAACGAGGTGGTGGCATGACCGATGATTCTTGTTGTGATGCATTACCTTCACCTACAAATAAAATTATATCAATAAAAAGAAAAATTGACAAAATAAAACTAATAATTATAAAAATAAATTATAAACATTAATTTACCTTGATGAATATCACCTAGAAGTGATTCTTCATATTCTTTCAACACTCTTCTTTGATCAGGAGTTAGATTATCCATTTCGGGTTAATATGATTTTTTGATAAGAATATTAAAATATCCAATACGAAATATAATAATTATCAATACTAATAATAATTATCAAAATAACAATAATAAAAGTACTAAATATTGTATACTTACTTAATATAATACTTGTAGTAATTTTATTCTAACTAAAATTGAAAACTTAATTAATACTTAAAAATTGTAATAATTTTTTTTAAATAAATTTAAAACTTGAATACTTGAGAGTTGTAGAATTGTAGTAATTGAAGAAGAAATGTAGAATAGAGAGAGTGATTGTGTGGAAATTGAAGTTGGATTTATTGGATATTTATAGAAAATTTAAGGGTAGGATAAACAAAAAAAAAAAAAAAAAAAAAACTGCCAAACCAAAATGGCTAGTTTTTTAAACCATTCTAGCCGTTTGCTAGGGGCGGGCTGGGGCGGGCCGTTACTTGACCAGGGCTTTGACCAGGGCTTGACTAGGGCTTTGACCATGGCTTGACCGGGTTTGACCAGGGCTAGTGCTTGAAAACTCGAGCACTAGCCCTGGCACTACCAAACCCGGGCTTTGCAGTGCCTGGGCCGGGCCAGGGCAGGCCCGGGCTCCTAGTGCCCAATGGCCATCTCTACCTTGGGCAATCAATCACATGCCAGTGACTAGAGATGGCCATTGGGCAATAGGAGCCCGGGCCCGCCCTGGCCCGGCCCTGGTCAAGCCCTGATCAAGGCATGGCCCAGCACGGCCCGGCCCAGGCACTGCAAAGCCCGGGTTTGGTAGTGCCAGGGCTAGTGCTCGAGTTTTCAAGCACTAACCCTGGTCAAACCCGGTCAAAACCCGGTCAAGCCCTGGTCAAAGCCCTGGTCAAGTAACAGCCCGCCCCTAGCAAACGGCTAGAAAGGTTTAAAAAACTAGCCGTTTTGGTTTCGCAGTTTTTTTTTTTTTGTTTTTTATCCTACCCTTAAATTTTCTATAAATATCCAATAAATCCAACTTCAATTTCCACACAATCACTCTCTCTATTCTACATTTCTTCTTCAATTACTACAATTCTACAACTCTCAAGTATTCAAGTTTTAAATTTACTTAAAAAAAATTATTACAATTTTACTGTATTAATTAAGTTTTCAATTTTAGTTAGAAAAAAATTACTACAAGTATTATATTAAGTAAGTATACAATATTTAGTACTTTTATTATTGTTATTTTGATAATTATTATTAGTATTGATAATTATTATATTTCGTATTGGATATTTTAATATTCTTATCAAAAAATCATATTAACCCGAAATGGATAATCTAACTCCTGATCAAAGAAGAGTGTTGAAAGAATATGAAGAATCACTTCTAGGTGATATTCATCAAGGTAAATTAATGTTTATAATTTATTTTTATAATTATTAGTTTTATTTTGTCAATTTTTCTTTTTATTGATATAATTTTATTTGTAGGTGTACGTAATGTATCACAACAAGAATCATCGGTCATGCCACCACCCCGTTCTCGTCCAACAACGGATGTAGATTTACTAGATGGTAAAATTCAATTTATAAAGTTGCATATTTATTCAATTCATTTAATTTTTTAATTTATTCAATTAATGTAAATTTACAACTTAATTAATATCATTATTCTTTAATTGTTGGTGGAAAAGGTGGTGGTATTATTAATCGACGTGGTGTCAAAGCAAGTTTTGTTTGGGCTCATTTTGACAAAGTGTACACCGAAAATGACCAAAAAGGTGTAAAATGTTTCAATCTTGTTTGTCGAATTTGCAAAGCCAACCATGTTAATGTGGAATTGAAGTGGAAAACGGGTAGCGGAACCGGCACTCAAGCTCGACACCTACAAAGCGTACATGGCATAATCGAACCCGAAAAAATAGTTGAAGGTGAATCAAGCCATGGTGGTGGTCAATCACAAATCGGAAGTTATATGACCCCGACCCCCGGTGGAGGTATTCCTTTCTATTATAATAGAGATCGAATGATTGATAATATGGCTAATTTTGTTTGTCTTGATGAATTGCCGTTTAGTTTTGGTGAAAGTATTAATTATGAAAAGTTTAATAGATTATCATTATAACCCGCTTATAAAAAGGTGCCTAGGAACACTCTTAAGCGTCATACTATGACACAATATCACAAAATAAGAGGCGAGCTAATTGAATATTTTCGTTCATTTAGTGGACGTGTTTGCCTAACTAGTGATACATGGACTTCAAGACAAGGTGAGCCTTATATATGCATTACCGCTCATTGGATTGATAATGATTATAAATTACAAAAACGTATTATTGCTTTTGATGTTATGGAAGAGTCGCATACCGGCTATAACATATATTCTCGTATTCATGCTACTTGTAATGAGTTTAAATTGACTGATAAGTTGTTTACTATTTCATTTGATAATGCTTCGGCTAATACTAATTGTATTGGTCATATCAAGAGTAATATTCCAACTTTATTATTAGATGGTATGTTTTTACATGTTAGATGTTGTGCACATATTATTAATTTGTCCGCTCAAGAATGAATTGCTTGTATTTCTTCTATTTTAAGGCCCTATTAGAAAAGTTATTAAGTGGCTTAGAGCAATGGGCACAAAAAAGCGTAGATACAAACAATTGTGCACGCAACATCAATTGCCAGCAAAGAGATTTGGTGTTGATACACCAACAAGGTGGAATTCTACCTACACCATGCTAGGTGCTGCAATCAGGTATAAACAAGTTATTACTACTTTGTATAATGAACATTATTCTACCGATCCAAATGCACGACTTCTCGATGATGTTACTTGGGAACTTACCGAACCTCTTTATGATCTTTTGAAATCTTATTATGAGGCTACAAAAGTTTTTTCGCTAGTATATGAACCAAATGTTCATTTGGTGATTTTACAATGCATTAAAATAGTTTTTGCTATGTCTAGTGTTGATTCTTCTAATTACGATAGCTTAAAGCAAGTTGTTTTTTTAATGCGTGAGAAATGGTTGGCTTATTTTACTGAATTTCCTATTATATATGGCATTGCATGTATTCTTGATCCCGGTGTTAAATCCGCGGGATTGAAAAATATGTTAGAATTTTATTATTCAACATTACAACAAGACTATGATGTAGATAATTATGTGAACAAATATGTTTCTATTCTTACTAAATTACATGATTTGTATGATACACGTAGTGGTACTGATGCACAAGCTAGTTCTTCTTCCATGTCATCTAAATCTAAACCAAGTAGATTTAGTTTTTATCATAATATTATTTTAAAAAAACAAAAAACGACTTTAAATGATACTACATCTTTTGTCAATGATTATTTAACACTTGTCCATGATACTACCGATGAAAGTGATTTTAGCATTCTTAATTGGTGGCATAAACATAGCCACCAATATCCGATTTTAACCCAAATTGCAAAGGATGTTCTTGTAGTTCCAGCTTCGACAGTTGCTTCGGAGTCCGCTTTTAGTGCAGGTAGAAGAGTATTGGATGAAAAGCGATCAAGGTTAGCTCCCGAATCCGTGAAAGTATGTGTATGCAAAAAAGATTGGGATCAAGCATTAAAAAGAAGACAAGGAAAGAAGTATGATGATGATGATGATGACGAAGAAGATGATCCATTCATGACAATGGATACTGCATCGGAATCGGGATCATCAACCGCCAATGAGAACGTCTAAGAATGAACCGATCAAATAATCAAGCGACGGTAAGTAAGGTAAGTGAAGAACTACGTGGGCTTTAATTCTTTCGAGATACGTAGGCATCCTAATTATTATAAGTTTATCAAAAAATGATAAAATTATGGTAATTATGACCAAGCCCTTTTTTTTTTTTTTCGGCCGAGCCAGTAGTGCTTGAGCACTGGCCCGCCCGGCACTAGCCCGGGTCAAAGCCCGGTCAAGCACTGGCGGGCTAGTGCTAGTGCCCGAGAAATCGAGCAACTAGCCCGGGTGTGTAGGGCTAGTGCTAGTGCTCGATTCTCCGAGCACTAGCCCGATGGAGCCCGGCCCTAGCACTGGCCCGCCCGGCCCGTGGCCATCACTACCAGTGACTATGGTAACATTGAAGCATAGCTTTCCACAATCTGCTTGACATCAAACTAGCAAAAAACAGTCACCTGACCACCCACTGGTGAAGCGATGAACAAACAAACAATTGAAAACTTTGTGGTGTTTATAAGATCAAATGAGCCACCACACGCTTTACAGTAATTCAATAAGAAAAATTAGATATTTCATGCTACATCCTCCACCACTAAATAGAATACTAACGCAAGACAAAGGTAATTAGCATGCATATCAAACTCTATAACTGTATTCCATGCTCAACAATCATAAAAGCTTAATGGCATTAAAACCTCTATGTCAACATCGGGCACTTTTAAGGATAAAACGAAATTGATCTAAATGGGTTTAGCCATCCAATGAGACTTCTCTTAAGGTGTGGCAGATAAAACTCAAATGTAACTTAAAAGTCTGCTTGGTATCTTGTGTACCCAGAGTTACATCATCAACCATACCTTTACCTGATTATATCCGTTTACCAATTTCGAGTTCTCAAATCCATAACATAGGTAACTTTAAAAAAAAAAACCACTCACAGATTACTTAATTTCAAGACTGTGTTCATCATTCGACAGATTGACCACAACCCTGAGCTAAAGTTAAAGCTCACAGCATAAGGAGTAACACCTAAGAAAAATATAAACTGAAATTATCAACCTACCAAAACTCGCCAATTAACACTAGATTAAATATAGCATCGATTTTTTTTTGTTTGTTGGCACATGAACATCTATGATATATAGTTAGCTTGAAATCTTTCAAGAGCCCAGTAAACCCAATTCTTAATACTTAATCTAATGATAAGTCTCTATGGACATGGCCAACTTGTGCTCTCAATGGAAATTGTGTTGGATTAAGAGCCAAGCTTGCCAAACAAACATTGTTAGGAATGCTACATGATTTTCATTGCAAAAATTAGTCTTTCTAATTCTCGAAATCGTGAAACCCTAACTAAAAATCTCAAATCAGAAATGAAAGTTTCAAGATAAAAAAGGATAATCAAATCATCAATTTGAACTATTAAACACATTAAAAAGTAAGCAAAACTAGAGAAGAGGAAAAAAATTCTTTGATTATTAAAACCCCTCAAATTGATAAATCTAATCTATTTGATTAAAAGAATAAAAATCGAACATAAGCGACATCAGCATCATACCTTCATGTGCAGTAGATCCCTTACCATATCTTCATCTCGGAGCCAATCTTCATCGACCTCAATTTCCATGGTACCCAGAGATTTCGTCCTATAAAGAGAAAGTGCCAGTGAGAGGACGTTGGAAAGAAGGCAGAGATAATCGAATCGTAAACAATCGAAGAAGAATAAGATCGAACATCAACTGAATACCGTTGTTCTTCACGCTTGATGAGAGAGAAATTTAGAATGAGGAGAGAGAAGATAGTAGAGAGGAAGAAATTGTATTTTGTGAATGAGGGAAGTAAGGCTAGTTGCTGCGTTTTTGCTTTCTTTTGCTTAGAAGCCCTTCACATTCAATTCCCATACATTTCCAGCCTTTTGCTCCGGTACCCCCTTCCCCCTTTGTCGTTTGTGTGCTGCGCGAATAGTGCCACAGCACAGTGCTCCCCTATCACTCCTCAAAACCTATGATACTGGTTTCCAAGTCACTCCTATGTTTTAGACCGATTAATCGTATCATATTACACAAGTTTTGAATTGAACAAACAAATGTCTTGGGCTAGTAAATTCTAAGTTATAACAATATTGTATTCACGATGCGCGAATTCTTAACTTTTAGTTAAGTTAGGTGGCTAGAGTCATGTGTATGTTAACTATTTCACTAATTGATCTAGAATGCTATTCGTCCATTTTTCTACACCGGCCATTTTCTAGTACATTTTAATTAACCTTATTTAGAAACAAAAAAAAAACGTAAAATAGGGATTGTTTGGTATCGTTTTCTCTTTTTAGTTTTCAGTTTTTTTGAAAACCAAAGTCCCGTTTTTGAAAGCCAGAAAAAATTGGTTTTCAGTTTTCTGTTGTCAGTTTTCATTTTCTGTATGACTATTATAGAAACATACATTTTAAATTAATTTTTGCAACTTATTTAGCTACACTTTTTACGCAAAAAAAAAAAAAAAAAAAAAAAACCAAAAACTAAAAACGGAAGTGATACCAAACGGACCCGTAAACCGCTATCGTTTTCATTTTTTTATATTATCAACAATAGAATTGAATCAAATTAAGTTCTTGTTTATGATTTGTTTAATAGAAAGCAACGGGCACTATCTCGATTATTGCATGTGATTCGATCATTTTCTGTGAACATCCCATGTTAGTGAAACACATACATATCGTTGCTCCAATTAAGTTAAAACTTTGTTTTCAATTTTTTTGTATTCTTTTTATTTATATATTTCGCGGCTTAGATTCGCTGGCTTAGCTTTTTGAAGCTTATTATAGTTGACACAAACGGCCAAAAACCATGGCGGTCAAAAGCGCACCACAGTAATTTGTGTGTACACCCACAAATCACAGCCACTAAAGGACTAGTACTACTAACATGTAACCAGTCGGTGAAACTGACTTTAAACGATAGTTAGTGAAAGTTGCATGTAATGTCATACGGACTATCGACCTTTTACAACAATCACTATATAGGAGTCGGCAATTGAATGGATAGGTTCTGAATCGGGTTAAGCCGAATTGTGTGTCGAACTATTTTACCAATTGATCGATTTCGAAATTTTTTGGGTCTAGTGGGATAACTTTTTGACTTGAATTGACTTTAGTTTGGGTTTATGGTTGTATACTAGGTGACTAGGATTCTCTTATCAGATCATTCTGAGTTCCTGCCATCAGCTTTTGGGTAACGTTTGGGTATGAGGTGTTATTAAATAACAAATTACGCTGATGTAGATCATCATATGAGGAGATTTAGGTGAAGTTGCGATAGGTCGGGTTGGGTGAGGTATACTCACGTTATATATGTGGGTGTGGGTCTTAAACGTTCGAGATATGTTATCATTAACTTACTATAGATTCTTACTTATTAATTGAGAGAAGAATTTTTATATTTTATACAGAGGTACAGACTACATACCCGAAATCTTCAAAACGACTCTATACGACTACACTACAAGTGGATACTCGTGTCTCGGAAACTAGTTGCTCAAAATGGTTGTTATTATAGTACAAAGGCCACAATGTAAGCAAAGAACATGTATGAGCTGCTAAGAATGCAATCATAAGTCGCACGACATTGCTTATTTGATGTTTTTAGTGAACAACGGGACACCAAAGAGTATAATTGTAGTATGAATGACCAATAATTCCTTCGAGCAATAATTGCAATGTTTCATATTCCAAATCAATGATTATACATTTGAAAAAATTTCTCTACAATTCTTTTGCACTTCAATCAATAATAATCAAGCTCAATGAATTGCTAACATATACAAAGTGAACTCTCAAATTTTCAATCGATTTTTTTTTTTTTTTGTACTTTTGATGATTTTCTGTAAGGAACCAATTGGACTTGTAAGAGCTTCCGAAAGAGCTTCATAGTGCATCAAATTCTCGACTCGCTCCGATTCAAAACCGGGACGACTCGGACTCGGTGGTTCAACGCGGCAAATTAAAGCTCACATGCATTACCCACCAACCCTTTTGCCATCTCCTCACATTCTCATCCTGAGCAACTCGGTCATTTGACTCGGCTCATTCACTCACTCAACCCAACCCAACTCACTCCCACAGTAAGAATTTCATGTAAATAAAAATTTTACTACAGTAATTTAATCTAAAAAAAAAAATGTTTACCCCCAATTGAAATCAGTAAAATATGCTGATCTTCAGTGTATAAATTTTGGGAGCGCTCTTCCGAAACCAAACTCGGACGAGTCACCCGGGTCGACTCGGTTCAGCTTCCCCATTTCCTACTCTTTCTAAAGTCGTCTTTGTGCCGGCTCTTTTAGACAAAAGGCACATGATCGATCACCTCAATTTAATTAACGTGGGTGTATTGCACTATACGGCCGCCAACTTATATCATCAGATGACGAAACGTCACATGTAAGTGTCACACATTGGTAAAACAACGCGCGTTCATTTTCATGATCACAATACGTGATCATTTAATTTAATTTACCAAACTTCTTTCTCGAGTAATGGGCGGGAATCCGTCAACAGGCGGACTCCCGCGTTACAATAACTCTTTTGGAAATCCTCAATATTAACGAACCGGGCAGACTCGGACCGGTTCAAGAACCGAATAATCTCCTCAAAGACGGACTCATCACACGGGATATTTAGAGGTCCAGTCTGGTTAGTAAACCCGAACTCGTCCTCGGCTTGAGAAAGAAGCTTCTTGATTATTGGGTGGTTCAAGTACGTGGCGCGGACGACAAACCGGCGGCCACTGGACCCCACAGAGACTGCCACGTGGCCAGCGGGGACATCGGAGGGGATACGACGTTGTGCAGCTTTGTTCCTCCAACGTCGGAGCATTTGTCGGAGTCGGACAATGTGGCGAATTTTGCTGCATTTTGATAGACCTGACGACATTTTTTCTTCTTTTCTGCGACGGAAAATTCAACCGTTGGAAAAAATTTGGTCGTTTTTGTTGTGAAGCGTGTTTGAGAAGAGAGGAGGGAGAAAACAGAGAGGAGAATGGTGGTGGTGGGGGGAGGTGGAGAGAGAGACAGGGTCGTGGTTTTTATAAGAGTGTTGAGACGTGTTTTGCCCTTTGTGTTGTAAGATAATTACGGTTTTAGCACTTTTGGCTTTTTGCTCTGTTTTTTAATTTGTTGAATTTTACGGTTTTAGGAACTTTTTTAGGAACTTTTTGCCCTTGGTTTTTACGGTTTTAGGAACTTTTTTATTTTTTTACATTTGTGTTTCTTTAAAATATGAAAGATTCGAAAGGGATGATGATGCAAAATTGCAAATAGTATGATTGGAAGCATTTTGGCCATTCCGATTTTAAACAATTTGCCAACGTAAGTAAAGTTTTTGGAGATTTTTTTTTTTTTTTTTTTTGAAGTAAAATTATATTATATTTCTTTAACTAACTTACTAGCTAGTTGTAATTGCTCAATTAGTCTGGGTCCAAGGTTAGCATCTAGGCTCAAACTATGAGACGTCGGAAATCGGCCTATGCTCCATATCAGGACTACACATGATTTTGGATCCAGACGACCCAGGGAGCTAGGCATGGCCCGACCGTACCCCTATAGTTTCCGGTGGATTTTTGAGAAAGTCGGAAGCCATAGGGCCATAGGGATACATCGGAAAAAGTTGAATACTCAGGGATACTTTGGAAAATATGCCAAAATAATAAAGACATGACCAATTTAATAGGGATCTAACTTAGGTTATATGAACTCGGACACTCTAATCGTATCGGTTTTTCTGCACCACGTGTTACCTTGCATGCCAAACTAAAAAGGTATATAAATACCTCCAATCAAGCACAAGTGAAAGGTAATGAATGATATACATGACTCTCTGACTCGCAAGTTTACCTCATTACACTTTTCTCTATACACGAGTAACATCTTACACGTTGAAGAGGCAATCTTCGAACACATCCTAGACATGTTCATGAGCCATCTCCGAACATGTTGGAAGCCTACTCTAGGATCAATCTTTCTAAGTCCAGCCAATTTCTATATGGTTGGCTTCATACTTGTTGAAATAAACATTATTTTGAATTCTCCAAAGGTCCAATGCCGATTTCACTTTAGTTAATTAGTTCCAAGGACATGTTAGAACATGTAATGTACGTACTAACCCGGTACATTAATGTACCGAGAATTGCACTCAAATTAATCCAAAAAAAATCTAAGAAGAGGATTTGATTAAGTACGCATTAGAGTTGTACCAAAAAGTAGATGATGACAATCAAAGAGCAGGCGCCGCTGAGACACAGCTAGGATACGGGCCAGGGGTTAACTGTCTGCCCCTTCGTGCGGCCTCTTTATACTCACTCTCTACTCTACTCTTTGCATTATTTGGCCTTTCTTTTTTTAATTGGTGGTGCACGAAGGGATGAACCCGCAAGACCCACCACATGCTCAGCTGGCTCCCCTCCTTCTCTCTCCTCTTCCTTAGAAAATGATTTATTTTTAAAAGACAGAAGATTGAGCAAATACTACTTATACTAGTAGAGAATTTTTTTTCTTTTTTTTTTCTTTTTAGAGAAATACAGGTAGAGAATTAGAGATCCGAAAAGGAATATCCCAGGTTAGTTTCGAGTCGAGTTGGTGATAGATGTACTTTGACCCGTAAAGTTTGAAAGAAAGTGCATGGTCCAATGTAACTCTTAATTCCTCTTTAAATATTATAAGGGGGATTGTATAAGGTTATAAGCACTTTTAAAGTCAAAAATCATAAATGGTTACCGACGGTTCGACAGTTGTCAATGGTGGTCCGGCGGGGGTCAATGGTGGTGGCATTCACAGTAAGCAGAGTTATATATATATGTTAGTGGAGTTGGTGGAGTTATTTGAGTTAATGATGAAGTTATACAATTTAGTTAATGTAGTTGTATGATTGGAAATAGCTAATTTAGTAATAGAGTTATCACTTCTGACTTCTGATAATAAGGTTATTTTCTGGCCGGATGCAACCCCTATTATACAGAGTAAGATTTTATACATTGCCCTCTACACTTTCTGATGGATAAATATACTCCTTCGACTTTATCTAAACTTCTCATCTCCTATTTTGAGTGTATACATTTATTCTTACCCTTCCCAGAATGGTAAGTTAGTTTTAGGTTGGAGGAGGGATTAATATTTTTAAAATAAATAATTATCAAATAATATTAGATATTATTTGTACATGTATATGTAAGTATAAAAATTTAAATAAATGCAATTAACCTTTTTTCTATTCTTTTGGTTATAAATTTACAATATAATTTATAAAATATATCTAATTAAAAATATTGGATGGTTTAGATTGATATCTAACATTATGTACGGTTGAGATGAAGGCTATTATGGTGGTTTCCCGTACTTGTCAATGCAAGGACCTTAGAATTACTCGATAAACTTGTTGGTAATACTCTACTTTTGATTTGATTTGTTAAATGAGCGAGTCATTTATAATTAGCTATCATTTTTCCTTACAAATAGTCCGATATGTAACGCGCAATTATACTCAACTTACTTAGAGTATCTGATTTGGATCTCAAACGGTAAACTACAATTAATGTAGCTTTGAGATGACGGTAGGAGAGAGAGTTTTGTTTGGACCCAACAAAAATAAAATAAAAGAATTTTACAATACCTTTAGACACATAATATTTTTGTTTTTTATTTAATATCCAAGCTACGTACGTAGTTTGGAAGGATATGTTACCCACCAAACTGGTAACATCAGCAGCTTGCAAATTTGCTCCAATGGTATGAGCTGATGGCATCAACAGCTTGCAAATTTTGCTCCAATAGTATGAGCTTTGGGAATAAGGCGTACACAAGACGGTTACTAGATGACGATACATGTTAGCCGACCCCAAATCATTTTGGGAATAAGGCTTGGTTGTTGTTGTTGTAGTATGAGCTTATATGGAGTAGTAGTTTTTACTACCATGGGAGATGCTCTTATAACCGAAATCAAAACTTAACTAACCGAGTACCTACATCTTATTCTCTCTTTTCTTTCTTTAAACAAAATCTCATCTGGCTTTGTCAACTACAAATAGCAACAGAAGATGCTCCCTTTCTTTTCATCTAACCAATTACTAACATCTCCCGTATTATCTGACCCACATACCCATGTGCAAGGATACTCCCTTTGGCCTTTGGCCTTTGGCCCTCCCTTGTTTTTTCTCCTTTCTAAGTTCAAATAATGTCATTATGGATCATAGTAATTATGTACACAAACCCTTACCTTCAAAAAAAAAAAAAAAAATTATGTACAAACCCAACTGATCTGATTAGGTCTTTATAGGGTGATTTTCCAGAGGTCAAATGTCAATGAATCCAGCATTGGATCAGACACATAATAAGTATTTCACTTCTTTTAATTAGAAAAATATAATTCTATATTATTATTACGAATATATTTAATAATTCATGTCTTTTATTTGACCTTCTAACGGCTAACGCCTATAGTTGTTCGGTGAGCTTCCGACCCCTCAATTCCTATCTTACTACAAGTTAAAAAAAAGTTAGGCATTTAATTTTAGATGATTATTTTTATTTAATCAGACCTCTTATGAGCCAATTAAATTTAAATTTCTACATCGACAGTACAACGGAATGAAGTGATCCATAGTTGAAAAGTTACTTAATTTTGAAAAAGTTTTATGCAAATGTTTCTTTCTAGGCATTCCTCCAATGCATATTAAATCAAAAAGTATGGATGATAATATTCTTTTGTAGTTTTGAGGTATTATATCGCTATATGTTCTGCAATTAGCAGTGGATCACATCTTATCATAATAATGCGGTTTTTTTTTTTCTCACTAACTACTCATATTCCTACTTAAAATGTAAATGGACCCATATAACTTGTAAGGTATGTTAGGAAGGGAACCAGTACAAGACCTTTTCTTAATTTAAGTGTAAGGTACTTGTAAGGATTTGTTGTCTGAGTATAGTAGATGTAGTTCATAATTTTTCTTATTAGCTAGTGCTAATTTTTTTTCTTTTTTTTCAAAATATTAGAATTATCAATTATGAGCTGAATTAAATAATTTTTTTCTTTTGTTTTTTCGATCCGATGATCTAATGTAAATTGGACTTCAAATTAACCAACAAAATTCAACTGAAATAAGAAAAAAAAAACTGAACAATAGGAAAGTACTAATACTTCATAGATGACTTGAGGAATTTTTTTTCGAAATAGGGCTAAAAAAATAAATATTAAACAAAATGGGTTGGATTGAAAAATGTTCAATCTTATGGGGTGCACGTCACCCCATTTCAGGTCCGGGACAAAACCGCCAGTGCCCCTGGCGGTTTTAAGTGAAGAGAAATCGCCACCCTCCATAGCGGTTTCTTCACAAAAATGAGTATACAAATCGAGTGGGTGATATTTTGGCCGAAGGTGAAACCGCCATGGGGGGTGGCGGTTTCACTTAAGTAAGTGAAACCGCCACCCCCCATGGAGGTTTCACCCTTGGCCAAAATATCACCCCGATATAACGTCAATCCAAAAAAAAAAAAAAAAAAAAATTTGAAACCGCCATGGGGGGTGGCGGTTTTACCCTAGCCAAAATATCACTTACAACCTCATAGTTACTGTTCAAGACACTTAAAACCGCCAGGGGCACTGGCGGTTTTGTCCCGAACTTGAAATGGGGTGACGTGCACCCCATAAGATTGAACATTTTTCAATCCAACCCATTTTGTTCAATATTTATTTTTTGAGCCCTATTTCGAAAAAAAAATTATGACTTGAGCCGAAACACTGGAATATGTTTATTACACTTCTTTAGTAATAATATGGGTTTTACATAACTTTATAACTCTAATATGTTCCATAATTTGATCGATGGTTGATTCTTTCGCAACGTATGTATATTTCATACAAAATGAAAAATGGTTTAAACTTTTTTTATTCAGGCAGTAGAAACCCTAATAATTAATGGTACATTATTTTTGAGAAATATGATGATATAAACACATGAGACAAAACAATTGAGTGCTAAAATATAATTTCAATACAAGTTCTAGAGTTTTATTGAATTATTCACAAGTCAAACTACACCATATAAGTTTATCATTGACCTAGATGGTCCCACGTGTGTTTCATGGTACATCCCCTTTCCCCTTACTTTGTGTTGTTCGACCCAAAGTGCTCCAATATTAGTGTCCCACTTGCTAGGATTTAAGGATCACATCATTTAATTGCCAATATCGATCTCCTAAAAGTTTAATCCTAACAAATCTTAGGCATTTGGTTAATAACCACAATCCAAATATGGTGATCCTTTATGAAACTCGGGCTAAGCTCAAAAAAATCCGGAAATTTTTTACCTATCTACCTTTTGATAGCTATGATTATGCTGAGCCTGATGGCTCCATGGGTGGGGTTTTGATCCTATGGAATTCTTCTCAGATTGCATTTGAATCAATCAGTAAAGATATCCATGCGATTCATGGAATAATTTACGAGCTATTGCGGAAACTGTTACCACGCCTTGGATTACTATAGGAGACTTTAATGAGGTTACGAATCAATCTGAAAAATTGGGTGGGAATCCTGTTAAACCCAATCGAGTTGCTAGGTTTGTGGATACCATGAATGAGTGTGGTCTAATTGATATTGGTTTTTCTGGATCGAAATTTACTTGGTATAATAATAATCATCTGAGACCGATTTGGGAGAGACTTGATCGGGCTTGGGTGAATGTGCAGTGGCTAGAAGCGTACCCTAATTCTCACCTTTTACACCTTCCAAAATTAGGTTCTGACCATAACCCGATTGCCCTGAAAACCAATTTCATCAGACCCCCCTCTTTTGCTAAAAGCTTCAAACTCGAGCCGAGTTGGTATTCGGTAACTGGTTTCTGCGATATGATTAACACCCAATGGGATTTGGCTAGCTCTGATTTGATTTTTAAACTCCCGGAGTTATCAAAACAGATTTTGGATTGGGTTAACTGTAATGTGAAAAATTTTCGAAAAGAGAAGAATAACATTTTGAATCGTCTTCAGGGTATTCAACGTGCACTCCAATCGGCCAGTAATAACATGTTTCTTCTTAATCTTGAAAATGAACTTAATGTTAAGCTCAATGATGTTTTCTTGAAAGAAGAAAAATTTTGGGCTGTTAGAGCCCGTGAGTCGTGGCTTGTTAATGGGGACCTTAATACTAAATTTTTTCAACAATCAGTTATCATTAAGAGAGGTACCAATAGAATCGTCTCCCTGAAAAATGATGTTGGGGAGTCCTTTTTGCTTGATCTTGACATTCGCAACCTGGTCATGTCTTTTTTTGTAAACTTGTTTAAGACCATGGGGCCTTCCAATGTCCCAAACTCGTCTGAACTCTCCCCTGGCACGATCTCTGTGTCTCACTGCCCCTCTCTTAGGGAAGTTGAGACTGCTGTGTTTCAACTTAGCCCGTGGAAGGCCCCGGGCCCAGATGGCTACCATGCTTTCTTTTTCCAGAAGCATTGGAACACCATCAAACATGATGTGTTTTGCTTTATTTCTGATGTGTTATGTTCCAAAATTGTGCCGGATGCTATTAACCACACGTTTATCAGCCTCATTCCCACCGGAAAATATTAAGAATTTCCGCCCTATTAGCTTATGTAATAATGTGTATAAAATCATTTCAAAGCTTTTGGTGAATAGAATTAGACCCTTACTTGATGTTTATATTTCTCCTAATCAAGGTAGCTTCCTGCCTGGAAGGGGGACTGATGTGAATTATGTGGTCGCCTCTGAAGTGCTTCATTGTATGAAAAAAAGAAAAGGGGCTAAGGGATGGTTTGCTCTTAAACTGGACCTTGAAAAAGCTTATGATCGCATTGAGTGGGACTTTATTGATTATAGCCTCAACCTTTTTGGCTTGGATGCGGATTCGATCTCCCTTGTGAGATCTTGTGTTAGTACTACTTCTTTTAGTGTCCTTGTGAATGGTAAGGCTACTGATAAGTTCAAACCTTCTAGGGGCATTCGCCAAGGTGATCATCCTCTCCCCGTATCTCTTCATTCTGTGCATGGAAGTTTTGTCGAAACTCATCCATGAGGCTTGTAATGGGGGGGAGTGGAAACCTTTTAAAATTGTTAGGAGTGATGTTGTGGTTTCTCACCTTTTTTTTTTTGCTGATGATGTTATCCTTTTTGGTGAGGCTAGTGAGTCGACCCTTCAAAGTATGGTCAGTGTTCTACACCATTTCTTTATCCTTTCTGGCCAGAAAATGAACAGTAATAAAAGTGAACTTTATTTCTCAAAAAATACCCGGATTGAGGTTAAGAGTATGTTTGAAAATTCTCTTAATGTTAAGAGTAGTAAAGATTTGGGAACCTACCTTGGTTTTCCTCTTGGTGACAAGAGACCTAGCAAGAACAAACTCCTTTTCATTTTGGAAAAAGTGAACCATAGATTGGCTAGCTGGAAAACAAACTCGCTCTCTAAGGCGGGTCGTGCCACTTTGATTAAATCGACTCTTACCTCTATCCCTTGGTATTACATGCAGATCATTAAGCTTCCTGCTTGGCTTATTCAAAAACTTGATCAGACTTGTGCCAATTTTTTTTGGGGGGAAAAACGGGGAGAATAATAAGATGCATCTGATGTCTTGGACTGCCATGTGTGGCCCTTCCAAGTCGGGGGAGTTAGGGATTAGATCTTGTAAGATTATGAACATTGTGCTTAAGATGAGGCTTTGTTGGAGCTTCCTTTTGAAAAATAACTTGGCTTCTACCGTTCTTTTTGCTAAGTATGTGAACAATCGTGAGACGCCAACGGCTTTTAAAAACGGATCCCATATTTGGCAGGGACTTGCTTTAGGGTGGAATCTCTTCATTGAGCATTGTACGTGGAATTTGGGCAAGGGGGATAGTGTTAGCTTTTGGAATGATAACTGGTGTGCTGCTGGCATTCTTAGGTCTTTGTTCACTGGCCCCCTCCCCTCGTATGCGGTTGATTGGACTGTGCATGAAGTGTTAACTGTTCTGAATGTCGATCTTTGTGAGTTCTTTGATAGCCGTACTTTGAATATTGTTTCTGGGACCCCCCTCTCTACTGGTAGACATGATTCTATTTGTTGCAAAGTGGCTTTTGGGAAGTTCTTTGACTCTAAATCCATTTATAACAATATTTGGAACAAAAGTTTTGGGCTTTCTGGTTGGGAGGATAAATGGAATGTTATTTGGCAAACCATGCATGTGTCCTCCAAAAATAAAAATGTCCCTTTGGCTTGCGGTGTGGGATAAGCTTCCCACTAGAGCTGGCTTGGCTCAGAGACATGTTTGTTCAAATGATTTTTGTACTTTCTGCCCAAATTTTCCTGAAAATGCCTTACATGTTCTTAAGAATTGTGTTAGAGCTAATGAAATTTGGTTGGATAATCGCATTGCTGGGAAAGTCTTTCTGAATACCAATAATGCCCGTGATTGGATCTTTTACCAACCTCTCCACTAAAGCTGATCAGCACTGGCCTACCATGTTTGCTTTCCTTTGCTGCCATCTTTGGAAGAGACGTAACTCTTGGGTCTTTGAGTTAACTGATATCTCGACAACTGCTACTATCAACCTCGCACAATAACAAACCTTGAACTTCATCCTCTCTGTTTCTCAACAGAATCTTTCCCCTTTGTCTTCCACCCCACCCTCGGCCCTTCACAAACCCCCTTTTTCCACTAACCTCATGTTTGTTGATGCTTCCTTTGATCATGCGTCTGCCACTGCCGGAATGGCTTGCATTATGATTGATATGAATGGTAAGTGGATGGCTGGTAGGATCTCATGTTCACCGTGCCCGGATGCGACTACAGCAGAAACTACTACCATTCACTTTGCGTTGGGCTGGTGCCAGGAGATGGGGTTCAACAACCTGAAGATCTTGTCCGATTGTCAATTAGCGGTTGTTGGAGTAAATGATGGTAAGCAACCAAAGGATAAACTTTCAAATTACTATAGTCTTTGCAGGGAGCTGTTAAGAGGTCTAGGCGATGTCACCCTTGAGTTCATCAATCGAGGTGATAATTCTATGGCAGACGGATTGGCTAGAAAGGCTAGAAGAAGTTTGGAAATCCACCAGACCGAGCAGCACTATATCCCGGATGAGGAAATCAAGGATTTTTTTTTATGAGAACTTCATCTTCATGCCCTTTAAAGGAGCTTCTGTTGGGTCTCCATAAGTTGGAGATTGTAATTTGTACTTTGTTGTTTTAGTTGTGTGTTTCGTAGGATTTGTTTTTCTTTGCTTTGTCGGGTTGTACTTGTTACACTTTCTCTTTTTCTATGATAGCGCCGAATTTCCAAAAAAAAAAAAACAAATCTCTTTGAATGGAGTAAAAGACGATTACTACTAGTTTGGAAGGAACATTTCTATTGTCACTATTGAGTTTGATGCCCTATTTTAATTTGTTTCTCATTCAATCACTTCTTTTTTCCTTTAAACAATTGACCCCCAAATTAAAAAAAAAAAATCGATTTTTGATACATTATTGAAAAAAATATGCTATAGTTACAGGTATAAGGATTTGAATCTAGGATTCTATCAATTAAGTCGACCACAAAAGGCTAAAAATAAAACAAAATTGGCAACTTGCCATGGCTAATAATGATAATTATATGACTACATGTGAAAATAATTAAGCATTATGAATTTAATTATCATGTACGAGATTAAAATACAGCAGAGAAGTTTGATCGGGCAAATCTTCAATTAAAACAAGTCTTATTTCTATGTAGTATTTTTCTAGGGGATTAAAACAAGAACCTTAGTTATTTTTCTAGAAGTTCCCTGAAGTTTTCTGGAAATGGAAATATCACTTTACTATGTAGTATTTTTCTTTTTTCTTAAAAATAATTTAAGTAAACTACAGAAAAAATAATTTCAAAGGATCCGGATCCTTTTAGTGTAGGGTTTGCAGAGTAGTTTAATTTTGTTATTTTAATTAACCAATCACCCAAATCAACATGATTATTGTTATTATCCGAACATAAGATCAATTCTACACTTTTTTGAGTCAGTCATCCTACATTTGAAATAGAAGTATTTGTAAGGTTCTTGACAAGTACCGCAAAGTACCCTAATAGCCATTATCTCAAATGTAGATAATGTTAGAAATCAATCTACACCATCCATTATTTTTAATTAGATATATTTTATAAATTATATTGTAAATAACCAAAAAAATAGAAAAAATGGTTAATTGCATTTATTTAAATTTTTATGCTTACATATACATGGTACAAACTATATCTAATATATTTTGATAATTTTTTACTTTTCATAGAATTAATATAATTATTTAAAAATGATTTATTATGCTGTTTTGCGATACTTGTCGACCACCCTACACTTACTGGCTTTAACTTTCATGGCAAGCATTTGAGACATGCTCAAAACATTATTTCTAGTTTGGACTTTGGACAAGGGCACAGAAATATGGACATACAAAAATTTCTGCTCCTTCACCCTACATATGAATCTGTCACTTGCCAGGATTTGCTCTTGTTTTATCCTAATTGCAAAATTTTCGTTTTATTGTACACGTTAAGAAAACAAATTCGTTCATAATTGATGTTCGATCATAACATAATCCTGCAATTATATTTTCAAATATGTATGTTTGTAGAAAAGACACACCTCCTTTCTCTAAACAAATGCCCTGCATACTAAATTATATAAAAAAAAAACATGAGGGAACATATGATAGATGCCCAACATAAACCCACATGATATGTCATTATTATCGGTGATTATATCATATAACTCTTATAAGATAATAATTCCATGCAACTTTAATTAAAATGATTAGTTCTTTCTTGAATAAGATTTGCCATTGAATCAGAATTTTGATAAAGGTTCAGAGATACATGGAAAAAGAATGGACATTCGAGAGAAGAAAAGAATCATGAGATTGGCTTTCCTCTAAAAGTCAGAGTTATACATAGTTTCGAAAGATGGACCATAACACAAGTATACATAACAATTGTACATTTTTACTTCTTAAAGTTTAGACCGATCATGATAGTTGACTCGTGCTAAATTTGTTAAAAATTGGACTAATCTAAAACCGATGTACAATGCCGAGACTTCAAATATAACTCAAACTAAAGAATTTGTTCGTTTTTCAACTTGAACCCAAAACTAAATAGCAGTAACTAGTTCAAATAACCTAGCTACGTACCTCGACATGGTAAACTCGAAATGACCCGCAAATGACATTAGACTTGAATTCAGCCGCTTCCATTTCTAGATTTTCTTATTAACTGATCAAGTGTTGTCTGTTATACAGTATACAATGTGGTACTTCACATTTGTTATAAAGGTCATGAATCTCATGATGGTAACGATCGAGACCACAAACTTTTGTAGACACACAATTACTGTATAAAGAATGATTGTTTTATCATTTAGATTTGAGTAAATGTCTAAACCCACCATTTGATACTCTCTTTATTAATTTATGTTCTCTTAATTTTACTTTTTATGTAATTTTGTTTGCCATATACCAAATCTAAATCTATATATAGTGCAGTCATTTATCCTAAGCTGTACTATCTTTTTTTTTTTTTGTACGTACATTGTACATAGGAGCAGGTAACGCTACAAGAGTGGGGATACGACTATTTCTATATTTGAACCCGGGACACTTCCCAAGATATATTATACCCGACATAGATTTTGCCATCTGCATGCACTACTGATATATACGAATTTCTTCTTACGTGTCCAAATCATCTCACAAGTCAAATCACACGTAAATCACTTCAAAAAGCAAAGGAGTATATTCCAAAATCTCGGAATCTCTCAAATTTTGGTTTTGTAGTTTGAGCTTGCCAAATATGATCTAGGTAGAAGAGAGAGGGTGGATAAACAACCTAACCAAAATACACAAATTCTTTTGCAATGCCAAACTACAACTAGAGTAGTTTCAAGAAATTAATTTTAATTTTAAATTTAATGAAACAATAATTAAAAATGTAAAGAAAAGTAATTTTCACTATTTTTTATTAATTTTGTTATTTTCCTAAATTCTCAAGCAACGTTGCTTGGTGGAGCTATATATATTGCTTGCCAGGCTACAAGTAAGAAAAGAAAAACAATGGATGAGCTAATGATAATGTTATGAATCTTATGATGTCATCTGCCTACAAAACTAAACTACAACAAAAAAATTTAGCATTGGAGATGCTCTTAAGACTGCCTCGACTACAAACGCAGGCTAATCATATATGGACACATGACATAATGGGATTTCATGAAACTGCTCCCAGAATTCAAATTTATTTAACGATGATTAACGACCTACCATCAAGAAGTTAATATAATTAGGCTGGCATAATAACCAAGTTACATGCATCTACATATCGTTTTTTCATAGTATAATTGTGAAGATCAAAGATCCCATGTCAATTTTATTGGATTCTCTCGAGTCTCGTCTAATCTAATCATTTGGAAGGCCCTACTCCAATATCTGTTGTGCGGCGGAGTCAATGTCAGAATATATTGCTGCATGATCTTCATCAGATCTTGCATGGGCTTTTGATATCGCCGGTTTGGTTTGAGTCCCTTCCTCTGGCACACTATCGTCAAATAAAACAAATTAATAGCCTTAAATTCAACATCGAGTCGAGTTAAATCAAGCCGAGCTAGTTACTTCATGTGGGTTTCGAGGCAAGTTAATTACATGGGATCGTCAATCCTTGGTATAGATATGACCTACATCTCGACAAGGTGTCGACGGTGTCGTGTTTTGTAAACTACTCTATACCTTTAGGTTTGGCTTACTGTACTCAATATTTTAAAGCAATCACTCAGTATATCTACCGGATTGATCTAGCATCTTATCGTCATAAATTCTAGAATAATAGCTAGCTTTAATACGGAGTATATAGTGATCTTATGTAACACCCCGTATTTTTGGTAAGTTAAATAATTAAGGGTGTTACGTTTTATAATGTAATTGAGGGTTTTATTAAGGTTTAATTGGAATTCGATTGAGTTATTATGGGATTTCTGATTATAGAATTACACAAGAGGATTCGTTAGCCATTCGGATTTGGATCGTGTTTGTGGATCACGCAACCCATCAAATTAGCTAGGTCCAAACCCGAGTCTACCCTAATACCCATTTATGAAAAAAATAAAGAAAACCCTAGCTTCCCTTGACAGTCATTCGGCCCCCCTCTTCTACATCTCTCTCATTCTCTTAGCCTCCACCCGCATAAGATTTCAGCACAACTGTGTCAACTTAAAATACACACAACTCTCACATACAACCTTTGATTAAGACGTGGTTTATGGCGTTAGAACCGTGTTTTCGATACGAATCCATAGACATATAGATCGTGCCAAGATTCCATCGGATGCTCCCTGTAGAGGTGTTTTAGTGGAGCTGTGTCTATTTACCCGAGAACTGTTCCGCTCCCTCGGTATCTTGACGATTCCCATTGACTCATAAAGTATTTTGGGACGATATTTTATGGAGATGTTCCTAACTCTATTTGTAACAACATATCCAAAATTGGTAAGCCTTGTATTTGTGTATCAAAAGTTATATCATAATTCGTGGGTAAACCCTAATTCGTGTCTATGGTTCAGTTTGAGGTTGATTCCCGTTGATCTGCTTGGATTTTGTGGACGAAATTTGGAGGGGACGTTCCTGACATAACCTTTAATGACATACTCAAATTTGGTGGTCATCCGATGTCGGAGGTAGACTTTATTCATGTTTATTTACTACTGTCTCCTTTTGGATTCGTGTTAGATTGATGTTAATTGTGAGAATTATGACTTATGGATTCACCTTGTGAGTTAGGGGATTATCTTTTGAGTTATGAGATTGCATTGGGGGTATTGGGTCAAGTTGATACAACACAAAAGTAATTCTTGTTGGTTATTGTGTAACTTAGATTGTGGATTCAAAGAGATGACCTTTGTGGACTTTGAGAAGTGTAACTAGAGGAAACTTGCCAATTAAAGGTAAGAACGTTGACCCTCATAAGCTTGAGCTTCATTTCATATCATGAGAATCCTTCACGTTCACCTTTGTTTCGATTCTTTGCTCATATTCTCTATTTTGATTATCTATCGCCTATTGATATCAATTATTGATTGTGATCACCTTTTGAGCATCTATGTTGATTTCCTACATTGACTATTGTTGTTGATCATCTATCGCCTATTGTCATTGTTTATCTATTTTGATCACCTCTTGAGCATCTATTGACCTCCTACATTGATTATTGTTATTGATCATCTATTGATATTCTTGTTCCGGCTTTGGCCGTTTATAAATCAAGCTACTATGCGCGAATAACGTACTTAAGACGGATTAAAGATGTATCTATTTATACATATATAACTATACGTGTTTTATGATGTTTAAACCACCTAGAGCGATTAACCTCTGATCAAGGTATATGTAGCTAGGCCGGAGATCAGCTACCGGTCTCCTAAATGACTTCCTCTTAGGGACTGTGCGTCCTACCGTCCCCCTAGGAGGGGTGTGCACACTCGGGTCTTTAGGATCGTTTTATTCTCGATGCTCTAGTGTTGGATCGGCTTGGGGTAGGACCCTTGCGCAAATAATTTACTTAAAGGAAGATAAACAAAGATTATTGTGGTGATGAATACCACGTGCGCGCTCTACGCGACTCGTGTCTTGGGTACACGAGCCGTGTCCGTTGTTACATTGTATTCTCGAGCTCACTGACTTGAGCACGACTCGTGCCAGGCCCCGTTTCAGGCTCTTGCCTCCTTTGCGTAGCTTTGTCTATTCTTTGTTAGCTACGCGCCAGTAAGGCGCGTATCTTAATTCTTTTGTATCGCTTAAATTTCTTACTCAGCCTGTGCTGACGTTCTTTGTTTTGGGTTGTGTCCCTACCCTATTCTGGGGCCTGTGTCATCCTTTTGGTGGCGCAGTTGACAGGTTTGCAGATTGAGATGCATTGTATGGTTGAAGCGTCATTGCATGTTGGGCGTTTTGATGAGTCGTCACATATTTGCATTGGGGACGATTTGTAGTTTATCTTTTGGTTTAATTCCCGATTTGTAGATTCAGCTAGAAGTCTTCCGCTGTCATTTGTTCTTCTTGTTTTAAATTAGTCTTGTCGTTGACTTGGTAGTCAATGGCGGCATAACAATCCTTTATTTTTGTATTTAAAGATAGCGAAAATTCAGGGTTGTTACAGTTGGTATCAGAGCCTTAGGCTCTGGTTAGTTGAGTTTGCAAAACGGTTTTAAACCAATTTGATAAAACGTTTTTAAAATTCGGGGAATTTGTTGGGTGCATTCATACGCATGCTATGTGCTACGTGCTAGGTGTCTCTTGTACTACACTACGGAGTTTTGGAGCTGAGTTTTGAGATTATGACTTGAGCTACGTACTAAATACTACGGACGAGTACTACACTAAGCTATGTAGTTGGTGACTCATTTCGAGAGCATCACTTTGGAGATAATATTTGATATGGATTGAATTTAGATGACACTTTGGGATTACATTTTTCGAGGACAAGTTCATACGATTAACTTCTTCATATTGTTGTCATATTACTTGGTAAGTAATGTTGAGGTGTTGAGAAAAAAAAAAAGAGAGAGCTTTATTTGAAAGAAGTTGAGATTAGTACGAGTTAAGTAAGATGGTGATGATCCTTAAGGTTATATTAAAGAATGTATTTGATGATATTAGGGACTTGCTTATATTGTTATCTAAGTTTTGCCTTTAAAGATGAGATATAAAATAGAACACGTCGGATAAGTATGCGCGATATATTATTAAACCAAAGGCTTTTTAAACACCCATTAACTTCCTCTTTTTCCTGACCATAATACCTATGTTATGCTTAACCTTTAGAAATAACCTACACTACTCCATCTAACAATGTCACCCCTTATAGGTGAGAAACCTTGGCTACCTTAAAGGAAAGGTGAAAGTTGAAGAAGGAACTAGTAATGGTGAGTCTATAAGTGAGTTGAGCGTACGAGAGTTTAAAGGATCCCGTATGTCATTCATTCTTTTATTACAAGGGTTATATGATAGGAATCATTGAGAGTACACTACTTTGTTTATTGCAATTGGGAATTAGTGAAAGAAATTGATGTATTGAATTGATCAACAACTATTTCAATGGATGATGGGTTAAGAGCAAAAGAAGCCTTATATAACCTTGGTCATAAACTCGACTGTTGGAACTTTGGGTATTGCCTTTCTTGTTGAGTGATATTCTCCAGGCATTATTATGAGGAAACGAATTTTTGGGTTTATTATCCACGTCAATAATTTTAATATATGGTACTAGCGACCTATTTTTGAGGATTGTATGTTTTGTTTACTCACGCTTAGCTTTTAGTTGGAGTCTCGTTATTGCATAGTTTTGAATAGGGGACAATACCCCTAAGTTATATTTGGAATAAAGTCGTTGATGAAACTATATGCTAATTGTGTGTCATTAATGAGTTTCTGGCATAGTCCATTCGATTTCTATTCGTCCTTTTTGTGCCGTGGAGCTACTGATCTCGGCACGATTCGTGCACCCCTGGACATGAGTTGTGTGTCTCAAACCGCGTCGCTAGCGCAACCGCACCCGCACCCGCGGTCAACAACGCAAACGCACGGCAAGTATCCTGCATACTTCCCGCACCCGTGGCAAAGCTGCAGCCCCGCGGAAGACACGATTTTTCTGAGTGTCTTTTCCACTGCCACTCTCCCGCGACCGCGGCACGAGGGCAGCGCCCGCGGCTAGCCTCGTGGCTCCCCGGGCGACTCTAAAGTGAAAGATTGGAGATTAACTCCAATAATCCAAAAAAGTCAGAACTAAGCGAGACGAAAGCTTATTGGCATTTGTTTCAATTATTTATCGTTTACTACCTTTTGACCTAAATCGTTTTCAATAGGGGTGCAAGGTACCGTGAACTGTTGATCGATACTGCTAACCTTATTATGTGGATTTCTGTTGGAGGTCACGTGATCAAAGTGCTGGACATTATTTGATGTATAAGGAGTAATAATGCTCGAATATATCTTCGTGAGTTAGCTACTAGATACGGAGGATGAAGTCCTAAGGTATGGATTGTTTGATTGGAGGAAGAAGCAACTCTAAAGGATCATTGTTCTAACGTGTTTACTATGACTTATGGTGTGAAGAAGAATAAAGGAAATAGATTCAACAATTTCTCAATCAACGTGTCCTCGTGCTCGTTGGATATCTACATGCTGAGATCGTGGTATGACTTAATGGTTGGGAAGACGAAAAATGGAATGTTTTGGGATTCCTAGCACTGGTGTAAAAATAAGAGGAAGAGGACAATCCACTGTGTTACGACAATGAAATTTTAAGTCTTAAAGGCTACTGTACTAATTATGATTAATCTATTGGACATTGAAATTGTACTTACTAGTTTCTTTTACAACCAACGGACTTTGAGATTTTAAGATGAATCAATCGGGCATAAGTTCAGTAATGTAAGGGGTTACACATTTAAGAGACAAGTCAGTAGGGTATATGCACTTGTATTGCTCGGTTCATTGGGATGGACGTCTAGTCACCTTTTGGTTACGAGAATAAAGCGTGGAGAACGTATTGAGCTTAAAGTACCTTATAGCTTTGGAATCTTGACTTTACAATCGTATTGAGGTGAATTATGGATTTGACATTGATCTATGCCTTTCGTGATCTATTGACTAAGGAGGATTATTTTGAGGACAATGATACCCTCACCAAATCTAACTACTAAGAGTACAATGTTGATACTTTATATGATATATGAGTCACCATATTTCGGCGGTGGAGTTTATAGATTAAGCTCTTGGCATTGATGTTCTTATGGTATGTATTTGTTAATTATACTTGATGGGTGGATAAGTTGAGCTGGAGAATAGGGTGATATAGTAATTAGCTGGTTGTATGGTGTTAAGTTGACAACACTTGAAGTACGATGTACGAAATGAAAGAAATGTGCTAATGATGATAAAAGCTTATGGTCTTCGAAGTAATCTTTAGATGGTTGTGCACTTGTATTGGGGAAATTTCTAAGGGACGTGTATCTTGGTTGTAAATGATTTTGGGTCCAAATTACTTATTAAGCTCGAGTTGTGGATGTGTGGTGGTAGGTGCAAGACATTGAATCTATTTTATTAAAGTGTGATTTTGGTCATGGTAAGGTTAAGGAAATTGGTCTGAGTTGATGATGTTTACTCATGAGAGTAAGTTGGTTGAATATAAGCGTATCTCGTGATAAAAACGTTGTTTATTTACTTAGAGTGCCCTG
This sequence comes from Spergularia marina, assembly GCA_963680865.1. Lineage (NCBI taxonomy): Eukaryota > Viridiplantae > Streptophyta > Magnoliopsida > Caryophyllales > Caryophyllaceae > Spergularia > Spergularia marina. Next base: position 3,718,705 of record OY804551.1, on the reverse strand, counting down.
GCGCTTGTACTGCAATAACTTGGGATATTAATGGCAGGATGTTATGGTTCTGTCAATGGGCCAAAGAATGTTTATTGGAATGTATTGGGTAAAACGAGTACGAACGAATAAAAATTTCTTGGGTTCTGAATAAGCTGGTTGGAATTGTTGAATAAAGAACTGTACTCTATGATGTTCGTTGATCAAACACGTAATATATGAGGGAAATGGGAAACTAGAACGTGTTTCACATGGTTCGAAAGGATGTGTGAGGAAGGTTGGCAAGGAGACAACAAATTAAAGGAATACTAAGAATGACCTGGAAGATAATTAAGGGGACCACTCACAAGGTAAAGTTAATGCTAGTTGCTTGACAAGATTGATTCGTGGTATACATTTGTAAGAATGGAGTCCTTTGGATCAAAAAGAGTAACGGCTACGCCGAGTGACTAAGGCAAACCAGTATGACTACATCTTGATGTGTTCTTAGTGCGACTAAGTGTCTTCGACATTACACTAAGGACTTTTCTAGGATTTGAAATTTTGTGGCCAGCTACACCAAATGAAAAGAAGACTTCGTTCACGCGGATTGTCAGGTGCGTAGAATTATTCTAGTTACGAAGTAATACAGATCAGATAAGTACGGTCGTATTCAAGTGACCTAATAAGTGAGAGGAAAATGCTCTACTGGAGATATTCTTGTTGATATATATGGTCATCAATCGGGGAAAACCACAATTTTAGTACGGGTTCAATCGAGGAAATTCAAAATATGACATTCTATGGGATTAGTTGAATGCATTGATAATTATGTGATGACAAGTTTCAAGGTCAAATGTTCATATAAGGAGTTTGACTGAAAGTCGTAGCGTCGGACAACGCAAGTTGCTAACATGGGAGGTTAATTGCTTGATGTATGGTCTTCTAGTCCATCAAATGGAGGATAGAACTCTACAATGCCTTATGTGTGATGTAAGAAGAGGTTCTACCTGTTGAGAACATACGGTATATACGTGATGTCAAGGTGTGATTATGGTGAATTGTTATTGATAATCAATTACTACGGAGATGAAAATGAAGGCTAAAGGTTTGCGAAATCTAATGTATACTCGCAATGACACTACCAAGGATGATGAATTGAATGTTTGAGATATAGATCGACAAAGTCAAGTCATTCTGTTGAAGTATGCGAATTCATTGAAGCAAAATATGATAAAAAAAAAAAAAAATTGGATAGCTGCACGGATGCATTGAATAGTAAGGGTACGCAAGTTCAATTATCGTGAGTTGAGGATCCAGATACAAATTATAGAGTGATCTCGACACCTATTGGTATATTGAGGAATATGATGCCTTAGGAAATGGGAACGCTCCAACAAGGGTTGACATGTGAAATGTAAATGAAAATGTTTGGAGTACAGAAGATCACACTAAAACTTTTGGTTGTAATGAAAGTGTTTAAAGGATGATAAATGGTTACGAGTTAGAATCGCCTATGGTTGATTTGAGGGCGAGAGAGACAATATGGAATACTGCGCCAAAACCTTGAGATGCATTACCAAGGTGCGAAAATACAAGTGAAAAGTGGCATTGACGATAAGAAAGTTATCCCACGTCTGAATTACATATTTTGGTTCGAGGACGAACCTTTTCTTTAAGGAGGATGAGAACCCCGTGCGTTCCTCCTGCGCCCTAAGTTATAAGACTTATGTTCCTTTTGTGATTACATGATAAAGCATGTTTACCTAATTGGTGCACTTATGGTGCACACGTACTTATTTGGTGCATTGCAGTTGTACACGTAATTTTGTGTTTGCATTAACATTACACATGTAATATTATTCGGCATCACTTCGTATCAATATTTAAATTTAATATAATTGCGCGATATTCCTTCCTGAAATGCATTGATGGTGCATTTCTAGCTAAACACGACTCTCTTGTGAGGAAGTGCATTGATGGTGCACTTTCTCCTTCCCTTACTGCAATATCTTTGAACCATTCCTTCTCATATCTTTTCTTGCGTTACTTTTCACCTGTGTTGGAAGTTGTGGATGTTAGTTGCCTAATGTAGAACGTTGTGCGGAAACTCTTTAAGGAGGGACTTAAATCTTCGGGACGAAGATTTGTTTTAAGGAGGGAAGTCTGTAACACCCCGTATTTTTGGTAAGTTAAATAATTAAGGGTGTTACGTTTTATAATGTAATTGAGGGTTTTATTAAGGTTTAATTGGAATTCGATTGAGTTATTATGGGATTTCTGATTATAGAATTACACAAGAGGATTCGTTAGCCATTCGGATTTGGATCGTGTTTGTGGATCACGCAACCCATCAAATTAGCTAGGTCCAAACCCGAGTCTACCCTAATACCCATTTATGAAAAAAATAAAGAAAACCCTAGCTTCCCTTGACAGTCATTCGGCCCCCCTCTTCTACATCTCTCTCATTCTCTTAGCCTCCACCCGCATAAGATTTCAGCACAACTGTGTCAACTTAAAATACACACAACTCTCACATACAACCTTTGATTAAGACGTGGTTTATGGCGTTAGAACCGTGTTTTCGATACGAATCCATAGACATATAGATCGTGCCAAGATTCCATCGGATGCTCCCTGTAGAGGTGTTTTAGTGGAGCTGTGTCTATTTACCCGAGAACTGTTCCGCTCCCTCGGTATCTTGACGATTCCCATTGACTCATAAAGTATTTTGGGACGATATTTTATGGAGATGTTCCTAACTCTATTTGTAACAACATATCCAAAATTGGTAAGCCTTGTATTTGTGTATCAAAAGTTATATCATAATTCGTGGGTAAACCCTAATTCGTGTCTATGGTTCAGTTTGAGGTTGATTCCCGTTGATCTGCTTGGATTTTGTGGACGAAATTTGGAGGGGACGTTCCTGACATAACCTTTAATGACATACTCAAATTTGGTGGTCATCCGATGTCGGAGGTAGACTTTATTCATGTTTATTTACTACTGTCTCCTTTTGGATTCGTGTTAGATTGATGTTAATTGTGAGAATTATGACTTATGGATTCACCTTGTGAGTTAGGGGATTATCTTTTGAGTTATGAGATTGCATTGGGGGTATTGGGTCAAGTTGATACAACACAAAAGTAATTCTTGTTGGTTATTGTGTAACTTAGATTGTGGATTCAAAGAGATGACCTTTGTGGACTTTGAGAAGTGTAACTAGAGGAAACTTGCCAATTAAAGGTAAGAACGTTGACCCTCATAAGCTTGAGCTTCATTTCATATCATGAGAATCCTTCACGTTCACCTTTGTTTCGATTCTTTGCTCATATTCTCTATTTTGATTATCTATCGCCTATTGATATCAATTATTGATTGTGATCACCTTTTGAGCATCTATGTTGATTTCCTACATTGACTATTGTTGTTGATCATCTATCGCCTATTGTCATTGTTTATCTATTTTGATCACCTCTTGAGCATCTATTGACCTCCTACATTGATTATTGTTATTGATCATCTATTGATATTCTTGTTCCGGCTTTGGCCGTTTATAAATCAAGCTACTATGCGCGAATAACGTACTTAAGACGGATTAAAGATGTATCTATTTATACATATATAACTATACGTGTTTTATGATGTTTAAACCACCTAGAGCGATTAACCTCTGATCAAGGTATATGTAGCTAGGCCGGAGATCAGCTACCGGTCTCCTAAATGACTTCCTCTTAGGGACTGTGCGTCCTACCGTCCCCCTAGGAGGGGTGTGCACACTCGGGTCTTTAGGATCGTTTTATTCTCGATGCTCTAGTGTTGGATCGGCTTGGGGTAGGACCCTTGCGCAAATAATTTACTTAAAGGAAGATAAACAAAGATTATTGTGGTGATGAATACCACGTGCGCGCTCTACGCGACTCGTGTCTTGGGTACACGAGCCGTGTCCGTTGTTACATTGTATTCTCGAGCTCACTGACTTGAGCACGACTCGTGCCAGGCCCCGTTTCAGGCTCTTGCCTCCTTTGCGTAGCTTTGTCTATTCTTTGTTAGCTACGCGCCAGTAAGGCGCGTATCTTAATTCTTTTGTATCGCTTAAATTTCTTACTCAGCCTGTGCTGACGTTCTTTGTTTTGGGTTGTGTCCCTACCCTATTCTGGGGCCTGTGTCATCCTTTTGGTGGCGCAGTTGACAGGTTTGCAGATTGAGATGCATTGTATGGTTGAAGCGTCATTGCATGTTGGGCGTTTTGATGAGTCGTCACATATTTGCATTGGGGACGATTTGTAGTTTATCTTTTGGTTTAATTCCCGATTTGTAGATTCAGCTAGAAGTCTTCCGCTGTCATTTGTTCTTCTTGTTTTAAATTAGTCTTGTCGTTGACTTGGTAGTCAATGGCGGCATAACAATCCTTTATTTTTGTATTTAAAGATAGCGAAAATTCAGGGTTGTTACATCTTACTATTTTAGGTATCACTGCTTTGACTAAAGTGTAAGGCAACTTGCTGTAGGGATCATTCCAACATACATGAACGACGTAAATGATACAACGTTCTAATATACTCGCATGCAGTCAGACAACATGTACTATATCTTCCATTATTATGATGATATATAACGAATAATTTTAAAGTTACAAGTGGGCATTTTATGCACTGATCGATCGTCTATTGGCTCAAGAGCACTGATTCTGGCCTATACCTAGCTATATCATTTCAGCACGGAATTTTAGGAAATAATTGTAGTTAGAAACTCTAGAATTTGATGACAGACTGCCAAGAAGATTTGTTTTAAGGTCGAAAGAGGTGGTCATTCATTCGTATTAAGTTTTGCATGGAAAATACATCTTACGAAGATCATGTACAATTAATCCTACTTGGAATCGACAATGGGGTAGATTTTAACAATTGAATTAACCTAGAGACAACTATTGATTTTAGCAATTGAATTTTAGCAATTGAATTAACCTAGAGACAACTAGTTGGCTGCCTAGCAATTGGAAGATTAATCAATAGATAAACAAGCACCCATGTTCGATAAGATCAAACTCACAATTTAAGACGAACAATAGCTATCAAGAGAAATAACAATACTAATACAATAATAAGATCAAAGTCACAATCTGGTTATTAGGTCTAAAAAATTATTGAACTATTATGATTTGAACGTACACCATCACTTTTCACTAGCTAGTTCACCAGCATAAGTTATTTGACTAGCTATATTTATTCTCTCTACAGTGAGATTTTGATTGGGGTTTGGCCACCAAAATAGGCACATTGACCAACACATGCAAGGTAAGGTACATCATTTTCCTTTCAACTCCGATTATCTTTGCCCTAACTCCGATTAGTCAAAGGTGGACCGAACAAGAGAAAAATTAGTTTGTATCGTTATTAATTAAATTGATTCGGTATTCCGAATGCTCATAGCCGGTATGGAATATGATATATATAATACATAATATATAGTGGTCTCGCTTCCCCTTATTTTTTTCGCGGTTATTCTATGATGAGACTGTTTTATCATATGAGACCAATTAATTGGTTACTTTTGATAAATTAACATGTTACTTTCGAAATAGGTTGTCTTTGAAAAGTAATAGTTACTTTTGAGATGTGTGAGATGTCTCGTCGTATGAGACCGCCTCACAGTACAGTAGAATTTGTGGGTTTTTTTTCGAAACTAATAAAGACTAGGATGAAACCGCGTGCATTGCACGGGTATCTTAATAATGATTTCTATTAGACTTGTTAAAACTGAAATTTGCAATTTATGTTTGCATATAGATATTATTATGTGGTAAAATCTCTATATAATAAACATTTTTTCATATTAATCTCTATAGCAATTTTATGACATAGGACTTTGACAAAGCTTATACCATGCACCAAGGTGCACAATGAGTATGGTGCACCTCCTCACAATAGAGGAGTAGGGACCACACTTATAATAATTTAAATTTATTTAAGTGTGGTCCCTACTCCTCTATTGTGAGGAGGTGCACCATACTCATTGTGCACCTTGGTGCACGATATAATTTGCGGGACTTTGAAAACTACGTAGTAGTAGGATTATTAATAGGATTGTCTAATATAAACATTACTAGTTTTAAGCCCGTGCGTTGCACGGTATAAATAATGAATTGTTTGCTCGATTAAAATAAGTAGTTATAGAATTAATTAATATTTTTTTATTTCATTAATATTTTTTTGTTTTATATCCGTTGTATATTGTACTCGTTAAAAAACTCTTTCAAAATGAACCCTCTTTAAAAAAGGCTCTCATACGCTATGTTTTATTATCTTTAGACTTTAATTGAATGATTGTTGTACTAATGCTTACAAAATGTTTCCGATAACACAAAGTCAAATCTATGTCTCGGTATCATGCGATCATCTCGGTTGATAGTTCTACACAATGTATAAAACTGTAAATTTATCATTATTTTACTATCACTAACAACATGATATTCCGATTTATTTTGGAACAACTTCAAAACCTGGCAGAGTAGCATGAATGTACTCCCCCCTATAACAACAATTAGATTTTTAGTGTAACATTATAGTGTCGAGTATATGAATCATAAACGACAACCACTTGATTAGAAAAAATATAATCATAAAATACCTCTTCATCAATAAGAACCATATTAATTAGATCAACTTTTTTTATATTTATGCACCATCTTTTTCCAAAATGCATAGTACCAATATATTATTTTCCTAAATGTCAATTATCATCCTGATACGAGTGCGGAAGCGTGCTGACGGTACAGAACTCGGATCTGTACTGTCTGACTGACAAAACTGATAGCTATAGAACAGAACTAGGTTTTGTACTCTCTAAAAACGAAAAATACAATCTTTTTGGGGTTTTTGTGGTTTATATGAAACGAATATTAAAGAACAATACACTAAAGATATGATTCAACACCCGCAAGTAATTGAACCTAGCCGAATTCAAAGAGCCGCAACCCTTAATTCGATCCTCCGCAAAGGATTTAAGAACTCCCGCAAGAGTTTGTCGCCCGCAAGCAAACACAAAAGAATATGAAGGAAACTCCCCTCGACTCTTTCATTAATTTTCTCAACTCAAATCTCTGTTATAGCATATGTGTCTAAACTATTACATATCATCCTATATATACTAACAATAGCTCTAGAAACTTCCTTAGACTCCTGTAACATTATGGAAAAATAACTATAAGACACTTATAACATAATAAGGAAACTAAACGATAATACGACTAGTATTGACTGTTGGAATTAAGTTTCTTGCTGACCAAGTGTTCCCTTAATCGTGCAAAAACGAATTTTCCCAAACACACTAATAGAACAGATCTCAATACTGTCTCATAGGCCCACGATTTTGTATCACATCCTATATGTAAAGATTCTTGCTTATACTAGTATATACTAAGGTTCTTATATTTTCTTTACCATCATCCTATATATGTAAATATTTTTCGTTATACGTTAAGATTCTTATATTTTCTTTACCTAAACTAATTTTTTTTAAAGATTCTAAAGCTCTAAGAAAATTCGAAAGGCTCTGGGCGCGTTGAATGACCACGAAAAAAGGTTCGTTTATATATATATACTAGGTGAAAAGCCCGTGCGTTGCACGGGTAAATGTTTATGATCACATAAATATTGCATTGATATTAAGTCAATCATGTGTTGCACGGTTCGAATGTTATCTTTTTTATTGGTTATCTTTAGATTTATAAAATGTGATAACACATAATATATCAATTGCCGTCATTGCCCTATGTGGAGTACATATATATAATGTCGTAGAGTTTAACATAGAGTTTGCTTTTTTTTTTTTTTTTGTTAACAAAAGGGACTTATCTACCATAACTCTCTAAAACAATTTAAAAAGAATTTCAAATGTTCACATTATCTAAATCTTAAAGTTGTACAAAATTGGAATTGCTTGTCAATGGTACGATCTATTTTTTCATTTCTTATAACTTGGGTTACGTGTATCAGAAAATTATGATTGTATTAGAAGTCTTCTACAATTAGTGTGTCGATCATTGAGTTCTTTTTTCTTATTATGGGAAGAGTTGTGCGACAAAATGAATAGACAATAAGATACATGCAGGCACACATACGAACATAAAACTGTTCAACTTTGATTCAAACCCGTCGTTTATTCATCAGCTATATTGATGAGGAAAGTGAGTTTGTTGAAGATAAGGTAAATGGATGATGAGAAGAATATTCAATACATGCAATAAATTAATTGTGACATATCTATCTTGTAGCATGGAACAAATTATAATTATTTGTGTGGACATACAACCTCATAGTGATGAATCATGAATGTTTTTGAAGTTGAATTCGTGGGAAACGCAAGGAGCAATAAGATTAATTACTCCAAAATTACCTTTGTCTTTCTTTCACGAATTCTAGAAATTTTCCATTTTGTTACATGAACTATGTAATTTTTCTTTTCATTGATGTCTCACACTCTCACTTCACTTCGATCAGCTACTCCGTAAGAGCTTTTCCCATGCATAAAATATTTGTTCCAATAGTAAGGGGCCGGGCATCCTACTATCCTAGTGATCCTACCAATTGAAGAAAAGTAGTATCATGCATTCATGCTGCTTTATTATATGAAACGCCTACGAAGAGAATAGAAACTCATAAAGAAGAAATTCGTTAATGATCCATCACATATGAATATATGATTAAGCATAAGTAATAATATCCCGTAACCAAAAAAAAAAAAAGTAATAACATCCTGGTGGTACTTCGTACCTAAGATATCAAGGGTACGTCCAAATAAATAAGTACTCCTATGAAACCACTACCTCCAACTAAGATCAAAAGATTAAACAAAAACAATCATCTTGGTAATACTGACCATAAGAATCTTACAAATAAACCAAATCAAAGAAGAGATCGAGCTCGCGCGCTAATAGAAAAGCTGCGATGTTTGGGTTTTGAAAATTAAGTCATCATCATGTATATATATAGGTAGCCAAGCTATAAAACCTAATTAATCTGATCTCTATCTCCATGACTTGATCAACTTTGTCTCAATTTTTTTTATTATTATCAAAAGATAATCCTCTCCAAATATAAATGTAAATTACATCATAACATTAAAGATAAGATATGTTAAAAAAAATGTTTTAAATAAAATTAGTAAAACAATAAATTTTAGTTAGATTTCAGGATAATATATTATCTTAACATTATCTTTTGCCAAAATTATGAGAAAATTGCATTGCCAAATGAAAATTTCTGGTGATTTTGGGAATTATAGGATGTTTGTATGCTCTTGAAAAATGCCTCTTTTATATATATAGACTAGTTTTAAACCCGTGCGTTGCACGGTTCTAAGAACTCTTTTCACAACTGAATTTTTTTAGGAATTTCTGAATTTAAACAACCTCTGGATAATACATATTTAGTTGAGGGGTAATCATAATATAATTACTTATTTTATGATCGTATTATCGGCCCCCATAATATACATACATACCAATATTATATTCTCATAATCTCTTAACATTTTTTGCTAAATCTTGCATATTTTTATATCCCAAGTTGGCATAAAATCGTTAAGGCTTGTCCAGGGCGGAGGATTATATAAAAAATGCACGTATAATCTCATGGTAAGTTTTTTCTATTTTTATGTTTATGCACCATCTTTTCCCAAAATGTGTAGTATCAATATATTTTTTTTCCAAAACATATAGTATCTTCTTATCATCATCTTATTGTTTCCCAAAACGTATAGCATCATCTTATTATTTATAATTAGTTATATATCATTTACCTAAATTTGTAAGAACAAAAGATTACAAAGCTCTAAGAAAATTCAAAAGTCTCTAGACGCGTTGAATGACCACGAAAAAAGTTTCGTTTATATATATATAGATTGATTGATTGATTATAATAATAATAATAATAATAATAATAATAATAATAATAATATTATTATTATTATTATTATTATTATTATTATTATTATTATTAGAAGAAGATTCATTGTCTAATCAAAAGAGTTTCACATACACTTGATAACTAAATAATATTATAAAATTTCCAAAACTCTCTAATAATCTCCGGTCATTATGAGAGCTCTAAAAAAGTCTCATTTAATAGTATAGAAGGATTATTGTACTGTGGTAGTTAGGAATTAGCTTTGCATGAACTTGTTCATACCATACGTTACCACTTCATTTTACAGGCCTAAGTTTAATTTGGAGTCTCACTCGCGAATCACATCCACGACGGCCATGTTGTGCAACAACACGAAAATTTAAGTCAGTCGCAAGTTTACTCGAATCAACTGACTAGCTTGTTTACTAGGTCTACATCCGATACACATAGGACACTTGTTTGGTTTAATATAAAAAGAGCCCAAATTGGTCAAATACATCCCCTCTTACTTGTTCCTGTTTGCATGGCTATATTAAACTTGCACATAGTCATAAATGGCCACTCATTATGAGATGAACTGCCTCACTATATTTGTCAGATATTTGAGGATCATATCATACAGTAAATCATAATCATACCCATCTAATTTCCTAATCATTTGATAAATTTCCAGTGCATAAAAACGTCCAAAAAATGTGCGTAAACCAATCACGAGTCCTCCTGACAAACCACATGATCATCCCTCTGTATTCTGCGCAGCACAAAATCTTCACATAATCTTCATCAAACTTTGTTTTTTTCCTATGAAATTTGGGAGAAATGCTTGGCCAATCAATGTGATTGATCCAAGCAAAACCAATCATCACCAATTTTGTGCATCACGCGCCCAGCTGGCCTTGGAATTTGCGCTTTGGGGTTGGGGCCAAATAATAATGTCTGCTCTCCTTCCTTTTTTTTTTAATTCAACATTTTACTCCTTTCAACTTCCCACCACTCACCTGCTCACCAACCCCACGACCATCACCCCATCTGCTCTCACCAGTCACCACTACTACCCCCCTCTTCGTAGGCATTAGGCTAAGGGGTTTGTATGTAGGGTTAACGAGAGGTGGTCGAGGCTGGAGATGGTGGTGGTGGTGGTCCGGGTCGACCAGTTGTTAATGTAAATATCTGACGGCGACAGTTGATCGGCGGCCATGAGTAGTATATGACTGGGTGGTGGCCACTGGTGAGGATTTTGGGAGAAAGTGCGGTGGACAAAGTGCGGTGGATACTATTGTTAAACAATGTAACAAGAAGGGAAAAATATGGTAAGTAGGTCGGATAAAGGATTCATTTATGTATTAATTAAACTCATACTAGTATTTCAATTATGTGGACTAGTGAATTGATTACTAGGGTACTTTGTGAAGAAGGGCACGAGGCGGTGATGCCGTGCCTCGTGCCGGTCCCGTCATGCCCTTCGAATTCTCGCTAGGCAGGACACGATGGGCACAACCGCCGGATCCTTCGTGCCTTCGAGATGAGCTTGTGCCGTTCTAGAATTCCAAAATCGGTCCAAGCACGGGACGAGGCACGACTATGGCACGTCGTAGGTGGTGCACACACAATTAAAGAAGAGGACTAGAATTACTCTCTCGCAGTTTATTTTCAGTTAGAAATTCATAACTAATCACCGTATCTAATCTAATACTATCTAATACTATATATTAAAACCTGAAACCAAGGCTTTCTTAGAACGACACTTGGCATTTATTAATTGGATAGAACATACAAATAGCATTAAATATAATTATCGGTTAAGATATGGTAATAAATTATCATAGAGTAGTATAATATAGCTAATTTATGGAAAATAATTATTAAGGTAATTTATTTGAACAAAGATAAGCCGTAGTATAGTATAACTAATCTATGGAATATAATCATTATGGTAATTTATTAGAACAAAGATAAGCCAACATTTTTCTTATAGAGTGAGTATAAACAATATAAATATATAGCCCGGGTGTGGCACGGGCATGCAAACTAGTATATTAAAACCTGAAATCAAATTTTTCATAGGAGGACACTTGGCATACATTAATTGGATAGAACATAGAAATAGCAGTAAATACAATTACCGGCGCAAATACTACCGTACCCCGGGGGTACGAATAGAATGGTACCCTCTGGGCTTATTTCTAGTTGGGCTTCTACTTGTTTTGTTAGATTTGCATAGGATTGTGTCTTTGGATGTTTTTAAAGCCCAGACAGAAAACAATAGGCTCAATCTAAAACTGAAGCCCAATCCCTCTCTCCTAACAAACATAAACAGATTCTCTCTCCTCCCATTTTTCCCACTCCCTCTTTCTCCCGACAACCACCACAACCGCCCCCACTTGCCCAGCTTCCGGCCGCCGTCACAACGACCACCTATACACGCCTCCGGTGGCCTAGACCTCTCGCCATCGCCGATCATTTCCGCGATGCCACCACCACCTCCTCTTTCTCCATTTCCTATTTTCATATATATATATATATATATATATATATATATATATATATATATATATATATATATATATATATATATATATATATATATATATATATATATATATATATATATATATATACAGGCGGGTTCAGGTGAGGTCGTCCCTTCCCGTGAGGCGTGAGGTCTACTAAGGACCGTCAGATCTAACGAGATGGATGGCCGAGATTAAAAGAATTACAAGCTTAAAAAAAAAAAAAAAGGAAAGGCAAGTCAGACATTCCTTCCCTAACATTCTACAAAACGCACGCCTCTTTTCTCCACTTTCTCTCTCTTCAACCCAAAAATATGGCGATGGTTTCTAGAGCAATGGCCGCCGCCTTGCTCTATCTTTACTATGAAGTTTTTCCCCAAATCATAACCCTAGAAAAAAAATTCAAATTTCTCGAGGCAATTTTACATCATTTTCGGTTACGATATAGAGGCAAATTCGCACCAAAGATCGATCGAAGAAAGGTGGCGGAGTACAAGCTCAAATTCATCTTAATCAGGTCGGTTTTCGTTTTCTTTTGATTATATCCCAAATTCAATCGTGTTTTTTTTTAACTTCTGTATGATTTCGATTTTTAGATAGAATTTGCGATCACAACATGTTGGTTATTGAATCACACACGTTCTCGAATTTTTAATAGAATTTGCAATCAAAAGGTGTTGGTTATTGAATCACATGTTCTCGTCGATTCCACTGCCTTCGAAGGTCGCTATAAAAAATTCATCATCGAAACGATCTTAAATCAGGTTCGAAACTGCAAAATGTTCAGGAAATTCGTTTTTGTTATTTGGTAAATTAGGCTCAGTTTTATTAATTGATTTTGCAATCACACTGTATTGACTATTGAATCACGCCCGATTTTATCATTGATTTTGCAATTACTCGATTTTACAATTGGTTAGGTTATAGAATCACATTGGTTACTATATGGAGTCACATTGGTCAGTTTATAGATTCATATTGATGAGACTCTATATGCGAGGCTGTGTGCGATTGTATTTGTTAATGTGATTCTATCCTATAGGGTGTGTGATTCTATCCCATAGAGTGTGTGATTCTATTAGTTAGTGTATGTTTATATTTGATAGCTTGTACGTATGATTATATGTGTGTGTTAGCGTGATTCTATTCATTAGCTTGTGTGATTCTCTTTGTTAGTGTGTGATTTTATTTAATAGCGAGTGTAATTTTATTCCATAGAGTGTGTGATTCTATTAGTTAGTGTGTGATTCAATTTGCTAGTATGAATGATTCTCTTTGTTAGTGTGTGTGATTCTATTAGTTTGGGTGTGTGATTCTATTCGTTAGTGGGTGTAATTGTATTTCTATTGTGTGATTCTATTGGTTATAATGTGTGATTCTATTAGTTAGTAAGAGTGATTCTACTAGTTGGTGTGTGTGATTCTATAGGTTAGTGTGTGTGATTCCGTTAGTTCGTGTGTATGATTCTATAGGTTAGTGTGTGTTATTTTATTAGTTAGTGTGTATGATTATGTAGGTTAGTGTGTGTTATTCTATTTGTGACTGTGTTTTAGTTAGTGAGTTCGATTCGATTTAGTGTGATTCTAAAATGTAGTGTGTGAACAAATGATGGTTTAGTGGGTATGAAGGAGGAAATCTGAAAAGCTTTGGAGACATTCTTTACTTTCTGATCCAAGCTATGCATTGTTGAAAGCTACAGTGATCCGTGTTTTACAACATCATAACTTTGCTGCCCTAATGTATTTCTGATTGGAAGGTGTAGGTTGACTAGAAGTTAGAACCATTATGCAGGGCATTACAGTAAGATCAGGGGGATGAAAAGGCTATTACTGAATGTATTGCTATTCCTGAATGTATTGCTGATTAGAGGAAAATTCCAATTTGAGAATTATTTCAGGTAATTTATACTCTTTAACATTCAACCATCAATGGGTCTCAAAAATGAGAGTTATTTTCCTTATTGGTATCTAAGTGTTCAGACTCGTGAGATAACTTCACTATTCTCTAGCTGCTGAAAGACGAGGGATTAGGGATTTAGGATGACTTCAAGTGGAGTACGTAAGTGAGAAATTCATTATCAGATGACTTCACACATACTTGTTAATGTGTGTGTTTGTGCTAAAAGGGTTGCGTTTCCAGACCCGAATTTCATTATCAGATGAGCCAGTGTAGAGATACTCTACACTCCATATATTCTTGCTCTATACTCCATAGATTATTGCTCTGCTTATTTGATGGATGGGTTTTTAAACTTTTATTTCTCACTGAAAGCTGGCTAGCTCAATAGGAAGAGCATCGTGCATTGCACGAGATGTGGGTTCGAGTCCCACGTCGGCTACCAAATTCTTGAGAAACTTTAATCTAGTACAGAACGACAACTTGGCACAGCCTCTAAACGCATCTCTATTCTTGAAAGCATCTCTATTCTTGAAAATTGAGCTGCTCACTGGTGTATCATTGTGTACACAAATAATGTATTGTAACTTTCTTTATCAGGGTCCTATATTTGCTAGCAATAAATCACAGCCGAATGTATATTGTAAATTTCTAACTAAATCAAACTCAATAATAAGCAACAAAGAACATTAGGCTGCGTGGGACTCGAACCCACATCTATGTGCCAGTGGCACACCGCTCTACCCATTGAGCTAACAACCTTTTTGAGTGGAAATTTGAAGCCTTTCTAGATTGTATTTCGTAGTCCATATAGAAAAGAAAAAACAAATGTAAGAGCCTCTCAAATAAGCTTTGTTTTGGATCTATAAACAGAGCACTTGTGGAAACCGGATGCATCACAAGATCCTGAGCATTAGAAAACAAATTAAATCCTCACGTTTCAGGTTCATGTCAATCAGAAAAAAAAAAAGATGTGAAAGACTGTCACATTCAAAATAAGATAATAGTTTGTAACAAATGCCTTTGACCAGAAAATTGTCTAGACTTCAGAGTCCTCCTGTAAATGATGTATCTCAAAACCTATAAACTAGTTGAATTGAGACTGGAATTCGACATACCAGATGTGCATACATTAAAGACCCACCTGATCAGAACAATATCTACAAGCTAAGCACTAGATCTAGCACACTCAAGTGTTTATCAGCTTATCATTTGTAAGAAATTAAAACCATGGGAAGGTGACTGAATTATATATAAAAGCACTGTACTGGAGCTAAACTCTTATGAAGCAGGTATTCAATGCAAATCATTTCCAGCATGTTTATGCATCTACAGACTCAAGGGAAGTCATTCAGCTGGAGAGGTCAGTAGCAGTCTAGCAGACCAATGGTTCAGCAGCTCACCCCATTTTGGGGCAATGGGAAATGATATCATAATACTGAAGAGATCACAAACCAAAAACCATCTAATGAAACTCACATGGACTGGAGAATGATCAAAGAAAGACGTCCAGATATCGAACAGTCGGTCATTCTGCTGAGTGTCACATTCTTCTTCAATCAAGTTCGGCAAACAATCCATAAGAACAATCCCAAAAAATAATCTGGAAGGCATCGCATTCCTCTCTGCCTCAATGGCATTCAGCAACACACTCCAACAATCGGCAACCCCAGGCACCATCATGTTTTCAGGAAGAAGACTCAACAAATCCTTCCTAACTAAGCACTGCATCTCAGAAAACGACACAAGCAATTCCCTGTAACCACGATAAAAAACATACAAAATCAGAGTCACACCAGTACAAGTATCTTAACTTTTTTGTCAAACGATACTATTGAATAGACACACACTATAGAATAGAATCACACTATGTAATAGAATCATACACACTATAGAATAGAATCACACTCTGACATATAAAATCATACCACAATCGAATAGAATCATACACAATAACATATAAAATCGTACACACTGACAAATAGAGTCATACACACAATTGAATACAATCTCACATACTAGCAAACTGAATCACTCTCACTAACCACATAGAATCATACAAATTATCTACCAAAATCATACAAATATCCACACGGAATCACAGTGAAACAAAATCACACAAGACATGCCACAAAATCACACAACATATTAAAAAAAAATCACATAAAAAGAATCATACACAGGTTCATCATCGTCTTCTTGTTCAGACTTGATTTCGTCGACATCAAGACCACTCTCTTCTTCACTGACATGCTCCTCACGCAACCTCTTGTTGCTTTTATGCAATACAACAGCACGTTACTTCATCCTTACACTACAAACACACAAGAACTGTCACTTATACTTACAAAAAACATGCTGGAAAATAGAGTCATAACTTGTGGAAAATGCAATCACACCGTAGATTTTGTTCCAAATAAACTAGGGTTTCCGAAAATTCGAAATAAACAACAATACACTAAAACATTCTGAAAACACGAAATCGAGCATCCAATTACCATAAATCAAACCTAATAAGCACTAAAACAATTAAAATCGAACAAATAACAGCTTGAATTAGACGAAAAATGAAACAAATCGAACAAACAATTAAAACTTTCGAAAACACCAAATCGAGCATCTAATCAACATAAATGAAACATAATAAGCATTAAAACACATAGAATCGAACAAATAACAGCTTGAGTAACACGCAAAAACTTCTAAATCAGCGATTACCTTTAATAAAAACATCAAATGTGGCGATAATAAGTGAAAGAGAGCAGCGGCGGCACGGCGGAGGCGAAGTCGGCGGTGACACGGCGGAGGCGAAATCGGCGGTGACACGGCGGATGCGAGATCGGCGGTGACACGGCGGATGCGAGATCGGCGGTGACACGGCGGAGGCGAGATCGGCGGTGGAAGAATAAGTCGCCGGAAAGCACGAGGAAGAGAGAGAAAATGTGGGAGGAAGCAGAAATTTTCATCTGGAAAAATAAGAAGAGACAGAACTTGAAATGGGGGAAGGGGGGTTTTTGTTAATTATTCGCAATTACTAGAGTACCCTTATGACGTGTAAAATCACAAACCATCCGATCTGTATAATCTAACAGCTGAGATTAGACCTCACGTCTCACCTAAGGATGAGACCTCACGTGATCCTATATATTATATATATATATATATATCCTATATATTATATATATATATATATATATATATATATATATATATATATATATATGTAACTTTAGGAACCAATCTCAACCGTTTAATCTCGCAAATCCGACGCTCCAGGCTTAGTTCGCGTCATTAATGGCAAGTGTTGTAATTTTAGTAAACTTTGAAACTGTATTCATTTGTTGTTTTTCGTTATTTTATTTTTTTTGTCTGTACACATCACATGTGCACTGCACACTGCACTCCTCTCTCTCTCTTCCCTTGTTCTCAATTGTGCGTGCAAAACACCTCCACGGCTTCACATGCATAATGTTCATCAAATCACTCCCTCATTTTGTTTTCCATTAAAACTCAATTTATTTCTCTCCTCCATTTCCTTTATTCCTTCATCTTTCTCCAATATTTTTCTTTTTCTCTGTCTTCACGCCAAACTTGCTTCTCGTCCTTCATCTTTCCCCTTTTTTTCCTCCAAAAATTTCTCATCTTTGATGAACATCTATATATGGTTTGATGAACATGCAATATTTCTGATGAACATCATGATTTGGTTTGATGAACATTAAAGTACAAGTTTCATGTTCATCAAATTAAAAGTATATGTTCATCCAATTAATGTTGAATGTTCATTAAAATAAGGCATATGTTCATCAAACCATGACTGAATGTTCATCAATTAAATTAGATATAGTATTCATAAATTGATGAAATCTGATTTTAATTTAATGAAATTTGATAGAGGAGTGAGAAATGATGAGATCGTTAGGTCGAACGATTGATGAGTGGTGACGGGATGAGTCTCGGAGCAGTGAACCCTGGTCGTCTTTGGCGGTTCTGGTGGTGGCCGACGTGAGGATAGTGGTGGTGGTGACAGGCGGAGGTAAAGGCGGCAACTATGGTGTGTGTTGGTGGGTTGGTCGGGTGGATTGGAGAAGAAATGGGAGCAAAGAGAAAAAGGAGTGTTGGTTTTTATTGTAAATTGATAAATATAGAAAGTTCCTAGAGTTCCTATATAACTAAGGTTCCTACCTGAACCTGACCATATATATATATATATATATATATATATATATATATATATATATATATATATATATATATATATATATATATGCGGGTTCAGATGAGTCCGTCGTCCGTGAGTCCTCATTTGAGCCGTCCGATGCAATCAGATAAACGGCCACGATGAATTAAAAAAACATGACTAAAAGGATGGAGTAGGGGTCGAAACTCATCCTGCATTTCTTTTCTGCTCTTTCTCTCTCTTCTTCTCTTTATCTCTCTTCTCCCTTTATTTCCAATTTTCCCCCAAAATCAAAACCTAGAAAAAACAAACTTCACGAGGCAAATTAACAGCATTTTCGATCACGATAAACAGGCGAATTCGCAGCATTTTGCCAATTTAATGATCGATCGAGAAAAGGTGGCGCGATTCAAGCTCAAATTAATCTGAATCAGGTCGATTTTCTTTTTATTTTGATTAATTCCCAAATTTGATCGTTTTTTAAGTTCTTTATGATTCTCATTTTTAGATTAGAATTTGCAATCACACAGTATTAGTTATTTAATCACACATGTTCTTCCTTCTTTTTCGATTTTTAGATAGAATTTGCAATGACACAGTATTGGTTGTTGAATCACACAACTCTTCTTTCGATTTCGATTTTTTATCATGTAGTTTGCAATCACACAATATTGAATATTGAATCACACACTCTCCTTCCGATTTTCGATTTATAATTGAATTTGCAATCATACTATATTGAATATTGATACACACAGACTCGTTATTTACTGATTAGAATCATAGTTTCAATATTAGAATCATAAGGTTACTTACTTTTATTGTTCATATATTCAAGCATTGAAGTACCGACATGTGTACTCAGCTCGTGTGATTGAGGCGTTTGTGACTTCAGAATGTTTAGAATCACAGTGGGGTTCATTGTTGGTGTGTATTTTGTAAGTTAGTGTTTGTGATTCTATTCGTGAGTATGTGATTCTATTCGTTTGTGTGTGTGATTCTATTCGTGCGCTTGTGTGATTCTATTCGTGATTCTATTTTCTAATGTGTATGATTCTATTGGTAAATACCACCCAAGGTTTGCGTGATTCTATTTGATATCGTGTGTGGTTCTATAAGTTTATGTGTGTGATTCTATTTGTTAGTGTGTGATTCTATTCGATAGTGAGTGTGATTTTATTCCATAGAGTGTGTGATTTTATTAGTTAGTGTATGATTCTATATGTGTGTTAGCGTGATTCTACTCATTAGCTTGTGTGATTCTATTAATTAGTGTGATTCTAGTAACTAGTGTGTGCGATTCTATTGGATAGTGTGTGTGATTTTATTCGATAGTGCGTGTGATTCTATTCGATAGAGCGTGTGATTCTATGTGATAGAGTATGTGATTCTATTGTTGGTGTGTCACTCTATGGACAAACATGTGTCACTCTATGGTTGTGTAATTCTATGAACAATCTTGTGTCATTCTATGGACAAACGAGTGTCATTCTATGTTTAACGCAGGAAGCTGATTGTTATTGCCGAGAACATGTGAGAATATGTGATTTCTGATGTAGCAGGAATTGTTATTGCCGAGAACATATGAATAGTTGGTTGTCTTTGAATGAGCTGATGACGGTCAGTTAGGATCTAAAGTGATTGTATTAGTTTCACTTGTTGCTATGATTTTCGTTAATCTTGATAGTGCTTGGTTCATAGTGATACATAGATTTTGGGCCTGTGTCATTCTATGGGAGATGCTTTTGAGCAATTCCAAAGTGGAAATAGTCTTTTGAGCAGTGAGAAATGAGGATGTTATTGATTTTGATGGAAATGATATAAGTACTTTCCTGCCTTTGTTTCTTTTTTTCGTCTATTTTCAGAGTGTGGGTTTTGAGTGTCTTACATTGTATCTTCCATATGGGCTTTGTATATGTGACTGTAATTACACTGACTAGTGATCACCATCTTATATATATCACTATCACTTGTAATGTCTTATTTCTTCTTAAAGCCGATTAGCTCAAACTGGTAGAGCGTGTGCAATGCACAAGGGTGTGGGTTCAACTCCCATGTCGGCTATAAGCATTTTAAAACCTATCTAGTCAAATTCTGCGCAAATATGTCATTGGTTTCTTTGGCTGTATAAAAGAATTAGTAAAAGATCTGTGTATTCGATTCTAAATCGATTCGATACAGTTTGAATTAGCAGTGAATTAGTGGCTAGTTAGTGAAAAGTTTGAGCTTTTGTGACAGTTTAAGGTTTAGGACTGGTTTAATATATGTTTAGTAGCCAATGTTCGACTGTAAGTCGATTTAGAATTACTCACTGAAAGTTTAGGCTTTTATGAAATTAAGAGGGGTAGGATTGGTTCAATATGTTGGCTATGTGGGAATCGAACCCACACATATGCGCATCTTGCACACCTCTCTACCGTTGAGCTAATAGCCATGAGGGTAACACAGTAGTGGTATTTGCCAACATCAATTTCCTGGACTATTGGACTGCTCAAGGCTGAACAAAAACACAAGCCAAATGACAAAGCTCTGTACCGGGGAAAAAAAGACAACTCTCAACTTCCCAGCAACCCACCAAACGATTACGACTATATGCAAAGCAATTTCACCATAAACCTGATCAACCCATCAGAATTCACAAGCAAAGCACATTAAACAAGTATTCACAAGCAAAACACATTAAACATTCAATATTCATTATTGAGGAACTAAACAAGTATTACACATTAGTAGCACAGAGCTCGTGCATTACACATTTACAACAAGTATTACACATTAAACATGTATTCCACATTAGTAGCTAAAAGAATGGACTCGTCAAACTCATCAACATTCGTTTTCAGCACTTTCACAAAGCCGAAACCCCTCTATAAATCACTAACAAGCAAACTGCAAACTAGGAATCGCAACATTCAAACACTATCACTATAGAACACTGACAACTTACTATAGAAGTACTAAGGAGAAATATTCCAGTTCAATTAAAAAAATTTCATCCTGTCGAATAACACATCAAGTTCAAAGGGCTCCAAACTTTGCCGATAATCATATGCATATTGTCACCCACATCAAATCATGACAGCTTGCCACATCAAATCAAAACAGCTCTAAGCCAGCTACTACGGTAGCTCATCCATACCAAAGAAAAAAAAAAAAAAAAGCAAACCACATTCTAAAGCAAAAACCCAAAGAATTTGTACCCTCCGAATACAACTACTACTTTCTCCAATGTACAATATATAGGTACACCAAACACTGAGAATAATAATTGGAATGCTTTAAAAGCCTCCTGAACCTGCCATATTGTGATTGCAAAAGCAACCATAACCAACCCTGAATATACCTATTTGCTATATCAACGAAAACCACGACAATGATTAGTGTATATTTTAGTGAAGGTGTCTCTGACCAACGATCAGTCCTGGAACGCAATGAGCTAATACAACGAATCAAGTGAACTGCATATCCTACTCATAACCTTACAACTTATCTATACGAGTGCAACTGCATAGTGTCATACTACACCAAATAATACTTTCAAGATCAAATTGATTTAGCAGAAACGATGAGAATTGCTTCACATTCAAGCTGATCATATGATAAAATCAAAATTAGTGCACCTAACTCACTGTCAATTATTATCAATTGCTATGAAAAGTGACCAAGCTCAAGCTAGGTTCATTCTCACACAATATTAGAGCAGAATCATACAAGATATTCAACAGAATCACACAAATATCCAAAAAGAATCCCAGGAACATCCAACAAAACATCACACAAACAAAATTAACAGAATCATACAAAATATCTACCAGAATCATACAATTATCTAACAAAATCACACAAACATTCCACAGAATCACACAAAATATTCCACAAAATCACATAAAAAGCATCATACACAGGTTCAACGTTGTCTTCTTGCTCAGGCTTCACTTCTTCAGCATCATATTTTATGTTTACAAAAACATGTGGA
Source organism: Spergularia marina (assembly GCA_963680865.1). Taxonomy (NCBI): domain Eukaryota; kingdom Viridiplantae; phylum Streptophyta; class Magnoliopsida; order Caryophyllales; family Caryophyllaceae; genus Spergularia; species Spergularia marina. The sequence continues at coordinate 3,696,277 of OY804551.1, read as the reverse complement.
AAAATAGAGTCATACTTGTGGAAAATGAAATCACACGGTATAAGTTTTTGTTATCAAAAAAATTCATCAAACCTAGAGTTTCCGAAAATTCCAAATCAACAACAGAACACTAAAAAGTTTCGAGAACACCAAATCGAGCATCTAATCAACAAAAATCAAACCTAATAAGCATTAAAAACACATAAAATCGAACAAATAAAAGCTTGAACAACACGAAAAATGCAGCAAAACCTTCGAAAACAACGAATCAAGAAACTAATCAACAAGAATCAAACCTAATAATCATTAGAATACATAGAATCAAACAAATAACAGCTTGAATAACACGAAAAATGCAGAAAAACTTCTAAAAATTTGTGATTACCTTTAAAAGCATAGAATGCGGCGGTAATAGGTGTAAGAGAGCGGCGGCGGCTATGGCGGCGACGAAACGATCAGCGGCGAAGAGGAGGAGAGAGAGAGGAGAATCAAGAATTACAGAGAAATTGGGGAAACGGAGGTTGAGGAGAGAGAAATTAAAACTGAAAAAAATGAGGGGAAAGAGTTGGATATTTTTTTTTATATTTCTTAATTAATTGACTATTTTACCCTTATAGGCGCGGCGAAATTTGGAGCGTAGGATCTAGAGCGATGAATGGCTGAGATGAGAACTCATGGACTCATCTAAGACTAAAGGACTCATTTGATCCTATTTCTATATATATATATATATATATATATATAGGAATAGGAAATCTATCCAATGAGAAGTATTAGTTTCGTGAGAAATGAGAAGTAATCTCACCCCTTCATCTTGCTAAGATCAATGGACCAGAATAAAACAGTAAAATAAAAAGAAAAAAGAAATTGCAATCAGAACAAACCCCAATTTTGGGAAAAGAAAAAATCAATCTCTCACATTTTCCCTCTCCTCTCCCCATTTCCACCGGGAAGCCACCGCAGCCGTACACCTACCACCACCACAGCGGGCGCCGACGACATCGGCCAACTTCTCCGCCTCCTGCGAACCTTCGCCGGCCATCAACGTCGTTAGTCGTGCACATTTCACCGCGAAAAACGCCATCTTTCTACCTCTTTTCGCTCTAATTTTTCCAGATCTGGCCGCCTCGAGTGTTCGCCGGCGTCGTTCTTCACCGCGGTTGGCGGTGGTTCTTCGTCGCCAAACTCAATTTTCCGATATCTTCTCGCGTTTTCGCACGGATTTCCGCCTCATTTTCTCATTTTCGCCGCCATGATACTTATCGAACGTGTGAGAGAAGAGGAGCGAGTGGTACGTCGGGGCTGGAGGTGGTGGCCTGGTGCGAAGACGACGGACGGTCAGGTGTGCGCGTAGGGGTGGGGGCAGGGCGGGGCTATGGCGGAGGAAGGGTTAGGGTTGGGTTGTGCGGGAGGAGAGGGGGGAAATGAGGGTGGCGTCGAGTGTTGTAGGATGGGGCACAACTCGGCCGCGGTGGCTGAAGACGCTGCTGGCAACGGAGGGGCTGGGCTTGGCGGAGCTGTGGCGGGGAGTGTGGAGGTTGGTGGTGTGGGAGGAGAGAGAAAATGGTGGAAGATTGGTTTTTTTTTTTGTTTTTAATTTTTTGTTTTCTTTTAGTTACGTAATTAATTGGTGGAGTTAGCTAAAGTTACGTATTTTAGTTAGTGGAGTTAAGGTGGAGTTACGTGTTTTGGTTAGTGGAGTTAAATTGGAGTTACGTGTTTTGGTTGGTAGAGTTAAGGTGGAGTTACGTGTTTTACTTAGTGGAGCTAAGGTGCACTTACGTGTTTTACTTAGTGGAGTTAACATGGAGTTACATGTTAAATTAATGGAGTTAATTTGGAGTTACGTGTTTTAGTTAATGGAATTAAGTTAGAGTTACGTGTTTTAGTTAGTGAAGTTATGCTAAAGTTAATGGAATTACGTTAAAGTTGATAGAGTTAATAATATTATTAGAGTTACTAATTTAGTTAATAGAGTTAGCGATTGGAGTTAAGCAAAATAGTTAATAGAGTTATGTTACTGGAGTTAAGCAAAACAGTTAATGAAGTTATGCGAGTGGAGTTAATCAGTTTAGTTCACGGAGTTAAGCGACTGGAGTTATGCAGTTTAGTTACTACAGTTATTACTTCTCATTTCTTACCAAATTATCACTTCTCACTGGATGTATATATAGGAAATCTATCCAGTTAGAAGTATAATTTCTGTCAGAAATCAGAAGGAATCTGGTCCCTTCATCTCAACTTAATCAACGGCCTAGATTAAAAACTAAAATAAAAGGAAACTGAAAAGTAAAACAAACCCAAACCTCCAATCACTCACATTTTCTCTCTCCTCCCATTCTTCTCCTCCCCGCGCGCCTACCTTCGTGCTGCTCAACCACCGTCGCCGGCGAACACAAGAGACTCCGACGCCGCCGCCGTCGATCGCCACCGTATGACTCAACTGTCGCGGCGATTCTTCTGCATTTATCGACAACACGCATCTCATTTTCCTCCACGCGCGCGGCTTTTTCAGCGATTCTCCTTAATTTCGCACTCGTTTCCGTCAGATCCGGCAGCCGCCGTTGATCTCCGTCGGAGATTGGACGGCTGTGTATGTCAACGAATGCGGCCGATCTTGTTGGCCGCGAGTGAGGAGGTGGTTCTTTAGGAGTTGAAGGCGGAGCTAGGGTAGGGTATTTTCGGGAAAAAGAGGATTTTGAGGAGAAAGAACGCGTGAGAGAGGTGGAGGAGATGCGGCGTGGGAGGGGGCTTCTGCTCGCCGTATCACGGAGTATGTGGTGGTGGAGGTGGAGCGGGATAAGGTGGTGGACGGTACGGTTGTCGGTGGTTGCGTGGGTGGTGGTGAGGTTGGGGAAGGGGTGGAGGACTCGAAAGAAATTGGCGACTGTGTTTGGATTTTTTTTTTTTTTTTTTTTTTTTTTATTTTGGAGTTATCTATTTTAATGGGAGGAGTTACTGTAGTTACGGTTTTAATTTGTGGAGTTAAGGTTGGAGTTACGTATTTTAGGTAGTGGAGTTAAGTTGGAATTACGTGTTTTAGGTAGTGGAGTTACGTTGGAGTTACGTGTTTTGGTTAGTGGAGTTACGTTGGAGTTACGTGTTTTGGTTAGTGGAGTTACGTTGGAGTTACGTGTTTTGGTTAGTGGAATTACGTTGGAGTTACGTGTTTTAGAATATAGAGTTAAGTTGGAGTTATGAGTTTTAGATGTTGGAGTTATGTGTTTTAGTTGGTGGAGTTACGTTAGAGTTCCGAGAGTTAAATTGAAATTGGGTGTTTTGATATTAGTTGAGTTATATAATTTAATTAGTGGAGTTAGATGACTGGAGTTACTGATTTTCTGAACTTCTATTTGTCGCCCTAAAAATTGCTACTTATCGCCCTTATTTTACCTCTCCTAATTAACTGCCCATGATTAGTTGTAGGCTCTCCTAATTAACTGCTCCTAATTAACTACCCTCTCAATCCTCCTCACTCCATTACTATCCCAATCCTCCTCTACTCCATTACTGCATCATTTACTCCATTACTCCAAATCGAAATCCCAAATTTTCGATACGATTTCTTACCCAAATTTTGATACGATTTCTCCCCCCCCCCCAAAATTTTCAATACGATTTGTTCCCCAAATTTTCAATACGATTTCTTCCCCAAATTTTGATACGATTTCTCCCCCAAATTTTCGATACGATTTCTTCCCCAAATTTTGATACGATTTCTCCCCCAAATAGTACCCAATTTTTTATACGATATTTGGGCCATATTTCCCCAAAATTTGCATCGATTTTTGCCCAGATATTTCCCTAAAAATTTCCGAAAATTTCCCTCCAATTTTACCCAGAATTTCCCCCAATACATTTGATAATAATTGGGGCAAGGAAAAAGACCCGATTTGAAGTCAGCGGAGCAAATAATTGAAGATTGATTGGAGAATAATCGTTGTGAATTCAGTAATTGAAGGACATTGAAGGTATGTTTAGATTTGTTTAGCTGTTTATTTGAAATATTTTGTTTTTCAATTGATTGTATTTGGGTATGGATGGTGCAAATAGATTAGGTAGAAATGATGTTTTTAGAATTGAATTTGATATTGGGAGATTGTTGTTTGAGGTCGACGTTTGGTGAAGTTCCAGGTAGTGTGGGCTAGTTTTCAACACGGCCAAACCATGGTGTGGTCCAGTTTTCAACACGGCCGCACCATGGTGTGGTCCAGTTTTCAACACGGCCGCACCATGGTGTGGTCCAGTTTTCAACACGGCCGCACCATGGTGTGGTCCAGTTTTCAACACGGCCCCACCATGGTGTGGTCCAGTTTTCAACACGGCCGCACCATGGTGTGGTCCAGTTTTCAACACGGCCGCACCATGGTGTGGTCTAGTTCTCAACACGGTCCACCATGGTGTAGCCCAGTTTTTGAACCTGGGTGTAGGATAGTTTAGTGAATTGATCTGTTTCAATTGAATTGAAATTGTGTTTGATTTCTATAGTTAGTTGGATTGTATATTGAATGTTTGTTTTGTGGTTTGAATTGGTGAAGATGAGTGGTTCCAAAGGGAAGGAAATAGTGTCTCATGGACGCGGTCGTGGTAAGGTTAATGTTGTAGCTCGTGGTAATGGTGGTAATGGTGGTGATCCTTCAATGTGTAAGGAATTAGTAGTTAGAAATGCTGTCCAGGAATCGGCATCTGAGGATGAGGAGTGGTCGACCGATCCCGAGCCTTCATCTGATGAGGAAATTAGAGGTAAAGATGGAAAGGGTGGTTCGTCGACCGGATCTTCTCATGTCCACATTCCACGGGGAGAGCGAGGTCGGTTCAGTAGGAAATTGGGGGAAGTTTCGGAGGATTCCTTGGCATTACCTAGGAAGAGAATAAAGAAGGACCGAGATATGTCATGGCTCCTCACTGAATCTGCCCCTGGGGGACCGATGCAGGTGGACGTGATACCTGGCTTTGGCGGTCATGTTGCTTATCGTATTTGGAACAAGAGTTCGAAAGACCGGGGTGTTATCCAGTGTTATACCCGCGATAGGCAACTAGAGCAAATTAGGCAGTACTCTTTTTATCACAAAGGTGCAGAGGACATGGTTTCACGTTCCGGGCTGTGGCACTTACGTAATTGTATGATGCGGCATTTAGACCTCCCTTTGATATCGGCTTTCGTTGAGAGATGGCAGCCGGACACAAACACCTTCCACTTGCCCTTTGGAGAGATGACCATCCTCTTGCACGACGTGTACTATATTCTCCGACTACCTGTAGAGGGGGAAGTACTTAGTGGCAGTGGATCGCCTGATCAATTTAAGGCTGACATGTGTGAGCTCCTAGGTCGGACCCCGGACGAGTTGAAAGAGCCGGCAGATAGTGAAAGCGGTCGGAAGGCTCCGTGGTACAAGTCTGGTGGTGTCTTGTCGGAGTACATTATGCCTATGGTAAGGAAGGGTGGGCATCCTGATGTTGAGGTGCAGGGTTCCTTGTTGTATTTGCTTGGCTCAACACTATTTGTTGACAAAAGCGGAGACCGAGTCCGTGCAGCTGTTAATCTGTTCTTGAAGGAGCCTGAACGAGTCGAGAGTTACGCTTGGAGTGCAGGCACTCTTGCGTATCTGTATAGGCAACTTGGTATAGCATCACGAGCCGATGCAAAGGGCATATCTGGTTGTCTTTCATTGTTGCAGGTTTGGATTTACGAGTACTTCCCATCTTTACGGCCGACAAGATGTGAGGGACAGTCACTCCTAGACAACCAGCCACGTTCACTGATGTGGGATACACGCGGTGGAGCTGGTGTTAACAGCGTTGAACGGCTGAGGCAGTATAGGGTTGCGCTGGATAACTTGAAGGCGGATGAGATTATGTGGCTACCTTACGGTAAGGGCCCTGCCCAAAGGGTTGCCCGTTCCCTATTCACTGAAGTGATTCGGTTTGCGGATGTTGGCGAGTTTTATGGCCCAGCACGATGCATTAGACAGTTTGGGTATTTGCAGGTTATTCCGAAATCGCCTACACCCCCTAGCGTTGCGTACCGCCCGGCAGCTCCTCAATTTTATGATGTGAGATTTCCTGACTTGTTTGATCACTTGTGGCGGAACTTAGAGTGCCATATGTTGTCTTTAGATGTAATCTCTAAGGTGGCAGAGCCTATGCACTCCGTAGAAGAAGATTACCTTCGTTGGTTCTTGAGAATCTCACACCCGGTGGTTGTGAACCCGGTTGTAGCGGCATTGATGATGAAAAATCAAAAATTTGTTGCGTCAGACTCGGTAAAATTCTGTCTTGTAGTACTTTGATTTGGTTTGGTATTTTACATTAACAAAGTTACAATGTTAACCCGGTTATTGTTGTTGCAGCAAGCGAAGGAAATTGTTCGGAGACTTGCTCCGATATTTGAGTCGGTACCATCTCCAGCGTGCAGCCAATGTGAAGCGTATTCTCGGGTGATTAATGAAGTTCGTCCGCTGTATGAGGAATACAAACGAGATGGACCTAGGAGGCCTGCTCCAAAGTGAAATTGAGGCGAGATGGGCATAATTTGAAGTTGAGGCGAGACGGGCCGGTCATAGGAAAGGTGAGGCGAAATTGGCCCAGTTAAGGAGAATAGTTGTCAAAGAAATGTATGTGAAATTTTCAAACATTTCTTGATTCTATGTGCTCTCCCTCCATATTGATTGTAAACAAATAATTTGAATTCAGAATGTTTATATTTTTGTAACTTGTTACTTAACTCGACTTTTATATGAAAGTTTGATTTCACGGTAAGCAAGTGAGATAACTTTACTTTTAACGTTTATTAAGTATTCGAACAAGAATATTTTTATTCCAATAAGCAGATTTTGATTCCAATGAGTAGATTTTGATTCCACCAAACAACAATTTGATTGACATAACATTTGACCGTGAAACAAAAACATTTAACTCGGCTAAATATTGTCACGGTAAGAAAGTTTGATAACTTAACTTATAACCTTTATTAAGTATTCGAACAAGAATATTTTGATTCCAATAAGCAGATTTTGATTCCACCAACAACAATTTGATTCACATAACATTAATTGATCATTATCGTAAAGAAGGTTAGTCATACAAGTTAATTGTTCACATTATCCTAACTATATTACTCGGGTTAGTCATATAATGTGAACTGATCACATATTCCTAACTATATTACTCGGGTTAGTCATAGAAGGTCAATTGATCACAGATTCCAAACTAGATTACTCGGGTTAGTCATATAAGGTTAACTGATCACATTATCCTAACTAGATTACTCGGGTTAGTCGTATAAGGTTAACTGATCACATTATCCTAACTATATTACTCGGGTTAGTCTTATAAGGTGAATTGATCACATTATCCTAACTATTACTCGGGTTAGTCTTATAAGGTGAACTGATCACATTATCCTAACTAGATTACTCGGGTTAGTCGTATAAGGTGAATTGATCACATTATCCTAACTAGATTACTCGGGTTAGTCTTATAAGGTTAACCGATCACATTATCCTAGCAATTAATTGTTAGGGGAATTTAGAATGATTAGCATTAATGACAATGATTAGCATTAATGACGATGATTAGTAAAAAAAGCTAGGGCGACGAATAACATGTTTCAGGGCGACGAATAGCAACTCCGTTTTTAATAACTCAACAGATACTTTTGCTGAACTTGTGTGATATCAATTGTCCGCTAATAAAATAACTACCCGCTACTTAAACAACAATCTGTTACTTAAACAACTAGTGCAACCGAGCATAGCCGTCATCTTAATTGTACGGAGTACCCAACAAGTCACAGTTAACGACCGACTACAACGTATTTTATATCTAATACTATATATTAAAACCTGAAACCAAGTTTTTCCTAGAAGGACACTTGGCGCACATTAATTGGATAGAGCATAAAAATAGCATTAAATATAATTATCGGTTAGGATATGGTAATAAATTAATCATAGAGTATATATTAGCTAATGTATAGAAAATATTAATTATGGTAATTTAGTTAATAATATGGCAGTCAGCTAATTTATGGCAATAGATTTAAATATAATGTTATATAATGGGTGACAAAATTACAATGAATTAGTAGAACTAAATAATAATATAATATGACGGGTGACAAAAGTTGAAAGAAAAAATCATGTAAAGCATCGTTTCAAATAATATTATAATAAAAATAAACTACATTTTAATGAAACATATATAAACAATATAAGTAGGTAGCCCGGGCGCGGGCCGGGCACGCAATCTAGTATTTACATAAATCCAAGTCCCGAACATCTGGATTTGTTTCTTAATATTCTCCCACTTTATTAGCTAAATCCCTTTCCAATCTTCTCATTTACGACAAACGCAAACCACCTACTAATCTTCTCAATTACGACAAATTAAACCCCCTTTCTAATTGTCTCAATTCGGACAAAACGCAACCTCTCTTACTTTCTCTCTCCTCCTGAAAAACTCGAGCACAGTAACAATGGCGGCGCGGAGAGCGTTGTTGCTACAAATGGAGAAGTATGAGAGTATAGAACGCGTGAAGCAGGCTATGCTACCAGCGAAGTTCATCACGTAATCTCCTCAATTAACTGTTCTTCTACGCATTTTAATTAATTAATTTTGTTTTTTCGAACTGAAATTCTTGGCCATAAACCCTAGGTGTTACGAATGGGAAAAGCGAAACAAACGCAATATTGCTGTACTATTGTTCGCCAATTCTGTGGATTGGGAGACGGCTAGACTCATAGCAAGAGACGGCTTGCACATGAAAGAGAAAACGCTGGAGTCGAGTTTCCATTCGGCAGGGTATGAAATCTATGACTTCACGTCGGTGGGAAAGACGGCGTCAACTTCACGCTTGGTGAAAACTGTGGCTGAGCAAGCTATTGAGGTGTAAATCTCTCTCTGTTTGTCATTTGTTCATAGTAATTAGTAAAACTGGTTCTTGGTGTCATTTTACGAGGTTTAAATCACTCTTCGTTTATGGTAAAACTGGTTGGTTTTCTTGTTCTTGTTGTCATTTGATTTCAGATATCGAAAGTGTGCGAAATTCGTTCTTTTCGTTTGTACAAAGGAACTACCTTCTTCTGCATTCGATTTGACAACAGAATACAATGTACATTGTGTTTAGATGTTAAAATGAGCTTGTTGTTCCGCGGGAAGAGGAGGCTATTAACCAGGAACAGGAACATGATCAGCAGTCTATTAACCAGCAGGATCAGAATCAGCAGTCTACTCACCAGGGTTCCACTTCTAAGCAACAGGTATGACTTATGAGTGAGTCTAAGATTGATTGTGAAAAATGGATAATGGCATGGAAATTTCCGCGAAAAATAACAGGAGAGCGAGTAGGATATCGTTGACTTATTTAATCATGATCATCAATGTAACCCCAAGATTGAACAAAGAACACTCATGAGGGTTCAAATTAGAGAATAGAAAGAACTTGGAGAAATTTTAGAGTTGAGCTTAATAGGTAAAGTGAGTTATGTGACAAGTTATTTTGAGAAGCTGAAACTGCTCCTCTGCAAATCCCTGTTTGGCGTACCACCTATTGCTGTGGCTGAGAAGTTGGGCAAAGAGTTTGGCCAAACAGGTTCTTCACATAGGTTTCTTTAACATCTCTCTGTTTAATGTGCAGAGTACCGACATACAAGGTCTGAAGGCGTTGAAAGTTGCTTTTCATCATGCCACTAAAGATGAAGTGAGTTTGGCTGTTGAAACTGCACATCTCACTTTACCTACACTGATCTCTATTTTTGAAGTGATTTGGTGCTTTTCGTCTTCAGGTAACTATTCATACTAATAGGCTGCCAAAAAGTAGTACAGTCGGGGATGTTCTCAATGACCTGAAAACGAAGGTAATCTTCTGGTCTTATATTGCTTTGTATGGTCCGTTAGAGGTACAGTGTCTGCCTCTTTTTCTTTCTCCTTATTTAGCAGGATTGCATGCCATATTATTTATCTTTATCACTATCTAGTTGGAGTTTGCAATTCAATTTTAGTATTGGTTTTGGTGATTTAAAATGTTGTTAATGTGGCTCAGTTCTTTCAATTATGTGGAATTTTACACTTTACTGCCGCAGATGTTTACAGTGTAACTTGTGTCTGTTAAATACGAGTAATTAGAGTTTTTACAATCTGGTTAAATCTCTCTCTGTTGTCATTTGTTTATAGTGAAACTGTTTCTTGTTGTCATTTACGAGGTTTAAACCACTCTTCGTTTATTATAAAACTGTTTGGTTTTTTGTTCTTCTTCTTCTTGTTATTTGTTTTCAGATATGGAAAGTGGGAGAGATTCGTTCTTTTCGTTTATACGAAGGAACTGCCTTCTTCTGCATTCGATTTGACAACAATATACTTTGTGTTTAGATGTTAAAAAAGAAGTTGTTCTTCTGCAGGAGGAGTCTATTATCCAGGATCACGACCAGCAGTCTATCAACCAGGATCAGGATCAGGATAAGCAGTCTATTAGTCAGGAACAGGATCAGCACTCTACTCACCAGGTTTCCACTTGTAAGCAACAGGTATGACTTCTGAGTGAGTCTAAGATTGACTGTGAAACTTATAATACCCACCCACGCAATGGATCATGGCATGGAAATTTCCGTGAAGCAAAACAGGAGAGCTAGTAGGATGTCGTTGACTTATTTAATAATGATCATCTAAGTAACCCCAAGATTCAACAAAGAACACTCATGAGGGGTTCAACTTAGAGAGTAGAAAGAATTAGGAGAAATTTTAGAGTTGGGCTCAAGAGGTAATGTGAGCTATGTGACAAGTTATTTTGAGAAGCTCCAAAATGGGGCTTCTGTTTCTAGAATTCTAGGCTGGTAGAAGCTGTTTTGGGCTTCTAGAGAAGCTGATAATGCTCCTCCGCAAATCCCTGATTGGCCTAGCTCCTATTGCTGTGGCTGAGAAGTTGCGCAAAGAGTTTGGCCAAACAGGTTCGTCATATAGGTTTCTTTAATATCTCTCTGTTTAAATTTGCAGAGTACCGACATACAAGGTCTGAAGACGCCGGAAGTTGCTTTTCATCATGCCACTAAAGATGAAGTGAGTTTGGCTGTTGAAACTGCTCATCTCACTTTACCTACACTGATCTCTATTTTTGAAGTGATTTGGTGCTTTTCGTCTCTAGGAAATTACTCATACTATTGGACTGCCAAAAAGTAGTACAGTCGGGGATGTTTCCAATGACCTGAAAACGAAGGTAATCTTTGGTCTTATATTGCTTTGTATGGTCTGTTAGAGGTACATTGTTCTGCCTCTTTGTCTTTCTCCATATTTAGCAGGATTGCATGCGATATTATTAATCTTTATCACTATCTAGTTGGAGTTTGCAATTCAATTTTAGTATTGGTTTTGGTGATTTAAAATGTTTTAATGTTGTTGAAAGTTTAATATTAACATTGGGTTGCTCAATTCTTTCAATGATGTGGAATTTTACACTTTACTGCCGCAGATGTTTACAGTGTAACTTGTGTCTGTTAAATACGAGTAATTAGGGTTTTTACAATCTGGTTAAATCTCTCTGTGTTGTCATTTGTTTATAGTGAAACTGTTTCTTGTTGTCATTTACGAGGTTTAAATCACTCTTCATTTATTATAAAACTGTTTGGTTTTTTGTTCTTCTTGTTGTTATTTGTTTTTAGATATGGAAAGTGGGCGAGATTCGTTCTTTTCGTTTATACGAAGGAACTGCCTTCTTCTGCAATATACTTTGTGTTTAGATGTTAAAAAGAAGTCGTTCTTCTGAGGAAGAGTCTATTATCCAGGATCACGATCTGCAGTCTATCAACCAGGATCAGGATCAGGATAAGCAGTCTATTAATCAGGAACAGGATCAGCACTCTACTCACCAGGTTTCCACTTGTAAGCAACAGGTATGACTTCTGAGTGAGTTTAAGATTGACTGTAAAACTTATAAGTTATAATACCCACCCTGCCACCCACGCAACGGATCATGGCATGGTAATTTCCGCGAAAAATAACAAGAGAGCGAGTAGGATGTCGTTGACTTATTTAATCATGATCATCAAAGTAACCCCAAAATTCAACAAAGAACACTCATGAGGATTCAACTTAGAGAATAGAAAGAATTAAGGGAAATTTTAGAGTTGGGCTCAAGAGGTAATATGAGGTGGAGGAGAAAGAAGGCGTCAATTTTTCGCTTGGTGAAATCTTTGGTTGAGCAAGCTATTGAGGTGTATATCTCTCTCTGTTGTCATTTGTTGTTTATAGTAAAACTGGTTCTTGTTGTCATTTTACGAGGTTTAAATCACTCTTCATTTATAGTAAAACTGGTTGGGTTTCTGTTCTTGTTCTTGTTCTTGTTGTCATTTGTTTTCAGATATGGAAAGTGTGCGAAATTCGTTCTTTTCGTTTGTACCAAAGGACTACCTTCTTCTGCATTCGATTTGACAACAGAATGCTAAATACTTTGTGCTTACTTGTTAAAAGGACTTTGTTTTTCTGCAGGAAGAGAAGTCTATTAACCAGGAACAGGAACATGATCAGCAGTCTATTAACCAGGATCAGAATCAGCAGTCTACTCACCAGGGTTCCACGTCTAAGCAACAGGTATGACTTACGAGTGAGTCTAAGATTGACTGTGAAACTTGTAATGCTCACCCACACAATGGATCATGGCATGGAAATTTCCATGAAGAATAACAGGACAGCGAGTAGGATGCCGTTGACTTATTTAATCATGATTATCAAAGTAACCTCGAGATTCAACAAAGAACACTCATGAGGGGTTCAACTTAGAGAGTAGAAAGAATTAGGAGAAATTTTAGAGTTGGGCTCAAGAGGTAATGTGAGCTATGTGACAAGTTATTTTGAGAAACTCCAAAATGGGGCTTCTGTTTCTAGAATTCTAGGCTGGTAGAAGCTGTTTTGGGCTTCTAGAGAAGCTGAAAATGCTCCTCCGCAAATCCCTGTTTGGCCTAGCTCCTATTGCTGTGGCCGAGAAGTTGGGCAAAGAGTTTGGCCAAACAGGTTCGTCATATAGGTTTCTTGAATATCTCTCTGTTTAAATTTGCAAAGTACCGACATACAAGGTCTGAAGACGTCGGAAGTTGCTTTTCTTCACGCCACTAAAGATGAAGTGAGTTTGGCTGTTGAAACTGCTCATATCACTTTACCTACACTGATCTCTATGTTTGAAGTGATTTGGTGCTTTCCGTCTTTAGGAAATTACTCATACTATTGGACTGCCAAAAAGTAGTACAGTCGGGGATGTTTCCAATGACCTGAAAACTAAGTTAATTTATCTGGTCTTATATTGCTTTGTATGGTCTGTTAGAGGTGCTGCCTCTTTGTCTTTCTCCATATTTAGCAGTATTGCATGCCGTATTATTTATCTTTATCACTATCTAGTTGGAGTTTGCAATTCAATTTTAGTATTGGTTGTGGTGATTTAAAATGTTGTTACTGTTGTTGCAAGTTTAATATCAACATTGGGTGGCTCAGTTCTTTAAAATATGTGGAATTTTTCACTTTACTGCTGCAAATGTTTATACTGTGTAACTAGGCTGAATTGTCTGATCGCAGTTAAAATTGGATATGCTTGTTAAGTATGCCCCTCGCCCTTGTCTTGTTATCTGAAATTCGGCTCATGATTTCTGTATTTTGTCCACAGAGACGGGATTGCACCTTGGACTAGACTCTAGAGCATGCAAGAACTTAGACCGGGAATCAGGTGAGTAGGCAACACTCTATGTTGCTAGCTTGTCTTTAGTAGGTGAAGCCATTTCTTAAAGATCCTTTAAACTACTTATTAATCTATTGTTTTCTGTGTAGTCAAATGGAACTAAGCTTGGCCTGATGGAGATGCCTCAATTCCCAAGGCGTGGCGTACTCTGCTTAAGCTCTTTCTTTGTACAGCTGCGTTTTATACTTTTATCATTCCATTTGGCTGGTTCTTTTGGTGAAAACACTTTAGTACCCTGTGAATTTATGCACATATTGTATCTGGCGACTCTGACACCACATATTTCGAGAGTTGTTATATCGCTCTCTGTATTACTAATATTGCCATAGTATTCCAAAAATGGCCCTTTAACATCTAAAAATCCTTGTTGCAATGACCCAACCCCAATTCCCATTGTTCTGTGTAAAGTTGAAAACTCTTTCATTTCCCCTCCCCTTTACCGTTCAGATTTGTAGCGGTGATTATATCTTTGTGGGTAGCTAGAAGATGTCGGCCAGGACACCATATATAGGTAGTCCCTCGTTATTTTGGTTTTGTGGTTGCATCAAGGGCGCTGATTTATAGCCTGCTGATCAATTGATCATGCGCTTCGTTGTTTCATACTCCGTATATGAAAATTAACGCCCGGTCAATATGTGCATACGGTAATTGACAACGCGTCTGTGTTGTAAAGTAACACTTGGCCAAAACGTCTGTGGTGCTGAGTACGTTTAAAGGAAGCGTCCGCAAGATGCTTTCGTAAGGGCCAGCATCGAAATTGTCTTCACTATTACATGAATGTTTTTCTTTTTGATGAATTGATGTACTGTAATCGCTGGACTAAATCTATCGACTAAATCAGTGGTGGCGGTGGAAGCAATGGGGGCAACTCCCAACTTCTTCTGTGGCATAATCTTAGACCACCCACAATGGGGAGGGCAAAGGGGGGTAGGGTAAGCGCAAATGGCAAAATTTTAAAGGAAAAGAAAAAAGAGTTGGGCAAGAGAATGAGTTTGAGGCAAACTTTGCCCCTGAGGAAAAGCCGGGGCAATCAGAGAAAAGGAGAGAGAAATGAAAAAAAAGAATGTGTTTCTTCCCCTTTATAATTATTTTTGCATTATAAATATTTCAAAAAATAAAAAATTTTACATCAATAGTTATAATTTTTCATTATTTATAAACGAACACGCTAAACGCAGCAAAAAACCGCCTAAACGCAGCATAAAATATTAATTTAAATTAATAATTATCAAAAACAATAATTACATTTTACATTTTCACCCTTCCCCCAAAAATCCCAAACTTTACATTTTAAAGTTTTTTTCACATACCGTTCACCTTCCCCTTCCCCTTCCCCGACAACGTTCAACCTTCTCCTTCCCCGACAATCGACGTTCATCTTTGCCGTCAATCCTCGACTCCGAATTTGTCGCCTCCGGAATCCCACGCCGCACCACCACCAGCCGTCGCCTATCCCCATATTCGGTATTATACTCTCTTTTTTGTTTTTTTTTTGGCAATTTTGAGTTTACTTGAAATTTATAGTTTAGTTTGAATTGAAATTGGGGTTCATGCCCTTTGTTTGTATTGGGGTAGTTTGATTGGAAATTAAGCGTGAAATTGGGGTTCATGTTTTTATTTTGGATTGAAATTGGGGTTCATGTTTTTGGATCGGATTGAAATTGGGGTTTATGTTTTTAGTTTGAAGAGTAGTACCGACGTTCTCCTTCCCCGACAATCGACGTTCACCTTTGCCGACAATCCTCGACTTCGAATTTGTCGCCTCCGGAATCCCACGCCGCACCACCACCAGCCGTCGCCTATCGCCATATTCGGTATTATACTCTTTTTTTTTTTTTTTTTTTTTTTTTTTTTTTTTTTTTGCAATTTTGGGTTTACTTGAAATTTATAGTTTAGATTGAATTGAAATTGGGGTTCATGCCCTTTGTTTGTATTGGGGTAGTTTGAATGGAAATTAAGCGTGAAATTGGGGTTCATGTTTTTAGTTTGGATTGAAATTGGGGTTCATGTTTTTGGTTTGGATTGAAATTGGGGTTTATGTTTTTAGTTTGAAGAGTAGTACCAAGTGATTATGCTTCTGCTGTACTTCTATGATTGGCAATGATGTAATTGTCTGTAATTCTCTGTATCTTCCCCTATTCTGAGCGTGGAAATTAAGCGTGAAATTGGGGTTCATGTGCTCTATTACCAACGGGATAAAAACTGATTGATAAGGTTCTATAGTGTCATCCTTTACTGATTTGGCTAGTAGTAGGCATCCTCAGATTCTAGTTGCTTTGTTTTTATAACAACTTCCGACATATACATTATTTATACAGCTTCCTCTTTTTTTTTTTTGGGGGGGGGGGGGGGGGGGCGCACAGAATTCATTCATATGTCGGAAGTTGTTGTAAGCCTAATCCTGCTTCATGTTTATGACTTTATGGTCTGTTGACGAGATCAGGGAGTGCAGAGTTGGAGTTAATAACTTAATATGTGAGTGATAAGAAATGAGGTGTTGGTCAATAATGGAGACAATTGTATGTTCAGTTCTTTAGCATCAGAAAGAGTGGGATGGATGTCTACTTACTAAGAGGCTAAGACCATCATCGTATTCCCTAGAAATCTTCTATTGTAAACCAAAACTGACCAAAGTATAAAGATTAAACATTTGGTCGAGCTCACTTCGTTGAGCTATCCCTCCCCCGACTCAAACTTGTTAAATTGAAGGAGAAATGTTGGTGATAGACACCCAAATGGGTTGATGCCCGGTCTAGTTCCTTGTAGTGTCCATGGAAGATAGGATGTCTTAATAACCCTCTAATTCTGCAAAGATTGCTCCATACTGTATAGTATAAGGTATAGTGTCAATCTTGCGTTTAGCGTGTTTGATATAGTATAAGGCCCCTACTCGCAAAGTACTTCTGTAACAACCACTTCTCCACCAAAAATACTCCGTAAAAGAAGAGAAAAGGGGCAGAGGAACAGAGAAATGCAACATAGCAAGGATTCAATTTATTCTTTGTTTCTTTGATTACATAGTGATAATAAAGGTATTCTCATCTATTTATCATATAAAAAGCTCTTATTTTCCCCTTAATTAGATTGTGTACCAACGGTTTCATAACCTCCTGTTCTCTCAAATTATATATGTTTCTAGACTCACTAGGATTTGTCTGACGCTATGAGTTTTACATACATTTACTTTGTTTCTGATCTTGAACGTCTGCTCGTTTTTGTTGTTGGAAAGTTGTTGCATTTTCAGTGTTGCATTTGCTCATATATGTAGTAGTGATTGTTGTGTGCTTGACATCTTTAGATTCTTAATGTCTTAATTAAGGTGTACAACTCAGGCATGTCTCTCATCTAATTTAGCTTATAACAAGAAATCAATTTAGCTTGTAATAGGAAATCAATTTCCCATCGAATTACTATATGATGTCATTATTTGGTTTATTTCTTGTTCTTTTAATGTAGATGTCTGGCTTAGAAGAAGGAAAAGGTGATGGTTCAAGAGGTAGAGGTAGAGGTAGAGGTGAGAGATTAAAAAGATCCCTAAGTCAAGATCCGGAGCATGAGAAGTATGACGGTAGATTACAAGAAATAAAAGGAAGAAAACGTGCCACTATCACTGCGTCTGCACGGGCGAGGGCGAGCTCTCAGCCCGACATGTTTGCTCCACCTTTTCGTAGTCATCCAAATATCGATCCTATATTAAGCCTGGAGAGTGAGCTTCGTGATATGTCATCTTCTATGCCCTTGCCTACCTCTGAGCATCTTTCACCTTCAACAAACCAAACCTCTAATATTCAATCAGAGTCTAAGACTGATACTGAGACGGAGGAGGAGGAGGAGAAGGAGGAGGAAAATACTGATAGTGAGACGGAGATGGAGACTGAGACTGAGACAGAGACTGAGATTGAGACCGAAAATGGGAGTGAGAATGGTACCGGCACTCATATGTGTCAAACTAGAAAGATTTCTAAGGTACTAAATGAAGAATGGATTTTGTCTCATGGGATTGATGGAGGGCCGCTTAACCCTAGTTTGCTAACTAGTTTTCTTGGTCATATTGCCCATAATATATGGAATGGTGAGGTATGTCATACTCCCTCCATTTCTTTTGTTTCTTTACGTATTCCTTTTTCGCTAATCTCTCTTGATTCTTTACGTTTCTATTCCTTTTTCAGTGGTTATCATTTTTTTTTCACTTTGCCAGGAAAGAGATGTGTTGACTTGTCATAATCGTGCTGATAGACTACAGTCATGGAAGATTTCTTCAAAGCCAGTCCTTGAGGTGTTGAAACTTAGTTGTTTAATTGATCTAAAAGATTGCTTGTTCAAGTATGTCAATATGCCTCTTATATCTGCCTTTGTTGAGAGATGGCATCCCGAGACAAATAGTTTTCACTTGCCATTTGGAGAGATGACTATTACTCTTCATGATGTGTGGTACATTCTTCGAATTCCTGTAGTAGGAAAACCTATTATAACAGAAAGTCCCATAAATGTTATAAAATCTCTATTATGTAATTTATTAGGAATAAGTCTAAGTGAAGTCAATAAAGAGTGGAAATCAGGTACTATGAAATTCAGTGTGTTTGAGCAACACCTATCTCGTAAAAATGCGTCTCCTGAGTTGGTGGCTAAGGGCTACCTATTATGGTTATTGTCGGCCACTCTTTTTGTAGACAAGTCTAAGAATTGTGCCAACGTTCATTTTTTGCCTTTCTTACAAAATTTAGAGGTAGTTTGCAAGTACTCGTGGGGTGCTGGTACTTTAGCGTACTTGTACCGTCAACTTGGGGTGGCTTCTAGGATTGACACTGCCCAAATTGCAGGTTGCATGACATTGTTGGAGGTAAGATATATATTCTTGTTTTTTGTTATTTTTTTTTTTTGTTATGAGATTATATCGTAAGGAAATCATCTAATCCATTTTGTTTTTTCCAAAATAAAATTGTAGGGATGGATCTATGAATATTTTCCAGAATTTAGGCCAAGTAAGAGAGATGGATGGACTCCCGATAATCCTTGTGCAACAAAATGGGTTACGAGGTCTTCATCAAAATCGTCGATGGAAGACCTACTTTCTTATAGACGGAGAATTGATTTGATTAGTGCCGATGAGGTGCTTATAAGTTATAATCGTATATTTATTTGTTGATTTCTACTGCTTCTTATAACCAATTAGTTGGTTTCTAACAAATGGTCATATTGTTCTTTTTAGGTTTGTTGGACTCCTTTTGGTAAAACTCCCCATGAGCTAGTGCCAGTGACTTTGTTTAGTGGTATCATTCATTGTAGAACTATTACGGAGCCTTATATGCCAGATCGTGTTTTGCGTCAGTTCGGCTATTGTCAGAATATACCGTCACCCCCTTTTGTACCAAAGGGTGTTTACAGAGGGAGAACAACTATTAGATACAAATGTGAGCATGATTCAATGAAAAGATTGTGGGAGACTTGGCCCGATCATGTTTTTCGTCCTGGTGAAAAGACATTCAAAACAAGATTTGGCTCAGAGACCGTTGAAGGATATCTACAATGGTTCTTAGATCACTCTCATCCACACATATCTCGAGATGTGATTTCTGAGACAGTGCAATTGAACCCCCGTTCTATGACAGAAGTTGCTGTATGTGTGTAAAAATTTTAACTCTTCATTAATTGTTTTCATGATATGTGTTTTATACTAATACTTTCTTTCTCATTTTACTTATTCCAGCGCATGCAATATGTAGCCGGACTATTGTTTTCACTCCATCCGCTTGTGCGTCCTTACACTAGTGATGAAGAGTTTTGGCGATGCCTTGATGAAGTTACAGTGCATATGGAAGATTTGATGTCTGGTTTGGACGAGTATCGCTCTAGACGTGCACGTGTACAAGGAAATGCAAGACGAAGTGTTCGTCGATAAACTTGTTGTCCTGCTTTGTTCTTTGCATTATGCTAATTCTTTTCGGTGTAAGTTTTATTTCAGTAAATCAAATAAAGTACAACCTATTCATTTATATTAATGCCATCATCTCGCCAAATTCTGATACGAAATCTGTTTGTGAGACCAAAGTATTTGTTCGCATCTGTATGATAATTTTCCCAACGATTGCGGAAAACTGATCTCCAATGTAAATAATCTGCAAGACACGTTCGAAGCCATGGGGAGTATAATGTCGGCACTGGAGCGTCATTAGGCATTGTTAGAGCTATAAAGTGAGAACCACCAGCAACATGTCCAAAATTAATCTGAAACGTTGGCGCTTCTTTTCCCATTCTAGTATCCAATGGCAAATAACTCAATGAAGTTTGTAAGCCGAAACAAGTAACAAGTGCACGATATCTTGTAGCAATGACACATCCTAAACTAAGTAATTCTAACCATTTAGAAAATGGAGCTGGAGACTTATCCCAATCTAAGATGTCATAAGCCTTCTTGAAATCAAAGGCACTCCCTAAAAAATCAGTGTACATGTCTCGGTGAACATTCATTTCTTCCATCAATTCTTGTTGTACTCGCAACCAGTGATTCTCATTGCCATACACAAAGTGAGCCACGACTCTAAAACCACAATTCCCGTCTCCTCTCACAACAACGTAAGATTGTATATATGGTAAAGCAAATGGCAACAAGTCACTCGAGTAAGGAAATGTTGAAGTAGGTTCAGGCTCTATTCCCACTGATTTTGCATCATCCTTCACATCTTGCTTCGTTGGACATTGTTTTTCTTCAACTTCTTGCTGCACGGGATTTTCGCCATTATTTTTTGAAATTTGATCCTCTGATCTGGCACCTTCCACAACATTTTTTTTCCTCTTTTTCTTTACCTTATTGCTCGCTGGCTTTGGTTTCTTCTTCTTTGATAAACTTTGTTCAGTGTTCTCATATGCGCTCTTATCTCTTTGTGTGGACTTGCGTTTTGGACGACCTTTATGTACTTGTACCTGTGGCTCTTCAATACTAGTCACCTCAGTATGAACCATAGTGTAAAACATCTGAGCATAATAGAATTGTCGCGACTCAGGAAGCTGATTAACTTTGTCTAACACATGTTGTATCAACTCACTCGCAGTAGTTCTACGAGCCTCATGCACGGTAGGGTCATCAAGGTTCATATCAAGCGTCTTCCAATACTCATGGATATCTACAGGATCAATAGGCGTACTGTTTGCTACAAGCTCACACATCTCATGTGCACATATTAGACCCATACTTGTTTTCATCTCGCACCCACACATTTCAATATTTGTGCCAACCTCTTCACCCCGCCCCATATATTCTTCAACTATTAACTGAATAGCCTTGTGAGATACCTTACCTTTTAGTAGGCGAAACAATGGAATAGTTGTATCATGTAGAGCAACGGTTCTTGACTTCTCAAACTGGGCTTTAATTTCATCTAACTGCAACTCCACCAAGTCATGAATTTGAGGAAATATGGAATGTAAGCCTCCACTGGCTGTCCCTAGCCACCTTTTCAATTGGCTATGTGCACTCTCGACCCTATACCAAAAGAAAATTGAAAAGCAAAAATATAAGAAAATCGTAATCGAACTGTTAGTAAGTAAAAAAACAAAAATAAAAATAAACGATACCTGTTTGTCGTCAAAGCTCCAAAATGCAAGACATCTTTCGTCCAAAGGGAAACAAATTTGTCCCTATATGGATCTAACCACTCTTTTTTCAAGTAGCGTAAAAAAATAGGAACATTAAAGCTATTCTCGAGTTCTTTCAACCTACATTCATATGCTTGCTTTGTCGCTGCTTCCACGAGCCTTTTCCATCTATATCTGAAAGCATACTCATATTTTGTTGTATTCGTTAACTTGTTAAGATAATTTTCACAATCTTTACCGATATGTCTTCTGCACAGAAGATGAGTAGCATCTGGAAAAAATTTCTCCAAAGAGTTCATCAAAGCCAACTCTCTATCAGTTATTATAACCCTTGGTTGTCGCTCTTGGTGAAACAACTGTTTTAATTGTTCCTAAACTATTTGTTCCTTCTAGTCAATAGCTTTAGGATGTGCAAAGAGTACGTCACCTAAACTATTTGTTCCTTCTAGTCTCCTGTACCAATTCCAATAACCATGATCACTCATCTGCTTGAGAAAGTATTGCATAGATGTCAGTGGACCCATTCGATTCTTACGCATCTTTTGCACTGCATTTTGGACTTGCCTCAAGGTACACTTTATACCATCGAATTCAGTCCTCAACTGTTTGAGAATTTGTTTAGGTTTCAAGTCGGTGCTGCTTAGTTGTACGACCCTTTCAAAGTGCTGCTGGCTAAGTTTTGTTTCCGATGTATGCCAGTTATTAGACTTTCCTAGTGGATGATTATGTCTTCGTTTTCCTGGATCAACATAAATCATCCAAGAACCACCAGGAATTTCTATACCTTCAATTTCGAATGGACAATTACTTTTCTTTGTACCAGTTGATCGTCTTCTTTTCTCGGAAAAGCCTCTATAAGAACCGCCTTTCTCACAACCAAGATATACTCGACCCGCTCCTTGTCCATCAGGGGCCTTCGAACGTTGAATGGAGAACCACATCATAAGTTGAAATCCAATCTTACGGACCCATTTAACCAGCTTTTCCCGATCATCAAATAACTGATTTGTCACAAAATAATGGCCGACATCTAAATCTTCCAAATTATCACTACGTTCTTCTTCAATTCCACAAACTAAATCCTGTAACAAATAAAAGACACTCATTAAAAATCAGTAAAACCATGAATGTAGCAAATGAAAACCTCATAAACGTGTCGGCCAAACTGACCAACACCTGTCAAAGAGGTGTCGACCGCATCAGTAGACACACTTCATAAGGGTTGGACACTAAAACGATCGACACCATAGCATAGGTGCCGCTTAAAGCGATCCACACCTGTAAAGTTGGTGTCGCCCAAGGCGTTCAACACCTGTGCAGCTGGTGTCGCCCAAATCAAGCAACAATTATAGCAGAGGTGTTGCTCAAGTCGGTCAACACCTGGGTAGTGACTGTCGACTAAAGTGGGCGACAGCCATCGCAAAGGTGTCGTCCCACCCAATCAACACCCAGCTGGTGTCGACCGAAGCAATAGACACTTATCGAAGAGGTGTTGGCTGACACTGTCAATACACGTGATGAGGTGCCGCCCACGGCAGTCGACACCCTCTCAAAGGGTGTCGCCCATGGCAGTCGATGCCTTCTCAAAGGGTGTCGCCCATGGAAGTCGACGCCTGCTCAAAGGGTGTCGCCCACGGCAGTCGACACCCTCTCAAAGGGTGTCGCCCATGGCAGTCGACGCCTTCTCAATGGGTGTCGCCCATGGAAGTCGACACCCTCTCAAAGGGTGTCGCCCACGCTGGCCGACAGTCTCGTGTATTGCGTTGATTGCGGCGATTGTCACTTTATGAAATCTGGAAAATTCATTCTTACCTCAAAAAAATCGTTACGAATCTCGTCCGTCATAATCACGATAAATTACTATACAATTATTGAACAATGCAATTGATTAGATTATGTGAGTAGTATTTATTTGGGTTTTTATATACTTTTGATTTACCTTATTAAAATAGAAAAGGGTATTTTAGGAAAGTTAAAAAGGTATATTTATTTATGTTAATATTTTATGCTGCGTTTAGGCGGTTTTTTGCTGCGTTTAGCGCCTCCCTTTATAAATAGACACCACATTGGATATAGTTTGTAATAAAAAAACAAAAAATATTGTGTGGATAGGGCAAGAAAGGGCGCCATTGTGATTCAATAGGGCATAGAGGTAAGGCAAACCAACAAAAAAAATAGTTTTGGTGTATTGCCCCAGGGCAACCGAAGGCACTATTGTGGATAGTCTTAGAGATTGAGATTTGGGAGGGAAGGGAAGGAACGAATGGTATAATTGGGAAACTTGTAATAATCGGGTGACCGTAGTACAATATGGATGACAAATAGACAAATAGCTTCTGTATTTATATATTTAGTTTTAGTATGATTTTTGAAGAAACAAAAACGAGTATAGACAGGATTAAATTGTACTATTATACTATGTAATACCAATTTAATATCAATAAACGAGTTTGTCGAGTATCACTTGTAGTAAGAAATATGAAGTAGCGTATAGACAAAAACGTATTGAACAATTTTGTTCTTCATTTTCATTTCATTAAATCGGGGTTTAATAAACATGATTATTGATCACCATTTGAGTGCTAACATAATTGATGAAAATTCAATCATAGAGTATGATATGATATTTGAACCATGGAACGCACGAGGTTGAACTTAACTGATTATACAAGTAGGTGGATGGTCGAGAGGCGTGTATTATATTTCGTAAATGAGCACCTACATAATCGACCTTGATATTTAACCATAATGGATCATCCAAATTACAATTCAAGTTGGACCCCAATTCGACAAATATGGATGATCTCTCTTTTTATTTTTATTTTTTTTAGTGAAGGAAAAAAAAAAAGAAAAAGAAATAAAAAATCTGAGGGGTGGGCGATACTTCGAAGTTTGTCTCAGAGGACTGTTTCTCTGTCTCCATCACCCTTGTTTCCTGTCAGATCTGTGACTCGTCTCACCCTCCTCGTTATCCTTCTCCAAATCATTATTTTTTTGCATCTCTCGCCGTCCTTGATGCATAATCATCCATTCCATTAATTAAGGTATGATCTAATTATTATTATTGTGATTAGTTTGACAAGCAATTAGAGCTAAAGTTTTGAGCTTTTTATGTACTGCATTAGATTAAATACATGAGATGAGCAATTAAAGCTAAAGTTTTGAGTTTTATGTGTTAGTTTTATGTATTAATTTGGTTAGAGGGAGTAAGGGTGTGTTTGGTCAAGCTTCTGAAGTGCTTCTGGACTGTTTCTCGGAATCTGTTTCTCAAAAGTATTCCTGCAGAAGTTGGAGCTTGACCAAACAGACTCTAAATTAGACAACTTTCCTCATTGCTCCTTTGGTTGGGATTCTGATTTTTGGTTAGAAATTGGGGCCTACGATTTCCCATATTCAATTTGAGCTTGCAAACTTATGTTAAAACAATTTTGAGCTTGCAAAGTTTTCCTAATTGCTCCCTTAATTTGTATACTAGTATATATAAATTGGTGCCTGAGATTTCCCATATTCAATTTGAGCTTGCAAAGTTATATTAAAACAGTTTTGAGCTTTGCAAAGTTATATTAAAACAGTTTTGAGCTTTGCAAAGTTTTCCTAATTGCTCCCTATATATATATATATATATATATATATATATATATACTAGTATATATATACTTCGTATTAGATATCTACTTGCTCAGTAATAAGGCTTTTGCTACAGATATGGATTATTCTCGTTGTGGTCGGGATAGTAGATTATCTCAATCTAAACGTAGAAGATTATCGTCGTCTTGTACTACCACTCAAGATTCTACAACTGGATTATTATCTGCTGGTACTCGAAACGGATTGTGTGGTTGTATTTTTAAGGGGTTGCGTGCTTGCAGTACTACTACTAGTAGTGTTCCCGTACCATTATCATCACGCTTTAGTGATCTCACAGATGATGTGTTGCTTGAAATCCTCCTCCGGCTTCCTGCCAAGTCACTCCATCGCTTCAAGTCTGTCTCCAAGCGATGGTTTTCTCTTATTTCTGCCCCGTCATTTGCTCGCTCCCATATCCTTAGGCGTCTTTCTAATGAGATAAACCCGACATTACCTGATGACGATCCTGCTGCTCGTGATGTAAGCAAGATCCTGTTTTTCAAGATTCATACGTGGTCACCCTTTAGTATAGGACAGGTTTTTGGCCTGCCCCTCCTACATGATGATATGAATAAGGTTTCCTCTTCCATGTCCGGGTTATTGCCGCCTTTGTCCTTTCATTTCATTCCAGAACTAAGACCAGATAATTATTTTGATCATATCAAAGGTCTTTGCCCCAAGGGCGTGACCGAGAGGGTGCTGGTGGACATGGACTTGAAGGGCAACTGCACTGGTTTAGTCTTACTACAGGCAGTTTTTCAAGACAGAACTGATACCATCCCATATTATGATAATTTGCGGTATTATATCTACTATGTGTGTAACCCGATCACCAAGCACTGGGTGAAATTACCTTCGATCTCAACACTCGATTTAATTGGCTTGACTTGCTACTACGTACAACAAGGAGAATGTGGAACAAAGGAGATGACCAGAATATGGGTTGATACTGGTTCCTCTGGTAATGACATCAAGCAGATTGCTAATTATGACCCGAACAAAATTGAGTTCACTGTAATATCCATCAACAGGGAAGAGCAAGATGATGTGTTTGTCATACAGGTGTTTTCCTCTACTGATGAAACAGCTGAGTGGAGGATATTCCGGGTTCCATTTCCTTGTGGTTATGAGTGGAACACATTCAAAAGCGCTAAAGTCTTATTCTCGAATGGGAAGTTCCACTGGACTGGAGGTACCTGCATTGTTGCATATGACCCTTTCAATAAACCTGATGAGTGTGGTATCATTTCTCTGCCCCCTATGGATCCTCCCATAATAGACTCCAAGTATTTGTTCATTGCGACTTATGAAGGACGTATCAGGGTGGGGACTCCTTTTTGGACTAAGAAATTTTCGGTTTGGGAACTTGCTGATTATGTGAATAAGCTCTGGGTTAAAAAATCTGAGGTTGATGTTGATTTCAAAGGTTTGGAGCAGGTTCACTCCTTCGTGGGTAGTGCTGCTCCTGGAGACAAGGCTTATGTGGTAGCTGATAAGCCTTCAAATACGATCATGGTCTTTGATTTGAAAAATGCATCCCTACAACATGTTTACACATATCCTATCAAGGAGGACGATTATTATTATTATTCTAGCTTCTCTATGATGTACTCTGAATCATATTTCTCACTCCGATGGCCAACTGCTGTTCCACAGCTGCAGAGGAAATGATCAGGTTCGAGTCACCTTAGCTTGCTCATATGGCGGCTGCTCGTGTATATGCAACAAAGTCCTTGGACATCTGTAAGAGGGCATTCTGTAATTCTCAAGATTATTTTCCGAACTTATAGAAATTCTGATAGCTTCGAATGTATGATTTCTCTGTATGGATTTAAATTACTTCTAATCGCATTTGCTGTATGTATGATTCATTGTCGTTTGTTCCACTGGAAACAAACATTTGACTTGTTCATTACGGTTCACGAAAATTAATCCAAATTTGAGCAGGCAATGATAAAGTTAATCTTAAATTAATTAGGTGAACACGACTTGAACCAAAACCTATGATGTACCCATCCATTCTCTGAGTTCAATCTATAGGTGCTACCAAAATTTACCAAAATAAACGAACGATTATATTGTGTGGGTATTCGTATTCGTATTCTTGTACGTGTCACCAGAACAATTGCAAGCTATCCTAGCTAATTGCTTTGTGAATGTGGATTACGAGTTAGGGTAATTATTGATTTTCTAAAGCTTTCCTAATTAAGATAATCTGATTTCGATTATGGTATATACTTGTCTGACTCGATGAGACGATCATCTTAGGTTTCATTCCGTTTGTTAATTTTGCTTGTAAGTTGTAACCTAATTATTGTCGTAACTTTCATGTCCAGCTAAACTGATGGAATTAACGTCTTGTACTTCTAAGAGATCTTCAAGTGGTGTCGACGTGCAGGAGCGCACGAATACTAGTAGTGTTCCGGTACCGTTAATATCTCGCTTAGATGGCCTCCTAGACGACTTGTTGCTTGAAATCTTCCTCCGTCTTCCTGCCAAGTCCCTCCATCGCGTCAAGTGTATCTCCAAGCGATGGCTCTCTCTTATTTCTGACCCTTGTTTCGCTCGCTCCTATATCCGCGTACATCCTTTTAACCAGATACTGTTCTTTAAGGATTAGAAGTTCCACAATCCGTAGGATTGGAAAAGTAGTTTTTGTGTTTGATGATGATATGATGAATAAGGTTTCCTCTTCCATGTCTGGTTCGTTGCCACCTTCGTCGTCGTTTGATTTTATTCCAGCACTCCCCGTGGATTTTTTGAGCCGGCGTTGGTGAGTGCAGACTTGAAGCACAATTGCGCTGGTTTAGTCCTACTTCAGGCATTTTTTCAAACCATAACTAGAAGTTCTCGTGAGAAGAATTCTATCTATTATGTGTGTAACCCGATCACCAAGCAGTGGGTGGAACTACCTCCGACCCCCGAACACAATTTAGTTGGGTTCACTTGCTACTACCTGCAACAAGGTGAAGGTAAAACGGGCGAGAAGATGACCAGGATTTGGGCTGATACAGGTGACTTCATCAACAAGAGTGCTAACTATAACCCTAACAAGATTGAGTACACTGTGGTATCGATCAACAAGGATGAGCAAGATGATGTGTTTATCATACGCGTCTTTACCTCTACACACGAAACATCTGAGTGGAGGAGTTTCCACGTTCCTTTTCCTCATGGTTATCAGCGGAGTGGCTGCACAAACATTCAAAAAGTCGTGTTCTCTAATGGCAAGTTTAACTGGAGTGGTGGTACCTGCATTTTTGCGTATGACCCTTTCAACAAACCTGAACAATGTGATATCATTCCTCTGCCCCCTATGAATGATCGTAGTACTAAAATTCCCGACATAAATATAAGATTTCTTACGACTTATGAAGGACGTATCAGAGTGGGGACTCCATTTTACGATGGAAGATGTTCGATTTGGGAACTTGGCGATTATGCCAATAGGCTGTGGGTTAAAAAATGTGACCTAAATATTAATGGTTATCAACAAGGACGATTTCTGTCCGTTGTGGGTGCTGCAGTTGGAGACAAGGTCTGTGTGGTAACTGGTAAGCCTTTTACTTTTGATTTGATCAAATCATTTTGATTTACAGTGAGGAGAGAGAGAGAGAGTAGATATGGGGGGCTTTGTGGTGGATTTGGGAGGTGGTGCAGGAGCCGTGGTGGTGATTGTCAGGGTTCTGGGTTGTGCTGGAGTCGGTGGGGATTCAAAGAGGAGAGAGGATGAGAGGGATGGGTTTTACCACTTTGTGCAGGTTTGTACAGTCAACTGTACACTTGTCAGGGAGAAATGTCTAACGTCCGTTGCTTGTAGACCCTTAACAATACAAAATAACTCAGAGACCCCAATCGAAATTTTTTTGTAAACATCAGACACCATTTTGGTGGTTAACTCTAGCATTTGCTGCATGCCCATGCTCATGCTCATGCTCATGCTCAATGATCTCCCAATCTCTCCACCATTCTAATAAAAGCACAACCAGGAAATACAAACCAAATTGAAAAACAGAATTCATCACCAAATCAGAAACGCGCACGTAGCTAGTTATAGGGTTAATATACACAACTCTGTTAATGCAAAATTCCATCTTACGGTAACATTATCCAACAACCTCTACATTTTGCATATCATCCCACTTAACCATCTTCATCTCATTTCGACTGAATCAACCAATTCAGGCGGCGGGTGAGGTGATGGTTGTCAGTGTCGTAAGAGATGGATGTTGTCACAGGGGCATGGGGTGGGGAATGGCGGCCGAGTGGGGGAGTACGAGTGATCATACTCAAGGTAAAACTCTTAGCATTTGGCTAATCTTGAAGCACATGCACCTATGTAATACACAAGTCATTGTTGGATTGAGGAGAATCTCACTTGATTAGGGAAACAAATGGACTCTTAGTACGTAGTATTAAGCATTCTGTCAGCAATAATTTTGAAAACTCTCAGTATACAAAACCCAGCAAGTTTTGTATGAAACAACTGAAAAAAAAAAAAAAAAGGAGAAAAGTACGATTGAAAACAACAGCAATCTTTAGCCCTTTCTCAATGTACAAAACTTTTCATTAACAAAAAAGGCAGTGACATTCGACTCTGACCCTTCTCCATGATACACAAGTTCACGCAAGTATAGGAGTACAAACATGGCTATCGTCAGTTACACCACCACCCCCAATTTGAACCACCAAAAACGACATTTTCACATCTTCTCCAATCTCCATGTACATGGCAAAGGAAAAACCCTCCGTTAACGCAAAGCAATTTATTAAGTTGACATACAAACTCACAATCACAGGCATGATACGGCCGATACCCCTTCTTCATTCTCAGACTTCCTCGTAGGGTTGGACAAGTTTTTGTATTTCCCCTCCTTGATGAATAATGATGATATGTATGAATAAGGTTTCCTTTTCCATGTCTGGTTCGTTGCCACATTTTTTGTTTGATTTAATTCCAGCTCTACATCCAAAACTTTATGAACGACCTCACTATGGTTGTAGTCTAAAGGGAGTGACTGAGTGGGCGTTGGTGGAGATGGACTTGAAGGGCAGCAGGTGGGCAACTGCGCTGGTTTTTCTGAGGATTGGTAATTTATATTCTGATATTAGTAAGCTATTGAGTGTAATGGCTTAAGAAAGGAGCAGAATTATAACAAAGATACTATTGATTGTAAAGGCTTAAGAAAGGGGACACATATCCATCATTTAATGGCGTAGACTGTGAATCTAAGATATTATGTATCCGGGTCTGTAAGACCAAAAATGAGAAACCGTAAAGGCACACTTCATTCCTCTTAAAGATGTTAAGAGCAATTTCATCATTTCCAGTCTTTAGCAAAATGGAAAATTCAGCTTCAAGGATTGATCGGCTGCCTGACATAGCAGAGCTTCTGAATAAAGTAACCTAAGTCTAGGAGGCACTACAACTTCCAAGAACCTAATGACTAATGACATATTTATCAGGTTGATTAAAGTTTGATTAAGTGAAATCTCATTCTAGATTAAACAACAATATATATTTAGTCGTCACCAATCTTGACACAGGATAGCAAATCTATTAATGCCGCAAGCCCGCAACTTGAAAAGTAAGAGAATGTGAATATGTAATTTCCCAAACCGAACCGAATCCTTCTGTCATCTCAAGATGAAAGCATACACAGCTTCAGGATCACATCTAAATGTACTAGAGATTATAGTAAACGACTAGAAAATTAATGCAGGGCCGGGAAGCATATCTGACCTTGAAGCTGCAGATTCACAAAACCACAGAGAGCATGCATGCATGACCCTTTGATTTCACTTTCACCAAAGGAACTGGGTCGTTGTTATTCTTGTTTACTAGGAAATTTGTTGCTGTCAAGATTCATGCTGCAAATAAGAAAGAAAAGGAAATAAAATCAATTTCAGTTTGCCACCCTAACTCAAAATGCAAATGTCAATGTCATTTCCATGTGAGCTTCAATTCACAATTGGTATAATTCCCGAATCAAAAGATTGTATATTTACGGAACTAAGATGCACATAAAAGTATAGGATTCCAAAAGTAAACACAAAAAACTTATATAAAGGAAATATCCAGCTGACTTCGTGCCATAAGAAGCAACTTTCTTCTGATCCAGATGTAGTCGATTGCATCTTTGGTTGAATTTATATGATCAACAACAGCAATTTTCTTTTTTTATGAAAATTAATTATATAACCTAATAACTTCATGTACAATTTTTTCCGCTAATAGTTTCCACTGAAGAGATTTTTAGTCTCTAATATTAGGTGATAAAACAGATGACTGCAATTGCTCTGCCACCATATCAATTACAGAAGCTTGACATACAACCTGATAAAAGTAACACAAGTTCATTCTGAACTGAATTAGACAAACGTCCACAGCCTAAAGAAGCTAATTTGTTGCTCTTATTCCAAACAAGAAGCTCTTGTACATAAAATTTCCAGCCGGAGTGTATGTTCTTTCTACTGAGGCTAGTTTCATCATGATATGCTATCAGGCTATGAAGATGACGAGCAACCACAGCTAATCCAGTGAATTGTCTTACAAGGATTCGAAACATACTCACACTAGCTGCAAGAAAAGGGAAGTTCATGAAGCAAGTTTTCAAAGACCATATTAAAACCCCTAAGACTCTCGTCTATGGTGAGGTGGGGACGGGGGGGGGGGTATGTGCGCAACCTTATCCCTGTGATAAAAACAAAGCATAAGCCTGTGGTTGTACTCCTCAAGGTTACAAGGCCAAAACACGAGATGCTATTATAACAGTTTCAAAACAGCAATCCGGCAGGTTTGTAAGGATTGCCAGCAAATGTTTTCCAGCCAACAAGTCCTTTTCGACATAATCATGTGGTCAACATCTGATGTATTATTCAGTAACTTACCAATGTCATGAAGCAGACAAGAATCCTTCGAGTCTCCATCAAAAGTAAGCAAAACCACATAGTTATCACAGCTCATCATGAGAACACCTGTCAACTTGCAAACACTTGATTGCTTGCCAGCTCCACTGTTTCTCACTTCAAACTACTGATTTGCCATTTTGCCTCATCCGTAGCCTTCTCTTTCACTAATGATCAGCACAGGCAAACATGGGTTAAATTTTCTTCTTCGATTCTCACACAACATGCACAAAAATGATGACAAAAAAATTCTACAAAAACGTAATGTAAATCTAGTAATTCGTTAAGAGTAGTGGAGCTAAACATACACGGAGTATATAACATCGCCTACATTGTGAAAATTCAAAACACAAATATCGAAGAGCATAGAGCCACATACCTTCAAGTTCCAGAAAGAACTTCTGAAGCAAAGCCTTGTCACTCTCACTAACATCATGAGTAGTGAGCAAGCTGAAATTTAAACAAGCACTGTGGGCACTAGCTCCGAGCCCTAAACTTGTCATTTTTGTGCGAAGATCCGAAGCCTTGCCAAACTCATTAGCATTAAGAAATCCTTTAATAATTGCATCATAGGTGCGCTGATCTGGATAACATCCTTTATCCTCCATTTCCTTCAACATATTAGAAGCCTCAGTTAACAACCCCTTTTTACAGAAACCTTTTGATCATTATATTTTAAGTCCGGCTCTAATCCTTTGTCCAAAAGAGATGAGAACACTTCCACTGCTACATCGATTTGACCAGCTTCACACAACCCATCCATTAAAGTACGGTACGTGATGGTATCTGGCAGCAACCCAGCGTCCTTCATATTGTTAAACACACGCATAGCCTTATCAAGTTGTCCGTTCTTGCATAGCCCATCAAGTAACGTGTTATAAGTTACTAAATTAGGCCTTACACCATCAACCCCCATCCTCTCAAAAAGCTCACAAGCTGACTCGAGTCTATTCACCTTACACAAGGCATCTACAAGAGTACTATACGTGACAACATTTGGAGCAATATTCCTATCCACCATCTCAGAAAACAGACTATTCGCATCATCTCAGTAAAATTAGTGGAGTTAAGGGACGGAGTTAGCAATTCCGGTTATGGAGTTATCTGAAATCAATGGATGAGATTGATTTTGATCTCTAAATCAGTGGCTGAGATTCCTTCTGATTTCTGACAGAAATTATACTTTTGACCGAATAGGCCCCCTATATATATATATATATATATATATCCCACATTTCTCTCTCCTCCCATTTTACGACTTACCGACGACGTTGGGGCTGCGTTGGGGTTGCGTTGGTGGCTGCGTTGGTGGCCATCGGAATCGGGTCTAGTTGGGGCTGCGTTGGTGGCTTTTGTAAAAGGGGTAGTGCGTGGTGGTTGAGGTGGGAGAGGAGAGATAAAATGAGAATGGGGAGGAGAGAAAAAAAAGAAAAGAAAAAGAATTTCAACCTTTTATTTGTTTTTATTTTATAACAAATACATACATTACAAAATAAAAATATATCATTCTATAACAACAACAGATCATTTTAAGACAAATATCATTCATTACACAACACGAAAAAAAATAAAAATCATTATAAAACACAAACAATAACCATTCATTCTAGAACAAAAATCAATCAGTCCAAAACAATAACTTTTCATTTCAGGACAAAAACCATTCATTCCAAAATAAATTTCCTTCATTTTAGGATAAAAACTATTCATTTTATGACAAAAATTAACCATTTCAGAACAAACCTAATCGTCATAGGACAAAAACAAATCATTACAAAACAAAAAATCGATCATTTTAGAACGCAAATCCATCATTTTAGAGCATAAACAAACCGTTTGTCCTAGAATGGTTGGTTATGATCAATTTTTGTCCTACGATGATTAGTTTTTGTTCTGGAATGGTTATTTTTTGTTCTAGGATGGTTAGTTATTGTCCTAAAATGGTTGGTTATGAATCTTATGATCTAGAATGAACGGCTTTTGTTTCGGGATGATTTGTTTTTGTTATAGGATGAATGATTTTTGTATAGGAATGGTTGATTATTGTCCTAGGATGATTAGTTTTTGTTCTATGATGAATGGTTTTTGTTTATGAATGGTTGATTTTTTGTCCAAAGATGGTTAGTTTTTGTTTTGGGATGAATGGTTTTTGTCCTAAAATGGTTAATTTTTGTTTTGGGATGATTAGTTTTTGTCCTAGGATGGTTAGTTTTTGTCTTAGGATGGTTACTTTTTGTTCTGGAATGACCAGTTTTTGTCCTAGTATGGTTACCTTTTGTTCTGGAATAGATGGTTTTGTATTATGATGGTTACTTTTTGTTCTAGAATGGATGGTTTTTGTCTAAGATGATTAGTTTTTGTTCTGAAATGGTTAGTTTTTGTCCTATGATGGTTGATTTTTGTTCTGAAATGAACGACTTTTATTTCGAGATGATTTTTTTTGTTTTGGAATGGATGCTTTTTGTTCTGAAATGAATAATTATTTTTCTAAAATTAATGGTATGTCCTATAATGATGTATTTATGTTCTATAATGGTCAATTGTTGTTCCAGAATGACATATTTATATTCTATAATGATCAGTTTTTGTTCTATAATGAACAATTTTTGTTTTAAAATGAATATTTTAGATATATGGTTAAGATTAAATTAAATAACAAAAACAAAAAAAAACCAAAAAAATACCCCTTCCCCTTCATTTTTCTCTCTCCTCCCCCAACCCCGTCTACCCCACCCGACCACCCCATCCCCGCCGCGATCCGTCGCCGACCACCACCAACAGCGGCCTCGACCCAGCCATCTTCACCGCCTCTCCCACGCGACCCTCCCCCCGCCACTCCACGACACCGCCGCCCCTTCCAACTCCCCTATTATCCCCTCCCTTCTTTTTGATCTCACTTGACATTCCTTATTTTCGGGGATGATGGTGGTGCGTGTGGTCGGCGGCGTAGGGCGAGGGGTGGGGGACGTTTTTTGTGCGGTGGCGGTTGACAATAGGGGCTGGGGAAGGGAGTAAGAGAGGAGAGAGAAAATGAGAAAAAAGGGACTTGGAGGACGTCGGAGGTGGTGGCGCGGGCTCAAGGATGCCGCCGTGAGGTCGCCGGAGCGGCGCGCCTCAAATGGCGGTGGTGACGTCGTGTGAGGTGGTGGTCGGCGCAAAGGGACGGCGGTGCGTGGTGGTGCGCAGAGAGAATGAGAGTTGTCATTTTTTTATTTTTTGGTTGTGTATTAGTGTTGGGTTTGCAATCTATATTGGTGTTGGGCTTGTAGTGGTAGATAGGGGTGAGCATGAACGGGTACCCACTCCAAAATCATGGACCCGGACCCGGACCCGTTTCTAACGGGTCCTAAAAATTAGGACCCGTACCCGGACCCGTTGACAACGGGTCCTAGAAATTAGGACTCGGACCCGGACCCGTTTATAGTCACAACGGGTAGCGGGTACCCGTTTAATTTAAAGGTAACTTAAAGGTAACCATGAAAATGCAATGGTTCATTAAGTTTAGACCAACTTTGAGGCCCAAATACTAGAAGAGTCAAGCAAGAGTGTATATTTATAAGTGAAGGGTTTGTCCACTCTTTCCTCCATGACCAATGTGGGACAAATTTTTTTATTTCCACTCTTATAAGTTTTATCAACTTACTTAGTTCGACCATGAATTCGGACTACGTAAGTGTATTATTTGAGAAAATGTCATCAAATAACTCTTGTATATCATGTTGCTAGCTTTCCGTAGACGCTAGTTGCAACCATTTTTGACTTCGTATGTCAAATTTATGATCGAAACAAGAACACTATTTACACAAATAATCGACATCTTAATTAACAATCACTTCTCCATTAGCTATGATAAAAATTGAGAAAATTATATACATGAGCTATATAAAAGCTAATAATCACTTAGCAATATCCAAATAGTTAGTAATTTTATTATATTAGCTTAAATAATTGGTGATTTGGATTATGTTTACTAGGTTGGAGTATTTTATCTTATTAGCTAAGTAATAGTTTTTTGCAATCACATAATATACATGGTGCAGTATGTATTAATAGTTTCATTAGAATGTCAAAATAATTAGCAATGTGTAAAATCCATTTCTATATATTGTATGTATTTGTTGGTGTTATGAATATATTCGTCGAGAAGCGATTTGCGCTTAACTCAATGAGGATCGATGTCGTTACGGGTCATGGTCAATGTGTTATGTGTCGGAAATGGTGCCTACTAGTGTCAATGTATAGAATGGAATATGAATTACACATTATGTTTACATTTTTATTGACTATGGTACACTCAATAACATTATAAACTCTTATATATACTAATTTTTAAGCTATCTCGTCTTTTGTAATTTGTAATGATCGTCATAAGTGACATTGTAATTATTATAGCATATAGAAATCTATGTATACTAATCACTTGGGTAACTTAACAAAATCACGAAGTGATCATTAGGTTTTTATTATTGATTTATATTATTTTCTCAATTTTGGTCATAACTCATTGATAAGTGATTATTAAGTAACATAGCCATCCATTTTATGTGTAAGTAGTGTTCTCTTGTTCATCGTAACTTTCACATACAAATTGAAAATGGTCGAAACAAGCGTTCATGGAAAGCTAGCAACACGATCTACAAAAGTTATTTCCGGGATATTCCTCAAATAACACAAATAACTAGTCGAAATTTAGTGTCAAACTATGTAGGTTGACAAAGTTTATAAAAAAAATTAAGACTTTGTCCCACATTGGTCATGGAAGTAAGAGTGATCAAAGTTTTCACTTATAAATAGACCCCTTTGAGTGGTAGATGTAGTTCATGGACTTCAAGTTTGGTCAATGTTATTAGACTATGCATTTGCATGGTTATCTTTGAATTGATTTTTTACTTGAATTCTATATATTTTTTATTAAGTTTTTTTTTTTTTCAAGTCGTTGACTTATACGGGTACGGGTACCCGTTTAGACCCGTTGAGCAACGGGTACCCGTTTGAACCCGTTGAGCAACGGGTACCCGGCGGGTAACGGGTCCAAAATTTGAGGACCCGGACCCGTTGCCAACGGGTCCTAAAATTTTGGACCCGGACCCGTACCCGTCCACAACGGGTCCGGTTCTGGATCCGCCGGGTCCTAAGCGGGTCCGGGTCCGGTTCCGGGTACCCGCTTTTTTTGCTCACCCCTAGTGGTAGATTAGATGTTTGGCTTTTAAAACAAACTTGTGGGCTTTTATTGACAGAAAATTCAGTCCATGTTCATTTAGTCAGTCCATAGTACACTTTCTTTTATTTGGGCCGGGGGTACGAAAAGAATGGTACCCCGGGGTACCATAGAAGCATTGAATTATCGGTTAGGATATGGTAATAAATTATCATACATTAATTGGATAGAACATAAAAATAGCATTAAATACAATTTTTGGTTAGAATATTGTAATAAATTATTATAGAGTAGCATAATATTAGCTAATTTATGAGAAATAATCATTATGGTAATTTATTAGAACAAAGATAAGTCAACATTTTTTTTTTATAAAACGAGTATAAACAATATAAATATATAGCTCGGGCCACGGGCATGCAAACTAGTAGTAAGTGAAAAGGATAAAAAATTTGAACAATTATTAGGAAGAAAAGGTTCGAGAGAAGATAAAAAGTGTAAGAGACGAAGAAAATTTCCCAATACAAAACTAATTGAGTATTTTTTTATTTATTTTAAAAGTCATTTGCTATAAGTGTTTAGTATTTTTCAAAATTAAACCTTTTACAAATGTAACGAGGTCGTCATTTTTGGAGAAACATTGTTAATATACAATTTCAATTCGAGACTAATGTGTTAAATAGTATAAGGTGATTTTTATATATTGCAATGCAAATATCTTCCCCATGAGTATAACGTGGAAAGAATGAATTTTTGTTCGAAATAGGGCTCAAAAAATAAATATTAAACAAAATGGGTTGGATTGAAAACTGTTCAATCTTATGGGGTGCACGTCACCCCATTTCAAGTTCGGGACAAAACCGCCAGTGCTCCTGGCGGTTTTAAGTGTCTTGAACAGTAGCTATGAGGTTGTAAGTGATACTTTGGCTAGGGTAAAACCGCCATGGGCCCCCCATGGCGGTTTCAATTTTTTTTTTTTTTTTTTTTTGGATTGACGTTATATCGGGGTGATATTTTGGCCAAGGGTGAAACCGCCATGGGGGGTGGCGGTTTCACTTAAGTGAAACCGCAACCCCCCATGGAGGTTTCACGCTCGGCCAAAATATGGGTGAAACCTCCATGGGGGGTGGCGGTTTCACTTAAGTGAAACCGCCACCCTCCATGGCGGTTTCACCCTCGGCCAAAATATCACCCACTCGATTTGTATACTCATTTTTGTGAAGAAACCGCCATGGAGGGTGGCGATTTCTCTTCACTTAAAACCGTCAGGGGCACTGGCGGTTTTGTCCCGGACCTGAAATGGGTTGACTGGTGGCGGTTTCACCCTCGGCCAAAATATCACCCACTCGATTTGTATACTCATTTTTGTGAAGAAACCGCCATGGAGGGTGGCGATTTCTCTTCACTTAAAACCGTCAGGGGCACTGGCGGTTTTGTCCCGGACCTGAAATGGGGTGACGTGCACCCCATAAGATTGAACATTTTTCAATCCAACCCATTTTGTTTAATATTTATTTTTTGAGCCCTATTTCGAAAAAAAATTCGGAAAGAATAGGGTAGACCATTGTTGTCGCCAATTACGGTCATACTCCGTATCTCGAGAATTATCTCATATCACGTGAATCTAATAGCAGTACATAATCTTTGTTAATTATTGTTAATTATATGTACACACCTAGGAGGACACTTGGTGCACATTAATTAGATAGAACATAAAAATAGAATTAAATACAATTATGGGTTATGATAGGGTAATAAATTATTATAGAGTATATTATTAGCTAATTTATGGGAAATAATAATTATGGTCATATGAGATCTGAGAAATAACACTATGTTGGTTAGCTAATTTATGGTAATAAATTTTAAATAATGTGATATAACGGGTGACCGGATAGTGGAAGAAAATGAAATAGTATAACAGGAGACGAGATAGTGGAATGAAAATGCAATAATATAATGGGTGACATAAAGGTGAAAAGATAATGATAATATGATAAATGAGCAAAAAAATATAATAGAATATGACGGGTGACAAAAGTTGATTGGAAGAAAAAAAAATGTATAATATCGTTCATAATAATATTAGAACAAAATAAACCTACATTTTTATAAAACAAAAATATAAACAATATAGATAGATGGTCCAAGCGTGGCACGGATATACAAACTAGTTGACTATAATTCTGAATCACAATTAATGCATATCGTTAGGGAGTAACTTAGAAGTCTTTAGACATGTCTATAGGTCGAACGTGGGGGTCAAATACTAATGGTTTTTTTTTTTCTAACACTACTCAAAAATATAGATGGAAAAACTTCTCAAGTATTTGAATGATTACTTTCCATTTGGTGGTTAAACAATTATGATACCAAAACAAAAAAGGTTGGTAAATAGAGTGGATTTCATAAGAACTTTTCGGTGGTACTATACCTTCCATTCATTCATATATACTGATACGTGGGAATATAATGTAACAACTTGGATTCTAAAACCTTCAATAGAATCGCCCCTAACTAGGTTCAAGTTCGTTTTGCTCTAGTGATGCAACTCGCGAGTGGTTGAGATCGGCTTAGCAAAGCCAAGAAATCTATTCTTTAACAATTTGTGTCAACTTGGTTAAGATGAATCGTCATCTAAAACTGTGGTACGGCTTCATCAAAAGTCGAAATTATACAATTGGGTATTGGGTATATTTACCCTTAAAAACCTAAGCATAAATATTGAGAAGAGTGGGACGGGTGTGCCAAATATCATGCAATTTGGGATAGAGACCCTTGAAAACGCAAGCACATGTGACATGTCCGTATACAGAAGTACATGCGGTTGTAAATCATAAGACGGCAAATTGAAGTGAAGCGCGACGCTTTGCGGCCGCGTAAAATGTCAGGCGCATTTCTGGATGTTGATCATCATAACCGGCCTTGTGTTCCAAGTGCTATGGGTCACTATCCGTCGCAAAATATCAAACATTTTCATGAACATGTACCAATATGACCAAATACTACAATCATCGTTAATTCGTTACTCTGCGGAACCAAGTAATTGCAGTTGATATTACAGGCAACATACCGAGTCAACACGAAAAACATTACTCTAAATCAGAGTCCGGAGACATACCGACTCGAAAGTCCTCAGATATTAGACAAAAAGAATGCATCAGAAAGGGAGGGAGTGGGGTGGATTCGCAGGTGTAATGGTAATTCTGCCAGGATCTAACCTGTTCAAAAGGTCGCATCCGTGAGCATAAATCTCTGATTATCCAAACAAAAGAATATCGATGTCTGGAAACAAAAGAATATCGATGCCTTCAATAGTAGTAAGCCTTAAACGACACTGAGGTTAATATTCATACAGAATAACTGGTAAAACAGCAAAGCCATACTATGTACAGATTTTATTTGCTCAAGGCATGTTTTAGATTCCAATGGCTTATGCTCCTCTAGTACTACTCATACAATCCCAATCTTATACCCCTAAGTAAATTCTTGTACTATATGGCTCCATGTTGATGTCACCCACCCCCGCCGAATTTAAACTTACTTTCACAAAAAAATCTTCTCCCTATCAATGGGACGGAGGGAGAAGGACGAACCTGAATACCAGACCCACTCGAAAGACCTGATACTCTTGAATCTTAAGTTAAGCTGCCTGTGGAAATATTCATGGTACATATCGCTGTGCTGGATCAAATTCATCCAGATGCACTAGCTGCAGCAGGCTTCTCGTATTCTCCTTGCTCTTCTTTGGCAAACTCTTCAATGAGCTCCCGTTGTCTCGGGGTCAAAGACCTATTAAATTTTGGCCATCAGGATGAATCAATAAATGGCAGGAGATAGTATCAACCCATAACGGAGACAACCAAGATGCCGTCCCTACTCCTAGTTTAAAATGTAAAAGTATCGCGTAGTAGAAATCTAAAACCTAATTCCCTATATCTAAAATGAAGATTATGTGACATGACAAAAAAATAACTTACGATGGAATGGTGATGTTGAAGTGCACAAACTGATCGCCAAAGGAAGAGAAACCCCTTGCTTTAATTCCTGCAAGTTATCAAAGATTTGTGTCATATTCAACCATTCGAAAGCTGCACAACCATACAAGACATTCCATGGAACCGTCACAATAGTTTTAACCAAAATCAAACTTGGAAAGACCACCGTCTTGGTTACCAAAATCATGCCCTTAAGACAGCCAATCCGTCAATGGTTACCAAATACGTAGTTCGTTAACTTCGTTTCATTCGCAACACATTTTGTGAATATACGACATGCAATTCACATGATAGTTTTTCTCTTCTCGGGATTCATAATATGTGCAAAAGAAACATATATGCACAGTATCGGTGCGCAAAATGAAGGGTGGCGGAGAGTATTCTGTGACCTGCTGCAAACTTGCGGCATAATTTAACCAGCACCGTTTACGCAATGCGTATCATGTTCCTAAATCCTAGTCACATGCTAAACAATTGACAAGGGCAGTACAGAAGAATACATCGCATTAACAAAACATAACAGCGAATCAAAAAAATTGTTTGCAGGTGCTGCAGACAATGCAGCCATTTTACTCACCTTTCTTCTTCAGCACAACCTTCTGGCCAGGCTGGGTCCCAGGACGAACCTGCGAGGAAAAGAAGGTAATGAAACATAAATCTTTGTAGTCATGACCTCATACAAATCGAAGAAAAGTGCAGGAATGAAATACACACTAACCTTAAGCACGACATCCCCAGTAAGAGTCGGGACCTGGATAGTACCCCCCAAAATTGCCTGCGTCGGAGGATCATGTGATTAAATACAACAACATGACACTCATCAATATAGGACGAAAAATTGAAAAAAAAAAAAAAAAAAAACCTACAGTATTCCAAGTTCCACAAAAGCTACAGCTCTTAAAACCAAAATCCTACAGTTCAATGGCAGCCAAGCATACAGATAGAATAGTACATCAATGGAAGGCGAAGGACTGGGACTTAACTTTTTCAACATTATTTTGCGAAGGCAAAATTTCTCTAAAATGATAGAAATATTGCGACAAAGCACATAGACAAAGCAAAAGGAGAAAAGTTGGGAATGGCAGGCACATAGGGAGAAAAAAACGCACCTGTGTAATGCTCAAAACTGCATTGACATGGATGTCAGAGCCTTCCCTTCTAAAAACTGGGTCTTCTCTAACCTTGATGGTAACAAACAGATCACCTGGACCATATCCGTCAGGATCAGCTCCACCACTTCTGGAGACCTTGATAGCTTCCTCATTAGCAACACCTACAGATATTACGAACATATCGATATCAACATTCATGAAAAAAAAAAAAAGCGAGAAGAGACAAAATGATAATGCCAAATTAATAGGTTTTCTTGAAACAAAGAGAGGTTGTGGAAAAACAAACTCGAGAGTGCAAAAGAGAGCCTTTAACACTTAAACAATCTGTCGATCAGAGAAGGCTATTACCAGGAACAATGTCCAGTCTTACAGACTTCGAGCCTTGCACCACTTTATTACCATTGCAAGATTTGCAGTGTACCTGTATGCCAAAACGATAGAATCAGATGCATTTAGTACAAAATAGGCATCAGGTTCACAGAAGAAAGAACATTATTACATGTGCACCAATGTGGTAATAAATTATCTCATTGGGTTCATTAAAGAGAAGTTTCCTCTTTGCCGGCAGCAAGAAACTTCAGCCAAGAATGGGAACTCAACGCATTCCTATATCACAAGTTATCCTACGGTAACATAGTACAAGTGTGTCTACATGAATTTCTAGCAGAACACGAACACCAGCCATTAGATCTATAAAGGAACTTGGTAAAAGCACAGAACTTTGAAATGAAAAACGGAAGACAAAGCATATCCTGCAAGAGCAGGAAGGGAAAATTGCCAGCCATGCCGACTATAAAATCACCCCATCCAGACTGCCGTACAGAATTACACTTGAGCCAACATTACATGCAGACGATGTTTCAGATTGTTTTCTTTGAGCTGGCAGAGACAGTATCACCATTACAAGTGTTTTGGCCAATAGGACCAAATCCTGTACATCAGTTTATATTCAAACATACAAACTAAATCATAACTTTACAAAAGCATAGAAAGCTGGTAAGTTTGTGCAGCAAAGAAATGGAATAAATTCAGAAGTAAGACATGTGAAATCAGTCTAATGTCAAACACATATTTCAGTATTTGACATCTCCCAGTTGTTATTCATGCTCCCAAAACCCGCACAACCTGATTGATTTATATGCAATATACATGTTACACAGAAATCATGTGCGGACTGACAGATTGTGAGACTTACAAACCACCAAGTCCAAACACAATACTCACATGAACTCCAAATTAAATAGTAAAATACACGACCAACCTAATCAACCAAATGAATCCACTATCGAACTTTGTAAAAAATTGGCTCTACATTCTACCGTTCCTTCACCTCACCTATCTCTCTCCTCAGAAAAACATAAGAGACAGCTGGCAAAAAATACAACACCACAACGGTGTAGAATTCATCGATAAGAAGTGGGGGACAACTTGCTGTGATCCTGTTGCTGAGGTGAATGGCTAGAGTATAGACGATTACGAGGAAGATAGATGTCGAAAATCTCACAAGATCCAGCACTAAAGAGTATAGACTGGAACCAACCTTAAAAACATGGAAGATACTATAATGCACCATTGCACACAGCTG
This sequence comes from Spergularia marina, assembly GCA_963680865.1. Taxonomy (NCBI): domain Eukaryota; kingdom Viridiplantae; phylum Streptophyta; class Magnoliopsida; order Caryophyllales; family Caryophyllaceae; genus Spergularia; species Spergularia marina. The sequence continues at coordinate 3,652,602 of OY804551.1, read as the reverse complement.
TGAGTGTGTACTGTGTAGCAATAACCACAGAGTCATTTTTTAGGTTTTCACAAAACAAAAACAATTAGCAAATATCAAATGGCATAACCCAGAAAAAGATCGCGCAAACAAATATGGAAAAGTTATTTAAATTACTTTACGCACAGCAACAGGCTACAAAGCTTTAAAAAAGGACAAAAAGTTTCTTGATAAACTGCCAATCCAGCATGTATGAAGATCTACCGCTTCAATCCATCTTTATCATTATAAAATTTTTATAAATCAAACATATATTTAGGCACCTCGCCAAGAAAGGAAGAAGAGAGAGAATGGTGCCATACCGTATAAATTTTGCCAGATCCACCACAACTCATACAAGTAGTTTGCATGGCAATTGGTCCTTTTTGCATAAACATCTGAGAGATGAGGAATGAAATTATCACGACAGGGGCCCACAGTTGCATAACACAACATACCAGGGAAAATAAAATAAAGTTTTGTGTTCACAAACCATGCCTTTCCCTTTGCATCGTTTACACGTCTCTGGTTTGGTTCCAGGAGGAACACCTGCTCCACCTGAATCAATTATTCACAATGAAGCTTTTAGTCAACATGTAAGAGGCTTTCCAAAAAATGCACATGGAACAGAGCAGAAAACACAAATAGGAGCTAAACCACAAGTCCACAATAAATTATCAGAATTTTCAGAAACACACTTGAGAGTACTAACATACCACACGTTTCACAAGGCAAAGACGTCTTGAACGATACTGTTTTAGTGCATCCCTGAACAGCTTCCATGAATGATAACTCTAGCGATATGTGGACATCTTTGTCCCTTGGCTGTCCAAATATCTACACAACCCACAAGGAAAAATAATAAGAGATAAGACTCGTAAGAGGCCATAAAAAAGGGAAGAACATTGATCTTTAGCATGTTTTCACGGAACGAAACAATGTTCACGAAAAAATACACACTGCAACGTTCAAAAATGATGTCACATATACATATAAAACATGTCTAAGGGCCTCAAATTAAATGGACTAGTATTACAATCAAAATTATGAGTCCACTGAGAAACTAGAAAACACCACCAAAAGCATAAATGGAGACGCTGGTGAACAAACTGCCACAGTGCCACTCACTCTTCCAAGAAAATTAGACTGTACAAACCCAGACAAAGGCTACCACAGAAAAACTTGAAAGGTGTGTAAGGAGCATGAATCGGCAATAAAATGTACATCAAGTACTTATGAACAAAACATCTGAGTATCATGAAGTTATAGCCAGAAGTCAATCAACCACATGATGGTTAGCCAGCCACCAAAAATTGCTACGTCTGGGATTCGCTCGAAGTTTATCCATACAAAGTAAAGACATCGTTACTATACTTAAAAGAGCTAGGTATTGTAGGATAGAGATATAGCCAAGTAAGTCACTCTCTTGCAAGTTGCAAGATAATTCAAAAGGAACACATGTTCGAAGTGCAACACTGGTAACTAACTCGCACAAGTTTGAATCGGCGAATAAGTTGAAAATATCAAATAATAATGCACCGGGGATCCTAAGACCCCACGAGCTTCTACCAAATGGTCAAGTATCATCAAAGGTCAACTAGAAGTACTTGGAATAGTCACGCTATTGCACAAAAAAGGGGCTGTTGCACACTGAAGCCTGGACGAAACCATGCCACACACTTCACAGTATATCCACCTAGTATCACTGTCAAGAGTTAAGTTCTAAATATTTAGTTCTTTGAATCCAAACGAGGGTAAGAAATTAGAAACTTGAAAAATAATGGTTGGCAATGAGACTGATACAATGAGATATTCACCGAAGTTAGCTATGAGACAACTTTACTTCATATAAAAGTGTAAGAAAAGATTGTCCATTTCCATAAAAGCCAATGATCCCTAGTTCTTTTGGCTACGGCATAATATAAATTAATTCACAATGGTTCTAAACTCGGTAGAATTATTTCATACTTACAGCCCGGTTTAATTAGAGTATTAGACTAATAAACAGTATATTTAAATCATATCAAATTCATTCAAATTTGATAACATCAGATCAGAATTATTCAGATAACAATAGTCTACTTCCACTGCATAAAAGTTGAAAGCCAATAATCCTCAAGAGTGAACGCAAGCCCAAGCAAATGGAGTATAACAAAAACTATAAATAGTTTAATAGAAAGACAGAATTACCCTTACATTAAAAGGGTCTACTCCTGGTGAAAATCTATCAAAAATATCTTGCCAATTACTAAAACCACCGTTCTGATATGAACCAGTACCACCACCTTCTTTCCCTTGCAAATATGCATCATGACCCACCTACGTTGAGCAAAATAAAAACAAACAAGAAATATTAATCTCTAACAACTGAATTTATCAAAACCATGAACAGAAAATGCATAATTCAGAGGAGATCGTAATAACGCCTATGCAATTATTGTTCCAGTTCAATGTAACAAATTATGTGGCTTGGATGGAACTTTTTTTAAAGAAAAGAAAGTAATCAGGTTTCTACTGAACTAAGAAACAATGTGTAAAAATGCAGGCCTAAAATGACGCATATGTATATATTCCAAGCTCTGTGCAAGAAGGCATCCCTCTCAAGGGCTAAGGCACAGACTGATTCACCATCACGATTCAATACAAATTGAATTCATTTGCTCTTAATCCTGACCAGTTCAACTTTGTGACAAGAGGGGGGGGGGGTGCGATCTTACTATAACTTTTATATGATATGGAGTAGATAACAAATATAGTTATTTGTCACGCTGTTTAGTATTTGCATTGTCATGAATTCATGATTTTGAATTTTCAACCAGAAAGCATATGTGCCTTGCTAAGCATAAGAGTGTGCCTTCGTCTTACACATGATACCAAGGGTACAAGAAGCCTGTCACCTAGGGGTGTCTCAAGCCTTTGAAAAGCCATATTCCAAGATTATGGCTATGTATCCTTAAAAGTTACATACAGCAAGGATAAAGGTATATTATGGCTATACACAAGCAGGTGTCCATTTTTGGAGTACAAGCTCAAAAGTATGTATGTATGTATTAAGCCACGGCTCTCCTCAACGATTATTTTTTTCCTAAAGCTGGTCAAATTAACTATGAATTGGTTCAGCATCAACTATATGTTAACGAAGAAACAGGGGGGAACGGGGATTCTATATTCTATAGTGTATGTGCCTGCTTTATGTGCAAATTTAATAGACCATATATAGCTTTACAAAATCAAAGTAGAGGTGCATATAGTTTCTCAGGAATGTCAGTAAATATATATTTCCCAAATCCACAGGATCTCAATCCGTATGAATTGGTTGTGTTTTTCTTTTTACAAATAGAAGAAAACATTTCCAGCACGTTAATGTGAAAAGTTAATCTAAGATTAAAAAGGCGCAAACAGCGGGCAATGGCACATGGCAATGAGGCATAAAGCTTGAGGCGAAGGAAGCACCTCACTGAAGCGAGGCGATTTTTTTTTTCCAAACACAATTTTTTCCAGATATTATTTTTGCGAAAGATTACCCTTTTTGGGTTTTAAAAGAGGGCCAATACGTAAAGAAGTAAAATTTAGGGATTAAGGGGTAAAGTAATGGTAGAAGAAAAGAACTAGAACAAAAAATATGGAAAACGCATGGTCAAACGCCTCAGGTAACCTCACAGGGCCTCACTTCAGAGTTCAGAGTGCCTCATTGACTCTGCTCGCCTCAATGAAGCATTATGGGTGGATTGAGGCGCACCTTTTAAAACCAAGATGACAATGTTTTCCTTTTTATCCCACGGACTGTCACATCTGTCCCCCAAAATTCTGAATGGACCACATCCTAAATTCATTATATTTTCTATGTCCTATGTAACCCAATGAAAAATTCAAAATGCACAAATACAAAGTGATCAAGTAGGAGCACAAGATTTAAAACACGAAATATCAAATTACATGGACAAAATAAGGTTAGATTCAGCATTGAAGATTGCCATTTAGTAAATTTTTAAATTGTTTCTTCATAAGAGAAAAAAGTATATATGTTAAGAGATGCAAATAGATCTCTGCCTTCTTATGATATTAAAGTGTCACCAGTCCCTTTGAAGCACGGAAATTTGCACCCCCTTGAAAGCCCCAGAAATTTTCACCACCCAACCCAGCAGAATCTGAGAAAGGATAAATTAATACACCCTGGGCATAATGGACTTTCGCTCAAATCAAGCTTACAGAAAAGGCCTCCCCAGACCCTACACGTCTGCACTGGGGATATTCGGCTATCCATGGTAATCAGTTACTAATCAGGCAGAAACTGACTTTAATTATTAATGCAGGGGAAAACAGGCTGGCTGTTAAAGAAACATATAATGAAGACAGAGTTTATCAACCTTAACACTTGTAAGTAATAGAAGAAATCAGTAAAGAATAACCAAGAACGTGACTTCCAAATACAAAAAGAAAACAAGGAAGTCCATCATTCATCACTAGCCAAGACTGATTTTGCACAATTAAAGTGCAAACAATAAATCAGAAATACATAAGGGATGAGTAGGTAAGCAAATCGATCAAAGCCAATAAATCTAGTAGTTGTGACTTGGGAGACGACAACAGAACCTCATAATTTTTTATCACAAATCAATGTTAAGCACCACTAACCTGATCATAAACTCCACGCTCTTGATCATCTTTCAAAACCTACAGATGGATAAGTGGATAACCTTTACATCTTTAGAACACCTATAGAAAGCTATTCATCAGAAGAACAATAACTCTATGATTGAAGCAGGTGGAGACAGTGGAAGTACCTCGTATGCCGTATTTATCTCCTGGAACTTCTTCTCGGCGTTAGGATCATCTTTATTCTTATCCGGATGATGTTTCTTAGCTAGCTGCATCCATCGTTTACCAAAAAGATGCAACATACAAATCAGACACAAAATCAAGAACAGAGGAAAAAGCCAATTGGATAATTATCTAGTTTTTAAAGGAAACGCAATCATTATGTGTTTAACTTAAGGACACTAGAGAACCAGAGAAATCCCGGTGAATAAAATATGCCAACTCAAACCATACCCCATAAAAAGCTTTCTTAATCTCAGACTGAGTCGCATTTCTGTTCACACCAAGCATGTTGTAGAAATCTTTCAATAAAGCACCTACCAACAAAGAACAAAAATTAGTACCCATTCTACAGAAAATACTACCTCTTTACACCCCCCCCCCCCAAAAAAAAGTCGTATGAGTCCTACTAAATGATTTTAAATAGAGAAGAAGACATTTAATCTAAAGAAACTAGCCTAAAGCAAATAGAAAAATGCAGAGCACATTGCAAAATACCTGTGCCATGAAACTGCCGTGTAGCTCCCAAGCTCCCATGTAGAGATTGAAGCCGTAGCCCACTGCCATGAACTGCCATCAAGGACAATAGAGGAACGAAATCAGCCAAGGCGGTTATTTGCCACTCTCTATGTTTCTTTCAATACTTTACCCGTGGTTTGAACTTTGAAATCCTCTCACATACGCAAACCAAACATTAAGAATTCATTGAACTCGAGTGACCTAATGGCCAACGTTCAGAATGCAAAATCCTAACAAACATTGGTTCAAGTAAACATCACGAAACGAAGATGTAACCCACCTTTGTGGCCTGAAATTCCGGCCCAATTACTTCTCACAGGCACCCTCTGATGATTCGATAACTAATCACCAAAAATTCGCAACACCAACAACCGAACATCAACACATAAAACCTAATTGGCAAGACAGAAGAAGCTAAACCAACCCGAAAATTACGCGAAATGTGGAAACTTACATGGTTGAAAACAGTACAGAACGATCGACACGCCTGCTAACAACGATCAACAGACAAAATCAAATAAAAACCAGTTTCTAACGGCATGAAATTGTTACTCCGTCAAATGCAAATGAAATCACACAGAATTGAACCTGGGGAGGTTGACGGAAAACATGACGGAACTGCAACAACCGCTGCGCCGCCCGCCGAGTATACATACGTTCAAGAAGCTTCTAAAGCACTCAAATGAAAAGCAATGCAATTAAATTAAATTTCATCAAAACAAACAAAAAAACAGTAATGCAGCATATTAAAAGTCGTACTCTCAAACGAAACGTAAAGAACCTAATGAAAAGGACAGAGTCTACAATTTATGGTTTTAGTAACACAATCTAATTAATAAGTCGAACAAATTAATTGAATACAAAAATGATCAAATTGTAAATTGGAGTACCTTGAGCAATACGCACACGAGGTGAGAGAGAGAGAGTGAGAAAGTAGAGGAGAGAGAAGAAGAGAGAGAGGTTTGATAAACCCTAAATCTAAAACCCCTCTGAAGTCTGAACCAGTTAATTTCTTTTATTTTTATTTTTAAAGATTTTATTTTTATTGGTGTAGTGGAGAAGAAGAAATCGAGTGTTCTGGGGGTTTCTTCGTATCAAAAATATTACTGCTCCGTAAAAAAGAATTAAAAAAACAAACAAGAAAAACAGTCAAGTAAACTGTTTTAGTATTTACGTATGTTATGTTCCTCGTGAGATTGTCTTCGAGGATTTTGTTTTGTTTTCATGTTTTTGCGCTTGTCAAATTGATGAGGAGTTGAGGACTTTGAGTTGGTATAGCTTTGAGCGAAATAAGACCACATAGAGTGATAACACTCTTTCTCATATTACGAGTGTTATACAGGATCAAGGTTGGCGTAGTGGTTTAGTAATGCAACCTATCTGAAGATTGTCTCGGGTTTAAATCCTTATATCCCCCACCTCCGCATCCTTTGTAACAAGACAAAAAAATAATACGAGTGTTACATGACCCTACAAAGTACAAATCAACCAGAGATTGTCAGGTTGGATATTGGGGTAGAGCTCTTGTACATGGAGCGAGGTTGGATATTTTACTTGAATTCTCTCAAACACTTTATTCACCGTTTACCCCCCTAACGAGTGTTGCCTCATACCAATAAGGCTTATGATCAGAGTTCGCAAGTTTAAGTTTTCATTGGCTCCAAGGCAAATGAGTGGATATAAGATCTAAACAACGCTAGTTGTGTTGATACGAAGTGAAATATAGACGAGTAGTAGGGTCGATGGTTGAGATTCTTCAAATATGCTTAAGATTTTAGTATGCATCAATACAACAATGTCAAATTGTTATATGTTTCCATTTATCGTAACAAGTCGTCGTAAGAAAAATAAAGTACGTTTTAATGGTTTTCTTAATCAATAGCAAGGAAGCATAAGCTGATTTTGCAAGTAGGAACAACCTAAATCATCCCTTAGAATGTGTTTTGTGAGATGCAGTCTCTCAGCAACTTATTGGGAGACCAGCTTATTTGTTTGTATAACGGTTTATTTTGTGTAGTCAGTGACCATTATACAACTTTAATTTTGTTGAACATTTTAGTTTATAACATCATCAGGTTGAGGGGGACCGAAAACGACTTGGATAAATCCCATGAGGTTGATCCGAGGTGATATGAGTATCTTGGGACTTGAAGAGAACATGATGTTGGATAGAGTAATGTGAAGGGAAATAATTCATGTGGATGATAGAATTTGGCTTCTTTTTTTTCTCTGGTTTATTTGTTTGTTTATTTTGCAAATGAAATAATTTTCTTTTTTTCTTCTTTTCTAAATCTTTTTCTTAACCTTTGTAAAAAAAAAAAAAAAAAAAGGTTCATGCATATTTCACTCACTTTATGTAATACCCCAAATTTCAGATGAGGTTTGTAAGAGATAAAAGGGCTCATGAGGTGCTTAAAAGGATTGATAGTGCTACTCAGACAAACAAAGTCGAACTTTCCTTTTAGGAATCTCATCTGATAAGAACTCCACAGTTAAGCGTGCTTGATTGAGAGTAATTTCAGGATGGGTGACCTCCTATAAACTTTCCAGGGTGCGCACGAGTGAGGTCAAAGTGCGCCGGGAGAACCCATGTTGGTTTGTGAGGTTAGTACTCAGCATGGCGAGCTGCCATAAGTAGCTACTTCCGGCAAAGTTTCCCAGGTTGCGCACGAGTGAGGTCAAAGTGTGCCGGGAGGACCCATGTTTGTTTGTGAGGTTAGTACTCAGCCTGGTGAGCTGCCATAAATAGCTACTTTTGGCTCAGGCGATGAGAGCCAAGGTGTTACACTTTATAACAATACTAGTTTTAAGCTCGTGCATTGCACGTTATAATATTATATCATTCTTGATGATTTTTATGTTTATAACCAACTATGTTATCATTTCAATTATAATACTCCATAGAAATACATTTGAATCAAATAAATTGATATATGTTTCAAAAGTTTATAGTACAGGAAACCAATTGTATGATTAATCGTACCATGTTTCTATATTATAGCTTAATGTGAGAGTTTCACGAAAATGAGAATCTGTGTGAATTGTTAACAATTAATTGTGTAATTCATCCTCTTCTTTTTTTGCTCTTTCACGATACACTAAACTCTTCTTTTTTGCTTTTTGACCATACACTAAACTCTTTCAGTATTTCTCAAATGATGGACTCTTCTTTTTTTGCTCTTTCACCATAAACTGAACTCTTTGAGCATTTCTCAAATGATGGACTCTCCGTATACTCTTCAAAAATCTCTTTCAATATTTCTCAAATGATGGACTCTTCTTTTTTGCTATTTCACCACTGAACTCTTTGAGTATGTTTTAAATGATGGACTCTCTGTATGCTCTTCAAAAATCTCTCTCTTTTATATATATATATATATATATATATATATATATATATATATATATATATATATATATATATATATATATATATATATATATATATATATATATATATATATATATATATATATGTATGTATATATGGCACCTGTAGTAGGACAGAGGACTTATCGCGATGCCCGCGAACCAATTTACGATGTCTCCGTCGCTGACGTTCGTCAAGCAGGCCACGTGGATTGGCCAGGGTCTTTTCGGCTAATGAGACCTCGATCTCAAAGCCTTCGGAGTATCTTTTTGATAGGCGTTTCTATCTGTATGGGGAATTCGCTGCTGATAGATCTATATATATATATATATATATATATATATATATATATATATATTTAGACTAGTTTTAAACTCGTGCGTTGCACGACTAAGATATTATATCTTTAGACGTATGTAATGATCATTTTCTTATCTTTTAAATAAAAGGTGTAGTATTATCCTTATTTTTATTGTCTCCCGTAGTCACTCCGGTTTACAACTGCAAGAGGCAGCATTGGATGGGTATGGGGCACAAATAAGGGCGGAAGCTGGTATATGGTGTAGTTTAACAAAAAAAAGATCATATTAGGTGTGATTGGACAAATGATTATAGTAGGTGTGATATGACCAAATTTTACTTTAAATAGGTGTGGTTCAACAAAAAAATACTAAAATATATTAACTGATTAAATATTTGCTAGTTAAGATCTCTACTCATCTCGGTAAATCGCTTACGGAGTATTACTTTATTTTTACATAATATTTTGTTTTTAATTGTTTTTATGCATTTTTTTTAAAAAGTATCAATCTTGACGATAAATCTCACCAAAATCCATACTTAATTTTTCAAAAAAAAAATGTGTGAATGTATCTTCTACTGAAATACATTTCAACATGAACTTGATGATACATGTATCATAATATTCTCATATACGTAGCCCAAGTTATAATAGATCATATTATGTTTCATGTAATTAACTTTATGTAAAGTTTAACAAATATTGGACTCTGTCTGGTGCATTTTTTTCATTCCTAGTGTGTTGTGGGAATTTCTTAATTTATAGACGCGGCTTATGCATTTGTCAAAAACATTTTTTGTTAAAACATTTTTCAGTAAAGTATTAAACTTGTCAATATATCTCAACCAAATTCATACTTCACTAAACTTTTCATGTGTGAATGGATCTTATATTGAAGTACATTTCGACTCGAATTTAATGAAACATTTATCGTAATATTCTGGTATACGTAGCTTAAGTTATAACAAATTATATATGTTTCACGTAGATAATTTTATGTGAGAGTTTTACAATAATTGGACTCTATGTGTGCATTTTTTCATTTCTAATGCGTTGTGAGAATTTCTTGATTTATAGACGCGCCGTATGCATTCGTCAAAAAACCTTCCACGTAACTTTTCAAAAACATATGAAAATGGATCTTATATTGAAGTATATTTCGACACGAATTTATTGATACATGTATCATAATTTTCTGACATACGTAGCCCAAGTTATAACAAATTATACATGTTTCATGTAGATAACTTTATGTGAGAGTTTTGTGATAATTGGACTCTCTCTATGCATTTCTCCATTTCTAATGCGTTGTGGGAATTTCTTGATTTATAGACGCGTCGTATGCATTCGTCAAAAAGCCTTCCACGTAACTTTTCAAAAACATATGTAAATGGATCTTATATTGAAGTATATTTCGACTCGAATTTATTGATACATGTATCATAATTTTCTAATATACGTAACTCAAGTTATAACAAATTATACATGTTTCATGTAGATAACTTTCTGTGAGAGTTTTGCAAATATTGGACTCTTTCTGTGTATTTCTTCATTTCTAGTGCGTTGTGAGAATTTCTTGATTTATAGACGCGCCGTATGCATTCGTCAAAAAACCTTCCACGTAATTTTTCAAAAACATATGTAAATGGATGGATCTTATATTGAAATACATTTCGACCTAAATTTATTGATACATGTATCATAATTTTCTGATATACGTAACTCAAGTTATAACAAATTATACATGTTTCATATAGATAACTTTATGTGAGAGTTTTACAAATATTGGACTCTCTGTGTGCATTTCTTCATTTCTAGTGCGTTGTGGGAATTTCTTGATTTATAGAGCGTCGTATGCATTTGTCAAAAGCCTCTTTTATATATATACTAGTTTTAAACCCGTGCGTTGCACGGTTAAATCTTATATCGTACAACGTACGTAATAAATATTTTATTGTTTTTTAATAAAAGGTGTAATATTATTCTTAATTTTATTGTCTCCCATAGCCACTCCGGTTACAGATGTAAGAGGTACCATTGGGTGGGTATGGGGTGGAAATAAGGGTGGAAGTTGGTATATGGACAATGGTGTACTCTAACAAAAAAAGGTCATGTTATGTGTGGTTGGACAAAATGATTATACTCCGTATCAGGTGTGGTAAGACCAAATTTTACTTTTAATTGCAGTTCAACCAAAAATGTTAAATTATATCAACTAATTAAATGTTTGTTAGTTAAGATGTCTCATCATCTCACTCAATTACTGACGGCATATTACTTTATCTTTACATAAAGTATTTATTTTTTTATGGAGGTAGTAAATGATCTTAAAACAATTAAGAACCGCATTTAATCATGACTTCTATCATCCACTACTGCTTGTGATTCGCTTTAAACACATACAGTTTAAGAATTGAAACCAAAACATAATTACAAAATAAAAACACTGTTGAGGAAAAAAGTAAATGATCAAATATAGCTAGTTAGCCGTAGACGTGGGTTGTGTTAAATAAAAACATTACCAAATATCTACTCTGTAATTACCTTCCAAATTGCAATTCATGTTATGAAGATTAGTTTAGGGCGTAAAGTTACTCCACAAAGCAGACATAACATAGGTTAATAGGTATGGTACGGTGTTATCATCTATCAAAAAAACTCGTAGGAAATACAACTTTTTAGCCTTTTGGCTAAAATTATTTTCTCCCCCCTCCTTTGTGTACGATCGTGAATTAATAGGCTAAACTTCTATCATTATTGCCTTGATAATTTTGGTCGTGGCATGTCTTTCAATTGATCAGTGAGACAAACAAAAACAACAAAGAAGATTAAATCTCATACGGAAATAAAACCAGAAGCATAACTATAATCAAGTTAATGCGGAAAGACATGGAAAGTAATTGAGAAACATCGATTATCTAGGTAAAGGCTGGTTGATTATAGACATTTTCCTTCAGACTTGGCTCTCTTTAGTTTCAACTTTAAAGAGACACTTAAACGAAATTACTCACTCCTTCTTAAAATATAACTCTTTCTCACATTTCGAGACACTTTTTTGGCCTTCGATTTCTCTCAAAATATAAGTGCAAAATTATGAAATTATACTCTTGTAAAAGTATATTTCACAACGAATCCAACGGTATAATTTTTATAATTTTTGTTGTCAATCGATCAAAAATATAAAATCAAGCATATTGTCCCTTGTAATTCTTATAAACATTGCACGCCATCTATATCTGACGCTATTCCTTACTCATTAGTTAGGGACAATTCAACGTGGTCATACTGATTTTCAAATGAACGCATTCACAACAAAAACATAATACCTTAGTTTTCTTAATTAAATTAAGGACATGTAGCATATGTTTCATTATTTCTCGTACATATTCAAAGTTCAAACTAAAAATTACCAACTCAAAAATTGAAGGTAGTATGTATATTAGTTCATTACTACACTTGTAACTTTATAGAATGAAGCCTACCTTTACTTTCTTTGCCGAGAGTATGTCAATGTTCTTTTATTAATTCCTACAAAAAAAAAGGCAAGGGTTAATATTGGACGAAAAAATATACGCAGTATAATGAAAGAAACAAAAAATGCTAAAGAACAAATATAAATAACGACGTGAGACTGACTAATGGGCATGTGACTATGGGAGAGGTGAAAAGGCACTATTTAACTCATGAAATGAGCATTTGTTTCAGTTTAGGTTTCTTTTTTTATTATATTTCAATCTAACACCTTATATTATAAAATTATTAATAAAATGAACTTTACTATGAGTGGGATGCAATGTGACGGTGAAGGACTTCCCCCCATAGGGAAATCTTAGTAATTTGCAGTAGTTCTCTCTAATTATCATATCATGATTATATCCTTATGTATTTATCTTTTCGTAACTAAAAATTATAAGAAAAGTGCAAATGTAAAAGATAGGATATGTTTTCAATATCAATGCTAAACAAAACATTTTAAATAATTTCAAGATTATCTATACGTTATCTTTTCCCAAAATTATGAGAAAATTCTATGGACAAATGCAATTTTGTTGTTATTTTTTAGACTTACAGAACGATTGTATGCTCTTGAAAAATGCCTCTTTTATATATATAGACTAGTTTTAAGCCCGTGCGTTGCACGGTTCAAATATTAAATTATTTTTAATGATTTTTATCATTATAACCAACTATGTTATCATTTCAGTTAAAATAATTCATACCAATTGTTGTGATGTCGCTTACATGTATTTTTAAAATTTGATCAATTCACAAAAAAAAAATATATATACAAATTTTTCTACACTGTCCATTTTTAAATTATACAACAACATTTATTGTATACTCTTAAAAAAAAACTCTTCTTTTGATAAAAACTGTGTTTCCGTAATATAGCTCTATGTAAAAGTTTAACGAAAATGAGAATCTCTGTGTGAATTGTTAATAATATTTTTTGTTCTTTCACCGTACACTAAAATCTCTATATTCTTCAAAAATTCTTTGTGTGAATTGTTAATAATTAAATTTATCCTCTCATTTTTTGCTCTTTTACCACTTACTGAACTCTTTAAGTATTTCTCAAATGATGTATTCTCTCTATTGCTCTTTCAACATACACTAAATTCTCAAACGATGGACTCTCTATTGCTCTTTCACCATACACTAAACTTTTTGAGTATTTCTCAAATGGACTCCCTCTATACTCTTCAAAAATCTCTCTTTTTATATCGGAAACATGTGTAAATGGATGTCAATTTGAGATACATTTCGAAACAAATCTCATGATATATATTTTTAAATTTTCTGATACACCCAACCAATTATATGAGGGATTATGTCTCAAATCTATTACAAACAATTATGAAAGAGTCTCACGAAAAAAAGGATTGTACATGTGCATTATTAATTATTATCCGTGTGAGTTGTTAATAATAAAATGTAGGTATTTCTCATATTTTAAACTCTCTCAGTGTTTCTCTTTTTGTTGGACTGCGTTGCATGGTTCAAATATTATATAATTTTTAATGATTTTTATGTTTACAACCAATTATGCTATCATTTCAATAAAAATAATTCATAGCAATTGTTGTGATATTTTTTACATGTATTTTAAAATCTTGATCAATTCAAAAAAATAAATAAATACAAAGTTGTCTAGATTGTTCATGTTTAAATTGTACAAACAACATTTTTTACCTATACTCTTCAAAACACCTTTTTTTTTTTTAAATAAATAAAGTAGATAAAGTTTATTGTAATCATTAAGCATTGCTTATCAGAAAATGTATAAATGGATCTCAAATTGAAATTCATTTTAAATCAAATAAAATGATATATGTTTCAAAAGTTTCTGATACACATAACCAATTGTATAATTAATCATACCGTGTTTCTATAATATAGTGTGAATGGTTAATAATTAAATGTGTAAGATACATTTATTAAAGAGTCTCACGAAAATAAGGATTCTTTATGTGGATTATTAATAATTGTCCATTTGATTTGTTAATAATAAAATGTGGGTATTTCTCATTTTTTAAACTCTCTCAGTATTTATCTTTTGTTGGACTCTCTCTCGACTCTTTAAAAATCTCTCTTTTATATATATATATATATATATTAGATTGACTAGGATGAAAGCCCGTGCGTTGCACATAGGGGTGAGCATAAGCGGGTACCCGTTCCAAAACCATGGAACATGACCCGGACCCGTTCAGAACGGGTCCTGCAAATCAAGACCCGGACCCGTTCAGAACGGGTCCTGCAAATCAAGACTCGGACCCGTTCAGAACGGGTCCTGCAAATCAAGACCCGTACCCGTACCCGTCTAGGACGGGTCCTGAAAATCAAGACCCGGACCCGGACCCATCAACAAGAACAACGGGTCCCGGGTACCCGCTAGAGCTGTACGTGCCTTGATTGAGCTGTGCAAGGCCAAAATTCGTGCATGGCAGCCGAATAACTTCTTGGTCCAAGCTTTAGTTTAGCTCAAGGCTCAAGCCCAAGGCCCACAGTTTAGTCGCATGACTACTAATGTTTCCCCTTATCATCAACCTCTATTTATAACTTGATATTTGTTCTCATTTACTCTACACAGCCGATGTGGGACAACTTCTTTCTCAATTTTTTTTTTGTTGTTGTTGTACAAGTAGTTTACTTTGTATCTTTTTGGAACTCAATTAGTTTACTTTGTATTACTAATACTAAAGCTATAAATCTTCTACACATTGTATCTCTAGCAATTTCATTTATTTTATAATGTTAACATTGTATGTATACTACTTTCATTAAACGAACAGTATCAAAGAACGAAAGAGATCGGCAAACATATACACGAACCACAATCAATTCTTTCTCAACACAGCTATTGTAACACCCCCAAATTTCCTTTCCTTTTTAAAAATATTTTTTTATCTCGAACCAAAATACAAATAAGGAAATTCAGAGGTGTCACTCCGCACTCGAGTCAAAGACCCGAATGCAAGGAGATTTCAGAAGCCGAACTACAAATGTCTAATGATCTAAAATAATCTATTACAATCCATTAATTAAATTACAACCATCCGAATTGTGAAATATGAAATACGAAATAGTCTAAGTATTATTAACGGTCTAATAGTTGAGAGTCTAAATTTGTTTAGTCCAACTAATAACTAATGAGCCGTCGATTCCCGCATGCATCAAATACTTCAAACCTGTGGTGGATTTAAAACACAAAAACCACAGTTGAAAAAGTCAGTGAAATTGAGTAAGCTAACACCACAACTCGTAGAAAACCAAAACTCTTACCTGGGTTTTGAAAACGTTTTAGGTTTTATTTTCGAAAACACACTTAGCACATAATCATATCAATTATCCATTAATAATTCCAAACCAACAATCCATATTCATATTTCACAATCCATCATTCAACTCATCACTTCCAATAGCATAAGAAACATTCCACAACTGATATCCAACAAATCAAAGATTAGCGATAAATAGGAAATTCATAAGTCATAAGTTATTATCCATAATTCACAATTTATAGTTCAGAATCCACAATCCATAATCCACACTCCACAATCCACAATCCATAATCCATAATCCAAGACTACTAGACCTTAAGTGTGCACACCCCCTATTAAGTATTTTTAACCCAATAGAGTAGTACTAGAGCCAAGCCCACTTAAAAACCGATGCGGTGAGGCTGTAAATAGGAATCGATGCGATTCCGTCACAATAATTAGGAGCAACTCCGAGGCTCCGACACATTAGGGGCAACTCCGAGGCCCCGACACAATCATTAGGAGCAACTCCGAGGCTCCGACACATTAATTATACCACCATACTCCTTCAAATCTCCATATCACCATACTCCTTCAAATCTCCATATCACCATCATAGTTCACATTCACCATTTGAATCATTCACAAACCAATCACAACCAATATCACACATAAAACCACTTATATTTTCATTGCAAATAACCACACAAGTACAATGTAATAATCATAAAGAAAACTGAATCGTTCTCCACCTAGCATGATACTAAGTTCTCATCCATCACACAATTCACACATATAGCACATAATTTTGAAAGGTTTCTACAAGTTTAAGAAAGGTTGAGCATGCTAGCTTACCTTTTTAATGCACACAAGGACACGACAGCACAACGGTCACTAGTATTCTTCGTCTACGAACTCAGGGCTACAATATTACAATCAATAAATCCCAAATCAATACTAATCTCCTCCAATCATTCATCTAATACTTATGTAAATCTTATTCTATATGCAATGCTCATGACCTCTTAAATTTCTAATCCAACAATCAACAATTAACCAACAATTTCAATTCTAATTCCATAGTTAGCTACTATTACTTAATTAACACTCAATTTTTTTTGAAAATTCTCAAGGCTTAAAATTTCTTTTAAAACAGAATCTAATTCATGAAAACAAACTTTTAATTATTATGATTTATTTAGGATTTATTAAAACAATTTATAGTATGTTTTAAACATGAAAAACATGCCTTAAATTACACAAAATTATATAAAAACGAATTAAATCAATCTAAATTCGAAAATCAGTTTATAATTCCCTAAATTATCATAATTTTGATTTATTGATCATTAAGATTAATTTGGGCTAATTAACTAATTCAGAAACAATTAACCAAATTTTCCCCAATTTGCAATTTCTATAAACTTGAACAAAACCCCAATTAAACCTCAAACTAAATTCAAGAACCCTAATTATCAGATTATAAATATACTAAAGTCATAATTTACGAAACTAATTGAACTTAATTCGAATAATTACACTAATTAAACCTGAATTCGTAATTAGCGAAAAATCAACATAAAACCATCATCAAAATCAATTCTTTATGCATAAAAATAACCCAAATCGATTACCCCCTAATAATAACACCTATTATAACCAATTTAACACAAAACAAAACTTTAAAAACGGATTGAAATCCACGCTTAATTGAAAGAACAAAAACAGGGGAAGAAGAGGGGTGGTGGAGCATTACCCACGGTGGCAGAAGGAGGAAAAGAAAGGTGGCGCGGTGGTTGGCAGCATCTCAGGTTCAATCTGCGATGAGGATGCGAACGTACGAGGAGAAGCGAAGGGTGGCGTGCGAGTGGCGAAGAGGACGAGAGAAGCAGAGGAAAAGCAGAGGAGGCAGGGTAAAGAAGAAGAAAATAAATAAAAGGGGAGGGGGTGTTTGTCGGGTAAGAGGAGAGAGAGAAGGGTGAGGTTTTATATGTTTTTTTTCTTTTTCTTTTTCTTTCCTTTTTCTTTTTATTTTCTGATTTCTTTTTGTGTTGGGTTAGGATGTGTTAGATGTTTGGGCCAATGTAGAGTTGGTTCAGGTTAATGTTGGTCCATTAGTTATGATTGACCTAATTTAGTAATAGAACCCAAATAGAAATTCCGATTTTAGAAATCATTTCCTAACTCATTTTGGAAAACGACTCACGAATAATATTTAAAATTCTTTTTTTTTCATTTAGATAATCTAATTAATAAATCTAAAATATTAATATAAAATACTTTAAAATTTCGGGATATTACAGCTATTCTCATCAGAGAGTACAAAGACCATATATCTCCAACTACAAACCTTGTTTGGGCCATAAAATTATTACTTTTCATACTTGGTGAACCGTTGAAGAGTATAGTTTTACTACTAACCAACACAAAATGTAGTGATTTATTCAAAATTAAAGATAAAAACTTTTTGTATTGTAAGTCGGGTTAATATTAACATATGATTCAAGTGAATTCACTAATAACAACCCTACACAATATGAAGCTTATCGCCCTAACACTACTGCATAAGTGTAGAATAGTGAGACGATACTAATTTAGAAAACACTAAATTTAAGTAGATAAAATTTAAAGGTGAGTTAATTGCATTACATATTAGATGTCTTATATAAGTTGCAATTACATATTAGAAGTTTCTTTGTTGGTGTAATGGTTTTAGGACCGCCAAATTCGTTAAAGTGGGACCTTAACATAAAGACGAGTTACTATGAGTTTTCGCATAGTAGCTATTGGAACACATCCAAACTCTACTCGATCTTAGAAATCGTTAGCAATTTTGAAGATTTGATCTAACTATGAGCTGGAGTACTCAACATATGATGATTGTTGCCTTCATACATGGGGAATTATTGATGTTTGGTCACTTTGTTGCATAGATTATGAGAGATTGAATGTATGAATCTACCATATAATACCACATCGGAAGCAAACGAGAATGAGAGAATCTTACTCATTCTCATAAACTCAGAATTGTCCCACATCGGACGCTAAGTGAAAGATGGAGCACTCCTCTCTTTTTTTTTTTTTTTGACGGGAATGTTAAATCTCATTGATAAATAGCCAAACGGCACTTACAATAAGCACGATCTACGATACTACAACAAAAAAATACAACCAAGACAGTTATTTAAACAACGGGTCAGGTAAGGCTCCTTGTAAAAACACTTCGAGATGTGCTATAACCGTCTTGATGAATAAATTGATGGAGTAGCGAAGATCGGAGGAGCTCCAATGCGTCATTCCCGAAAGTGAATCTAAGTGGTTGGCTTTGAGGCACAAGAACAGCATGAATTCGACCGCCATGTGCAAACCAAGAGAGGAGTAAATCCTCCATCCACCATCCCGAAAACGGGCATATCCAAACAAAGAACACCAAGTGAAGATATTGAATCTAGTAAGAACTAGATCAACCAAACCACACCACACACCACCTCTCACAAGTTGAGAAGCAAAAGATCCCCTTGACGGGATAGAACGACTCCCTAAAGGAGAGAAATTATTTATCAAACAACGAAGAAGAAGAAGAAAGATACAACTAAAAAGCATAAAAATGGACGAAATCAAGCCGGAAATGACCAAAGAATGGTCATTCCCGGCCTGAGAAGCCAAGGGAGGCGGAGGAAACAAGGAGCTTTTTTTAGAGGAGAGAGAAAGGAGTTTTTTTTGGGAGGCGCTAAACGCAGCAAAAATCCGCCTAAACGCAGCATAAAATATTAACATAAATAAATATACCTTTTTAACTTCCCTAAAATACCCTTTTCTATTTTAATAAGGTAAACCAAAAGTATATAAAAACCCAAATAAATACTACTCACATAATCTAATCAATTGCATTGTTCAATAATTGTATAGTAATTTATCGTGATTATGACGGACAAGATTCGTAACGATTTTTTTGAGGTAAGAATGAATTTTCCAGATTTCATAAAGTGACAATCGCCGCAATCAACGCCTAAGCGAGATTTTCGGCCAGCATGGGCGACACCCTTTGAGAGGGTGTCGACTTCCATGGGCGACACCCTTTGAGAAGGAGTCGACTGCCATGGGCGACACCCTTTGAGAGGGTGTCGACTTCCATGGGCGACACCCTTTGAGAAGGCGTCGACTGCCATGGGCGGCACCTCATCACGTGTATTGACAGTGTCAGCTAACACCTCTTCGATAAGTGTCTATTACTTCGGTCGACACCAACTGCACGGGTGTTGATTGGGTGGGACGACACCTTTGCGATGGCTGTCGCCCGATTTAGTCGACAGTCACTACCCAGGTGTTGACCGACTTGAGCAACACCTCTGCTATAATTGTTGATTGATTTGGGCGACACCAGCTGAACGCCTTGGGCGACACCAACTTTACAGGTGTGGATCGCTTTAAGCGGCACCTGTGGTGTCGATCGTTTTAGTGTCCAACCCTTATGAAGTGTGTCTACTAATGCGGTCGACACCTCTTTGACAGGTGTTGGTCAGTTTGGCCGACACGTTTATGAGGTTTTCATTCGCTACATTCATGGTTTTACTGATTTTTAATGAGTGTCTTTTATCTGTTACAGGATTTAGCTTGTGGAATTGAAGAACAACGTAGTGATAACTTGGAAGATTTAGATGTCGGCCATTATTTTGTGACAAATCAGTTATTTGATGATCGGGAAAAGCTGGTTAAATGGGTCCGTAAGATTGGATTTCAACTTATGATGTGGTTCTCCATTCAACGTTCGAAGGCCCCTGATGGACAAGGAGCGGGTCGAGTATATCTTGGTTGTGAGAAAGGGGGTTCTTATAGAGGCTTTTCCGAGAAAAGAAGACGATCAACTGGTACAAAGAAAAGTAATTGTCCATTCGAAATTGAAGGTATAGAAATTCCCGGTGGTTCTTGGATGATTTATGTTGATCCAGGAAAACGGAGACATAATCATCCACCAGGAAAGTCTAATAACTGGCATACATCGGAAACAAAACTTAGCCAACAGCACTTTGAAAGGGTTGTACAACTAAGCAGCACCAACTTGAAACCTAAACAAATTCTCAAACAGTTGAGGACTGAATTCGATGGTATAAAGTGTACCTTGAAGCAAGTCCAAAATGCAGTGCAAAAGATGCGTAAGAATCGAATGGGTCCACTGACATCTATGCAATACTTTCCCAAGCAGATGAGTGATCATGGTTATTGGAATTGGTACAGGAGACTAGAGAGAAAAAATAGTTTAGGTGACGTACTCTTTGCACATCCTAAAGCTATTGACTTGCTGAACTTATTTCCATTTGTATTGTTGATGGATGCAACTTATAGAACAAATCGTCATGAAATGCCTTTATTAGAAGTTATTGGTGTTGCTCCAACAGGAGAAAATTTTCATGTTGCTTTTGGATTTATGAGAAATGAGAAAACATAAAGCTTTATGTGGGCCTTACAACAATTAAAACAGTTGTTTCACCCAGAGCGACAACCAAGAGTTATAATAACTGATAGAGAGTTGGCTTTGATGAACTCTTTGGAGAAATTTTTTCCAGATGCTACTCATCTTCTGTGCAGAAGACATATCGGTAAAGATTGTGAAAATTATCTTAACAAGTTAACGAATACAACAAAATATGAGTATGCTTTCAGATATAGATGGAAAAGGCTCGTGGAAGCAGCGACAAAGCAAGCATATGAATGTAGGTTGAAAGAACTCGAGAATAGCTTTAATGTTCCTATTTTTTTACGCTACTTGAAAAAAGAGTGGTTAGATCCATATAGGGACAAATTTGTTTCCCTTTGGACGAAAAATGTCTTGCATTTTGGAGCTTTGACGACAAATAGGTATCGTTTATTTTTGTTTTTGTTTTTTTACTTACTAACAGTTCGATTACAATTTTCTTATATTTTTGCTTTTCAATTTTCTTTTGGTATAGGGTCGAGAGTGCACATAGCCAATTGAAAAGGTGGCTAGGGACAGCCAGTGGAGGCTTACATTCCATATTTCCTCAAATTCATGACTTGGTGGAGTTGCAGTTGGATGAAATTAAAGCCCAGTTTGAGAAGTCACGAACCGTTGCTCTGCATGATACAACTATTCCATTGTTTCGCCTACTAAAAGGTAAGGTATCTCACAAGGCTATTCAGTTAATAGTTGAAGAATATATGGGGCGGGGTGAAGAGGTTGGCACAAATATTAAAATGTGTGGGTGCGAGATGAAAACAAGTATGGGTCTAATATGTGCACATGAGATGTGTGAGCTTGTAGCAAACAGTACGCATATTGATCCTGTAGATATCCATGAGTATTGGAAGACACTTGATATGAACCTTGATGACCCTACCGTGCATGAGGCTCGTAGAACTATTGCGAGTGAGTTGATACAACATGTGTTGGACAAAGTTAATCAGCTTCCTGAGTCGCAACAATTTCATTATGCTCAGATGTTCTACACTAGGGCTGTTCATAAACTAGCCCGGACCGCAAAAAGACCCGGACCGACCCGGACTCAATCGGTCCGGTCCTCGGTCTTTGATTTTCCTATTTTCCGGGTCCGGTCCGGTCCGGTCTAAAAACCGGTGGTCCGGTCCAAAAACCGAGGACCGGTAGAACTTGACTTTTATTTTAAAAAAAAAAATCCCTAAATTTCTACCCAAACCCACCCGCAGAAATCCCCAAAATCCCGATTTAATCGCAATCATCAATCTCGATTTTCTGGGTTTTTGTTTAATCGCAATCATCAATCTCGATTTTCTGGGTTTTTGTTTAGCAATTAAATTGATTTTAATTAAATTGTGCAATTAGATTGATTTTAATTTCTACAATCGATTACGGCTCTCAAAACAAAAAAGAAAAACAATCGATTATGGTTCATTTAAAAAAAAAATTCAATTTGCCTTAGATTGCTGTCTTTCGGTCCGGTCCGGTTTTGGACCGGTTATTCCGGTCCGGTCCGGGTGCGGTCCTAGCTTGGCCGGTCCGGTCTCCGGGTTTCGATTTTCATGAAATTCGGTCCTCGGTCCTTACCGGGTCGGTCCGGTTCTGGACCGGTGAACACCCCTATTCTACACTATGGTTCATCCTGAGGTGACTAGTATTGAAGAGCCACAGGTACAAGTACATAAAGGTCGTCCAAAACGCAAGTCCACACACAAAGAGATAAGAGCGCATATGAGAACACTGAACAAAGTTTACCAAAGAAGAAGAAACCAAAGCCACCGAGCAATGAGGTAAAGAAAAAGAGGAAAAAAAATGTTGTGGAAGGTGCCAGATCAGAGGATCAAATTTCAAAAATTAATGGCGAAAATCCCGTGCAGCAAGAAGTTGAAGAAAAACAATGTCCAACGAAGCAAGATGTGAAGGATGATGCAAAATCAGTGGGAATAGAGCCTGAACCTACTTCAACATTTCCTTACTCGAGTGACTTGTTGCCATTTGCTCTACCATATATACAATCTTATGTTGATGTGAGAGGAGACGGGAATTGTGGTTTTAGAGTCGTGGCTCACTTTGTGTATGGCAATGAGAAGCACTGGTTGCGAGTACGACAAGAATTGATGGAAGAAATGAATGTTCACCGAGACATGTACACTGATTTTTTAGGGAGTTCCTTTGATTTCAAGAAGGCTTATGACATCTTAGATTGGGACAAGTCTCTAGCTCCATTTTCTAAATGGTTAGAATGACTTAATTTAGGATGTGTCATTGCTACAAGATATCGTGCACTTGTTACTTGTTTCGGCTTACAAACTTCATTGAGTTATTTGCCATTGGATACTAGAATGGGAAAAGAAGCGCCAACGTTTCAGATTAATTTTGGACATGTTGCTGGTGGTTCTCACTTTATAGCTCTAACAATGCCTAATGACGCTCCAGTGCCGACATTATACTCCCCATGGCTTCGAACGTGTCTTGCAGATTGTTTACATTGGAGATCAGTTTTCCGCAATCGTTGGGAAAATTATCATACAGATGCGAACAAATACTTTGGTCTCACAAACAGATTTCGTATCAGAATTCGACGAGATGATGGCATTAATACAAATGAATAGGTTGTACTTTACTTGATTTACTGAAATAAAACTTACACCTTTAGTGTTGACTATTCATAACTGTAGTCCAAATATGGAAAAGAATTAGCATAATGCAAAGAACAAAGCAGGACAACAAGTTTATCGACGAACACTTCGTCTTGCATTTCCTTGTACACGTGCACGTCTAGAGCGATACTCGTCCAAACCAGACATCAAATCTTCCATATGCACTGTAACTTCATCAAGGCATCGCCAAAACTCTTCATCACTAGTGTAAGGACGCACAAGCAGATGGAGTGAAAACAATAGTCCAGCAACATATTGCATGCGCTGGAATAAGTAAAAGGAGAAAGAAAGTATTAGTATAAAACACATATCATGAAAACAGTTAATGAAGAGTTAAAATTTTTACACACATACAGCAACTTCTGTCATAGAACGGGGGTTCAATTGCACTGTCTCAGAAATCACATCTCGAGATATGTGTGGGTGAGAGTGATCTAAGAACCATTGTAGATATCCTTCAACGGTCTCTGAGCCAAATCTTGTTTTGAATGTCTTTTCAACAGGACGAAAAACATGATTGGGCCAAGTCTCCCACAATCTTTTCATTGAATCATGCTCACATTTGTATCTAATAGTTGTTCTCCCTCTATAAACACCCTTTGGTACAAAAGGGGGTGACGGTATATTCTGACAATAGCCGAACTGACGCAAAACACGATCTGGCATATAAGGCTCCGTAATAGTTCTACAATGAATGATACCACTAAACAAAGTCACTGGCACTAGCTCATGGGGAGTTTTACCAAAAGGAGTCCAACAAACCTAAAAAGAACAATATGAGCATTTGCTAGAAACCAACTAATTGGTTATAAGAAGCAGTAGAAATCAACAAATAAATATACGATTATAACTTATAAGCACCTCATCGGCACTAATCAAATCAATTCTCCGTCTATAAGAAAGTAGGTCTTCCATCGACGACTTTGATGAAGACCTCGTAACCCATTTTGTTGCACAAGGATTATCGGGAGTCCATCCATCTCTCTTACTTGGCCTAAATTCTGGAAAATATTCATAGATCCATCCCTACAATTTTATTTTTGAAAAAAAAAAATGGATTAGATGATTTCCTTACGATATAATCTCATAACAAAAAAAAAAAAAAAAAAAAAAAAAAAAAAAAAACAAACAAGAATATATATCTTACCTCCAACAATGTCATGCAACCTGCAATTTGGGCAGTGTCAATCCTAGAAGCCACCCCAAGTTGACGTACAAGTACGCTAAAGTACCAGCACCCCACGAGTACTTGCCAACTACCTCTAAATTTTGTAAGAAAGGCAAAAAATGAACGTTGCACAATTCTTAGACTTGTCTACAAAAAGAGTGGCCGACAATAACCATAATAGGTAGCCCTTAGCCACCAACTCAGGAGACGTATCTTTACGAGATAGGTGTTGCTCAAACACACTGAATTCATAGTACTTGATTTCCACTCTTTATTGACTTCACTTAGACTTTATTCCTAATAAATTACATAATAGAGATTTTATAACATTTATGGGACTTTCTGTTATAATAGGTTGTTCCTACTACAGGAATTCGAAGAATGTACCACACATCATGAAGAGTAATAGTCATCTCTCCAAATGGCAAGTGAAAACTATTTGTCTCGGGATGCCATCTCTCAACAAAGGCAGATATAAGAGGCATATTGACATACTTGAACAAGCAATCTTTTAGATCAATTAACAACTAAGTTTCAACACCTCAAGGACTGGCTTTGAAGAAATCTTCCATGACTGTAGTCTATCAGCACGATTATGACAAGTCAACACATCTCTTTCCTGGCAAAGTGAAAAAAAAAATGATAACCACTGAAAAAGGAATAGAAACGTAAAGAATCAGAGAGATTGGCGAAAAAGGAAT